>CM055066.1:8462284-8547284 GCA_029204045.2 Tillandsia leiboldiana
ATGACACTCATCGTAAATGAGTCATCGTCAAGTGATGAAGAAGACAACGCAACAGCGTTCCACGCGTCCACATCTTCACCCTCATGTGCTTAATGGCAAGTACATCCGAGTCATTGTCCAACTCCACCGTTGAAAAGAATGCAACGGACAATGAAAACAGATGATTCGGAAGGTGAAGATTTGCTCTAGCCTACCACAGACTTTTAAAGGATTCAAAGAAACTGGCTACGCAAACAAGGGTTGAGAGGGAGATTGCAGGATCTCGAAGAAGAAGTAAAAAGGGTAACTTCTCTCTCGACCGATCTGAAGTGGAAAGGGATAATCTGATAAAAGCAAATGTTTTCCTTCAAGAGTCCAATGAGCAACTCGAGAAGAATTATATAGATATGGTGAACAAAGCAAATTACTTCTTGAAGCTCAACGGCGAGGCTTGACAGGAAAAAATTGGAAATGACAGAGACCATTCTCCAACTCAAGGATGACCTACAGCGATTTTCATCAGGAAGGAGTAAGTTGGATAAGCTTGTTGGTCTTGGTCAATCAAACAAGGTTCGGCCTCGGATACAATCGAACTGAAGACAATTTTAGTTCGGTTGGGACAGTTTTTGTGCCTCAGTCGGTATCTCCTCCTCTGACACCGGAATTCACGATCAAGCAACGACAACAAGCCTACTTCACCCTCCTCGGAATCGCAAGCACTAAGGTATGTTTTCGTTGTAATTTTGCAGGGCACATAAGGAGAAATTGCAAGATGGGAGCCAAACGGTCAACTCAAGCACTTCTTGCAACGACTACCAAAAGGGTGATTCCTCAGAAATCAAATGCAAATTCTTTGAAGGAAAAGAGCCTCGGTAGTTCATCAAACAAGACGACGACGTCAAGGAAAAGCGACGGATCAAACAAGACGCTTTCACCAAAGGTATCAACCTCACACTCATTTTCGACGTACACCAAAACTCGAAAGGTTTGGGTACGCAAAGGTGAATTCTTCTTTCATACTTGAATCACGTCGGTACCAAACGGCCATTGGAATTATTGCATATGGATCTTATGGGGCCGACACGTCAACCATCCTTGGGAGGTAAATGGTATATTTTCTTATTGGTTGATGTTTTCTCTCGGTATTCTTGGGTAGCATTTTTAAAAGAGAAAGCTGATACTTTTGATATCTTTTCACGAGATTTGCCTTCGTATTATGATTGAAAAGAATGAAAAGATCATTCGTGTTAGAAGTGATAGAGGTGGAGAATTCATAAATTCTAAATTCATTGATTTTTGCACTTCCAACGGTATTAAGCATGAATTCTCAGCACCCTATACACCTCAACAGAATGGTGTTGTCGAGCGCAAAAATAGGGTTGTTCAAGAGATGGCACGTGTTATGCTTCACAGCCGGAATTTATCGCTACATTTTTGGGCTGAAGCTGTGAACACTGCAATCTATGTTATTAATCGAGTTTATTTGCGCCCGGGAACGTTAAATACACCATATGAACTATGGTGTGGTAGAAAACCCAACATCAAATATTTTCGCATCTTCGGGAGTCGGTGTTACATTTTACGTGACCGTGAAAATCTTAGAAAGTTTGACTCTCGAAGTGACGAAGGGATTTTCTTGGGGTATTCTACAAATAGTAGAGCATATCGGGTATTTAACTTGGAATCTAAGACGATCGTAGAATCTATAAATGTTAAAGTAGATGAAGCTTTCCACTTTGCATCTGATAAATCTATCCCTGATATCTCTCTTGATGATGATACTCCTATAAGTGCATCTTCTCATGATAATACGTCCAATATTAATGATGCATCTAATGGTTCTTCAAGTTTATCTGATGTGCAGGAATCATCTCATGTACCTCCGAGTACTCCATTACAACAAACGTTACGCATCTCCAAGAATCATCCTGAATCAAACATCATTGGAGACCCACAAGAAGGAGTCAAAACTCGGAGACAGTTGGTTTGTGGATTCGCCTGTTACGTTTCCATGATCGAACCAAAGAATGTCGATGAAGCTCTTCAGGATGACTACTGGATTGAAGCAATGCAGGAAGAGCTCCATCAGTTTGAACGCAACAAAGTCTGGGAATTAACGACGCCTCCGAAGCAACACAATGTGATCGGTACTAAATGGATTTTCAAGAACAAGAAAAATGAGGATGGTACCATCATCAGGAACAAAGCACGTTTAGTTGCTCAAGGCTACTCTCAAGTAGAAGGTATAGACTTTGATGAAATGTTCGCCCCTGTAGCTAGACTCGAGTCCATTCGTATCTTATTCGCTATTGCTTGTCACTTTAAAATAAAACTCTTTCAAATGGACGTTAAGAGCGCGTTTTTAAATGGGTTTTTAAATGAGGAAGTTTATGTGGCTCAACCGAAAGGTTTTGTAGACTGTAAACTACCTAACCATGTTTTTCGTTTGAAAAAGGCTCTTTACGGTTTAAAACAAGCACCGCGAGCGTGGTACGAAAGGTTGACAAAGCACCTTTTGGAGAATGGCTATACTCGAGGGGGAGCAGATCGGATTCTCTTTGTGAAGCATTATCAAAATAACTTCATTGTTGCACAAATCTATGTCGATGACATTGTGTTTGGAGCAACAAAGGATAATGATGCTTCTAAATTCGCAGAAACCATGGAGAGCGAATTTGAGATGTCTATGATGGGGGAACTGACATACTTTCTTGGATTGCAAGTGAAACAAAATGGTGAAGGCATCCATCTGTGTCAATCCAAGTATGCAAAGGAGTTGGTAAAGAAATTCGGATTAGAAGATTCTAAAGATTTTCCTACTCCTATGGGAACTAGCAATAAGGGATTAGGAAGTGAATCTCTTAGTGAGAATGTAGATGAGAAACTTTATCGCAGCATGATTGGAAGTCTACTTTACCTCACAGCTAGTCGCCCGGATATATCCTTTAGTGTTGGGATTTGCGCGAGATATCAATCAGCACCAAAGGAGGTTCACCTGAAAGCGGTGAAACGGATCATCCGGTACATCAAAGGAACCATTAATTTTGGAATTTGGTATCCTATGGGAACAAGTCTAGATATTATTGGATACTCAGATGCTGATTGGGCAGGATCTGTGGATGATCAGAAAAGTACGAGTGGTGCATGTTTTTATCTTGGCCATTGTCTTGTTGCATGGCATAGTAAAAACCAAAACTGCATTGCACTCTCGACTGCCGAAGCGGAATACATCTCAGCGGGTAGTTGTTCAACTCAACTCATTTGGATGAAAAGCGTGTTGAGCGACTTCCGGATTTCAGCAACTTCGGTAACTGTTTTATGTGACAACACTAGTGCTATAAATATTTCAAAAAACCCTGTGTTGCACTCTAGAACAAAACACATTGAACTTAGATATCATTTTCTTAGAGAGCTAGTTGAATCAAATATTCTTCAAATTTCCTACATTTCAACTGATGATCAATTAGCTGACTTGTTAACAAAACCTTTGGATCAAAAACGTTTTATTCATTTGCGTAAAGCAATTGGAATGCTTTCCATGAAATATCCTCTTTTTGAAACTTTTGTTTAGGTTAGGTTTTGTTTTTGTGTTTTCGTTCATTATCTATGCTTAGACATAGAACATTAATTGAGCATTAGTTTTTGATTGACTTTAACTGCATCCTTTTATATATTTAGAAATCTATTATGCCTTAGATATCATAATATTTCATTTGATGCAATGATCATTTATGTCAATTAACTCATCTTTGTTTTGATCAAAGTAAATTTCTCTCTCGATGATCTCTTGGTATAGTTTTTATCTTATTTGACTGTTTAGTCGAGTATGAAATCGAGATCAATATTTGGCTAAATACTTTATATCTTAAATAATTGATAGCCAATTGAGGGGGAGTCAAAGAAAAAGTATTATGCTCAAAAGATGTGGAAAGAGTTACATCCCAATGAGGAGTGTGAAAACTACCACCACATGGAGGAAAGAGCTACCACCTCGGTCGTCCGAGTACTGTGTGCAGCTACCACATGTATACCAAGCAAGGTTTTTCAAGTTTGATTAAATAAAATGCATGTTGAAATACTTGACTCTGTCAAAATTTCAAGGTTGGTATAAGGTGGGAATTTTAATGAAAGATGCTCAAAGAGCCACTCTCTTCAATAAATTGACTAGATATATTATCTAACTTATCTGGGATGTTAGACATCTATTGATCTTTGTATTTCATTTTCTTTACCGAATTGATGATTTGATAAAGGCATTACTCATAAGATCAAGTTAGATGTAATTGAAGTTGTTCAACTTTAAGGGATTTAATTTTTATAAATTTTCGTTTCATTTGTTGGATGTTATTGATAGATTTGGTATAATCTATTTCTTGTTGTATGAAACGATGATTTTCATTTAAAGTTGATACACAAAAGTGCTTACAATCTTTTTCTGGTTTTTCTAGAATTTCTCTGAAATTTTCTAAAGAAAAAGTTGGAGCCGATCCGGATTGGACCTGCCGATCCGGATCCCGAACGCAGATATTCTTCTGCGGGCAGCCGATCCGGATTGGACCTGCCGATCCTGATCCCGAACGCAGATTTTCTCTGCGGGTAGCCGATCCGGATCGTAATCACGAACTGATCCGGATCGCGGCTAGGGTTTTATATAGAACAAAAAGGTTTTGATTTCTTTTACTCTAATCTTTTGTTCCAAAGTTTCCAGAGCTTCTATCTCTAGAACTCATCCATCTTGGAAGCTTTCAAACTCAAGTTCTTCGATTCCAAGTAAGTTTTATTGATCAAAATCTCAGTTTTTCACAGTTTTTCATATTCTTCCTCAAAACGTGATGAAATTCTTGTATCTATTTCATTTGTGGATGGTTTTTGATCAAATTTCTTTTGAAATAAGAACTCTGGGTAGATTAGTTTTGATTATATGCTAGGTATTCTCAAGATAAACGGATTTTTGGCCTTCGATTTCAAAAATTTCGGTTTTAGGGCATATAATGGGAATTTTCGAAAATCATGCGATTGATCTATTTTTAAAATTCTTTTTGCAAAACTAATTTGATTCTTAGTCTCTCTACACGATAATGATTGTTTGGGTACAATTTCTCTGATTTTTAAAAATTAACAACTTTTTCGTGTTCTTGAGGTGTTGCTCACAGGATTTCTTTTCACAAAAAACTAATAGCAATGGTGGTCACCTGGATCATTCTTCTTCTGGCTGCTATGGTACATACGAGAGACACTGTCAAGCCCAAGAGGGCTAAGAAAGCGAAGAAAACTAAAGATGATTCCGATACAGAATCTAAAACGGAATCAATTGATTGGGATGAGCTTCAAGTTGAAGCATCAACTGTTCCCGCTGCTTCAAAGGGAAAAGCGCCTGCGGAGACATCGAAGGCTCCGCCTACTGCTGCTGAAAAGGGCAAAGCTCCTATGGAAGAAACTTCTGGGAAGACAAAAAGAAAAAGACTTGCTCGACGGCTTGGACGAGCTCGAGGTATTGAAATAAATGAACCATGTCAAGATGAAACAAAGAATATCCCTCAAACTGAAAATGAATCTGAAGACGAAGAAGATTGGGACACATTTCTTACTGAAGTACAACAAGGTATTGATGAAGAAAATAAGGTTTACCTAAAGAACAAGAAGCTACTGAAGTCTTCCTCAATACTTAAGCAGCAAGCAAGGAAAAAGAATGTGGCAAGCAATGAACCTCTTGACAATTCACATTCTCTGCCAAGAAGATCTCCTCGGAATGAAGGTCAGACTGCTCCGTCAGTCGTCACACAACGTTCTTCAACTTCCAGAAGAATTGACCAAAAGACAAACTTAGAGTCTTCCATCAAACAAGAACAAGATAAAATGACTCTAGAACTCAGAAAGATGTCCAAGGACATACATCAGATGAAACAAGAGTGTTCTACGATTTCGGGAATGCTTAAAGGAATTTTGAAAAAGCTGGGCTGCACGAGCTCTGAAGACTCTGCCTCAGATGATTGACTTGTGCTAATTCTCTTGTGCAGGAACTTCAGATTTTTAACTTTCTTTTGTGCAGGTTTTACGTTTTAGTTTTTAGTTTTTAATTCTCAAACTTTTGGTACTTGAACTGTTAACCATTCTCTCCATTTTGGTATTTTTTGGCTAACTTTTGTGACAAAAAGGGGGAGAGAGAGATAAACAATGATACAATGTGTGTGAGAAAGAAACTTGAAACTATAGAGGTAAGTAGAACTTGGTAAGTAGAACTTCAACTTTCGGTTTTCATTTGTGTTTGAATGCATGCCTCGACTAACTATTCGACTAACTATTTGGGCATGTAATATAACTAACAAGTTGATGTTCACTAACATGACATTTGGATTTTGATTGCATAGAAGATATGTTGGTGTTTTAACTATGATCAATTTACATATCTAAATGTATAAATGTCATGGTAAGTATAAATGAGTATAAACTTAATCTCTGTATGTGGTTTTTGAATAATATAAAATTCTTGAGGTATCTAACGATTTCTTTTGTCAAGAATGATTTCTTTTGCAGAGAGTACAGATGTCTAAGTCTAGAGTCTGTTTTAGGAGTTTAACTCATGTATTTTATTTTGGATCTCCATTGTAAATTTTTGTTGTATGGTGATAGCAACAAAAATATCTTTTTGAATTTTCTTGAGTGGATCTATGTTTTGTCACGAAACCGCCAAAGGGGGAGATTGTTACAGAATTTAAGTTGGCGTATTTCGTGAATTCGGTTAAGTCTTGAAGATTGAAGGTAAAGAAGGTTGGATCATATAACTCAATCTCAAGAAAGAAGAATTCAAAAGGATCAGGTATGTTGAACTTAATATCTTTGGTGATCCGAATACTTCTTATAGTGTAGAAACACTTGGATGAACTTGTAATTGCATAATTATCAAAAACTGGACATGGGACATGTTCAGGATCCGGATCAGGCTTTGCAATCCGGATCCCTAAGGTGGTTCGTTCATACATCAGTTCAATCCGGATCGTAGCTTCCCTTGATCCGGATCCCGAACACTGAGTTTACCATTTTATTTGAGCGATCCGGATCAGGCTTTGCAATCCAGATCCCGAACGTTGATGTTTGGTGAACTGTATGAACGATCCGGATCAAGCACTTCGATCCGGATCCCAAACCTTCATTTTTCTGGAATCTGTTTTTCTCGCTACTGCAATCTGGATCGCCGATCTCCGATCCGGATCGTCGTCATGAAAAATTCCAGAAAAAGGATAGTTTTTGATCCTTATCTTTTTCCAAGGGTTTCTAACCTATAAATAGACCCTATGATTCTTTTTCTAGGGCTAATCCACATAATAGAAAAAGTAGCCGTCATCTTTTATACGGCCTAAGATCCACATATAGAGAAGAAAGAAAATCATAGATTCTATCTTATGTTTCTTCATCTATATTGATTGATTTGATTCTAGGTTTTCATACTCACATTTTGAGTTGAATCAAATCAATGAATACTTAGATGGTATTTCCGATTTATTTCTAATCTAAGTATTCGGCGGATCATCACCACCCAAAAAACAACGATTTACCCCAAAATCGGCGCGTGGACTCGCGTGGCCTTGTGGATTCAAGGTGCTACCGCTCTCGTGGATTCGGAGCGAGGTACGTTCGTGGATTCGAAGCGTACTACTGGGTGAAGACCGTGGATTCGGTCGGACGTCGTGGACTCGACGTTGGACGCCGTGGATTCGGCGTTGGACGCACATCGTGGATTCGAGAAGCGTCGTGGAGCGAGCGGAGAAGATCAACTAGGAGCGTATGGAAAAGGTTGAGTCGTCTGTGAGTACGGTATATCACCTTGTACGTGTTTAATTCTAGTGGATTTCACCGTGTTATCGGTCCCGTGGTTTTTTACTCCAGTTTGGAGTTTTCCACGTAAAAATCTCTGCGTGTTATTTATTTTTCCGCATTGGGTTTTATATCGCAAAGATTTTTGAGTGTTTATTGTTTACACCTATTCACCCCCCACTAGGTGTTTTTTCTCCTATTTAGATCCAATTATACATAACCCAACATTATTGGATACTCAGATGCCGATTGGGCAGGATCTTTGGATGATCGGAAAAGTACGAGTGGTGCATGTTTTTATCTTGGCCATTGCCTTGTTGCATGGCATAGTAAAAAGCAAAACTGTATTGCACTCTCGACCGCCGAAGCAGAATATATTTCAGCAGGTAGTTGTTCAACCCAACTCATTTGGATGAAAAGCGTGTTGAGCGACTTCCGAATTTCAGCAGCTTCGGTAACGATTCTTTGTGACAACACAAGTGCTATAAACATTTCCAAAAACCCTGTGTTGCACTCGAGAACAAAACACATTGAACTTAGATATCATTTTCTAAGAGAGCTAGTTGAGTCAAATATTCTTCAACTTTCCTACATTTCAACTGAGGATCAATTAGCTGACATTTTAACAAAACCTTTGGATCAAAAACGATTTATTCATTTGCGTAAAGCAATTGGAATGCTTTTCTTGAAATAATCTCCTTTTTGAAACCAATGCTTAGGTTAGGTTTTTGTTTTTGTGTTTTTGTTCATTATCTATGCTTAGACATAGAACATTAATTGAGCATGTGTATTATTGACTTTAATAGCATCCTTTCGTTTATTTAGAAATTTATTATGCTTTTGATATCATAATAATTCATTTGATGCAATGATCATTTATGTCAATTAAATCATCTTTGTTTTGATCAAAGTCAATTTCTCTCTCAATGATCTCTTGGTATAGTTTTTATCTTATTTGACTATTTAGTCGAGTATGAAATCGAGATCAATTTTTGGTTGAATACTTTATATTTTAAATAATTGATAGCCAATTGAGGGGGAGTCAAAGAAAAAGTGTTATGCTCAAAAGATGTGGAAAGAGTTACATCCCAATGAGGAGTGTGAAAACTACCACCACATGGAGGAAAGAGCTACCACCTCGGTCGTCCGAGTACTGTGTGCAGCTACCACATGTATACCAAGCATGGTTGTTCGAGTTGATTAAATAAAATGCTTTTTGGAATACTTGACTCTGTCAAATTCCAAGGTTGGTATAAGGTGGGGATTTTTATTGAAAGATGCTCAAAGAGCCTCCTTACTAAAATTTGACTAGATAAATTATCTAGCTTATCTGGGATTTCAAACATCTATTGATCTTGGTATTTCATTTTCTTTACCAAATTGATGATTTGATAAAGGCATTACTCATAAGATCATGTTAGATGTGATTGAAGTTGTTCAACTTTAAGGGATTTAATTTTTATAAATTTTCGTTTCATTTGTTGGATATTATTGATAGATTTTGTATAATCTATTTCTTGTTTTATGAAACGATAATTTTCATTTAAAGTTGATACACAAAAGTGCTTACATACTTTTTCTGGATTTTATGAAATTTTTCTGAATTATTCTGAAGAAAAAGTTGGAGCTGATCCGGATTGGACAAGCCGATCCGGATCCCGAACGCAGGTAATTCCTGCGGGTAGCCGATCCGGAATGGATTCACGAACTGATCCGGATCGCGGCTAGGGTTTTATATAGAACAAAAGGGTTTTGATTTCTTTTTACTTCAATCTTTTATTCCTAAGTCTCCAGAGCTTCTCTCTCTAGAATTCATCCACTTTGGAGGCTTCCAAACTCAAGTTTTTCGATTCTAAGTAAGTTCTCTTGATCAAAATCTCGGTTTTTCACAGTTTTTCATATTTCTTCTCAAAACGTGATGAAATTTGTCTATCTTTTTCGTTTTGAATTGGTTTTTGATCAAATTTCTTTTGAAATAAGAACTCTAGGTAGATTAGTTTTGATTATATGCTAGGTATTCTCCTGATTAACGAATTTTTAGGCTTCGATTTCTAAAATTTCGGTTTTAGGGCATATAATAGGAATTTTTGAAAATCATGGGGTTAATCTATTTTTAAAATTCTTCTGGCAAAAATAATTTGATACCTAGTCTCTCTACACGATAATGATTGTTTAGGTACATTTTTAAAAATTTTTGAAAATAAACAATTTTTCGTGTTCTTGAGTTTTTGCTCGCAGGTTTCTAAATCACTAACGCACTAGTAGCAAAATGGCGTTTGCATGGATAATCTTCCTTTTGGTTGCAATGGTGCACACGAGAGCGACTAATAAATTGAAGAGAGCAAAGAAACCTTTTAAAAAGGGAGAATGTCTTCTTGTTGAAGATTCAGAGACGGAATCAGAAAAGGATGAAGTGAATTGGGACGAGTTGGTGAATGAGGAAGCGACGCCTGCTAAGAGACACCCGTCTCATCAAAAAGAAAAACTGCCATGGATAAAGGAAAAGCACCAATGACCTCTTCATCCATCTCGATAAAAAGAAAAAAACTTGCTAGACGGCTTGGACGAGCGCGAGGTATTGAAATTAATGAACCAGTGACTCCTGATTCTCCACCTCGCTTGGAAGAAGTGTTCGTTAATACAGACCGTCTTAGAGCATTTGAACATCGAGAATGCATCGGCGAGAGACATGTCAATATTGGTGCTCTTCGTGATCACACACCGGAATTCGGGACTTTAATAGAACAAGCCAATCTTATTCAAGTTTGCAGATTCCCTGAATTGCTTGGATATTGTCTGCACCGAGTGAGAACTTTTTACACAAATTCAAGACATCTTCAGGAAGATGATCACGGCTCTATGCAGTTCTATACAAACATCCAAGGGACAAGACTCAAGATAACTCCGCAGTTAATTGGGGAAGTCCTGGGGATGCAATCGAGCAGATCAGGGTTGAACTACTTAACTGGAAGAAGCTTAACGAATGCCTTGTGGCAAACAGTTATCAAAGGAATATGTTTGGAAGGCACTGAATCAACGGAGAAATCTGTTAAGTCCAAGCAACTTCGGCTTGAATACCGGTTTCTCAATTTCATCACATGTTATAACATTCTCCCAAACATGCAGACAAAGGTTATGAGATGGGATCGAATGCTATTTTTGTACCTTCTAGGACACCCATATGAAGCAATGGGATTGAACATGAATATCCTATACATTATCTGGAACAGGATGTCTAGATATGTTGAGCATCCTCATCCTACCGAAAGACTTCCTTTTCCATTGATCATTATGAGGATCTTGAAGAAGTTCCAGATTGACGTCAGCTCAACATCCTATCAACATTGCCTAGGCATGATAAATGAATCCACTGTTGTTAAGTCTCTTCATAAACTGCCACATGTCACTACGGCTCCCTCATCCGGAAAGAAACCTTGTGTCGGCACCTCTGCGTCTCCGTCCCGGCAAACACCCGCACCAGATGATGAAGCGTCGGTCACCTCAATTTATAAACAGCAACAACGCTTATCCTTTGAACAAGAAAAAATCACGAAAGAACAGAGGCGTATTTCAGAGGAACTTGAAATCATCACCGCATCCCAAATCACATTGACCAAGACAGTCTCTTCGATGAAGAAGTTGATGAAGAAAATGTTGTCGAAAATGGGATGCAGCGCCTCAGATGAATCAGACTCAGATGATTGATTTCTGCTCTAACTTTCATTTTTCTTTTGCAGGCTCTTAGTATTTTTGTTTAGTTCTCAGGTTTTTCACATTTTCTGAACTTTTTAACTCTTCCTTCTTTTGTAATTTTGGCTAACTTTTGTGACAAAAAGGGGGAGAGAGAAACGAACAATGATCATCACTAATGGTTTTGAACTTTGAACTTTGAAGGTAAGTATATCAACTCAACTTTGGTTTTGTATTGTGATGGCATGCATGTTCTCGACTAACTATTCGACTAACTATTTGGACATGTAATATTACTAACAAGTTGATTGATTACTAAAAAAGTTATGACATTTTGAATTTTACTGCTTAGAAGGTATGTCGATGGTTGATAGTGATCTTATTACATATATGAATTCGTGAATGTCATGGTGAGTATAAACTCTATCTCTGTTAGGTTTTCAATGCTAAATATTCTTGAGGTATCTAACGATCTCTTTTGTCAAGAATGATTTCTTTTTGCAGAGAGTGCAGATGTCTAAGTCTAGAGTCTGCTTTAGGAGTTTATCTCATGTATTTAATTTTGGATCTCCATTGTAAATTTTTGTTGTATGGTTATAGCAACAAAAATATCTTTTTGAATTTTCTTAAGTGGATTTGTGTTTTGTCACGAAACCGCCAAAGGGGGAGATTGTTAAGGATTTTGTTTTGGCGCATTTCGTGAAAGTATTGAGTCTTGAAGATTGAAGGTTAAGAAGTTTGGATTACATATCTCAATCTCAAGAAAGAAGAATTCAAAAGGATCAGGTATGTTTAACTAATTATTTCTGGTGATTCGAATACTTCTTATAGTGTAGAAACCCTTGGATGAATTTTTAATTGTATAAAAATAAAAAACTGGACTTGGGACATGTTCAGGATCCGGATCAGACATTTCAATCCGGATCCCGAAGGGTGTTAGTTCATACGCAAATCCAATCCGGATCCAAGCCATTTCTGATCCGGATCCCGAACATTGGTTTTTGCTGAAATGTATGAACGATCCGGATCAGGCATTTCAATCCGGATCCCGAACCTCTGTTTTTTGGGAATTGTCTGTTTCGTTACGACAATCCGGATCGCCGTAAATCCGATCTGGATCGTCGTCCTGTAAAATTCCAGAAAAGGTTAGTTTTTGATTCTTATCCTCTTCCAACGGTTTCTAACCTATAAATAGACCTTTTTGATTTATTTTCTAAAAAGAAGCCGTATAAGCCTTAAAAACCAATAAATCAAAAGACGACCATTTAAATCCACATATAGAGAAGAAAGGAAATCAATAGATTTAATCCTATGTTTCTTCATCTATATTGATTGATTTGATTCTAGGGTTTCATACTCAGATTTTGAGTAGAATCAAATCAATGAATACTTAGATGGTATTTCCGATCTATTTCTAATCTAAGTATTCGGCGGATCATCACCACCCAAAAAACAATGATTTTCCCAAAATCGGCGCATGGACTCGCGTGGCCTTGTGGATTCAAGGTGCTACCGCTTTCGTGGATTCGGAGCGAAGTACGTTCGTGGATTCGAGACGTGCTACTGGGTGAAGACCGTGGATTCGGTCGGACGTCATGGATTCGACGTTGGACGCCGTGGACTCGGCGTTGGATGCTAATCGTGGATTCGAGCAGCGTTGCGGAGCGAGCGGAGAAGATCTACTAGGAGCGTATGGAAAAAGGTCGAGTCGTCTGTGAGTATGGTATATCACCTTTGTACGTGTTATAATTCTAGTGGATTTCACCGTGTTATCGGTCCAGTGGTTTTTTACTCCGGTGTTGGAGTTTTCCACGTAAAAATCTTGCGTGTTATTTTTTCATTTCCGCATTGGGTTTTATTACGCAACAATTTTTGAGTGTTTATTGTTTACACCTATTCACCCCCCTCTAGGTGTTTTTTCCCCTATTTAGATCATTATTTACATAACCCGACAGCTAGTTCCCATAGAAGTCGGATAGTCTTTAGAATCTTCTAATCCGAATTTCTTAACCAACTCCTTCGCATACTTGGATTGACACAAATGAATGCCATCTTCACATTGTTTAACCTGCAATCCAAGAAAATACGTAAGCTCACCCATCATGGACATCTCAAATTCGCTTTCCATCGTTTCAGCGAATTTTGAAGCATCCTTGTTTGTCGTAACACCAAACACGATGTCATCCACATAGATTTGTGCTGCAATGAAGTTATCCTGAGAGTGCTTCGCAAAGAGTGTCTGATCGGCTCCCCCTCGAGTATAGCCTTTTTTCAAAAGATATTTTGTTAATCTTTCGTACTATGCTCGTGGTGCTTGTTTTAGTCCATAAAGAGCCTTTTTTAATTGAAAAATATGGTTTGGAAATTTATGATTAATGAAACCTTTCGGTTGAGCCACATAAACTTCCTCATTTAGAAAACCATTTAAAAAATCACTCTTCACGTCCATTTGAAAAAAAATTATTTTAAAGTGACAAGCAATTGCGAAAAGGATACGAATGGACTCGAGACAAGCAACCGGGGCGAAAATCTCATCAAAGTCTATACCTTCAACTTGTGAATAGCCCTGAGCAACCAAACGCTCTTTGTTTCGTATAATGGTACCGTCTTCATTTTTCTTATTCTTGAAAATCCACTTAGTACCAATAATATTTTGGTGCTTAGGGGGCTTCGTTAATTCCCAGACTTTGTTCCTTTCAAATTGATTGAGCTCTTCTTGCATTGCTTCAATCCAATAATCATCTTGAAGAGCTTCATCAATATTCTTTGGTTCAACCAAGGAGACGTAGCAAGCGACTCCACATTCCAACTGCCTTCGAGTTCTATCTCCTTCTTGAGGGTGTCCAATGATGTTTGATTCCGGATGGTCCTAGGAGATTCGAAGCGTTTGAGGTAACGGAGTACTCGGGGTTAATTGTGATGAATCCTGCACATTAGATGAACTAGAAGAACTATGAGATGCATCAAAATTTTCAGAAGATTTATCATGTACCGATGCAATATCATTAGCAGGCAATTCATCAGCAATAGACATATCAGGAGTAGATTTATCAGAAGAAAAATGAAATGCTTCATCTACATTAACATTTATAGATTCTATCATCGTTTTAGATTCAAGGTTAAATACCCGATATGCTCTACTATTTGTAGAATAACCCATAAAAATTTCTTCGTCACTACGAGAGTCGAATTTTTTAAGATTTTCACGATCACGTAAAATGTAACAATGACTTCCAAAGATAAAAAAAATATTTGATATTAGGTTTTCTACTGAACCATAGCTCATATGGCGTATTTACAGTACCCGAGCGCAAATATATTCTATTGATCATATAGACAACGGTGTTAACTGTTTCAGCCCAAATGTGTAACGGAAGATTCCGGCTATGAAGCATAACACGTGCCATCTCATGTACAACCCTATTTTTGCGCTCGACTACACCGTTCTGTTGCGGTGTATAAGGTGCAGAGAATTCATGTTTTATGCCGTTCAAAGAACAAAAATCAATAAATTTTGAATTAATGAATTCTCCACCTCTATCACTATGAACACGAACGATCTTTTCATTTTTCTCAATCATAACCCGATGACAAATCTCATAAAAAGAATCGAAAGTATCCGCTTTCTCTTTTAAAAATGTTACCCATGAATATCTAGAGAAATCATCAACCAAAAGAAAAAATATACCATTTACCTCCCAAACTTGGTTGACGAGTCGGCCCCATTAAGTCCATTTGCAATAATTCCAGCGGCCGTTTGGCTCCCACGTGGTGCAGGTTCCGGTGAGTGGATCTAGATTGTTTTTCCTTTTGACAACCTCCACACACAATATTTTCTTGAAAGTTCAATTTTGGAACACCTCTACCACGTCTTTAATAGAAATTCTAGATAGTTCCTTAAAATTTATGTGACCTAGTCTTTCATGCCAAAGAGTTTCATTATCAAGTGACACTAGGTTACATTGATCTAGTGATTTACTAAGAACTACGTAGCAATTTTTTTGTGATCTAACCCCTTTCAAAAAGAATGAATGGTTTTCATCAGTTACAAGACATTCAACAGAAGAAAAATTAACTAAAAAACCATCATCACACAATTGACTAATGCTTGTGAGGTTAGTCTTAAGGCCTTCAACAAATAGAACATTGTTCAAAACCGGGCCATCTGGAATAGTGATTGTTCCTTTTCAAACTATTTTTGAAGATCTTCCGTCTCCGAATACAACAAGTCCTCCGGAAGTTTTCTTAAAAGTTTGAAAATAGTTTTTATCACCAGTCATGTGTCGGGAACAACCGCTGTCCAAATACCAAGACAAATTGTCATATGCATGTAGTGATGTGTGAATGACAAGACAAGGGAAGATTTCACCTTTGCGCACCCAAACCTTACGAGTTTTGGATTACGTCGGCAATGATCGTGAAGTTGAGCTCCTTAGTGAATGTGTCTTGTTCGGTTGATTACTTTTCTTTGATTTCCATGACGATCTTGTCTTGGGGGATGTACTACCATTGTACTTGACCTTTGGTTGATTTTTATGAGATTGCCGGTCAGTGCACATGATGGTAGTTGTTGCAAGTAGTGTTTGATTCGTTCGTTTTGCTCCATATTTGCAATTTGGTCTTATGTGCCCTGCAAAACCACAACGATAACATACCTTGGTAACAGTTGAACCTGAAGAAGATGAGGTAGGCTTGTCAACGTTGGCTGTGATGATTTGCGTCGGAGGAGGAGCAACCGACTGAGGCACAAATAGTGTCTTGCGCGAACTTGGTTCATCACCAGTTCGCCCGTAACCAAGGCCCAAACAATTCGTTTGACCAAGACCAAGCAATTTGTCCAACTTGCTCCTTCTTGATGAAAATCTCTTCAAATCTTCTTTAAGTTGGAATATGGTTTTCGTCATCTCCAATTTTTCTTGTCGAGCCTTGAAATAGAGATTCAAGAAGTAATTTGCTTTATCCACCAACTTTATATGTTCCTTCTCGAAATACTCATTCTTTTCTTGAAGGGAAATGTTTATCTTGATCAAATTTTCCCTTTCCACTTCAAGAGCTTTTGTGAGAGAAGTTGTCTTGTTTGATTGTTCTTCAAAATCCGACAACTTTCTTCTCAATTTCTTATTTTGCTTCGCCAATTTCTTTGAATCCCGTAGCAAATTATGATAGGCGAGAGCAAAATCTTCACCTTCGGAATCACTTGGTTCATCATCCGATGTAGTTTTTTCATTCAAGGAGGAGATGGATAATAAACTAGAGAAAGTCAATGAAAAGCATACGAAGGGTGAAGTTGTGGACGCAATAAATGTCGTGACGTGTGTATCCTCATCACTAGAAGACGACTCGATAGAGGAGAAAAAGTCATCCCACGTGACGGCTTGCATTGCCTTCTTCTTTGACAGATTCTTGTTGGGACACTCCGTTGATATATGGCTAAAGCCTCTGCATTTGAAACACTGGATTTGTCCCTCGGTGTTCTTATTTTCCTTCGAAGAACCCTCTTGCTTTCTTGATTTAGAACTTGAAAATCCTTTGCCTCTCTTGGACTTAAAGAAGGATGATGATTCGTTAGAATTACCCCTTCTAAAGTTCCGGCAAAATTTTCTTGCCAAGAGTGCAAGTTGTTTCTCGAAATCCTCCATTGATAGATCATCATTAGCATCTCCGCGTCTTCTTCTTTTGTTGATTTCAATGCCATACCTGAAGACTTAGAAGAAGATGAAGGCTTTCCCGAAGAATAGTTAGTAGGAAAAGTCATTTCATAAGTTTGAAGTGCACCAATTAATTCTTATACTTTGATCTCGTCCGGGTGTTTTACTGTTTCAATAGCTGCAACCTTAGGGTAAAATCTTTCGGGAAGAGTTCTCAAAATTTTTCTTACAACCTTAGATTCTGAGATCTTCTCTCCCAAGTTAGCACATGTATTCATCATGTCTTGCAATCGTGTATAATAATCTGTGAAAGATTCATTTTCTCCCATATGAATAAAATCAAACTTGCTCGTAAGCATCTGCAGTTTTTGAATCTTCACCAAACTAGTACCCTCATGTGTAACTTGAAGAGTATCCCAAATTTCTTTCGCAGTCGCACAAGCCGAGACGCGAGAGAACTCAGTCTGTGACAAGGCATTAAATAAAGCATTAATTCCCTTGCCGTTGTAAGAAGAAGCATTAATCTCCTTCTTAGTCCATTTCGACCTAGGTTTGATGGTGTGAACATCATCAGCAATAATCTCAGTAGGATTTTTTCCATCCAAACTCAATTGATTTCCATACTCGTTCATCAATGGAAATCAAGAATGCTCTCATACGTACTTTCCAGTAAGCATAGTTTGTTCCATCGAAGAACGGCGGTCTATTGATGTTTTCGCTTTCAACCATTGTTTACAACTCTATTCCCGCTCTGATACCATTTGTGGGTTATGGGATCCAAGGATCTAAATAGGGAAAAAACCACCTAGGGGGGGGGGGGGGGTGAATAGGTGTAAACAATAAAACTCAGAAATCTTTGCGTAAAAATAACCCAAAGCGGAAAATAAAAATGTGCGCAAGATTTTACGTGGAAAACTCCATCACAGGAATAAAAAACTACGAGACCGATCACACGAAAAATCCACTAAGATTAAACACGTACAAGGTGATATAACGCAACACTATGACTCAACCTTTTTCATATGCTCCAAGTAGACCTTTTTCGCAGTCCGCAGCGCACCTCGATCACACGATTTGCGTCCAACTTCGAATCCACGAAGTCCAACGTCAAATCCACGACGTCCAACCGAATCCACGGTCTTCACCAATTTTGGCACGAGTCGATCACACGAACGTGCCTCGCTCCGAATCCACGAAGTCAATAAGCACCTTGAATCGCAAGGCCACGTGAATCCACGCACCGATTCTCCTTTCGGAAATCGTTGTTTGTGTGAGGACTCGGATACCCACGACGAGATTAGTGGTTGACAAGCAGCTCCTGGAGGACAATATGGCGCGTCGGTGGTGTTTGTGCACCAATTGGACACTAGTGATGGACTCAGAGTGTTTAATGGATCACGAGAGTAGTCAGATGACCCCGTCGAATGCTTAGAAGTAGTTTTGCGCGCAATGGATATTAAAATTGGGCTCAGCGCGAAGTTTGGACAAAAGAACATCTTTCCGGATGCCTTCGGCAATTTTTAGAGTTGGAATTTGGAAAAACGGATTTTGGATTTGGATTCAGCGGGCGAAAACGATGAAAATGGACTATTCACTTGCATTTTTCGGAGCTCGGATGACGCGCATGATTTTCGAGGCACCTTGACACTGTTCCGGCGGCGGCGACGGCGGCGGGCAGTGGCGGAGCGAGGCGGCGCGGGCTCGGGCAGGCGCAGGCGCGGCGGCGGGCAAGCGGGGGCAGCGCGCGGGCGAGGGTAATGCGCCGGCAGGCGCGCGGGCAGGTGCGCGGTCCACTGGGCCGGCGTACACCGGAGGGCGGACATGTGGCGGGATTTGTTTGGTCGGTGCTGTGGACCCGGTTCACGGAACGAGGGTGCAGCGCCTCGGGGCGCGTGCCCGGCAGGGTGCACAGACGGCGCTGGCGCGCGCACGTGCGCGCGCCAGGAAAGCGTTGACCGGCTGCCGGGCCACGTTTCCGCGTCTGAGGGCGGCCACGTGGCGCATTGTGGGTGGTTTGCACTCGCTGTTGCCTGTTCGGCGGGTATTGTGGAGGCCTAGGAGGGATTCGGGCCCGCACAGTGTTGGGCCGGGCCCAACACTGTAGCGGCCCGAATCGCGCGGGCGCCCGGAACCGGGGATACAACGGTAATTTTTGGAATTGTTTTCTGGTGCCTATTTAAGCGATCTGAGCCGCCTTCTTCTCCCTTTTTCCGCCATTTCCAAGCCTCCCCTCACCACGGCGTCTTCAGCAAAATTGTTCCCCTTTGTGTTCTGCATCCTCTGGAGGATTTCTAGGATTTTACGTGGCACGCTTCCCGAGGTCTCCATTTTTACGGCGCGGCGCGATGCTCGTCCATTTGTGTTCCCCTTCGTCGCGTTTCGGTGCGCGAGCTCCCCCGGCCTACCTCGACCACCTTTTTAGGCGATTTCTTCGCCGCTGGATCTGCGACGGATAGAAATTCGATATAGGTATTTTCAGCATCCCCTAGTTTCGTGCTTTTCGAGGAGTTCTTCCATGCTTACTGGGATGCTTGTTGCTGTGAGCTTTTTCGGGGACAGCAGGGTTGTTGCGAGGAGTTCTCCGCACACGAGCGTCGGATCGAGGCGAGCCTATACACTTTTTTCATCTACTCGACGCGAGGATTATCACCGTATTTTTCTGGGATTTTTCTGAGACTTGCCCGAAGGTATATGTTTTCTCCCTTAACTCTGCATGGAATTACAGTTGTGTTGTTGCGAGGTTGTGAGCACCCTGTGTTGGGGAATTTGTAACTCGGCCTACGGGGCTCAGAATTTGACGTGCAGGTACCCGTTTCGAAGGTCTCGACACGACGATCGCGACAGTATTTATTTTGGATTTTTCTGAGTTCTTACTGCAGGTGAAAAATCCGCATCTTTGGGACTATTCCAATAGATTTGTATGTACTTGGATATTTTGGAATAAAAGTGTAACTTTGGACCTTTTGTTGTACCCAGGAAGGTTCATGAATGTTTTTTGACCACTGCTAGGAGCCAAGGTTGGCCAGGGGTTCAGCAGATATGGTTAGCAAGTGGCCACGCTCTTCACCGACCTCAGGTTTGCCTTGGTTTAAGCACTTCAGGTGGGTAAACTTATTAATGGTAACTGTTTAAGGGAATGGCAGGGTTTATATGCATGTTATGCCTTATGGGAGGTGTAATAGTGGATGTTCATGTATGGTTAAGATAAGCTTACCTGTGGGAATGTCACCCTCTATGATTGATAGCATGCCTAATTTGATGTACAACCGATATGAGCGAGAGGTAAGCACGAAATGGCCTACTTGTGTGGGATTGGTATATCATAGTAGGAATACTTTAGCATGTTTTGCTAATATATGTTTCACCCACTTTTATCGTTTCTGAGGACAAAAGCATGCTTGCATGGACATGTAGTTAGGCCATCTTTTACTGCTGCACTACTTATTGGAACTCGACTTAGGACAAACCATGCTTTTCCTTTCTCCGTCTTTATTAGTCAGGCTGTCAGTGTTGCTCGGGTTTGAGCAGGGGTTTGGGTAGTGTAGCTGGGACATTGGTGTCAGGGACGGGTTGTGCTGGATTGTTGTTGGCAGGGTTTTGCGGCAACCGCGGATATTGGGCGGTTTACCGGATATTTGTTTATGCATCAGATTGGGTATCAGATTTCTCTAGTGGACGGAGTTTTCCACTATTTGAGTATTTTTGCATCTGATTGAGGACCAGGGTCTTCTTTAGTGGTTGGGCTTTCCCACTTTGATCATAGTCATGATCTAGTCCTGCTATATAGAGATACTTGTGATACTGATGACAGAGATACTTTACTCGTGTGGGTCGCTCCCCTCGAGTGCCACTCCGGAGTAGGCTTTAGACCGTGTTGGGTTCCGATCAGACCGTGTTGGGTTCCGGTCATTTGGACAGTGGAGATACTGAGTTCGTGAGATTGATGACAGTGCAGGCAGTACCGGGTTTTATACCGGTTCATTCGATTGGGTTTGTTCGGCCAGATACTTTTATTGTTGCACTCGTGCCTGGGGGCTGAGTAGAGTCTAGTAGCTGTGTTTAGACCAGTGCTAGTGTTGTTGTGAGCCGTTTGGTTTGATGGTGGTCCCGTGTCGTTATGAGTACTTTGACCGTTGTGTGAGAGGTTGAGCATCTTGAGGCTATCCGTTCTGAGAGAGAGCGTGGATTTTGACTATAGCTTGCATGAGCCACTACTCGATAGCGAGTTAGTCCGTTTGGACGCCCTACATAATTCCTGCCCGTCAGTGGGAGGTGGTTGTAGGTGGGCGTAGGTTTGACTGGACCAGATGTGGCAGTCAGTTCGATTAGGTCGATTGTGCACTTCATGTGCTAGTGGTTGCATACCATTCTTTGGTTCTCCCCTTTTGAGCATTTAGATAGAGGCATGGTAGCTGTTGAGAGTCTCCAGCTTCCTTATTTCAGTCTTTACGACTTTAGTTAGTTTATGTCTCTTGAGGACTTAGTGGGCAGACCGTCGAGTCTGGTGGTGGAACCCACTGAGAACTCCCTTTTGGTGTAGTTCTCACGCCCATTGGGGGTTTTCCCCCTCCTTTTTCCTTCCTCTCCTTTGTTTTGTAGAGTCTTAGCGGGTGTTGCTGATTCTGCAGTTGTTGATCGAGGCGAGGGAGTCGCGAGCTAGATCCCTACCCATCGTTGGAGAGTGCGGTACCCTTCAGAGGAGATCTTCAGTAGCTTAGTCATTTTATTTTCTCTTTTGAGAGACTGATGTAGTGAGGATATGTTATGTATTGAGAGCCTGTACACTGATGTATTTATTGGAGATACCTCCCTGTTGAGTTATGAGTTTTGTATTTGAGGATATTGTACGATTATCATTTTGGTGTTGGACATTCTTGTATTATTTTCCAGTTGTACAGTGTTTGATTTTAGTTTTACATCAGATTTTTATTTATAGCTCTGATATCTGTTTAGCTGTAGTACTTTTCTTGCAGGTAGGACGCTTCGCCTATGCGGGTTGGCATAGGTGGCGGATCTGTTGGCGAGCCCGGGTCGCAGTTTCGACCTCGGGGCGTGACAGATTAGGTTGGTATCAGAGCCTAGGTTGTAGGTCATGGTGGACTTAGAAACCCTAGGCTTTTGGTTTGACCGTTGGATGACTTCGTGAGAGTCGTGATTTATAGCGAGTCCTGATTGAGTTTTATACCTCTCCCAGGGGACGGGACGAGTGATCGGCATGTTTATTCTCCTAAGTGATTATGTTGGTTGCAGACAACATAATGCTGTGGAACGGGTGACATGCTTTAGACTTTCGCTGGATTGGGTCGAGCGTTATTGTGTGCTGTTTTGTAGTTTCGTCGTGGCGAGCGGTGTCTCCCCGACGCTGGGTTTTGGCCCGTGTGCATCCTGTCATAGCAGTTGAGCTTGAGCGGTTGGTTTTGGGCCGGACACCCGGATTGAGGTCAGAGAACTCCGGACCCAAATGACAGGATTGTCAGAGGCTTATCAGCGGCAGAGTGAGCGAGCATCTGGTTTTAGTGACACAGTTGTCGGAGCGACGGGCAGCTCGACTGTGCTTCCTTCTGAGACCACCCGGTTGCGGTATCCTCTTGGGCGGGGATTTCTATGGCACCGATGGAGTGAGTAGCCCCCTCTGTGCCAATGTTTAGTGTCGAGGCACCGAGGCAGGGTGGATAGTTGACAGCCAGTGAGCTGAGGGGACATGATCGATCTATTGAGCCAGATTTGGCAGATGAACCACCCCGACTAGTAAGATTGAGTTTGGAGCGTTGGGAGGCAGAGTCGTGGTTGGTGGTGATGGAGTGATCAAATGAGAGTCTCACTGTGCTAGAGAGTTTATGCAGTTGTTGAACTGCGCACTCCAGGTTCCGAGGGACGAGGCGCATAGGATATGTGTGTCTGGGAGTGGATTGCACCAGGATACCTTTCAGTTTATTCAGTCCCTCCGTTACAGGTTCGACGCCTCATTGGATTAGGCGTTGTGTTTGGAGCGTGGCGCTGCAGTTCCTTTGGATAAGGATCTGCCGCCAGGGGCGAGTTTTGGATATTGGCGCTTGGCGCCGGGTGATGGAGGACAGATCGGCCGGCAGAGGCATTTCTGGTTTCTTTTTCCAGGGTAGTGGATTTCTAAGATATCAGAGATCGGGTGGACCCCGATGGCAGCATCAGCAACTATATCAGAGCGGCGCAGCGGTAGCATGGATTGGTGATCTGCAGAGGACCTTGTTCGTCGCCTCAGTGTGAGCAGGGACTATGGTCGTGCTCCCCTTTTTGGTTAATCAGGATATGTCGTGGCAGACTGAGCGACGACCACTTGCATCGAATGGATAAACCTGTGCCGCCCAGTTGGAGGGCGCCACAGCAGTGGATCGAGTTATCACAGGTGTGATTTCATCATAGCCGTCGGAGTTAGAGCATGTTGCATTCCTGCATGGACTAGAGGCAGATTTGTTACCACGTGCACTAAAGGTACAGGTTCCTGTTAGTGTTGTGCATGTGGAGGAGGCTTGTGGATCATGTCCAATGCAGCTGAGACTGCGAGTTACCGGCAGATTTATTGGTAATTGTGGTAGCTCCGTATTTTGACCCAGTGCTTGGGTTTTGGTTGGTACAGTGCCACAGAATGTTTGACTGCGGAAAGAGAGGACTTTGATCTTCGGCAA
Source organism: Tillandsia leiboldiana (assembly GCA_029204045.2). Classification (NCBI taxonomy): domain Eukaryota; kingdom Viridiplantae; phylum Streptophyta; class Magnoliopsida; order Poales; family Bromeliaceae; genus Tillandsia; species Tillandsia leiboldiana. The sequence goes on from CM055066.1 coordinate 8,486,076, forward strand.
GGCAGATAAGAGGAGGCTTGCTTGTTGAGATTATTAGAGCACACAGGTTATAGCGACAGTGTGAGAGGTGCTTTCGGCGGCACCGAGACTTAAGGATATCGTGTTGCCTACGAGATCCCGGGTGTGATTTCACCTGAGCTATTGATGATGCCGCCAGTTAGGGAGATAGAGTTTGCGTTTGACATGGTTCGGGGAACCGCGCCACCCTTGACAGCACCTCATTGGAGATTGTCGGTAGAGCTGAGAGAGCTGATGGCACAGTCGCAGGATCTGATGGATCGAGGGGACTGTTTGACCTAGTGCCACGCCGTTGATATACGATGGTGATGCTACGCCGTTGGTACACGGTGGTGATGCCACGTCGTTGATACACGGCTGTAAGTGTCCTTTTATGGTTCGAGTGTAGACAAGTCCGGGTGGTATCTAGGACCTTTTGATGGAGCTATACTCCGGCAGTTATTGTATGATGCGAGTACCTACTTGGAATCAGATAGCCGAGGACTTTGCCTAGAGGGCATTCAGGATCTGGTAAGGGCATTATGAGAGCATAGTGAGGCCAAATGGAATGACTAATGCCCTGTGACTTCAAGATCTGAGGAATTGTATGTCCCAGTTGTACTTGGACGGACTGGGAGTGGTGTTTTCTGAGGATATTTTGATTTACTCCCGGAGCGACTTGGAACATGAGGAGCACTTATGGATGTGCTACCATGCCCGTGTGGATGAAGCTGTATGCCAAGTTATTGAGGTACAAGTTGTAGCTTCAGAAGCATACCTTCTTGGGTCACTTTGTTCGAGCCGTAGGAGCGGCGGTGGAAATCCGGCCAATATGGATGCTAATTGGGAATTGGCCGAGATCGACAATTATTGTCGAGGTGAGGAGCTTCTTGGATTTGGCAGTGCCGGGAGAGCTTGGCGGACGGATGATGAGACTGACACCAGCACCGATTTCAGCTTTGTCAGTTGTGGGATATGGATTTGCGAGTTATAGTGATGCCTCCCATAGTGGTTGTGGAGTACCGTGGGTTTATCTTCGGTCCGCACTTCATCAGTCCAACCCTATGAGTATTGTGGTAGGACGAACCGCTGTTTTGTTGGCAGCTTGGATCCCACAGTTGAGCCTTTCGGTACGCCTATTATTTCCAGTTTTGATTGATATACCTAGGCGTAGGCCATGCCTGCTTGGCTATCGGTTCTGATTACTTAGCATTTTCGTTCTATATTATATGATAGATTAAGATTTCAGTTTCAGTTTACAGTTTCTGCCATGCGGCGCCAGTGGAGACTACAGCTTTCAGCATCTTGAGTGGAATTTACGCGGATTGTCGTTGATGGTTCGGACTTTTGACCGCGAGTTTGGGCATCAGCATTATGATCGCCTTTCGAGCTAGTTTTCAGTCCCGTTCACCGACGGTTTGGTCACCGTAAGGGTGTTCTTTACTAGTCGAGAGATCGACTTCGACCCGTGGGTCTGTTGGGGTTATGATAGCATGTTGAGTGACCAGCAGTGGCATGAGATTGTATCTCTAGAGGATTCCTTTTGAGGGTAGCCTGCGTTGAGTAGTCCACTCGGGTGGTTTGGGTCTGGAAGTGACTGAGTGAAGACCCCAGCTTATTGGATTCTTTTCCTTATTGGATGAAAGTGTGGGTATTCTTCGGGTGGCCTTGGTTGAGTTGACACAGGATGTGGTTTGATGCGTGTTGCACTAGTGGTTATTTCCGTTTCCCCCAGCCTTTTATTGGAGCCCCTTTGGTATTTCACGTCTCAGCTAAGGAGTGATGTGTTTTTGGATCCCTCGCCCGTGATTGACTCGCCTCTTTGAGATCTATGAGTGTTTGGAGTACGAGGAACTCCCGTTGCGAATTCTGGCTCGTGAGATGGGGAAATTGCGCAATCGGGCTATGCCGTACTGGATGTTGCTGTTGTTGTTGTTGAGGAGTAATCACGGGGAGTGAGTGATGACTTAGGAGCTGGAGATGATGATGTTGAGTACTTACCCTTGGTGTTTGTGACTCCTGGTGGAATCGAGCTAGTTTCAAGGACGAAACTTTTTTTAGTGGGGGAGGATGTGAGGACCCGGATCCCCATGACGAGATTACTGGTTGACTAGCAGCTCCTGGAGGCCTATATGGCGCGTCGGTGGTGTTTGTGCACCAATTAGACACTAGTAATGGCCTCAGAGTGTTTAATGTGTCACGAGAGTAGTCAGATGACCCCGTCGAATGCTTAGAAGTGGTTTTGCGCGCAATGGATATTAAAATTGGGCTCAGCGCGAAGTTTGGACAAAAGAACATCTTTCCGAATACCTTCGGTAATTTTTAGAGTTGGAATTTGGCAAAACGGACTTCGGATTTGGATTCAGCGCGCGAAAACGATGAAAATGGACTATTCACTTCCATTTTTCGGACCCCGGATGACGCGCACGATTTTCGAGGCACCTTGACACTGTTCCGGCAGCGGCGGCGGCGGCGGAGCGCGGCGGCGTGGGCTCGGGTAGGCGCAGGTGCGGCGGCGGGCAAGCGCGGGCAGTGCGCGGGCGCGGGCAATGCGCGAGCAGGCGCGCGGGCAGGTGCGCGGTCCACGGGGCCGGCGTACACCGGAGGGCGGACATGTGGCGGGATTTGTTTGGTCGGTGCTGTGGACCCGGTTGACGGAACGATGGTGCAGCGCCTCGGGGCGCGTGCCCGGTAGGGTGCGCAGGCGGCGCTGGCGCGCGCACGTGCGCTCGCCAGGAGCACGTTGACTGGCTTCCGGGCCACATTTCGGCGTCTGGGGGCGGCCTCGTGGCGCATTGTGGGTGGTTGGCGCTCGCTGTTGCCTGTTCGGCGGGTATCGTGGAGGCCTAGGAGTGATTCGGGCCCGCATAGTGTTGGGCCGGGCCCAACACTGTAGCGGCCTGAATCGCGCGGGCGCCCGAAACCGGGGATACAACGGTAATTTTTGGAATTATTTTCTGGTGCCTATTTAAGCGATCCGAGCCGCCTTCTTCTCCCTTTTTCTGCCATTTTCGAGCCTCCCCTCGCCACGACGTCTTCAGCAAAATGGTTCCCCTTTGTGTTCTGCATCCTCTGGAGGATTTCTAGGATTTTACGTGGCACGCTTCTCGAGGTCTCCATCTTTACGGCGCGGCGCGACGCTCGTCCATTTGTGTTCCCCTTCGTCGCGTTTCGGTGCGCGAGCTCCCCCGGCCTACCCCGACCACCTTTTCAAGCGATTCCTTTGCTGCTGGATCCGCGACGGACAGAGCTTCGATCTTAAGAATTTTAGTATCCCCTAGTTTTGCGCTTTTCGAGGATTTCTTCCATGCTTACTGGGATGCTTATTGTTGTGAGCCTTTTCGGGGACAGCAGGGTTGTTGCGAGGAGTTCTCCGCGCACGAGCGTCGGATCGAGGCGGGCCTTTACACTTTTTTCATCTACTCGACGCGAGGATTATCACCGTATTTTTCTGGGATTTCTCTGAGACTTTCTCGAAGGTATATGTTTTCTCCCTTAACTGTGCATGGAATTACAGTTGTGTTGTTGCGAGGTTGTGAGCACCCTGTGTTGTGGAATTTGTAACTCGGTCTACGGGGCTCGGAATTTGACGTGCGGGTACCCGTTTCGAAGCTCTCGACGTGACGATCGTGACAGTATTTATGTTGGATTTTTCTGAGTTCTTACTGCAGATGAAAAATCTGCATCTTTGGGATTGTTCCAACAGATTTGTATGTACTTGGATATTTTGGAATAAAAGTGTAACTTTGGACCTTTTGTTGTACCCAGGAAGGTTCACGAATGTTTTTGGAACACTGCTAGGAGCCGAGGTTGGCGTGACATGTACCGTGGATACGGGTTCAACAGATATGGTTAGCAAGTGGCCATGCTCTTCACCGACCTCAGGTTTGCCTTGGTTTAAGCACTTCTGGTGGGTAAACTTATTAATGGTAACTGTTTAAGGGAATGGTAGGGTTTATATGCATGTTTTGCCTTATGGGAGGTGTAATAGTGGATGTTCATGTATGGTTAAGATAAGCTTACCTGTGGGAATGTCACCCTCTATGATTGATAGCATGCCTAATTTGATGTACAACCGATATGAGCGAGAGGTAAGCAAGAAATGGCCTACTTGTGTGGGATTGGTATATCATAGTAGGAATACTTTAGCATGTTTTGCTAATATATGTTTCACCTACTTTTATCGTTTCTGAGGACAAAAGCATGCTTGCATTACATGTAGTTAGGCCATCTTTTACTGCTGCACTACTTATTGGAACTCGACTTAGGAGAAACCATGCTTTTCCTTTCTCTGTTTTTATTAGTCAGGCAGTCAGTGTTGCTCGGGTTTGAGCAGGGGTTTGGGTAGTGTAGCCGGGACATTGGTGTCAGGGACGGGTTGTGCTGGATTGTTGTTGGCAGGGTTTTGCGGCAACCGCGGATATTGGGGGGTTGACCGGATATTTATTTATGCATCAAATTGGGTATCAGATTTCTCTAGTGGACGGAGTTTTCCACTATTTGAGTATTTTTGCATCTGATTGAGGACCTGGGTCTTCTTTTGTGGTTGGGCTTTCCCACTTTGATCATAGTCATGATCTAGTCCTGCTTTATGGAGATACTTGTGATACTGATGACAGAGATACTTTACTCGTGTGGGTCGCTCCCCTCGAGTGCCACTCCGGAGTAGGCTTTAGACCGTGTTGGGTTCCGGTCAGACCGTGTTGGGTTCCGGTCATTTGGACAGTGGAGATACTGAGTTCGTGAGATTGATGACAGAGCAGGCAGTACCGGGTTTTATACCGGTTCATTCGATTGGGTTTGTTCGGTCAGATACTTTTATTGTTGCACTCGTGCCTGGGGGCTGAGTTGAGTCTAGTAGCTGTGTTTAGACCAGTGCTAGTGTTGTTGGGAGCCGTTTGGTTTGACGGTGGTCCCGTGTCGTTGTGTGTACTTTGTTCGTTGTGTGAGAGGTTGAGCATCTTGAGGCTATCCGTTCTGAGAGAGAGCGTGGATTTTGACTATAGCTTGCATGAGCCACTACTCGATAGCGAGTTAGTCCGCTTGGACGCCCTACATAATTCCTGCCCGTCAGCGGGAGGTGGTTGTAGGTGGGCGTAGGTTTGACTGGACCAGATGTGGCAGTCAGCTCGATTGGGTCGATTGTGCACTTCATGTGCTAGTGGTTGCTTACCATTCTTTGGTTCTCCCCTTTTGAGCATTTAGATAGAGGCATGGTTGCTGTTGAGAGTCTCCAGCTTCCTTATTTCAGTCTCTACTGTTTTGGTTAGTTTATGTCTCTTGATGACTTAGTGGGCAGACCGTCGAGTCTGGCGGTGGTACCCACTGAGAACTCCCTTTTGGTGTAGTTCTCACGCCCATTGGGGGTTTTCCCCCTCCTTTTTCCTTCCTCTCCTTTGTTTTGCAGAGTCTTAGCGGGTGCTGCTGATTCTGCGGTTGTTGATCGAGGCGAGGGAGTCGCGAGCTAGATCCCTACCCATCGTTGGAGAGTAGCGGTACCCTTCAGAGGAGATCTTCAGTAGCTTAGTCATTTTATTTCCTCTTTTGAGAGACTGATGTAGTGAGGATATGATATGTATTGAGAGCCTGTACACTGATGTATTTATTGGAGATACCTCCCTGTTGAGTTATGAGTTTTGTATCTGAGGATATTGTACGATTATTATTTTAGGAGTTGGACATTCTTGTATTATTTTCCAGTTGTACAGTGTTTGATTTTAGTTTTACAGCAGATTTTTATTTATAGCTCTGATATCTGTCTAGCTGTAGTACTTTTCTTGTAGGTAGGACGCTTCACCTATGCGGGTTGGCATAGGTGGCGGATCTGTTGGCGAGCCCGGGTCGCAGTTTCGACCCCGGGGCGTGACAGTTTGTTTATTGGTGGTGATGATATTTGAATACTTAGAACAATATAGATAGATTAGGAAACGCCATCTAGGTATTCATCGATTTGATTCCTCAAAAAAAAAGGAGATTGAAAAAACCTCGAATCAAACCGATAAATATAGAGAAAGAAAACCTAAAATTAACGGTGTTTACCTTTTCTTCTCTATACGTGGATTACCTTTGATTCCTTTTTGGAATACCCTAAAAGATGATATTAGGGTCTATTTATATGTTAGAAATGTTTTGGAAAGAGATAAGAATCAAAAACAACCTTAACTAAATTTTTCCTGCACACCGGTCCGGATTGGATTTCATCTGATCCGGACTGCCGTCATTGACAAGAAAATTTCCAGAAATAAGGTTCGGGGTCCCGACTGGATGGGTCTGATCCGGACTGTTTCATGCGATTTACCAAAAATCATGTTCAGGGTCCGGACTGGATAGGGATTGATCCGGACTGGTTATTCGCATGAAGCAAGCCTTGTTCGGGGTCCGGACTGGATCTGCCTGATCCGGATCCTGAACATATAAAATGTCTAGTTTTTTATTTTTATACAATGAATATTATTCCAAGTGTTTCTAAACTATAAGAATGTATTCAAATCATCAAAAATATTTAGTTTAACGTACCTGATTATTTTGAATCCATTCTTCTTGAGATTGATGTATGTGATCTTTAAATCTTTATCTTCAATCTTCAAGACTCAAAACACTTCACGAAATACGCCAATACAAAAATCCTTAACAATACCAATAGCAGAATTTGCATCTTCCTTCCTATTTGTTGATTGCTGGAATTTTTTGGAATTTCTACGCTGTGGGTGTTGATTTTGTGATTGTGCTTAATCCTACAGAAGATCTTGGGTGATTTTTGATTCGTTGGAATCTTAGGAGCCTGAGGAACGTGCATGCCATGTTTCAGCCCGATCGGACCCCGGATCGTCACGATCCAGGTGGGTTGGATTTCCTCCAAAATCAGCGGGCTTACTATTAATTCTAGTATCGTAGTAGTCAAGCATGCTAGTAGTAGTGCTTCTAGAGATGTATATGATAGATGTAGAGTTGTGGAACTTTGACTAGCACCCTATCATGTGTTGTATGATTCCTGACCAGATTTAGAAAACTCTCAACTTGGGTAGCTTTTAGTCGTATTCGAACCTCCTACACTTGCATGATTATTCCTTCTGACTTAGAGTTTATCCTCGCTCGAGTATTGGGCTGAGTGGTCGGGGTAGTGTAGGATGCGTGTTGCGGTCATGCCTAGGGACCAAATGGAGTCTGGTAGTTGAGGCTAGATCTTGTTCTAGTGTTTTGGGAGCCGTTTGGGTAAATGGTGGTCTCAGGTCGTCGAGTATTTTCCGACCAGTTGTGTTAGCTGTTGAGCTTGTGGTAGCAGGACCTTAAACCCAGAATGTTTTTTGACACATATGATTTCGGTAAACTAATGTTTTCTCTCCAAACTTCGAAAGGGTGCCGGAACCTGTTCTTGTATGATTAAATTGAAGGCACTAGCCCTTCGGGGCTTGAAAAATAAGACTTGTTTTAATTGGTTTCTTAAAAACTAAAATTTATTAAAATGGGTCTCGCCAAATCAAGATGATTTTCTAAAAAGTAGTTATCTTTTGTCCTCACCCGAAGAGGTTTCGAGTGGAAATGGTCTTCAGAAATAAATGTCATCTTTTTATATAAACTTCCTCACCTGAAGAGGGTTCGAGTGATATGGGTTCCAATGGCTGTTTTCATACTTGGGTCGAGAACTACGGGAGGCTGTGCCTAGAGCCTATTCTTGTTTGATTGGGGTTGTAGGCACTAGTCTTTCAGAATTTTTGGACACTTCATTATTGTCGGCTGTTGAGTACCTCTGGCCAGTGGGTTTAGTGTGGTGAGTTGGGTGTTCTATTTTGGGAGCCGTTTGGTTTGACAGTGGTCCCGGGTGTTGAGTACCTCTGGCCAGTGGGTTTAGTGTTGTGAGTTGGGTGTTGTCGATCTGGTTGATCGTGGATTTGGACTATAGCCTACATGAGCCATATTGTGCTTGACAGTGATGCGCTGATTTTCCTCAGTGGGATCGCTCCCCTTGAGTGCCGCTCCGGAGCTGGGCCTGTTACTTTGCTTTCTCGCGATGTCGATGCAGTCCTTGTGGGACGCCCTACGTAATTCCAGCCCTCCGTGGATGTAATGGTAGTAGGTGGGCGCAGGTTTGACTAGACCCGGTGTGGCAATCAGTACGATTGGGTTGATCGAGCATACTGTGATTGAGTAGATGCATACTATCATCTGTTTCACCCATTGAGCATCGTAGATAGAGGCATGATAGCTGTAGATTTTTTTCCAGCTTATCCCCTTTTCTATCACAGTAGTTCTGTTAACTTTTGTCTCTAGTAGACTTAGTGGGCAGACCGTTGGTCTTGGAGATGGTATCCACTGAGAATTATTATTTGATGTAGTTCTCACACCCTCCATGGTGACTATTTTTCGGAGGCTTTCCCGTCTGTTCCTACGTCGGCTGGTTTGACGGATCGAGGTGAGGGAGTCGCGAGATAGATCCCTAACAGTGTTTTTTATTTTGGTGAGATAGATGTACCAACCCGGATTGTGGGTTTATCCTGTACACTATTGTATTATTATTTTGGGAGATGGATTATGTATTATTATTTTGGAAGATGGATTATGTATTATTATTTTGGGAGATGGATTATGTATTTTTATTTTAGATGTGCAGTGGATGACTTTTATTTTAGCAGCTTTTTATTTTCAGCTCTGATATCTGTATAGCTGTTAGTTGTTATCTCTTGCAAGTTAGACGCTTCACCTATGCGGTGCTTCCCGTATGGGTGGCGGATCTGTTGGCGAGGTCGAGTCGCAGTTTCGACCCCGGGGTGTGACAGATTATAGTGGTATCAGAGCCTAGAATGTAGGTCATTATAGACTTAGAAACCTTAGGCTTGTGGTTGGACCCTAGGATGACTATCGTGAGAGTCGTGATTTATAACGAGAGTCATGATTGAGTTTTTATACCTCTTCCAAGGGATGGGATGAGTGATTGGCATGTTTATTATCTTAAACGGTTATGTTGACTGCAGACAACATAATGCTATAAAATGAATGACATGTTCTAGACTTTCGCTAGATTGGGTCGAGTGTTTATCGTGTTCTGATGTGAAGTTTCATCGCAGGTGAGCACGATGCCTCCCCGACGCAGGGTACCGACACGTTCGCATCCTACACCTTCCGATGAGCCTGAGTAGGAGGAGTCAGAGCAGGTCCAGCAGGGTGTGATCTAGGAGTTGCGAACCCAGATGGCCTAGTTATCAGAGGCTCCCCGGCGCCGGGAGGAGACTATGGATCGCATGATGCGACTTTTTGAGCAGAGAGTATAGCCGGTTGTGGCACCGCCGGAGGTTTCTCTGATACCCTCATCCCCTGCAGTGACACTGTGAGACCCCAATAATCCCACATCGGATGGGATTGGATATGTGATTGGGTATATAAGAGACATGGACACTAGTAATAATAACTGGGCTTAAGCATTTTGGGCTATGGTTCGGGCCCAACGAGTTATTATTACTAGAGTGTCGGGTCGCTACATTTGGTATCAGAGCCAGGTTTCGATCCTGGGACCTGTGGGTTATGGGCCCACCACGCTTCCGCTGCGCCACTCTGATATATTGAACTGATCATGCTGTGTAACTGAATCTGTAACATATCCACCCGCACTCAAAGTTCGTAACTCTGTCTAAGAGTGGGGAAACAACTAACACTGAACTCCTAACCCCGCACTCTCGCGTAAGTCACAAGTCACAAGTCATTTGCCTCCCTAGCCCTGTCATCTAGACTCAGGCTCAGCCGAGACTCGTCACACACTTCCGGCTGGTTATTGGCTCCGATACCAGATGTCCTCGACTATTCCCGACGTTGTACTGGCTGGTCCAGTGATTTCAGTTTTGCATTGACTTTTTCGGAGGTGTTTTCGGTAATTATGGCACCGTTTGAGTATAGAGTCGCACCTAGTGGAGTTTTAGTACCCGACCGTCTTCAGTGAAGCGTTCCGGAGCAGCACGTCAAGTTTCGTTAAATTCGGAGACCAGTAGCCACGAATCGGATCACAGTAGATCGATCGGCGGATTTTCAAAAATTCTGGCAAATTCCGGGACTTCAGCGAAGTTCCTTGTTTAAGCTTTATGAACACAATGAGTCAGTAGGTTGGGTTTGTGAGAGTCTTTTGCTGACCTGTGGTTATGATTTAGGTCCCAGCAGTCAGCCACCAGCTCGTGAGCCATCCAGCGGGTACCGCGATCGTCCACCCTGAGGTGGGTTTATCTTCGGTCCGGGCTTTATCATTTCGGCCCAATGGGGTACCGTGGTAGGTCGGACCCCTGTGTTTGGTGTAGCCTTGATCCTATGATTGAGCCTTTCTACTTGTTTTCATTCCAGCATTCAATCTTTATAGCTATATAGCCTTGATCTTATAGTTTAGCTTTTCTATATGCTTTCATTCTCAGTACTTAGTATATATAGTGATATACACATGGACATATGCCATGCTTGCTTGGTCACTAGTTTAGTTGTATCAGCATTTCCTATGCTTTTACTGCATGTTTAGAATAGAAGATTCGGCTTTGGTTGCATGGCATGAATAGCATAATTTCCCTGAGGTTCTGTGAGACTGACAGTGGCTTTTGGCCTGAGGTTCTGTGAGACCAATAGTGGCATTTGGCCTGAGGTTTTGTCAGACCAATAATGGCATTTGGCCTGAGGTTTTGTGAGACCGATAGTGGCATTTGGCTAGAGGTTTTGTGAGACCGATAGTGGTATTTGGCCAAAGGTTCTGTGAGACCGATATTGGCTTTTGATTGGGTATTTCAATTCCAGCATTGATGCATGATTTGCATTGTTACTCCAGCATTTATTAGCATGACTGGCACGTCATTGTTGTACTCTTTGTTTACAGCATGGATATTTATGGATTATCTGTGATGACCCGGATCTCTGCAGAGCTTTTGTAGTGTGATCAGCAACTTCTAGAGGCGTATTCGGTGTGATGGAGGTTCTTGTGCGCAAATCGGACTTCAGGATTGCACCTAGCGCGAAATTAGGATTAAGATTACTTATCTGGATGCCTTCGACAAATTTCAGAAGTGGAATTGGGCAAAACGGACATCGGATCTGGATTCAGCGTGCGAAAACGATGGAAATGGACTATTTACTTGTATTTTTCGGAGCCCAGATGCCCAAATGCGGATTTCGAGACAAGATTACTATTCCGGCGGCCGGGGCAGCGCCGGCGGCGACGGGCAGGCGGCGGAGCGCGGCGGCGAGGGCGCGGGCAGGCGCGGGCAGGCCGGTCCACGGGACTTGGCGTACACCAGGACCTGCAGGTTTTCGGCGTGGACATGTGGCGCGCGGGGATTGGTTGGTCAATGCACGCGGGACAGCGCGTGATTCGTGCCGAGCGCGGCACACGGTGGACCGCGTCAAGCCACGTGTCGCCCGCCCATTGGCGGGCGCAGTGACCCGGCTGGCCCGGCGTGGACCGCGGAGCGTGGTCCCCGCCGTGGACCGCGCTGCCATGTGGCGCGCCGCGAGTGGCGGGCGCACGGGGAGCGGAGAAGCCACGTGGAGCGCTGTGGGCGTATCAGGCGCGCACAGTGACGGGCTGGGCCGTATTCGGGCGCCCGAATCCTGCGCCCGAATCCGATTTTCCTTTCTTGGTGGGCTGGGCCTATAAATAGGCCCCTTAGCAGCTCTTTTCCTCCTTTTCTGGGCTTTTTCACTGAGAGCTTACTACAGAGAAGTTCTTCCTCTCCCTCTCCTCCACCCTTCGATGGATTCCCGGGATTTTTGGAGGCCGCAGCATCGGCGTTTTCTGCGACGCGGCGCACTTCACCGCTCCTTCGATTGTGGCTTCTACCGTCGCATTTCAATCCGCGAGGTCCCTTGGATCACCCCGATAGAGTTTTGAGCCGATTTTTGTGGCAGCTCGTTCACGAGAGGTACGCCTTCAATTTTTGTGTTGATCACTTCGCTTTGTTTCTAGTTTTTGGTGGTGTTCCCTAGGTACCTTTTGACCCCTTGTACTACTGCGATGTTTGGGAGAGCGGTGGTGTATTGTTGGGATTTCTCGGCCTACGGGCATCGGATCGGGGAGTGTGAGAACTCGATTGGCATCTACGCTTCGAGAGGAACGCGACCCTATTTTTATCGAATTTTTCTGAGGTTGCTTCGAAGGTGATAATTCCACTTTTTCTGGACTGAATGCTACAGATTATCGATCGTGGGAAGTTTTGGCTCGCCGTGGTGTTTTAATTGTATCATGGCCTACAGTTGTCGGAACCGGACGTGCGAGTACTCGATTTGCATCTACTCGTCGCGAGGATCGCAGAGGTTATTTTTATGGAATTTTTCGAGGTCATCTCAGAGGTGAAAATCGACTATCTTCTGGACTGTTGCGCGGACAGTGGCATTGTGTTAATTGTAGGATTAATTTGTGCACCGTTATGGTCGTTTTTGCAGTGTTTGCAGTGAGCCAGGGTTTTCCCTTGTGGGAGGGTGAGTTGGATCTGTGCTTCGCGTGCTTCGCGATTGAGGTGGGTGGTTGTTGTATACCTTTATTTTGACATGCTCACTAGGAATAGTAGAGAGTTTCCCCCGATGATAGGATTATTGATTAGCACTTGTGGCTGGGAATTATGCATGCTTGTATGGATATACCGTTTGCTATATTAGCACTTAACCTTGCATGTGGAATCGAATAGTAAACTGGGACAAAGTGATTTATCCTGTTAGTGGGTACTACTTGAGGATATTATGGACATGCATAGGTGGATGGTGGTTCTGACCGATGACTTACTCTTTGCGAGATTATTGCATGATAATCCTTCTTTTATCTTTCTTGAGAACACTTGCATGCTTTTATGGACATCTAGATAGGCCATCTTTTATTGCTACATTATCATGTTAGAACTTGACTTAGGAGAAACCATGTTTGCTTCTTTTCTCCTTATTCGTTAGTCAGGTGGTTCATGTTGCTCGGGTTCGAGCAGGGGTTTGGGATAGTGTAGCCGGGGCCTGGATTATGGGGAATTGCGGCAACTACGGATATTGGACGGTTGACCGGGTGTCGGTTATTGGACTTGATTGCGGATTGTGGGTTATTGCGGCAACCGCGGATATTGGGCAGTTGACCGGATGTTTACTTATGCATCAGATTGGGGATCGGGGATTCTTTAGTGGAGGTATTTGTTCCACTTGAGCACTGTACTGATCCAGTCCTGCTTTTATGATACTGGAGACGAGATTACTTTACTCGTGTGGGTAGCTCCCCTCGAGTTCCACTCCGGAGTGAGCAGTGGCCCCTCGGGGCCGGACAGTTATTGTGAGGACCTGGATCCCCATGATGTGATTACTGGTTGATTGGCAGCTTCTGGAGGCCTACGTAGTGTGTCGGTGGTGTTTGTGCACAATTTGGACACAAGTGATGGACTTCGGGCTTAAAATAGATCATGTGAGTGATCGTAGGACCGCGTCGGATGTTTAGAAGTGGTTTCGTGCGAAGTGGATATTAAAATTGGACTCAGCGCGAAGTTTGGACAAAAGAACACCTTTCCGGATGCCTTCGGCAATTTTTAGAGTTGGATTTTGGCAAATCGGACACCGGATTTGGATTTAGCGCACGAAAACGATGAAAATGGACTACCTACTTGTATTTTTCGGAGCTCGGATGACCCGGCACGGATTTCGAGGCATCTTGTACTGTTCCGGCAGCTGGGGCAGCGCCGACGACGGCGGAAGGCGGCGGCGCGGGCACGGGCAGGCACAGGCGCGGCGGCGGGCAGGCGCGGGCAGCGCGCGGGCGGGCGCGCGTGCAGGCGCGCGGGCAGGCGCGCGGGCGCGCGGGCAGGTGCGCGGTCCACGGGGCCGGCGTGCACCGAGGGCTAGACACGTGGCGGGCTGTGATAGGATTGGTTCTGTGCACCGGACCACGGTGCAGGCGAACCGTGCCTGGCAGGGGCGCCAGGCGGCGCGCCTGCGCGCGCACGTGGGCGCGGCAGGTGCGCTGACCGGGGCGGCGCCACGTTTCGGCTTCCCGTTGGGCCACGTGTCGTGCGGGGGATGGCCCCGCACGGCTGTTGGCTGTTTTGCGGGCGACGTGGAGGCCCGTGTGCGATTCGGGCCGACACAGTGTTGGGCCGGGCCCAACACTGTAGCAATCCGGAAGAATCGGGCGCCCGGAAGTGGGGACATATCCGGTATTTCGCGATTTGTTTTCTGGAGCCTATTTCAGCGATCCGAGCCTTCTTTCTCTCCCTTTTTCCGCCTTTTCCGAGCCTCCCCTCATAGCGGCACCTTCAGCAACTTTCTTCCTCGCGCAATGCTGCATCCATCTGCAGAGTTCGGAGATTTTACGTGGCATGCATCACGAGGTTTCCTTTTTTTCGGCGCGGCGCGACGCTCGTCCATTTGTGTTCCTATTCGTCGCATTTAGGTGCGCGAGCTCCCTCGGCCTACTCCGACCACCTTTTCGAGCGATTTATTCGCCGCTGGATCCGCGACGGACAGGGCTACGATCTTGGTATTTTGAGCATTCCTTAGTTTCGTGCTTTTTGAGGAGTTTTTCCATGCTTACTGGGGGTCCTATGTTGTGAGTGTTTTCTTGAGGACAGCGGGTTGTTTCGAGGATATCTCCGCAACCGGGCATCGGATTGAGACGCTCCTGTGTACTTTTTGCATCTACTCGACGCGTGGATTATCATCGTATTTTTCTGGGATTTTTCTGGAAATTGCCCGAAGGTATACTTTTCTTGTTCTTCTATGCAATGTGATACAGTTGTGTATGTTGTGGAGTTTCGCGCTCATCGCGTTGTGGAATTTGTAACTCGGCCTACGGGGCTCGGAATTGGACGTGCAGGTACCCATTTCGAAGGTCTTGACGCGAGGATCGCGACAGTATTTATGTTGGATTTTTCTGAGTTCTCGCTGTAGGTGAAAAATCCGCATCTTTGGGACTGTTCCAACAGATTTGTATGTACTTGGATATTTTTGGAATAAAAGTGTAACTTTGGACCTTTTGTTGTACCCAGGAGGGTTCGCTTTTTGGAACACTGCTAGGAGACGAGGTTTGCGCGACATGTACCGTGGATACGGGTTCAGCGGATTGTGCGTGCAAGTGGTCACGCTCTTCACCGACCCCAGGTTTGCCTTGGATTGAGCACTTCAGGTGGGTAGGCTTAATTTGGTAACTGTATAAGGTTTTTACATTATGGTGAATGTAAGTGCACTTGTGGGGATGTCACCCCTCTATGACTGATAGCAGGCATATTCGATGTACAACCGATATGAGCGAGAGGTAAGCAAGGGATGGCCTACTTGGGTAAGATTGGTATACTATAGTAGGAATACTTTAGCATGCTTTGCCAATATATGTTTCACCCACTTTTATCGTTTCTGAGGACAAAAGCATGCTTGTATGGACATGTAGTTAGGCCATCTTTTACTGCTGCACTACTTTTGGAACTTGACTTAGGAGAAACCATGTTATCATTTTCTCCTTTTTTGTTAGTCAGGCGGTCTGTGTTGCTCAGGTGCGAGCAGGGGTCTGGGGTAGTGTAGCCGGGACATTGGTGTCAGGGATGGGTTGTGTTGGATTACGGTTGGCAGGGTTTTCGATGACCGCGGACTTTGGGCGGTTGGCCGGAGGTCGGTTATAGGACTTGATTATAGACGGCAGGGTATTGCGGCAACCGCGGATATTGGGCGGTTGACCGGATATTTATTTATGCACTAGATTGGGTATCTGATTTCTCTAGTGGACAGAGTTTCCCACTATTTGAGTATTTTTGCATCTGATTGAGGACCGAGGCTTTCTTTAGTGGTTGGGCTTTCCCACTTTGATCAGAGTTATGATCCAGTCCTGCTTTTGATACTTATTACACCGGCGCGGTTATTGCCCGGTGATGCTTTACTCGTGTTGGTCGCTCCCCTCGAGTGCCACTCTGGAGTGTGCGATCGGACGGTTAGAGTGGCCGATCTGTTACTTACTTTGAGTCCTTGAGACTCCTATCCCTTATCGGTGTTATGCTTTGGCCAGCATACTCGATTTGTCAGGCACAGCAGGGAGTACCAGTTTTACTGGTGGCACCAGATTGAGGTCGTTACAGGCATTTACTTTATTGTTGCACTTGTGTCAGGGGGACCGAGTAGAGTCTAGTAGCTGTGTTTAGACCAGTGCTAGTGTTGTTGGGAACCGTTTGGGGAATGACGATGGTCCCAAGGTCATTGTGAGTTGTTGACCGTTGTGTGAGTGGTTGAGCATCTTGAGGCTATCCGTTTTGAGAGAGAGCGTGGATTCCGACTATAACCTGCATGAGCCACTACTCGATAGCGAGTTAGTCCGTTTGGACGCCCTACGTAATTCCTGCCCGTCAGTGGGAGGTGGTCATAGGTGGGGCGCAGGTTTGACTGTACCAGATGTGGCAGTCAGCTCGATTGGGTTGATTGTGCACTTCATTTGCTAGTGGTTGCATACCATACTTTGACTCTCCCCTCTTGAGCATTTAGATGGAGGCATGGTAGCTGTTAGGTGACATCAGCATTCTTGTTCAGTCCCACTTCTTTGGTTATTTTATGTCTCTTGAGGACTTAGTGGGCAGACCGTCGGGTCTGGCAGTGGTACCCACTGAGAACTCATTTTTTGGTGTAGTTCTCACACCCTTTGGGGGTTTTCCCCCTCCTTTTTCCTTCCTCTTCTTTGTTTTGCAGAGTCTTAGCGGGTGTTGCTGATTCTGTGGTTGTTGATCGAGGCCAGGGAGTCGCGAGCTAGATCCCTACCCGTCGTTGGAGAGTAGCGGTACCCCCTTCAGAGGAGACCTGCAGTAGATTGGCTATTTTGTTTTCCTCTTTTGAGAGACTGTTGTAGTGAGGATGATATGTATTGAGAGCCTGTACACTGATATATTTATTGGAGATATCTCCCTGTTGAGTTTTGAGCTTTGTATATGAGGATATTGTCACGCCCCGGAGGGTCTAACATTGCGGAAAACGTACCCATTTTTTTCTCTAAATCTTTTACCGAACCTTGTCTCCGGCGCGTATCAGACCCGCCACATATACAAATTCACTCCCCAAACGGGCGGAGTCTCCTTTGTATATGCACGGCATTGCCAACAAGTCGAATACTTTAACCATTCCAACCATGACAGGCAAAGAGGAGAGAACATATTATTTCACATCATCACCGCTATTCTATAAGACTATAGCATAAACCCATGGGTTTTGAAAATCGGTGCCCACTCGACACCCAGCTTTCTAAAACGTTTTCGCAAACTCTTTGTGCGGCCATTAACTTGAAAGGATAAATCCACGGGTTTTGAAATCGGTGCCCACACGGCACTTGCTTTGAAAATGCTTTTGAAACTGGTTTGTATTTGAAAACAAGCCGCAATTACACATCCTAACATTCACAGTTAAATACAAGATAAACCTCATCCCAACATCCATCAGAAACCACAGTAAATGAATCACAACTAAACTAACCATAGTATAACTAAATAACCAAAAGTAAAGAAAGTAACGTATCATTTTACTAGCCCTTTCGGCTAATGTCCTCTAACGGATTCCTCACCGTCGTCCCGGGTTCCACCCCTACTCGAACCTGTCACAGAGTGGGTTGTCAGTGATTGATAAAGTAGAAACATGTAAGTAAACGCAATGACAGAACGAACACACCGAATCACCGGAGCATTTACTTTCCCCCTCCCCCTCATGTATCGCTAAATCCCTGTTGGAAGTCCCGCTGGGCACCTACCCCAGTATTTAGAATAATTTGGGCCCCAACCCCAATACCGTACTCATCTTCTTGGTGCCTCCAACCCCTCGACTGCCCAAGTAGCAGCCGCCTCCCTTTGAGGGGCCCCCACTAACCTCACCTTGTGGGGTACACGGGTAAATGACTTACCAACTTTCCGGAAAAATACACCCTCTGTAGTGGCCAAACTGCCGGTGTGCGTGTAAGCAATATGACTGTATTTATTGCCTTGCGACCTCAGCCGCTTTAATCAGAATAATATACGGCACCTGCGACCGCAGCCGCTTTGATTGACATCATAAAAGGGATTCACATGCTATGGGGTTAGTCAAACATTAAACATATCTACTTTATCAAAGCGAGTATCCGGAAACGACACCACACCGGTAATAACCAACACCTACCCACCTCGATTATGCGAAACGCGAATTCCGGAGACTAAACCTTGCTCTCTGTTGACGCCCGGACCTAGAAGTAGTCCCCAAAAGAGCCATGGTCAGATCAACAATATAGTAGTGGATAAACCGAGCCCAAACAACTCAACAACACTAAGGACACTTGACCCGGCGGTGGCGCCCGCGCGCGTAGAGCGACGCGGCCGCCCCCCGCGGAGTTGCGTGTCGTACGACCGCGCGGGCACCGGCCCCGCGCGGCATTTATCGTGACCGCGCGGGCCGTAGCTCCGTGCGACACACGCCGCGGCCGCGCGGGTACCAACCCCGCGCGGTTTCATCCGGCGCCGTGCAGACCTCAGCCCCGCACGGCGCAAACCGCGGCCGCACAGGCACCGGCCCCGCGCGGTAATCGCCGCGGCCGCGCGGGCACCAACCCCGCGCGCCGCAACCGCACGGGCGCCCGCCCGCGCGGCATTAGCCGTGGCCGCGCGAGCATGGCCCCGCGCGGCACGTGCTGTCACCGTCGCGCGGGCACCCGCCCGCGCGGCACAAACTGCAGCCACGCGGGCAGGGCCCCGCGCGGCATGCACCGCCACCGCCGCCGCCGCGCGGGCACCCGCCCGCGCGGCACAAGCTGCAGCCGCGCGGGCAAGGCCCCTCGCGGCATGCAACGTCGCCGCCGCGCGGGCACCCTCCCGCGCGGCATGTGCTGCAGCCGCGCGAGCAAGGCCCCGCGCGGCATGCAATGCCGCCACCGCGCGAGCACCCGCCAGCGTGACATGTGCCGCCGCCGCCGCGCGGGTATCCACCCGCGCGGCACAAGCTGTAGCCGTGTGGGCAAGGCCCCGCGCGGCATGCACCGCCGCCGCGCGGCACGCGCCGCGGCCGCGCGCGCACCGGCCCCGCGCGGCTTTTGCCGCGGCCGCGCGGGCACCGGCCGCGCGCGGCGTTTACCCTAGCCGCGTCCACGCGGGGAGCTTGATCCCGCGCGGCTCTAGCCGCGGCCGCGCGGGCACCGTCCCCGCGCGGCGCGCATTACGGTCGCGCGGCGACGCCTTAGGGCTTCGCGGCGTGACACGTTGGGTAGCAAACGGCTACTCCTAAACTTCATGAAAGACCGATACCCAAAAACCAAGCGAAACTATACCAAAATAAAGTTAGTTTACCTCTAATCGTAGGAGACGGCTATCCGTTCTCGCTGCCGGTTTTGGCGCGTTCGTCGGGAGGGTTTGGATCCTTTAGCTTTCACCTTCTTCTCCACCGTTCTCTTCCGATTAGGGTTTCGCCTTTCTTCTTGTTTCCTCCGGTTAGGGTTTCGTCTTTCTTTTTTTCTTTTTCTCTCTCTTTCTTTCGGGAGAAGATAACTAAATATCTTTTCGTACGACAATAACCACTTTGGGTATTTTAAAATTCCCAATTAATTAATTCCTTAATTAATTAATTCCCCAATTAATTAATTCTCCAATTAATTAATTCCTCATTTTAGATCCTTCAGGATAATTCCTTAAAGATAATTCTATCTTTTTCCTCAGAAAGCGTGCCAAATCACTTACGCGGATTTTGATGCACCACTGGCCATTGCGATCACTTTCTACCCCTTTCCGGGAGTTCCGTAAGTCGGAATCCGGATCCGATCGCACTGCCATTCTCTGTTTTCCGAGCTCTATCGAAGAAAAATATCCGCACCTCCGAATTAACGACTTAAGTGAACCCGTTACATTAATTACATTAAACGGAAACTTTATTAGCAGGAGGTATTAAGTGTTACAAAATCTATGATATTACACCACTTACCTCATAAAAGAAGTTTCGTCCTCGAAACTTAATCTCACTCCTCGCTAAATAACTCGGGGTAACACACTCTCATTTTTGTTTCAAGTTCCCACGTCGCCTCGCATTCCTCATGGTTACTCCATTGAACCTTTACGTAGGGGATCGTCCGGTTCCGAAGGTTCTTTTCTTCTTTTGCCAAGATCCGCATCAGCGTCTCTTCGAAGCTCAAGTCCTCCCGCAGTTCAACAACCGAGGCGTCGAGGACATGCGACGGATCAGATAAGTACTTCCGGAGCATCGAAACGTGGAAAACGTTATGCACCCGTTCATGATTTGGCGGTAAGGCCAACCGGTACGCCACTGGCCCCACGCGCTCGAAGATTTCGAACGGTCCCACATCCCGTGGGCTTAACTTCCCTCTTATGGCAAACCGTCTCGTCCCCTTAGACGGTGACACGCGTAGCAACACATGATCCCCTACCGCAAATTCCAACTCCCGTCGCCTCTGGTCCGCGTAACTTTTCTGCCGGCTCTGGGCGGTCAACAACCACTGCCTGATAAGGCGCACCTTCGCTTCCGTTTCCTCCACGAGGTCTGGTCCCAAGAGTTTCCGTTCTCCCAGATCATCCCAGCAAATGGGCGATCTACACCGGCGTCCGTACAAGGATTCGTACGGTGCCATCTGAATACTAGCCTGATAGATATTATTGTAAGCAAATTCCACGAGGGGTAGGTAGCGCGACCACCCCTCCCCCAGGCCTAGCACACAAGCTCGAAGCATATCTTCGAGAATTTGTATCACCCGTTCTGATTGGCCGTCCGTCTGCGGGTGAAATGCCGTGCTAAACTGCAGCTTGGTCCCTAATGCCTGCTGCAGACTCCGCCAGAAGTTTGACACGAAACGTGTGTCCCTGTCCGAGGTTATGGATGACGGTACTCCGTGCAACCTCACCACCTCGTCGATATATGCCTGTGCTAGCCGATCTCTACTCCAAGTCGTGTGAATCGGTATGAAGTGGGCCGATTTCGTTAGACGGTCCACAATGACCCATATTGCGTCGTGTCCTTGTTGCGATCGCAGAAAACCGGTCACAAAGTCCATGGTGATCCGTTCCCATTTCCACTCTAGTATAGGCAACGATTGTAGTTTTCCTGCCGGTCGCTGATGTTCCGCCTTCACCTGTTGGCACACCAGGCATCGTGCCACGAACTGCGCCACATCATTCTTTAATTTAGGCCACCAAAAGGTCTGCCTCAGGTCCCTGTACATTTTTGTACCTTCGGAATGCGCAGTGTAAGGGGCGTTATGCGCTTCTGCCAGAATTTCTTTC
Source organism: Tillandsia leiboldiana (assembly GCA_029204045.2). NCBI lineage: Eukaryota > Viridiplantae > Streptophyta > Magnoliopsida > Poales > Bromeliaceae > Tillandsia > Tillandsia leiboldiana. The sequence goes on from CM055066.1 coordinate 8,507,261, forward strand.
CTTAATTCCGGTACCTCAGGCACGCAGACTCATCCCCAGAATCTCAACATGTCATCAGCGCCGATCACAAAATCCCCACCTGGTTCCGAGGATGGCCTGTCCCGTACCTGCTGTAGTTGTGGGTCCGTCGCTTGGCCTTCTGCGATCCTCTTTATCAGCGTAGGCTTTATTACCAAGGAAAGAAATTTCGCAACTGCTCCTGCTGGCACTACCTGTCACGCCCCGGGGTGGAAACTGCCACCCGGGCTCGCCAACAGATCCGCCATCTGTACGGAAACTGCCGTACAGACGAAGCGTCTAACCTGCAGTAAGAATCAACTACAGTATACAGATATCAGAGAGCTAAAAGTAGACTACTAAAACTGAAGTCCAAACACTGTACAACTGAAAATAATACAATATCCATCTCCCCAAATACTATCATATACAAAGTCCTCTGATACAAAACTCAAAAGGGAGGTATCTCCAATGAATACATCAGTGTACAGACTCTCGATACAAGAATATCCTCACTACAACAGTCTCTCAAACTGTAAAATAAAGTACAACTCTATACCTCACAACAAAGGTCTCTCAACAGAGGAAAAAGAAGAAAACTAATCTACTAAAGCTCTCCTCTGAAGGTGTACCGCTACACTCCAATGACGGGTAGGGAACTAGCTCGCGACTCCCTCGCCTCGGTCAGAAGGATCAGCAACTGGAGCAACAGGAACAGGAGGAGAAGTTCCTGGGGAAAAAGACACCACGACGGGTGTGAGAACTACTTCCCACAGTAGTTCTCAGTGGGTACCGTCAACAAGCCCAACGGTCTGCCCACTAAGTCTACTAGAGGCAAAAGATAACAGGCAAGGAAATCTGAAAGAAAAGCTGGAAACTACTCTACAGCTACCATGCCTCTATCTAGACACTCAAAAGTGGAACAGATGAAAGTAAAAGAGACCACTCGCACCCAAGGTGCTCAATCGATCCAAACGAACTGACTACCTCAAAGGTCCAGTCAAGCCTGCGCCCGTCGACTAGGAACGCTCCTGCCCACTACCACACATCCACATGAGGACGGGATTTACGTGGGGCGTCCTGTCCTACTAACTCATCCCTCGCGCAAAACTGCCTCAACAGGCCCATCGTTGCCTCAACTGCGGAAAACTGCCTCCACAGGCCAACCATCGTATCCACAGCGGCATCTCAGGACGCGACTCCAACTGAGTAGAACGGCGCGGCATAGAGTATCAAACATTGGCATATGCAGGCTAGTCAAAATCCACGCTCACTCTCAGAACGGTAGGGCTCAAGATCCCCAAATACCTCGCACAACAGTCGGAGCACTCTCGACGACTCAGCTGCTCGGCTAACTCGAAACACGAGACACTAGCCTCTCCAACGGCTCGCAGCACAAGGCTCACTGGCTGGAGATACTCCACAGCCAGGAACGACCCACAACTCAGGGTAACAAAACAGGTCGGACAACACTCAACGACCTGGGACCACCGTCAACCCCAACGGTTCCCAACAAGACGGACCGGAAGATACTCGACGGCCCGGGACTGCCGTCTGCGCAACGGCTCCCTCCACGACGGCACAACAGGGAAACAAGACCTCCCGGGACTACCGTTTACCCAAACGGCTCCCGGCACAGATAAGCAACCCAGTACAACTACCAGACTCCACTCTGCTCCCAGGCAAGAGTGTAAAAGCACCCCACACTAAAAGCAAGTCCCGACCTCTCGGCCCACTACCCAGGCGAGAAAACACTATGTCCAGGGATGAAGGTACAGTGTGGATGTCTAAGCATAAATAACCCTAGCCCAAGTGAGGGTTTTCTACTAGTCTGGTTACACATACAACATATGACGGGGGTGCTAGGTCAAGTTCCAAAATAACTATATTAACAGATAATAAAAGGAATAACAATTCCTACAATCTAGCATACTACACAATGAAATAAACTATCATGCATAGTCCTACATCAGTAGAAATACTACACAGTCCATAAAACTTGGAGATAAGGCCACCCAACTCGATTTGCCACCAATTGCTCGTAGACACTTGCAATTGGCCTCCACGCGATCCGCACGCAAAACGATGTCCGCTGCCGGAGTCCGCACGCAAAACGGAGCACGGTGCCGGAATCCGCACGCCAAACGGAGTCCGCACGCAAAACGATGTCCGCTGCCGGAGTCCGCACGCAAAACGGTGCACGGTGCCAGGATCCGCACGCAAAACGGAGTCCGCACGCAAAACGGTGCACGGCGCCGGAGTCCGCACGCAAAACGGTGCGCGGTGCCAGGATCCGCACGCAAAACGGAGTCCGTACGCAAAACGGTGCACAGTGCCGGAGTCCGCATGCAAAACGGTGCACGGTGCCAGGATCCGCACGCAAAACGGAGTCTGCACGCCAAACGGTGCACGGTGCCGGAGTCCGCACGCAAAACGGTGCACGGTGCCAGGATCCGCACGCAAAACGGAGTCCGCACGCAAAACGGTGCACGGTGCCGGACACAGAAAGGAGCAAGAGGGTCAGTTACAGTCTAAAAGATCGCCCCAAAACTGTACAAAAATACAGTAAAACCAACACACGGGACCTACCCGACTGCGCCGCCGTCGCCGCAACACCCCCATCGGAAGCCTCGCGCGCTCCACGAGGCCCGCGACGCGAAATGCCATCTCCCACAACCTCCTCCCTCACTCCCTCTCGCTCTCGGGTGCAGAAGAAAGAAAGAAAGGGAGAAAAAATGGTGCTCGGGGGAGAAAGAAGAAGAAGAAAAGGAGGAGGAGAAAGGGCTGGTCCACGGTGCACCGGTCCACGGTGCACCGGCCAAGCGGGAGCCACCCCAGCCGGCTCACAAGGCCGGGGCGCGTGCACCGGGTCCACGGACGCGCCCCGGGTGCCACGCGGCACGCGGTAACGCGCCCGCCACACGGGCGCGTTACACCGCGCCCGCGTCAGGCGCGGGACACGCGCCCGTTACACGGGCGCGCGTGCCCCCGCGCCCGCGCGGGGCCAACGGGGGCCCGCCACGTGGCGGCCCCCGCGCGTCCCGCGCAGAAGGCGCCTGCGCCTGTCCCATCCCCACGCCGCCTCGATCCGCGCACCTTGACCTGCGCTTCGAGTCCGCCTCGGGATCCGTGCCGTGCACACCTCGATAAACGTGCCGTTTTGCCTCGAAAAACGCGCACTTCATCCGGGCTCCAAATCCAACAAATAAATAGTCCATTCTTAGCGATTTCGCGCGCTGAATCCAAAAACGATGTCCATTTCTCCAAATTCTTACCCGAAAATTGCCGAATGCCCACTCGATCCGATTTTCGCGCCGGGTCCATTTTTAAAGTCCGATTTGCCCAATTCCAACTCTAAAAATTCCCGAAGGCGACCGGAGAGGTAAACTTTTATCCGGACTTCACCCGGAGTCTAATTTTGACATCTGAAACGTGCGAAATCACTTCTAAACACCCGACGGGTCCTCCAACTTCCCACGGGGTCTCAATTTAAGCCCGAAGTCCACCACTTGTGTCCAAATTGCGCGCAACCCACGCAGGCCTCCAGTGATGCAAGCAAATCCCAATTTGCATCACAAAACCATTTCTGGGCCCCCAACACGCGCACCAACACCCCCAACGGCGACCGAAAGCTGCCCAACAACCAGCAACCCTACGCGGGGAATTCCGGGACCTCACACTACCTCCAGTCTCAGTTGCGAGAATTGTGCGACTAGCCAATCTTGTTGGGTAAGGGCACTCAGTGCCGTTTCCCCCGCCTGTCCCTTCCGGCTCAAGGCATCGGCCACCACATTTGCCTTTCTGGGGTGGTAATGGATGGACAAATCGTAGTCCTTCAGTAATTCCAACCACCGCCGCTACCGTAAGTTCAACTCCTTTTGCGTAAATAAGTATTTGAGGCTCTGATGGTCGGAGTACACGTTACAGTGCACCCCGTAGAGGTAGTTCCTCCAGAGCTTCAACGCAAACACGACCGCTGCGAGTTCCAAGTCGTGCGTAGGATAGTTCCGCTCGTAATCCTTGAGCTGTTTTGATGCATATGCGATGACTTTTCCCCGTTGCATCAACACGCTTCCCAGTCCACTTCGAGATGCATCACAGTAGATCTCGTAATCCTCACCGGGCTGTGGCAACGTGAGTACCGGTGCCTGCGTGAGTCTGTCCTTGAGCTCCTCGAAGCTCTTCTGGCATTGATCTGTCCAGACAAATTTCTCTCCCTTTCGGGTTAGTCGAGTAAGGGGAGTGGCTATCTTTGAAAAGCCTTCCACGAAGCGTCGGCAGTATCCTGCTAGCCCGAGGAAGCTTCGGATTTCTGTCACCGTGGTCGGGCGAGCCCAGTCGGTCACCGATTCTATCTTCCTTGGATCCACCGCAATTCCCGTGGTCGAGACAATATGTCCCAGAAAATCGACCTCACGGAGCCAAAACTCACACTTTTTGAGTTTGGCATACAGCTTTTGATCCCTTAGGGTCTGGAGGACCACTCGGAGGTGCTCCTCATGCTCCCTATCTGTGCGGGAATAGATGAGGATATCATCAATAAAAACCACTACAAACTTATCCAGGTACGGTTTAAAAATCCGGTTCATCATGTCCATAAATACCGCTAGGGCATTGGTTAGCCCAAACGACATCACCGTGAACTCGTAATGGCCATATCAAGTTCTGAACGCCGTCTTCGGTATATCCTCACCTCTAATTCCGAGTTGGTGATAGCCCGACTAAAGGTCGATCTTGGAAAACACGGTTGGCCCTTGGAGTTGGTCAAACAGGTCATCAATACGTGGCAAGGGGTATTTGTTCTTCACCGTGACCTTGTTTATTTCCCGGTAGTCTACTCCCGTCCTTCTTCCTTACAAAGAGCACCGGCGCTCCCCATGGCGACACGCTCGGTCGGATGAACCCCTTGTCCAGGAGGTCCTCAAGCTGCACCTTCAATTCCTTTAGCTCGGCGAAGGCCATTCTGTATGGCGCCTTCGTGATGGGTTTTGTCCCCGGGATTAGCTCGATAGAGAAGTCGTGATGGGTTTTGTCCCCAGAATTAGCTCGATAGAGAAGTCGACCTCGCGTTCAGGTGGCATCCCCGGAAGTTCGGACGGAAAAACATCCGGGTAGTCCCTTACCACTGCAATGTCGAAAAGTGAGGAGGTGGGTCGGGTTGCCAAGTCCGCCGAGGCTAAGTACGCCACGCATCCACTCTCCATCATTCTCCTTGCCCGGGTTACGGTGATGACGGTCGAGAAAAAGGTGCTCCTACACGCGAGGTATACGTTCTTCGAAAATCTCGGTTCCCGCAGTCGTACTTGACGTTTGTCGCAGTCGATCTCCGCCTGGTAATTGGTAAGCCAGTCCATTCCCAGAACCACGTCGAATTCCTTCAGTGGAATGACCACTAGGTCTCCGGGGCAGTCTAGCCTTCCCAACCTTATTGGGCAGGAAGGCGCATAGTTGACGGCCTCGATAGGCCCCCCAGGAGTCCGGACGGTGAGGGGATGGCAAAGGGGTTTTGTTTCCAAGTCATGAGTATGGGCGAAAGTACTAGATACAAAGGAGTGTGATGCCCCGGTGTCGAATAATGTTCTAGCTCGAGAGTCTGAGATTAGAGCAGTACCTGCCACTACGTCTTCTGGTGGGTCTGCCCCTTGGTGTGTCATCAAGTAGATCCTTCCTCCTGATTGCGGACGCGTCTCCCCCTCCTGTCGGGTGGGCGGAGGGCGCGCCGTGGGTCCCGAGGGAATCCTTCCCCTCCCCGACAGTTGTGGCGGTGCGGCGGAGGCTGCGGATGGGGTTGGTCCCGGGTTTGTGGGGCAGTTGAAACGAAAATGGCCCTGCTTGCCGCAACGGAAGCAGTGGTCGTGCCTCTTCGCACACTCATTAACCTTGTGGGCTCCGTTGCAGATAACACAGGGTCTGTCCCCTGGTCTTTGACCGCCTGTCGGTGCGCTCCTAGCCCCGTGGTGCGACTTTGGGTGTTTAGGGGGCCGACTCTCGCTGGTTGGCCCTCCTCCAGTGAAGGACTGCGGACGTTTCTTATCTCTGTTGAAATCTGCATCCTCGCGCCGAGCGCGCGTCACTGCGAAGCCGCGCTCCACAATGGTAGCCTTATCCACCACCCTCTGGAAGGTGTGAAGGTCCGCTGCTTGCACCACTTCGAAGATGTTGCTTCGTAATCCGTCAATGAAGAGGCGGGCTTTATGAGCTTCGTCCCTTATGACGAAAGGGATGCAATTTGCCAACCTCACAAACTCTCGTTGATACTCCATGACGGATCTGTTCCCCTGCCGAATATCCTTCAGATCGTCTTCCATTTGCTGTTTCACACTGTTGGAGAAGAACGCTCCGAATAGCTTTTCTCTGAACTTGGTCCATGTCGGTAAGGCGTTGCCCTTCGTGGAATCCGGGCGCACCGTTTTCCACCATATCCGGGCATTTCCCTCAAGACAATGAACCGCTAGGGGAACTCTTTCGTGTTCCTCCATCATTAAATCCTCAAATAGCTTTTCCATTGTATCCACCCACTTTTCCACAACCCAGGGATCGGTCGTCTCGCCTTCGAATACGGGTGGGTCGTGTTTCTTGAACTCGGACAGGTTCGCTCTCACCCTGTCCCGTTCCGTCCGTTGGGTGGAGGCTCCGCCCGTAACGGGTACCGAAGCCGTTGGACTGGGTGCGGCCGATGGCGTGGTCGGTCGGTCCATCGACACCCCGGTGGTCGCTGTCTGGGGAGGAGCGGCCGTTGTTTCATCATGGGTCCCCGATGGTCCTGCCACGGGCGAGCTTGCTTCGAGTGGTGGGACCCGGGCGCTCTCCCCAGGCACGGCCCGTTGCTGCTGCGTCAGTTGGCGCACGTGCTCCGTGAGGGTTAAGAGTTGTCCAGCCATCTCCCGCAACTGTTGGCGGATTAGTTCGTTCTCCGCAGTTGCTGGAGCCGCATCATCGGCTCCTGCATTTTCAGTCGACGATCTTGTACGAGCCATACTCCACTGTGAACAAAGAAAAATCATTAATCCTAGTTCGTTCGGTCTAGCACCTTGACCTACTAACCCTAGTCCTCTGTCCCTTATTTTCCACGCGCTCACGTCGTACGACACACCTATACTTTGGTTATCAACTTAGCTAGTCATTGTGTCATTACATTCTGTGGATGTTGGTCATGATCACCTTGGTTAAAGTTGTTTTTCTCTGATACCATAAAATCTGTCACGCCCCGGAGGTTCTAACATTGCGGAAAACGTACCCATTTTTTTTCTCTAAATCTTTTACCGAACCTTGCCTCTGGAGCGTATCAGACCCGCCACATATACAAATTCACTCCCCAAACGGGCGGAGTCTCCTTTGTATATGCACGGCGTTGCCAACAAGTCGAATACTTTAACCATTCCAACCATGACAGGCAAAGAGGAGAGAACATATTATTTCACATCATCACCGCTATTCTATAAGACTATAGCATAAACCCATGGGTTTTGAAAATCGGTGCCCACTCGACACCCAGCTTTTTAAAATGTTTTCGCAAACTCTTTGCGCGGCCATTAACTTGAAAGGATAAATCCACGGGTTTTGAAATCGGTGCCCACACGGCACTTGCTTTGAAAACGCTTTTGAAACTGGTTTGTATTTGAAAACAAGCGGCAATTACACATCCTAACATTCACAGTTAAATACAAGATAAACCTCATCCCAACATCCATCAGAAACCACAGTAAATGAATCACAACTAAACTAACCATAGTATAACTAAATAACCAAAAGTAAAGAAAGTAACGTATCGTTTTACTAGCCCTTTCGGCTAATGTCCTCTAACGGATGCCTCACCGTCGTCCCGGGTTCCACCCCTACTCGAACCTGTCACAGAGTGGGTTGTCAGTGACTGATAAAGTAGAAACATGTAAGTAAACGCAATGATAGAACGAACACACCGAATCACCGGAGCATTTACTTTCCCCCTCCCCCTCATGTATCGCTAAATCCCTGTTGAAAGTCCCGCTGGGCACCTACCCCAGTATTCAGAATAATTTGGGCCCCAACCCCAATACCGTACTCATCTTCTTGGTGCCTCCAACCCCTCGACTGCCCAAGTAGCAGCCGCCTCCCCTTGAGGGGCCCCCACTAACCTCACCTTGTGGGGTACACGGGTAAATGACTTACCATCTTTCCAAAAAAATACACCCTCTGCAGTGGCCAAACTGCCGGTGTGCGTGTAAGCAATATGACTGTATTTATTGCCTTGCGACCTCAGCCGCTTTAATCAGAATAATATACCGCACCTGCAACCGCAGCCGCTTTGATTGACATCATAAAAGGGATTCACATGCTATGGGGTTAGTCAAACATTAAACATATCTACTTTATCAAAACGAGTATCCGGAAACGACACCACACCGGTAATAACCAACACCTACCCACATCGATTATGCGAAACGCGTATTCCGGAGACTGAACTTTGCTCTCTGTTGACGCCCGGACCAAGATGTAGTCCCCAGAAGAGCCATGGTTAGATCAACAATATAGTAGTGGATAAACCGAGCCCAAACAACTCAACAACACTAAGGACACTTGACCCGGCGGTGGCGCCCGCGCGCGTAGAGCAACGCGGCCGCCCCCCGCGGAGTTGCGTGTCGTACGGCCGCGCGGGCACAGGCCCCGCGCGGCATTTATTGTGACCGCGCGGGCCCTAGCTCCGCGCGACGCACGCCGCGGCCGCGCGGGTACCAACCCCGCGCGGTTTCATCCGCCGCCGTGCGGACCTCAGCCCCGCACGGCGCAAACCGCGGCCGCGCGGGCGCTGGCCCCGCGCAGTAGTCGCCACGGCCGCGCGGGCACCAACCCCGCGCGCCGCAACCGCACGGGCGCCCGCCCGCGCGGCATTAGCCGTGGCCGCGCGGGCATGGCCCCGCGCGGCACGTGCTGTCACTTTCGCGCGGGCACCCGCCCGCGCAGCACAAACTGCAGCCGCGCGGGCAGGGCCCCGCGCGGCATGCACCGCCACCGCCGCGGCCGCGCGGGCACCCGCCCGCGCGGCACAAGCTGCAGCCGCGCGGGCAAGGCCCCGCGTGGCATGCAACGTCGCCGCCGCGCGGGCACCCGCCCGCGCGGCAGGGGCTGCAGCCGCGCGGGCACCCGCCCGCGTGGCATACAATGCCGCCGCCACGCGGGCACCCGCCCGCGCAGCATGTGCCACAGCCGCCGCGCGGGCATCCGCCCGTGCGGCACAAGGTGTAGCCGCGCGGGCAAGGCCCCGCGCGGCATGCACCGCCGCCGCGCGGCATCCGCCAGCGCGGTACCCGCCGCGGCCGCTCGGGCACCGGCCCCGCGCGGCTTTTGCCGCGGCCGCGCGGGCACCAGCCCCGCGCGGCGTTTACCCTAGCCGCGGCCATGCGGGGAGCTTGATCCTGCGCGGCTCTAGCCGCGGCCGCGCGGGCACCGTCCCCGTGCGACGCGCATTACGGTCGCGCAGCGATGCCTTAGGGCTTCGTGGCGTGACACGTTGGGTAGCAAACGGCTACTCCTAAACTTAATGAAAGACCGATACCCAAAAACCGAGCAAAACTATACCAAAATAAAATTAGTTTACCTCTAATCGTAGGAGACGGCTATCCGTTCTCGCTCCCAGTTTTGGCGCGTTCGTCGGGAGGGTTTGGATCCTTTAGCTTTCACCTTCTTCTCCACCGTTCTCTTCCAATTAGGGTTTCACCTTTCTTCTTGTTTCCTCCGGTTAGGGTTTCGTCTTTCTTTTTTTCTTCTTCTCTCTCTTTCTTTCGGGAGAAGATAACGAAATATCTTTTCGTACGACAATTACCACTTTGTGTATTTTAAAATTCCCAATTAATTAATTCCTTAATTAATTAATTTCCCAATTAATTAATTCTCCAATTAATTAATTCCTCATTTTAGATCCTTCAGGATAATTCCTTAAAGATAATTCTATCTTTTTCCTCGGAAAGCATGGCAAATCACTTACGCGGATTTCGATGCACCCCTGGCCATTGCGATCACTTTCTACCCCTTTCCGGGAGTTCCGTAAGTCGGAATCTGGATCCGATCGCACTGCCATTCTCCGTTTTCCGAGCTCTATCGCAGAAAAATACTCGAACCTCCGAATTAACGACTTAAGTAAACCCGTTATGTTAATTACATTAAACGGAAACTTTATTAGCAGGAGGTATTAAGTGTTACAAAATCTATGATATTACAGATATTGTATCATTATCATTTTTGGGAGATGGACATTGTTGTATTATTTCCTGTTGTACAGTGGCTGATTTTAGTTATACAGCAGATTTTCATTTATAGCTCTCATATCTGTTAGCTGTAGTACTTTTCTTGCAGGTAGGACGCTTCGCCTATGCGGGGATTGGCATAGGTGGCGGATCTGTTGGCGAGCCCGGGTCGCAGTTTCGACCCCGGGGCGTGACAGTTATAGTATGCCATAGTGCCATAGGCGCTGGACAGTTATCGTGGTGCCATAGGTGTCGGACAGTATTGAGTTTTTGGTATCACATCGGCGCGGCTTTACTTGCCCGATGATGAGGGCGGCAGCAGGCAGTACCAATTTTTACTGGTGGATAGATTGGATTTATCTGGACGCTTTTGGTTACTGATGCATACTTACGGTTATTCCATTCTGGGACTGCATCTAGAGGCATAGTAGTGGTAGTTTTCTTTTTCAGCAGTTTTATTGCTTTCCACTCTTTTTTCCCTTTTTGCCTGGTAGACCTAGTGGGTGCGTCGAAGTTTGAGGCTTTACCCCACTAGGGGAGGCTACTGGTTTACTAGTAGTTCTCACCCCCATTCTCCTTTACCTTTTTTTCTTCCCCTTTGTTTTGCAGAGTCTTCTGCGGGTGTTGCTGGGCGTACAGCGGTAGATCGAGGAGAGAGGACGGCAGAGTAGATAGATCTCCAGGCAGGATGAGAGAGTTTAGCTAAACTTTGGGTGTACCTTTTTTACTCAGACTGTTGTACTTTTACTTTTGGGTCTGGCTTTAGCCAGCTGGTTGTATATTTTTGGGTGAGCTGGGAGAGACAGTTGTATTATTTTACAGATGTACTGTATTTTACTTCCAGTTTCAGTATGAGATGTAGTAGTTTTTAGTTCAGCTCTATTTTTATTGCTCTTTTATTGTATCTCTTATATATCTGAGCAGGTTACCGGCGCTTCGTGTACGCAGGAAATTTCGTGTGCACGACAGATCTGTGGACGGCCCCGGATTTTGGTTTACACCCGGGGCGTGACATTATTATACCTGCTCCGTTTTATAGCATGATCTTGATATATGTACATTGAGATTGACCAGATTTATCTGATTGCCAGTTATAGCTTGTTCAGCTTCATTTGTGAATACTCTGCTTTATTATTTAGCACATGATTGCTGGTACTCTAGATTACAGCTTTGACAGTTATGCATTAGCATACCTGCTTGATCTACAGCATGATATATTGATATTGTCCTGATTTATCTGATGGTTAGTTATACTATGTTCAGCTTCCTTCATGAGTACCTTCTTTTATTTCAGCATGATCAATATCTATCTTTCAGATTATAGCCTATTTTGCTATCCGCTTATTACAGTATCCAGTAGATACGACTTGCTATTTCTCGGCCCATCGTGCCTACTGGGATACATTTATGTTGTATCTCACACCCTTGGGTGACCATATTTTCAGGTCAGTCAGGTACTAAGATATTGGGATGATCCAGTGAGCTGTCGCGATAGAGTTGTCTCCTACTATTGGCCAAAGTGGCCCGGTGCTCTATATTTCCAATTTAGTTGAGAAGTTGATATTGTTTTGTGATTGTAGTGTTGATATTATTTGGAGTTTATGTGGATTATGTCACGTGTAGTTGTGGATGTATTAGCTGTAGAAACTTCATGTTGCTTTAGTTGTTGGTTATGTTGCTCTCTGATTGTATCCCTGTACTTGCCTAGCCGAGCATGTATAGGGAAGACTCTGTCCGTGTGGACAGAGGATTTCCTATGCATGTGCCGGTCTGTCCACGTCCTGAGTTTCATGCTTTGAACTCTGATTAAAAATAGTAATAATAATAATAATTAGACCGCTTTTTGAAACTCGGGGCGTGACAGACACCCCCTATAATATCACAGATTTTTGTAACGTCTTACCCTCCTGCTAATAAAGTTTTCGTTTAAAGTAATTAATGTAATGGGTTTACTTAAGTCGATAATTTGAAGGTGCGGGTATTTTTCTGCGATAGAGCTTGGAAAACGGAGAACGGCGGTGCGATCGGATCCGGATTCTGACTTACGGAACTCCCAGAAAGGGGTAGAAAGTGATCGCAAAGACCAGGGGGTGCATCGAAATCCGCATAAGTGATTTGGCACACTTTCCGAGGAAAAAGAGAGATTTATCGTTAAAGAATTATCCCGAAGGATTTTATCTGAGGAATTAATTAATTAAGGAATTAATTAATTAGGATTTTAAAATACCCGATATGGTGTTTTGTCGTACATAAAAGATTAAATTGTGACTTCTCCCGAAAGAAAGAAAAAGAAAAGGGAAAAAAAGCGAAACCCTAACCGGAAGGAAACGAGAGGAAGGAACGAGCGAAAGAAAAGGGAAAAGGCGAAACCCTAATCGGAAGGAAACGGTGGGAAAGGAGGAGAAGGCGAAAGGACCCCAAACCCTCCCGACGAGCGTGCCAAAGACGGGAGCGTGAACGGGTCACCATCTCCGACGATTAGAGGTAAGCTAGATTTATTTTCGTGTGGTTTCGCTCGGTTTTTGGTTGGGTCTTTTGCGGAGTCTTAGGAGTAGCCGTTCGCTACCCTATGCGTCGCCGCCGCGAAGCCCTAGCGCATCGCCGCCGCGACCGTGATACGCGCCGCGCGGGGACGGTACCCGCGCGGCCGCGGTTAGTGCCGCGCGGGACCAAGGTCCCCGCGTGGCCGCGGCTAGAGTAAGGGCCGCGCGGGGCCGGTGCCCGCGGGGCCGAGGCGCGCGCCGCGCGGGGCCCATGCCCGTGCGGCCGCAACGGGTGCCGCGCGGGCGGGCGCCCGCGCGGCGGCGGCAGCGCATGCCGCGCGGGGCCATACCGCGCGGCTGCGTTTCGTGCCGCGCGGGCGGGCGCCCGCGCGGCGGCCGCAGCGCATGCCGCGCGGGGCCATGCCGCGTGGGGCCATGCCGCGCGGCTGCGTTTCGTGCCGCGCGGGCATGTGAATCCCTTTTATTGTGTTAATCAAAGCGGCTGCGGTCGCAGGATCGTTTTACTGTTCTGACTAATGCGGCTGAGGTCGCAACGCTATTCTTACACACATATTGCTTACACGCACACCGGCAGTTTGGCCACTGCACAAGGTGTATTTTTCCGGAAAGATGGTAAGTTGTTCTTACCCGTGTACCCCACAAGGAGAGGTTAGTGGGGACCCATCAAGGAGAGGCGACTGCTACTTGGGCAGTGGAAGGGTTGGGGGCACCAAGGAGATGAGTACGGTATTGGGGTTGGGGCCCAAAACATTCTGAAAGCTGGGGTAGGTGCCCAGTGTGACTTTCGACAGGGATTTAGCGATACATGAGAGGGGGAGGGGAGGGAAGTAAATGCTCCAGTGATGCAGTGTGTTCTTTCTGTTATTGCATTTACTTATATGTTTCTCTACTTTATCAGTCACTGACAACCCACACAGTGACAGGTTCGAATGGGTGTGGGATTCGGGACGACGGGGAGGCATCCGTTAGAGGACCCTAGCCATGAGGGCTAGTAAACGATACGTTATCTTCTTTACCTTTGGTTATTTCGTCATACAATGGTTAGTTAAACTGTGGTACATTTACTGCGGTTTCTGATGGATGTTGGAATGATGTTTTCCTATAACTAATTGGTGAATGTTAGGATGTGTAATTGCGGCTAGCTTTCAAATGCAAACCCGGTTTCAAAAGTGTTTTCAAAGTAGGTGCCGTGTGGGCACCGATTTTAAAACCCGTGGATTTATCCTTTCAAGTTAATGGCCGCTCAAAGAGTTTAGAAAACGTTTTGAAAAAACTGGGTGTCGAGTGGGCACCGATTTACAAACCCATGGGTTTATGCTATAGGCTTTATGAGATAGAGGTGATGGTATGATTTATTATATTCTTTCCTCTTTGTCTGTCATGGTTGAAATGGTTAAAGTATGTGCTCTATTGGTAACGCCGTGCATATACAAAGGAGACTCCGCCCGTTTGGGGAGTGAATTTGTATATGTGGCGGGTCTGATACGCGCCGGGGGCGAGGTCTATTCAAAAAATATATATATGGGTACATTTTCCGCTCTTTTAGAACCTCCGGGGCGTGACACCCCCGGCAGTACTAGCAGTGCCAGTAGCCCCTTTCGTACTGGCCGCCAGTGAGGAGGAACCGAGGCCGGGTGGACAGTTATCACCGGAGGAGCAGAGGGATCTTATTGATCGTTTGACCAGATTCAGACAGTTTGACCCACCCCGATTTTCTGGACGGAGTTTGGAGCCTTAGGAGGCAGAGTCGTGTGTGGCAGCGATGGAGAGACTGTTTGAGAACCTCATTGTACCAGAGAGATATCAGGTGCACTTGGCCACCAATTTCTTGGAGAGTGACGTAGAGATTTGGTGGCGGAGAGTTCGACCGATTGGGCCGCCAGGGGCCAAGCTGCTTACTTGGGCCGAGTTTCGTAGCCTGCTGTACGGGGCCTTCTTTTCGAATAGCATCAGGCAGAAACTCAAGGAGGACCTGAAGAATCTCTAGCATGGAGGTTGGACAGTTTAGGAGTATATTCAAGAGTTTATGCAGTTGTTGAACTGCGTGCCCCACAACGCGAGGGACGAGGCGCACAGGATGTATATGTTTGAGAGGGGATGGAGCCAGGATATCTTTCAGTTCGTTCGATCCCTCCGACTTCAGACTCTGGATGCTTCGATGAAGTAGGCACTGTATATGGAGCGTGGCGCTGTAGTGCTTGTGGATAGGAACTTGACGCCTGGGGTGAGTTCTGGAGAGAAGTGCCCGACGCCAGATGATGGAGGACAGACTAGCAGTCAGAGGCCTTCGAGACCTCCACGATTTCGTCCTCAAGGTCATGGGATTCAGAGGCGCCAGAGATCTGGTGGACATCAGTAACAGCAGTATCAGCAGCAATGATAGGATAGATGTGTTATCTGCGGTGGGTCGTATTTACTGTCGCAGTGTAACTAGAGGTAGGGACGGTAATTCCTATGCGGACAGTCAGGACATTTTCGGGCAGTGTGCCCTCTAGTATTGTCGGTACTACCGATTGCGTCGGCACCGCCATTGCCCCTTCAGGAAGTTGGAGCTCCTCCGATTTACCGCCTGGCAGATAGGGCCACGACATCGAGGCAGATGGAGCGATGACCACCTGCACCGAGCGGATAAGTCTACGTAGCCCAGGTGGAGGACGCCACGGCGGCGGACCCTGTCGTCGCAGGTATTATTTTGATTATAGTTGTCCGAGCTAGAGCTTTGTGATACCGGCGCATGTCATACATGTATTAGTAGAGCATTCGCATCCCTACATAGACTAGAGGTAGGGTCATTACCACGTGCACTTGAGGTGCAGATTCCTGATCTTGTTGTGCAGGTGGAGGAGGTTGTGGATCATGTCCAGTGCAGTTGGGGCCGTGGATTATGCCGGAAGACTTGTTGGTTTTGCGGCAGCTCCAGGACTTGACATAGTGCGTTGGATTAGTTGGCGCGTATTATGCGATGATGGACTACGGAAAGAGGATTGTGACCTTTTGCGAGCCGGACAGGAGGAGTTCATCTACAGAGGTTGCCGAAGTACCTTTTTTGTGGCGATAGTTCCATCGGCAAGGGTTAGGCAGGTAATGAGCTGAAGTTGTACAACTTTCCTAGCGACAGTAGTAGAGGTTCCTACGGCAGCACCGGGACTCAAGGATATCTCTATTGTCCGCGAGTCCTTGGATGTGATTCCACCTAAGTTGACGATGATTGCCGTCGAACAAGGAGCTTGAGTTTGTAATTGATGTGGTTCCGGGAACCGCGTCGATCTCGAAGGCACCTTACAGGATGGCGCCAGCAGAGCTAAGAGAGCTGAAGGCGCAGTTGCAGAATTTGATGGATAAGGGGGTTGTCAGACCCAGTGT
Source organism: Tillandsia leiboldiana (assembly GCA_029204045.2). Taxonomy (NCBI): domain Eukaryota; kingdom Viridiplantae; phylum Streptophyta; class Magnoliopsida; order Poales; family Bromeliaceae; genus Tillandsia; species Tillandsia leiboldiana. Next base: position 8,523,345 of record CM055066.1, read on the forward strand.
CTTACCTAGGGGAACACCATCATTATTGTGAAGGAGACGATGGATCACTAGGCCTATCAGCAGAGGTTGATTTACAGTGACGCCCCCCACAGCGGCCTTGGATGTGTATTGATGCAGTATGGTAGGGTAATTACCTATGCTCCCCGGCAATTGAAGGATTATGACGTGAGCATCCAGTGTCATCCCAGCAAGACCGATGTAGTGGCAAATGCTTCGAGCAGGGGAGCAGTGCAGAGCTTGAGTCTGATGATCGCGCAGCAAGCACCACTTATGGAGCTGGTGAGGTGGCTTGGACTTGAGGTTGTGTTCCCAGGGTTCTTAGCTAGATTGATGCCCTTGGTCATGCAGCCCACTCTGTCGGACAGGATCAGATACAGACAGAGTGAGGACCCCTACTAGATGAGGATTAGAGAGCAGTGTTGAGCCTGAGTTTGATGAGCGATAACTGCAGCAGAAGCAACATCAACATCTCTCTTCCCTTTTCAGTACTTTGCACCAAGGCTTCATGAACGGGCCGAAAACTTTGAGAGGCTGCTCCAGAAATGGAGACTGTGCCGGAGCCTGTTCTTATTTGATTGGGGTGAAGGCACTACCCTTTCGAAATTTTTAGACTTTTCATTATTTTCAACTGTTTTCTAAACTGAGAGATAGTGTTGTTGATGTTCCTAATGATGGCTCTTTCCTTTCGTGGTTGGTTGTGTGGGTACGGCCGTGGAGTTTGCGGGAAGCTCAGCCCCGAGCTGTTGGCCCCTTTAAAGTTTTGGAGTGTGTTGGACTTGTGGCTTACGGGATTGTTTCTCCACCGCGACTAGTTGGAGTCCACGATATTTTCCACGTCTCAACTCTGAGGAGATATGCCTTTGATCCCTCGCCCGTGATTGACTAACTCCACTTGAAATCAGTGAGGATCTGGAGTACGAGGGGCGCTCGTTGAGAATTATGGCTCAAGAGATGAGGGGATTGCGCAACCGGGCCATACCGTACATGTATGCGTTGAGGAGTAATCACAAGGAGCGAGTAGCGACCAAGGAGCTGGAGACGGTGATGATGGATACCTACCCCCCTTGTTTGAGACTCATATTTAGGGTATACTTAGTTTCGAGGACGAAATTTTCATCTAGTGGGGGAAGATGTGATGACCCGAATTCTGTTGGTAGACCTGGACCCGTGATCAGTGGCTTCTTGACACACTTGTCGAGTATTAGAGGCGTGTGTGTGCAAAACGGACACGAGAAATGGACTTAGCGCGAAAAACAGATCAAAATCACCTTTTTTTGAGATTTTTCAGTGGATTTGGGCGCCCTAAAAAGGGATTCGGGCGCTCGGTTCTTTGGCACTGTAGCGCGGGCAGGAGCGGTCAGGATTGGTCAACGCGGGCGCGGCGACCAAGGCACGTGCCACACGATAGAGCGTGATTGGCCGAGCAGCGACCTCGAGCCCGGAGTGAATAAGGGCGGACACGCGACGTGCGGTAATTGGCTGAGCGGAGGATTTTCTGGCGGGCGCGCAGCGGCTAACGCGTGGCGCGCGATGGACGGCGATCGCAGTTTCGAACGCACGCCGGATGATCGCCACGTGTCCTTCCTTGCATCCGAAAGTTTCGGGTGCCCGAAAGTTGCCCAAAAAACTTAGAATTGGGCAATTTTGTGGGCTATAAATTGGACTCCTTTTCCCACTTTGCAGAGTTTTGGACATTGATCTTGGAGAGCCCTTTTACAGAGAGGAACTCATCTTCTTCCTTACCATTCCTGAGCTCACTTGGAGGATTTTAGAGGCTTCATCTTCATCTTCTTCCCCATCATTGGAGAGCTCCACCATTGTTGTAGTTGTTGTCTTCTCCGTCGATGATTCGTGTGTGACCTCCCCAGGACAAACTATGTAATATCATAGACTTTTGTAACGTTTTACCTCCTGCTAATAAAGTTTATGTTTGGAGAAATTGAGTTAACGGGATTACTTAGGGTGGTAATCTCGAGGTGCGGGTATTTTTCTGTGATAGAGCTCGGAAAACGGAGAACGGCGGTGCGATCGGATCCGGATTCCGATTTATGGAACCCCTAGAAAGGGGTGCTTAGGATCGCATTAGCCAGGGGGTGCATCGAAATCCGTGTAAGTAATTTTGCACGCCTTCCGAGGAAATAAGGATTTATCTTTAAAGAATTATCTTTAAAGGATTATCCTGAAAGAATATCTATAAGTAATTAATTAATTAATTAATTAATTAATTAGAATTAAAGAATACCCGATGTGGTTTTCATCGGAGATGAAAAACGATTTTCTGACTTCTCCCGAAAGAAAGGAAAAGAAAAGGCGAAACCCTAACCGTAAGGAAACGAGAGAAAAGAACGAGCGAAAGGAAAAGAAAAGGCAAAACCCTAATCGGAAGGAAACGCGAGGAAAGAAGGAAAAGGCGGAAGGATCCAACCCTCCCGACGAAGGTGCCGAAGCCGGGAGCGTGAACGGATCTCCGTCTCCGACGATTAGAGGTAAGCGAGATTTATTTTAGGTTAGCTTCGCTCGGTTTTCGTTTCCGTTTATGCGTCGTCTTCGGGGTAGCCATTTTGCTACCCTACTTGTCGCCGCCGCATCATGGCCGCGCCGCGCTGGGGGCTAGCGCCCGCACGGCCGCGTGCCGCGGCACGCGCCGCGCGGGGACGGTGCCCGCGCGGCCGCGGCTAGCGCCGCGTGGGACCAAGGCTCCCGCGCGGCCGCGGCTAGAACAATCGGCGCGCGGGCGGGCGCCCGCGCGGCTGTGGCGCGTGCCGCGCGGGACCCACGTGTGGCGCGTGCTGCACGGGGCCCATGCCTGCGCGGCCGCGGCAGGTACCGCGCGGGCGGGTGCCCGCGCGGCAGCGGCGCGTGCCGCGCCGGGCCCATGCCTGCGCGGCCGCGGCTGGCGCCGCGCGGGCGGGCGCCCGCGCGGCTGCGGCTTGTGCCGCGCGGGGCCGGTGCCCGCGCGGCCGTGGCATGCGCCGCGCAGGGCCGGTGCCCGCGGGGCCGCAGCTTGTGCCGCCCGGGGACAATGCCCGCACGGCCGCGGCAAGCGCCGCGCGGGGCCGGTGCCCGCGCGGCCGCAGCTTGTGCCGCACGGGGCCGATGCCCGCGCGGCCGCGACAAGCGCCGCGCGGCCGCGACTAGCGCCGTGCGGGGCTAAGGCCCGCACGGTCACGGTGGGTGCCGCGCGGGGTTGGTTCCTGCGCGGCCGCGGTTGGCACCGCGCGGGGCTAGGGCCCGGGCGGTCACGGCAAGTGCAGCGCGGGGCGGGTGCTCGCGCGGCCGCATAGCCCGTAACGCCGCGGGGGTGGCCGCGTCGCTCGTCGCACGCGGGCGCCACCGCCGTGTCAAGTTGTCGTTAGTATTTTTGAGTTTTTGGGCTCGGTTTATCTGCTGTTATATTTCTAATCTGACCGCGGATCTTTTGGGGACTACTTTTAGGTCCGGGTGTCGACAGAGAGCAAGGTTCGGTCTCCGGAATCCAGGTTCCGCAATATCGAGGTGGGTACTTTTGGTTATTACCGGTGTAGAGTCGTTCCCGAATATTCGGTTTGATAAAGTAGATGTTTTTAATAAAATGACTAACCCCATAGCATGTGAATCCAATTTACTATTTTAATCGGGGCGGCTGCGGTCGCAAGATCATTCTATTATTCTGACCAGAGCGGCTGAGGTCGCAACAATGTTCTTACACTCATATTGCTTACACGCACACCGGTGGTTTGGCCACCGCACAGGGTGTATTTTTCTGGAAAGATGGTAAGTTTTTACCCGTGTACCCCATACTTGTGACAGTGGGGACCGCTCAAGGCGAGGCGGCTGCTACTTGGGCAGTCGAGGGGTTGGTGGCACCAAGAAGATGAGTACGGTATTGGGGTTGGGGCCCAAAGTATTCTGAAAGCTGGGGTAGGGGCCCATTGTGACATTCGACAGGGATTTAGCGATACATGAGGGGGGGGGAGTAAATGCTCCGGTGATTCGGTGTGTTCTTTTCAGTTATTGCATTTACTTATACGTTTTCTACTTTATCAGTCACTGACAACCCACACTGTGACAGGTCCGAGCAGGGGTGGGAACCGGGACGACGGTGAGGCATCAGTTAGAGGACCCTAGCCATGAGGGCTAGTAAACGATAAGTCTTTCTTTGGTTATTACTCTTTTACTGTTGGTTAGTTAAACTATGATATATTTGCGTGGTTTTTGATGGATGTTGGAATGAGGACTGTGGGTCTATAATTGGTGAATGTTAAGATGTGTAATTGCGGCTCGTTTTCAAATGCAAACCTGGCTTCAAAAATGTTTTCAAAGCAGGTGTCGTGTGGGCACCAATTTTAAAACCCGTGGATTTATCCTTTCAAGTTATTGGCCGCTTAAATGAGTTTGCGAAAATGTTTTGGAAAAACTGGGTGTCGAGTGGGCACCGATTTACAAACTCATGGGTTTATGCTATAGTCTGTATGCGATAGCGGTGACATGTATGACTAACTGTAATCTCTCCTCTTTGTCTGTCTTGGTTGGAATGGTTAAAGTGATTGTCGTGCTGGGAACGCCGTGCATATACAAAGGAGACTCCGCCAGTTTGGTGAGTGAATTTGTATATGTGGCGGGTCTGGTACGCACCGGAGGCGTGGCACATTTAAATACAAAAAAAAAAAGGTACGTTTTCCGCTCTTTTAGAACCTCTGGGGCGTGACAGATTATATGGTATCAGAGAAAACGACTTTAACCACTGTGGCCAGTGACCAACATCCACAGAATGAAATATCACGAGTGACTAACCAAATTGATAACCAAGGTGTAGGTGTGTAACGTATGAGCGTGAGCGCGGGGAAAAAGGAATAGAGTCCCAGGGTTAGTAGGTCAAGGTGCTAGACTATTTTTCAACTTAGGGTTGACGCGGTTACCTTGTATGCACAGATAACAGCGGGACGTGATCGTTTATTCGGCAACGCCAAAACGGACGGAATGGACTCAGCAGCTGCGGCAAATCGCCTACTTCGGAACCAGTTGCGCGACGTGGCTGGTCAGCTGCTCACCCTTACCGAGCGATTATGCCTACTGACGCAAGACGTATGGGGTACTGACTATTATCAGTACGGCCCCAGAGGTGACACACTACGTGGGATGCCGACTACGGGACTTCCCACTTTTTGTGAGGCGGTGGACACGACTACATGGGTTGAGAGGGAACTTGCCGATGCACGTGCGCAGCAGGGGTACCCCGGATCGTATCAGGGCCAGGTATATCCCTACCCTCGTCCTGAAGGAGACCACTTCCATGGAAGCCGGGCCACTAAACGCCCGAGAACAGAACAGAGAACCGGGCAGGCACCGACGGGAGGACCTGAACTGCTGGGGAAACTTTGTGTCATTTGTGGGAGGGCGCACCAGGTCACGGGTTGTCCATGGAGGTACAACCACTGTTTCTGTTGTGGCGGACCGGGCCACGCACGCGCCTCGTGCCCCCAGGGGCCACCCACTACCGCCACGGCACCACAACAGGAGGAGCGAGGAAAGGCGGCAACCCCCCATTCCGCAGAAGGATCTAACAGGCAGCCAACTCAAGGAGGATCACGACGATTCCAGATCCCTACCCCGCCACGCCGTGCGTCGTTGGCCCAGAGGATGCGGCCGAACTCCCCGAACCACCCTGGTTGAGGATGCGATGTCCCGTAAAGAGTAATAACAGGTAACGCTTTTACTGCCATCTACAATTTGGGAGTACCTATCACACCGGAGCGTTCCACCCTTGTACGACCCAATTTATCCCCTTCTGTTTTCTTTTCGTTTTACCCTACGTCGTTAGAAGGGGAATCTTTCTTTCCCACCTACCCATGCTTCTTTTCTGAGTTCCGCCTTAAGGGTAGACATACTCTAGTTGTGCGGAGAAACCTTCATAAGGTTAGTTGAATCCTCCCCGGCAGGCACGGGCGTGCAAATTTCTAGTGCCTCGGGGCAAAGAACTCATCTTGGTACATGGGGACGGCCATCTAGTTATTTATGGACGAATAGATTCAACTCCCTCCCACGGGACAGTGGGCCTAGGAGACTAGTAAGTCAGGTTGGGTGAGCCAAAGGAGTCAAGTGGGACTGCGGTCCACAATAGACCTAACGGCGAGAAACCCAACAAAAAGACCCTACGTCCAGGTGGGTTGAGTCCAGTCGGGAGCCGTGGGCGCTACGTTGGAACCCGCTGAAAAAGGGTGTGCGTATTCCTAACAGCTTGATGCTTTTAGGATTAACGTTTGGCGCCAGTGATCCGACTTTTGGGGACGTAGAGGGGTCACTGTTAGAAGGATTCGAGGAATTACTCGGAAGGGTTTGGGTACCGAGTATCAGGTGCTTGCGGATTGTGAGAAACCGATCGTGCCATTTTAGGGCACACCCGTTCTATTCGTACGGAAGAAGGACGGGAGTCTGCGGTTGTGTATCAACAATCGGGAAGTAGATTAGATCATACTGAAGGCGCAACTAGAGGACCTCCTGGACGAGGGGTTCATCCGACCGAGTGTGTCGCAATGGGGAGCGTCTGTTCTCTTCGTAAGGAAAAAGGATGGGAGCTTGCGCTTGTGCTTGTGCATAGACTACCGGGAAATAAACAAGGTCACGGTAAAGAACAAATACCCCTTGCCACGTATTGATGATCTGTTTGATCAACTCCAAGGGGCGACAGTATTTTCGAAGATCGACCTCCAGTCAGGCTATCACCAGCTCAGAATCAGAGGTGAGGATATACCGAAGATAGCCTTTCGAACTCGCTATGGCCATTACGAGTTCACGGTGATGCCGTTTGGGCTTACGAATGCCCCAGCGGTGTTTATGGATATGATGAACCAGATTTTCAAACCATTCCTGGATCAATTCGTGGTGGTTTTTATCGATGATATCCTCATCTATTCCCGTATGGATAAAGAGCACGAGGAGCACCTCTGAGTGGTCCCCCAGACCCTAAGGGATCAAAAACTATATGCCAAACTCAAAAAGTGTGAGTTTTGGCTCCGTGAGGTCGATTTTCTGGGACACATTGTCTCAGCCTCGGGAATTGCGGTGGACCCAAGGAAGATAGAATCGGTGACCGACTGGGCTCGCCCGACGACGGTGACCGAAATCCGAAGCTTTCTCGGACTAGCAGGATACTGCAGACGCTTCGTGGAAGGCTTCTCCAAGATAGCCACTCCCCTTACTCGACTAACCCGGAAAGGGGAGAAGTTCGTCTGGACGGCTCAATGCCAGAAGAGCTTCGAGGAACTTAAAGACAGACTCACGCGGGCACCGGTACTCACGTTGCCAAAGCCTGGTGAGGACTACGATATCTATTGTGATGCATCTCGAAGCAGACTGGGAAGCGTATTGATGCAACAGGGGAAAGTCATAGCATATGCATCAAGACAGCTCAAGGATTATGAGCAGAACTATCCTACACACGACTTGGAGCTCACGGCAGTCATGTTTGCTTTGAAGCTCTGGAGACACTACCTCTAGGGGGCGCACTGTAACGTGTATTCCGACCACCAGAGCCTCAAACACTTGTTTACGCAAAGGGAATTGAACTTACGGCAATGGCGGTGGTTGGAGCTACTGAAGGACTACGATTTGTCCATCCATTACCACCCCGGAAAGGCAAACGTGGTGGCCGATGCCTTGAGCCGGAAGGGACAGACGGGGGAAACGGCACTGAGCGCCCTTACCCAACAGGATCGGTTAATCGCACAGATCTCACAACTGAGGCTGGAGGTAGTGCCAGCAGGAGCAGTTGCAAAATTTCTGTCCCTAGTGATAAAGCCTACGCTGGTAGAGAGGATCGCGGAAGGCCAAGCGACGGACACGCAACTACAGCAAGTACGGGACAGGTTACCCTTGGAACCAAGTGGGGATTTTGTGATCCGCGCTAATGACGTGCTGAGGTTCCGGGGACGAGTCTGCGTGCCCGATGTCCCGGAATTGAGGAAAGAAATTCTAGAGGAAGCGCATAATGCCCCCTAAACTGCGCATCCCGGAGGTACAAAAATATACAGAGACCTGAGGCAGACCTTCTGGTGGCCTAAATTTAAAATTGATGTGACGCAATTCGTGGCGCGATGTTTGGTGTGCCAACAGGTGAAAGCGGAACATCAGCGACCGGCGGGAAAACTACAACCTTTGCCCATACCGGAGTGGAAATTGTTGGGTTATGATTAATTGGATCTAAATAGGGAAAAAACACCTAGAGGGGGGGTGAGTAGGTGTAAACAATAAACACTCAAAAATTGTTGCGCAATAAAACCCAATGCGGAAATGAAAAAATAACACGCACGATTTTTATGTGGAAAACTCCAAACCAGAGTAAAAAACCACGGGACTGATAACACGACGAAATCCACTAGAATTAGAACACGTACAAGGTGATATACCGTACTCACTTACGACTCAACCTTTTCCATACGCTCCTAGTAGATCTTCTCCGCTCGCTCCGCAACGCTCCTCGAATCCACGATTTGCGTCCAACGCCGAATCCACGGCGTCCAACGTCGAATCCACGACGTCCGACCGAATCCACGGTCTTCACCCAGTAGCACGTATCGAATCCACGAACGTACCTCGCTCCGAATCCACGAGAGCGGTTGCACCTTGAATCCACAAGGCCACGCGAGTCCACGCACCGATTTTGGGAAAATCGTTGTTTTTTGGGTGGTGATGATCCGCCGAATACTTAGATTAGAAATAGATCGGAAATACCATCTAAGTATTCATTAATTTGATTCTTCTCAAAATCTGAGTTTGAAAACCTAGAATCAAATTAATCAATATAGATGAAGAAACATAGAATTAAATCTATTGATTTCCTTTCTTCTCTATATGTGGATCTTTTTCTTTTTACCGTCTTTTTTGGATTACCCTAAAAATGAATCGTAGGGTTTATTTATAGGTTAGAAACCGTTGGAAGTGGATAAGAATCAAAAACTAACCTTTTCTGGAATTTTACAGGATGATGGTCCGGACAGGAATTATGGCGGTCCGGACTGTCGTAGCGAAACAGACTTTTTCCAGAAAAACATACCTTCGGGGTCCGGACTGTAATTTCCACGGTCCGGACTGTTCATGCAATTCCTGCAAATTCCATGTTCGGGGTCCGGACTGAAGTGACCAAGGTCCAGACTGGAATTGCGCATGAACTATCCTATGTTCGGGGTCCGGACTGTAATGTCAGGTCCGGACTCTGAACATGTAGTATGTCCAGTTTTTTATTTTTATGCAATTAAAAATTCATCCAAGTGTTTCTACACTATAAGAAGTATTCGGATCACCAAAAATATTTAGTCAAACGTACCTGATCCTTTTGAATTCTTCTTTCTTGAGATTGAGGTATATGATCCAAACTTCTTCATCTTCAATCTTCAAGACTTAAACAATTTCACGAAATACGCCAACACAAATTCCTTAACAATCTCCCCCTTTGGCGGTTTCGTGACAAAACACAAATCCACTCAAGAAAATTCAAAAAGGTATTTTTGTTGCTATCACCATACAATAAAAATTTACAATGGAGATCCAAAATAAAATTAAATACATGAGATAAACTCCTAAAACAGACTCTAGACTTAGACATCTGTACTCTTTGCAAAAGAAAATATTCTTGACAAAAGAGATCGTTAGATACCTCAAGAATTTTTGCATACAAAACCAAACACAGAGATAGAGTTTATACTCATCATGACATTTACAAATTCAGATATGTAATAAGATCTCACTCAAAAAGCAAGCTATCTTCTAAGCATTAAAAATCCAAATGTCACAGAATTGTTAGTCAACAAGCAACTTGTTAGTTATATTACATGCCCAAATAGTTAGTCAAATAGTTAGTAGAGGCATGCAATCACACATTATAAAACCAAAGTTGAAGTCATACTTACCTTTCATAGTTCAAAGTTGTTCAAAATTCACAACCATATTTTTCGATCATTGTTTGTCTCTCTCTTCCCCTTTTTGTCACAAAACAAGTCAAAAATTTACAAAATAAAAAGGGAAGTGTTAAAAGTTCAAAAGGTAAGGACTAAAAAGAATGAGAACTCTGCAAAAACAAAAAAAATGATTAGAAAGAATCAATCATCGGACTCAGAGTCCTCAGAGCTCGTACAGCCCATTTTCGAGAACATTTTCTTCATCAACTTTTTCATTGACGTAACCTTCTTCGTCAAAGTGATTTGAGCTGCGGTAATGAGTTCAAGCTCATCTGAAATTCTCTTCTGTTCCTTCGTAATCTGTTCTTGCTCAAAGGATAGGCGTTGTTGTTCCTTATAAATGGATGTGACTGATGCTTCATCCTCTGATGCGGGTGCTGGCCGTGACGGTGATGCGGAAGTGCCGACGCCGGGTTTCGTTCCGCATGGAGGAGTCGGAGTGACATGAGGCAGCTTATGAAGGGACTTAACAATGGTGGATTCATTGATCATCCCTAAGCAGTGTTGATAAGATGTTGAATTAATATCAACCTGAAATTTCTTTAAAATCCTCATAATGATCAATGGAAATGGAAGTATTTCCGTGGGATGAGGATGTTCAACATATCTTGTCATTCTATTCCAAATAATGTATGGAATGTTGATGTTCAACCCCATTGCTTCTGATGGATGTCCAAGGAGATATAGAAACAGCATTCGATCCCATCTCAAAACTTTCGTCTGCATGTTAGGAAGAATGTTGTAACATGTGATGAAGTTTAAGAACCGGTACTCAAGGCGGAGTTGTTTGGACTTGACAGATTTCTCCGTTGATAGAGTTCCCTCCAAACATATTCCCTTTATGACCGTCTGCCACATTGTGTTTGTCAAACTCCTTCCAGTCAAGTAGTTAATTCCTGATCTGCTAGCTGGCATTCCTAAGACTTCGCCAATTAGTTGTGGAGTTATCTTGAGTCTTGTCCCTTCGATGTTTGTATAAAACTGCATTGAACCGTCTTCATTCTCCTGAAGGTGTCGTGAGTTTGTGTAAAAAGTCCTCACTTGATGCAAACAATAGCCAAGCATTTCCGGAAATTTGCATACTTGAAGAAGGTTGGCTTGTTCAATCAATTTCCCAAACTCCGTGGAATGATCTCGAAGCGCACCAACATTAACATGCCTTTCGCCAATGCATTCTCGATTTTCAAACGCCCTTAAACGGTCAGCATTAACAGACACTTGTTCCTCACGGGGTGGAGAGTCAGGTGCAATTGGTTTGTTAATTTCAACCCCTCGTGCTCGTCCAATCCGTCGAGCCAGTCTTTTTCTTTTTATCGGGATAGATGATGATGCCATTGGTGCTTTACCTTTATCCATAGCAGTTTTTCCTTTTAGTGAATCAAGGGTCTTTCGCATCGACTTAATAGGCATTGTTTCATCGTCCATCAATTCATCCCAGTTCACTTCTTCATTTTCAGATTCAGTCTCTGAGTCGTTAACAAGAACAAACTCGCCTTTTCTCTGAGTTTTCTTGCCTCTTTTCAATTTGTTTGTTGCTCTCGTGTGAACCAATGCAGTAAGAAGAAAGATTACCCAAGTGATCACCATTACTGCTATTGTTTGAGAAGAAGGTCCTGCGAGCAACAACTCAAGAACACGACAAAAATTGTTTATTTTCAAAAATTGGAAAAATTGTACCCAAACAATCATCATCATGTAGAGAGACTAGGAATCAAATTAGTTTTGCAAAAAGAATTTTAAAAATAGATCAATCCCAAGTTTTTCAAAAATTCTCATTATATGCCCTAAAACCGAATTTTCAGAAATCGAAGCCTAAAAATCCGTTAATCAAGAGAATACCTAGCATATAATCAAAACTAATCTACCCAGAGTTCTTATTTCAAAAGAAATTTGATCAAAAACCAATCTGAAACGAAAAAGATACAAGATTGCCATCACGTTTTGAGCAAAAACATGAAAAACTGTGAAAAACTGAGATTTTGATCATAGGAACTCACTTTGAATCGAAGAAGATGGGTTGGGAAGGCTCCAAGACGATTGTTTTCTAGAGAGAGAAGGTCTGGAGTCTTAGAAACAAAAGATTGAAGTAAAAGGAAATCAAAACCCTTTTGTTCTATATAAAACCCTAGCCGCGGTCCGGACTGCCTCAAGAATCGAGTCCGGATCGGCTCACCCGCAGGAATACCTGCGTTCGGGGTCCGGATCGGCTTGTCCAGTCCGGACCGGCTCCAAACTTTTTCTTCAGAAAAATTCAGAAAAAATCTAGAAAATCCAGAAATGATTGTAAGCACTTTTGTGTATCAACTTTAAATGAAAATCATCGTTTCATATAACTAGAAATAGATTATGCAAAACCTATCAAAAATATCCAACTAATAAAACGAAAATTTATAAAAATTAAATCCCTTAAAGTTGAACAACTTCAATCACAGCTAACATGATCTTATGAGTAATGCCTTTATCAAATCATCAATTTGGTAAAGAAAATGAAATACCAAGATCAATAGATGTTTGAAATCCCAAATATGTTAGATAATGTATCTAGTCAATCTGTTGAAGAGAGTGACTCTTTGAGCATCTTTCATTAAAAATCCCACCTTATACCAACCTTAAAATTTGACAGAGTCAAGTATTTCAACATGCATCTTATCTAATCAATCTTGAAAAATCATGCTTGGTATACATGTGGTAGCTGCACACAGTACTCGGACGACCGAGGTGGTAGCTCTTTCCCCCATGTGGTGGTAGTTTTCACACTCCTCATTGGGATGTAACTCTTTCCACATCTTTTGAGCATAACAATTTTTTATTAACTCCCCCTCAATTGGCTATCAATTATTTAAAATATAAAGTATTCAACCAAAAATTGATCTCGATTTCATACTTGACTCAATTGTCAAATAAGATAAAAACTAAACCAAGAGATCATTTGAGAGAGAAATTGACTTTGATCAAAACAAAGATGACTTAATTGACATAAATGATCATTGCATCAAATGAATTATTATGATATCAAAAGCAAAATAAATTTCTAAATATATAAAAGGATGCAGTTAAAGTCAATATAACTAATGCTCAATTTATGTTCTATGTACAAGCATAGATAATGAACAAAAACACAAAAACAAAACCTAACCTAAGCATTGGTTTCAAAAAGAGATTATTTCAAGGAAAGCATTCCAATTGCCTTACGCAAATGAATAAATCGTTTTTGATCCAAAGGTTTTGTTAAAATGTCAGCTAATTGATCCTCAGTTGAAATGTAGGAAAGTTGAAGAATATTTGATTCAACTAGCTCTCTTAAGAAATGATATCTAAGTTCAATGTGTTTTGCTCTTGAGTGCAACACAGGGTTTTTGGAAATATTTATAGCACTTGTGTTGTCACAAAGAATGGTTACCGAAGTTGCTGAAATCCGGAAGTTGCTCAACACACTTTTCATCCAAATGAGTTGGGTTGAACAACTACCCGCTGAAATATATTCTGCTTCGGCAGTCGAGAGTACAATGCAGTTTTGCTTTTTACTATGCCATGCAACTAGGCAATGGCCAAGATAAAAACATGCACCACTCGTACTTTTCCGATCATCCACAGATCCTGCCCAATCGGCATCTGAATATCCTGCAATGTCAAGGCTTGTTCCCATAGGATACCAAATTCTGAAATTTACGGTTCCTTTGACATACCGGATGATCCTTTTCACCGCTTTCAGGTGATCCTCCTTTGGTGCTGATTGATATCTCGCGCAAATCCCAACACTAAAGGATATGTCCGGGCGACTAGCCGTGAGGTAGAGTAGACTTCCAATCATGCTGCGATAAAGCTTCTCATCTACTCTTTCACTAAGAGATTCACTTCCTAATCCCTTATTGCTAGTTCCCATGGGAGTCGGAAAATCTTTAGAGTTTTCTAAATCGAATTTCTTCACCAACTCTCTTGCATACTTGGATTGACACAAATGGATGCCATCATCATTTTGTTTCACTTGCAATCCAAGAAAGTACGTCAGTTCGCCCATCATTGACATCTCAAATTCACTTTCCATGGTTTCCGCGAATTTAGAAGCATCATTATCTCTTGTTGCCCCAAATACAATGTAATCGACATAGATTTGTGCCACAATGAAGTTATCCTGATAATGTTTCACAAAGAGAGTCCGGTCAGCTCCCCCTCGAGTATAGCCCTTTTCTAATAGGTGCTTTGTCAACCTTTCGTACCACGCTCGCGGTGCTTGTTTCCTACAGTAAAGAGCCTTTTTCAAACGAAAAACATGGTTAGGTTGTTTATAGTCTACAAAACCTTTCGGTTGAGCCACATAACTTCCTCGTTTAAAAACCCATTTAAAAACGTGCTCTTAACGTCCATTTGAAAGAGTTTTATTTTAAAATGACAAGCAATAGCAAATAAAATACGAATTGACTCGATTCTAGCTACCGGGGCGAACGTTTCATCAAAGTCTATACCTTTAATTTGTGAATAGCCTTGAGCAACTAGACGTGCTTTGTTCCTGATGATGGTACCATCCTCGTTTTTCTTATTCTTGAAAATCCATTTAGTACCAATCACGTTGTGTTGCTTTGGAGGCTTCGTTAATTTCCAGACTTTGTTTCGTTCGAACTGATAGAGCTCTTCCTGCATCGCTTCAATCCAGTAGTCATAATGAAGAGCTTCATCAATGTTCTTTGGCTCAATCATGGAGACGTAACATGCGACTCCACAAATCAACTGTCTCCGAGTCCTGACTCCTTCGTGTGGGTCTCCAATAATGTTTGATTCTGGATGATCCTTGGAGATGCGTAATGTTTGAGGTAACGGAGTACTCGGAGGTACATGTGATAATTCCTGCACATCAGATAAACTTGAAGAACCATTAGATGCATCAACATTATCGGAAGAATTATTATGAGAAGATGCATTTGCAGGAGAATCATCATTTAGAGACATATCAGGGTAGATTTATCAGATGCAAAGTGAAAAGTTTCATCTACTTTAACATTTATAGATTCTACCATCGTTTTAGATTCCAAGTTAAAAACCCGATATGCTCTACTGTTTGTAGAATAACCCATGAAAATCCCTTCGTCACTTCGAGAGTCAAATTTTCCAAGATTTTCGCGGTCACGTAAAATGTAACAACGACTCCCAAAGATACGAAAATATTTGATATTAGGTTTTCTACAAAACCACAGCTCATATGGTGTATTTAAAGTTCCCGGGCGCAAATACACTCGATTAATTACATAGACGGCGGTGTTCACAGCTTCAGCCCAAAAATATAACGGTAAATTCCAGCTATGAAGCATCACACGCGCCATCTCTTGAACAATCCTATTTTTGCGCTCGACTACACCACTCTGCTGAGGTGTATAGGGTGCTGAGAATTCATGTTTTATGCCAGTGGAAGTGCAAAAATCAATGAATTTAGAATTAATGAATCCTCCACCTCTATCACTTCGAACACGAACGATCTTTTCATTTCTTTCAATCATAATACGATGACAAATCTCATGAAAAGAGTCGAAAGTATCCGCTTTCTCTTTTCAAAATGTTACCCATGAATACCTAGAGAAATCATCAACCAAAAGAAAAATATACCATTTACCTCCCAAAGATGGTTGACGAGTCGGCCCCATTAAATCCATGTGCAGTAATTCTAAGGGCCGTTTGGTGCCAACGTGGTTCAAGTTCTTGTGTGCAGCCCTTGATTGTTTTTCCTTTTGACAACCACCACACACAATGTTTTCCTTAAATAAAAGTTTAGGAACCCCTTTAACCACCTCTTTATTTGAAATCCTTGCTAGTTCCTTAAAATTTATGTGACCTAGCCTTTCATGCCAAAGAGTTTCATTATCCAAAGAAAATAGGTTATATTTTTCAGAAATTTTGTTTGAAACAATATAGCAATTATTTTGAGATCTAACCCCTTTCAAAAAGAATACATGGTCCTTATCTGTTACAATACATTCTACAGAAGAAAAATTAACTGAGAAACCATTGTCACAAAGTTGACTTATACTAATGAGGTTAGTCTTTAGGCCTTCAACAAATAAAACATTGTTCAAAACCGGGCCTTCTGGAATAGCGATTGTTCATTTTCCAACAATTTTAGAAGAACGACCGTCTCCGAAAACAACATGTCCTCCGGAGATTTTCTCTAAAGTTTGAAAACAGTTTTTGTCACCGGTCATGTGACGGGAATACCCACTATCCAGATACCAAGACGAGTTGTCACAAGCATGTAAAGAAGTATGAACAACAAGACAAGGGAAGATTTCACCTTTGCGCATCCAAACCTTTTTGGACTGCGTCGGTAATGTTCGTGAAGTTATTCTCCTTGGTGAAAGCGTCATGTTTGATTCATTGCTTGACATCGTCTTGCGAGGTGAACTACCAAGGGTCCTTTCTTTTGAAAAATTTTCTTTTGATTTCCGGGGAATCGCCTTTTTGGTAGTTATTGCAAGATGCGCTTGAGTTGATCGCTTTGCTCCCATCTTGCAATTTCTTCTAATGTGCCCTGAAAAACCACAACGAAAACATACCTTTGTTCTTGACGATCCCGAAGAGGGTGAGGTAGGGTTGTTGTCGTTGTATACAGTGATTTCCGTCGTCGTCGGAGGAGTTACCGACTGGGGCACAAAAACTGTTCCACTCGAACTAGGACTGTCGCCAGTTTGAGTGTATCCGAGGCCGAATCGGTTTGTTTGACCAAGACCAAGCATCTTATCCAACTTGCTCCTTCCAGAAGAAAAACGCTTTAAATCATCTTTTAGTTGGAAAATGGTCTTCGTCATTTCCATTTTCTCCTGTCGGGCCTCGGTATAGAGCTTCAAGAAGTAACCAGCTTTATCAATCATTTTTACATGTTCCTTCTCAAAATGCTCATTTTTCTCTTGAAGTGAAGTATTTGCTTTTATCAGGTTATCCCTTTCCACTTCAAGACCGGTCGAGAGAGAAGTTGCCCTTTTTACTTCTTCTTCGAGATCCTGCAATCTCTCTCTCAACCCCTTGTTTTGCTTAGCCAGTTTCTTTGAATCCCTCAAAAGTTTATAGTAGGCTAGAGCAAAATCTTCACCTTCAGAGTTACTCGATTCGTCGTCCGTTGCACTTTTTTCAACCTGGGAGGAGTTGGACAATGAATCGGATGTACTTGCCATTAAGCACATGAAGGGTGAAGATGTGGACGCGTGGAACGCCGTTGCGTTATTCTCTTCATCACTTGAAGATGACTCATTTGACGTTGAGGTGTCATCCCAAGTGACGGCTTGCATCGCTTTCTTCTTTGACGGATTCTTATTTGGACACTCCGTTGAGATATGGCCGTACCCTCGGCACTTGAAGCATTGGACTTGTCCCTCTGAGCTTTTCTTATCCTTTGAAAAACTTTCTTGCTTTCTTGACTTTTGGCTTGAAAAATCTTTGCCTTTCTTCCACTTTCCGAAGGATGGAGTTTTACTTGAATTACCCCTTTGAAAGTTTCGGCGAAACTTTCTTGTCAAGAGAGCAAGCTGCTTCTCAAAGTCCTCCATAGATAGGTTCTCGTCGTCGTCTGAGGAGGATGAATCCGCGTCTTCTTCTTTTGTTGTTTTCAACGCAAAACCTGAAGACTTAGAAGAGGATGCCTTTCCCAAAGAATAGTTAGTAGGAAATGTCATTTCATAAGTTTGTAAAGAATCAACTAATTCTTCTACACGGATTTCGTCCGGGTGTTTAATAGTTTCAATGGCCGTAACCTTGGAACGAAATCTTTCAGGAAGAGTTCTTAGAATCTTTCTTACAATTTTAAATTCTGGAATTTTCTCTCCCAAGTTAGCACATGAATTCACGATGTCTTGCAATCGTGTATAGTAGTCTATGAATGATTCATTTTCTGCCATGAAAATAGAGTCAAATCTGCTCGTAAGCATTTGCAGTTTTTGAATCTTCACAAGGTTAGTTCCCTCATGTGTAACTTGAAGAACATCCCAGATTTCTTTCGCAGTCTCACATGCCGAGACGCGAGAGAATTCCGTTTGTGACAAGGCATTAAATAAAGCGTTAATTCCTTTGCCATTGTAAGAAGATACATCAACCTCTTCCTTGGTCCATTTCGACCTAGGTTTGATGGTGCGAACATCAGCAATAATTTCAGTTGGATTAGACCATCCTAACTCGATTGATTGCCACACACGTTCGTCGATGGAAATTAAAAAGGCTTTCATCCGTACTTTCCAGTAGGCATAATTTGTTCCATCGAAGAACGGGGGTCTGTTGATGTTTCCACCTTCAACCATTGTTTACAACCCTATTCCCTCTCTGATACCACTTGTTGGGTTATGATTAATTGGATCTTAATAGGGGAAAAAACACCTAGAGGGGGGGTGAATAGGTGTAAACAATAAACACTCAAAAATCGTTGCGCAATAAAACCCAATGCGGAAATGAAAAAATAACACGCACGATTTTTACGTGGAAAACTCCAAACCGGAGTAAAAAACCACGGGACAGATAACACGGCGAAATCCACTAGAATTAGAACACGTACAAGGTGATATACCGTACTCACTTACGACTCAACCTTTTCCATATGCTCCTAGTAGATCTTCTCCGCTCGCTCCGCAACGCTCCTCGAATCCACGATTTGCGTCCAACGCCGAATCCACGGCGTCCAACGTCGAATCCACGATGTCCGACCGAATCCACGGTCTTCACCCAGTAGCACGTATCGAATCCACGAACGTACCTCGCTCCGAATCCACGAGAGCGGTTGCACCTTGAATCCACAGGGCCACGCGAGTCCACGCGCCGATTTTGGGAAAATCGTTGTTTTTTGGGTGGTGATGATCCGCCGAATACTTAGATTAGAAATAGATCGGAAATACCATCTAAGTATTCATTAATTTGATTCTTCTCAAAATCTGAGTTTGAAAACCTAGAATCAAATTAATCAATATAGGTGAAGAAACATAGAATTAAATCTATTGATTTCCTTTCTTCTCTATATGTGGATCTTTTTCTTTTTACCGTCTTTTTTGGATTACCCTAAAAATGAATCTTAGGGTTTATTTATAGGTTAGAAACCGTTGGAAGTGGATAAGAATCAAAAACTAACCTTTTCTGGAATTTTACAGGACGACGGTCCGGACTGGAATTATGGCGGTCCGGACTGTCGTAGCGAAAAAGACTTTTTCCAGAAAAACATACCTTCGGGGTCCGGACTGTAATTCCCACGGTCTGGACTGTTCATGCAATTCTTGCAAATTCCACGTTCGGGGTCCGGACTGAAGTGACCAAGGTCCGGACTGGAATTGCGCATGAACTATCCTATGTTCAGGGTCTGGACTGTAATGTCAGGTCCGGACTCTGAACATGTAGTATGTCCAGTTTTTGATTTTTATGCAATTAAAAATTCATCCAAGTGTTTGTACACTATAAGAAGTATTCGGATCACCAAAAATATTTAGTCAAACGTACATGATCCTTTTGAATTCTTCTTTCTTGAGATTGAGGTATATGATCCAAACTTCTTCATCTTCAATCTTCAAGACTTAAACAATTTCACGAAATACGCCAACACAAATTCCTTAACAGAAATGGGAATGGATTACCATGGACATTGTAACGGGTTTTCCGCGATCGCAACAAGGACATGACGCGATATGGGTCGTGGTGGACCGTCTGACGAAATCGGCCCACTTTCTACCGATCCACACGACGTAGACCAGAGATCGGCTGGCGCAGACCTATATCGACGACTTGTTGAGGTTACATGGTATACCGGCGTCAATAACTTCTGATAGGGATACGCGCTTCGTGTCAAACTTCTGGCGGAGTCTGCAGCAGGCACTGGGGACCAAGCTGTAGTTTAGCACGACCTTCCACCCACAGACAGACGGGCAATCAGAACGAGTAATCCAGATTCTCGAAGATATGCTTCGAGCTTGTGTGCTAGATCTGGGTAAGGGATGGTCGCGTTACCTACCCCTCGTGGAATTTGCCTACAATAACATCTATCAAGCTAGTATTCAGACGGCTCCGTATGAGGCCTTGTACGGACGCCGGTGTCGATCGCCTATTTGCTAGGACGACTTAGGAGAGCGGAAGCTCTTGGGGCCAGACCTCGTGGAAGAAACGGAGGCAAAGGTGCGCCTTATCAGGCAGCGGTCGTTGACCGCCCAGAGCCGGCAGAAAACTTATGCGGACCAAAGGCGACAGGAGTTGGAATTTGTGGTAGGGGACTATGTGTTGCTACGTGTGTCACCGTCTAAGGGGACAAGACGGTTCGGCATACGAGGGAAGCTGAGCCCACGGTATGTGGGACCGTTCGAGATCTTGGAGCGCGTGGGCCCGGTGGCCTACCGGTTGGCCTTACTGCCAAATCTTGAACGGGTGCATAATGTATTCCACGTTTCGATGCTCCGGAAGTACCTACCCGACCCATCGCACGTCCTCGATGCCTCGGCCGTTGAACTGCGGGAGGATTTGAGCTTCGAGGAAACGCCGTTACGGATCTTGGCAAGAGAAGAAAAGAAACTTCGTAACCGGACGATCCCCTACGTAAAGGTGCAATGGAGTAACCACGAGGAGCGCGAGGCGACGTGGGAACTTGAGACGAAAATGAGGAAGTGCTACCCCGAGTTATTTAGCGAGGGTTGAGGTTAAGTTTCGGGGACGAAACTTCTTTTAAGAGGTGAGTTGTGTAATATCATAGACTTTTGTAACGTTTTACCTCCTGCTAATAAAGTTTATGTTTGGAGAAATTGAGTTAACGGGATTACTTAGGCTGGTAATCTCGAGGTGCAGGTATTTTTCTGCGATAGAGCTCGGAAAACGAAGAACGGTGGTGCGATCGGATTCGGATTCCGATTTACGGAACCCCCAGAAAGGGGTGGTTAGGATCGCATTAGCCAGGGGGTGCATCGAAATCCGTGTAAGTAATTTTGCACGCCTTCCGAGGAAATAAGAATTTATCTTTAAAGAATTATCTTTAAAGGATTATTCCGAAAGATTATTTATAAGGAATTAATTAATTAATGAATTAATTAATTAGAATTAAAGAATACCCGATGTGGTTTTTATCGGAGATTAAAAATGATTTTCTGACTTCTCCCGAAAGAAAGGAAAAGAAAAGGCGAAACCCTACCTGGAAGGAAACGAGAGAAAAGAACGAGCGAAAGGAAAAGAAAAGGCGAAACCCTAATCGGAAGGAAACGCGAGGAAAGAAGGAAAAGGCAGAAGGACCCAACCCTCCCGACGAAGGTGCCGAAACAGGGAGCGTGAACGGATCTCCATCTCCGACGATTAGTGGTAAGCGAGATTTATTTTTGGTTAGCTTCGCTCGGTTTTCGTTTCCGTTTATGCGTCGTCAACGGGGTAGCCGTTTTGCTACCCTACTTGTCGCCGCCGCATCATGGCCGCACCGCGCGGGGGGCTAGCACCTGCGCAGCTGCGGCACGCGCCGCGCGGGGACGGTGCCCGCGCGGCCGCGGCTAACGACGCGCAGGACCAAGGCTCCCGCGCGGCCGCAGCTAGAGCAAGCGCCGCGCGGGCGGGCGCCCGCGTGGCTGCGCCGCATGCCGCGCGGAACCCATGCCCGTGCGGCCGCGGCTGGTGCCGCGCGGGCGGGCGCCCGCGCGGGGCATGCCCGCTCGGCTGCGGCGCGTGCCGCGCGGGGCCCATGCCCTCGCGGCCGCGGCCGGTACCGCGCGGCCGCGGCCAGTACCGCGCGGGCGGGTGCCCGCGCGATGGCGGCGCGTGCCGCGCGATGGCGGCGCGTGCCGCGCGGGGCCCATGCCCATGCGGCCGCGGCTGCGGCATGTGCCGCGCGGGGCCGGTGCCCGCACGGCCGCGGCTGCGGCATGTGCAGCGCGGGGCAGGTGCCCGCGCGGCCGCGGCAAGCTCCGCGCAGGGCCGGTGCCCGCGCGGCCACAGCTTTTGCCGCGCGGGGCCGATGCCCGCGCGGCCGCGGCAAGCGCCGCGCGGGGCCGATGCCCGCGCGGCCGCGGCAAGCGCCGCGCGGGGCCGGTGCCCCTTCGGCCGCAGCTTGTGCCGCGTGGGGCCGATGCCCGCGCGGCCGCGGCTCGCGCCGTGTGGGGCTAAGGCCCGCACGGTCGAGGTGGGTGCCGCGCGAGGCTGGTGCCCATGCGGCTGCGGCTGGCACCGCGCGGGGCTAGGGCCCGCACGGTCACGGCAAGTTCCACGCGGGGCGGATGCCCGCGCTGCCGCATGGCCCGCAACGCCGCGGGGGTGGCCGCGTCGCTCGTCGCACGCGGGCGCCACCGCCGTGTCAAGTTGTCGTTTGTGTTTTTGAGTTTTTGGGCTCGGTTTATCTGCTGTTATATTTCTAATCTGACCGTGGCTCTTTTGGGGACTACTTTTAGGTCCGGTCTCGACAGAGAGCAAGGTTCGGTCTCCGGAATCCAGGTTCCGCACAATGGAGGTGGGTACTTTTGGTTATTATCGTTGTAGAGTCGTTCCCAAATATTCGGTTTGATAAAGTAGATGTTTTTAATAAATTGACTAACCCCATAGCATGTTAATCCCATTTGCCATTTTAATCGAGGCGGCTGCGGTCGCAAGATCGTTCTATTATTCTGACCAGAGCGCCTGAGGTCGCAACATTGTTCTTACACTCATATTGCTTATACGCACACCGGCGGTTTGACCACCGCACAGGGTGTATTTTTTCGGAAATATGGTAAGTTTTTACCCATGTACCCCATACTTGTGACGGTGGGGACCCCTCAAGGGGAGACGGCTGCTACTTGGGCAGTCGAGGGGTTGGTGGCACCAAGAAGATGAGTATGGTATTGGGGTTGGGGCCCAAAGTATTCTGAAAGCTAGGGTTTGGGCCCATTGTGACATTCGACAGGGATTTAGCGATACATGAGGTGGGCAGGGGGGGGGGGGAAGTAAATGCTCCGGTGATTCGGTGTGTTCTTTTCAGTTATTGCATTTACTTATACGTTTTCTACTTTATCAGTCACTGACATCCCACACTATGACAGGTCCGAGTAGGGGTGGGAACCGGGACGACGGTGAGGCATCAGTTAGAGGACATCTTTCTTTGGTTATTACTCTTTTACTGTTGGTTAGTTAAACTATGATATATTTGCGTGGTTTCTGATGGATGTTGGAATGAGGACTGCGGGTCTATAATTGGTGAATGTTAAGATGTGTAATTGCGGCTCGTTTTCAAATGCAAACCTGGTTTCAAAAATGTTTTCAAAGCAGGTGTCGTGTGGGCACCGATTTTAAAACCCGTGGATTTATCCTTTCAAGTTATTGGCCCCTTAAATGAGTTTGCGAAAATATTTTGGAAAAACTAGGTGTCGAGTGGGCACCGATTTACAAACCGATGGGTTTATGCTATAGTCTGTATGCGATGGCGGTGACATGTATGACTAATTGTAATCTCTCCTCTTTGTCTGTCATGGTTGGAATGGTTAAAGTGATTGTCGTGCTGGGAACGCCGTGCATATACAAAGGAGACTCCGCCCATTTGGGGATTGAATTTGTATATGCGGTGGGTCTGGTACGCACCAGAGGCGTGGCACATTTAAATACCAAAAAAAAAAAAATAGGTACGTTTTCCGCTCTTTTAGAACCTCCAGGGCGTGACAAACTGTTTGGAGTTTTTAGCTAAAATTTGGTGGAGAGTTTCATGAGAGGCGGATCTACAACTTTCTTATTTATCACTTCCCTCTATTCTCGAGTTTTTTGGGGTTTTAACTTCAACTCTGGAGCCCTCGTGCACATGGCGGAGTTCTGGACAGAGTTTAGTACTTATGGATTTTCTTGGTTGTTTGTGCATGGATTTTGGAGTTTAAGGGCTTGATTTTCATCTACACTCATCGAGGAACACATTGGTACCCTTCTTGGAGATTTTGGAGGTGATTTGTACAGGTATTTTTATTGTTCTTGTTGACCCCGTGACAGAGCTAAGTGCAGATTTTCTATTTTGGCATTGTTGTGATGTTTGGACTTTGGGGATGCAGATTTCGTAGGAATTTTGGTTCATTTTGGAGATTAC
>CM055066.1:8552284-8842763 GCA_029204045.2 Tillandsia leiboldiana
CTACTAGAGGCAAAAAGGAAAGGAAGAGTGGTAAGCAATAGAGACTGCTGGAAATAGAAAACTACCACTACTATGCCTCTAAAATACCCAGCTAAAAGAATAGCTAAATGTATGTATCAGTAAATAAATGCCTGCCTGAATAAACCCAATCTTGTGCCACCAGTAAAACTGGTACTGCCTGCTGTGCCTTGCCGTATCGGGTATGCTGGCCGACGCATAACACCGATGAAAAGAAGGAGTCTCAATGACTCAAAGCCTGCCTATCGCACACTCCGGAGTGGCAATCGAGGGGAGCGACCCACACGAGTAAAGTATCTCAGTGATAAGTATCATAAGTGCCATAAAACAGCAGGACTGGATCACGACTCTGATCAAAGTGGGAAAAACCATCCACTAAAGAGACCTGATACCCAATCTGATGCAATAGTACTCAATAAGTGGGAAACTCCATCCACTAGAAAAAGTCCGATCCCCAACCTGATGCAAAGATCGACAAGACTCAACCTCAATCTGATTCAAAGATAAACATCCGGTCAACCGCCTAATGACCGCGGTTACCGCAATACCCCACAAGTCCACAATCTAGTACAATCTCGACTACACTATCCCAAACCCCTGCTCATACTCGAGCAACAAGCATCTGAATGCAAAGGAGAGCAATAAAACATGTCAAGTCCCAATATGATAGTGTAGCAATAAATAGTGGCTAACTAGATGTCCAAGTAAGCATACAATTGTACTATTTAAAGGCTGTAGAAAGGTGTCAAATGTTTATTTTAAAAAGATTGATTTACTGTACCGATATAAAAGTTATTTGCACGCGAGATTATAGCCTTTGTCCCAACCACAGTGTCCCAAGGTAAGTTATCCATGGGGTCAAATGTATGGTTCTCATCAATTGTCACATTTAATTTTTAGGGAAATTCGTCCCAACCACAATGTCTCAAAATAAGTTATCTGTGGGGTCATATGTATGGTTCTCATCAATTGTCACATTTAATTTTTAGGGAGATTCGTCCCAATTGTTCTCATCAATTGTCATATTAGTTCGTCCCAATTGTTCTCATCAATTAAATTTTAGGGGAGTTCTAATAATCCCAGTGAGCTTGTCAAAAATGAGGTAAGCAACAACCGCCCACCTCGAACAGCTCAAATCACACCCAGATAGTCTCCTGGCTGTCCACAGTCCCCTAAAACTGTTGTCTGCCGAAAACGGTGCCCTACAGCAACACACATTGCACAGGGTGTAACTATATTTTTCATAAAAATACAGCTTTTGCTGTTTTTCAAATAGCACGAAAAGAGAGGAGTTTCTCACCTCTGTACAGTGCTCAGAAAAATCCAAAAAAATTACGGTTCCGTTCCATGCGACGAGTAGATCGAAATCGACTCTTTAAAGGTCTCGATCTAATGCTCCTAGCTCAAGATATAAATCGGAGAAGTCGATGCTGTCCAGAAACTACCACAGCAAAAAGGGGGTCAAAGAGGCTTCGGGAACCGTACCAAAAGTGCGAAATGGAGCAAAGTGATCAACACAGAAATCGAAGCCTTACCTTTTAGGAATGCGCTGCCGCAAAAATCGTTCAAAATTTCCTCCTGGTTAGCCCACAGGGATTTTTCGACTAAACTGCGACGGGAAATGGGCCGAAAAAGAAAATCGTCGCAGTGCGCCGCGTCGCAGATAACTCACTATCGGTAACTCCACAAATTCTGAAATTTCTAGGGGAGAGAGAGAAGAGAGAGAGGAATAATTTTCATAGAGAGCCCAAGCTCTGTTTCTCTCTCTAAAGCTCGGATCCCGAGGTGAGAATGGGAGGGAGTGAGGGATCCTATTTATAATGGGCCAAGGGAATCTTCCCACACGGGATCCGAACAAAACAGCAAACACCGAAATGGACCAACCAGGACGCGCCACATGTCCACAAAATAGGAAACAGCCTGTGCAAGGGCCACTCAGAATCCGCCACGTGGCCACATGGTGCACATGCCCGGTCCCCGCGCCGGGTCTTTCGGAAAATGTCGACCAATGGGGTGCTGCCACGTGTCACAGACAACGCAGCCTTCTAGAAGCCGTCCAGCCAATCAGGAGCTGCCACGTGGCAACAGAAATCTTCGGTGCTCCCGGTGCACGCCATGCCTGTGGACCCCGCACCTGCGCGCCTGCCCGCGCCTGCCCGCGCCGTGCTCCGCTGCGCTCCGCCGTGCTCCGCCGCTGCGCCGCCGCACGCCGGTAGTCGCTGGCCGCCGGAACAGTAATTCCGGCCGCCGGAGTTACTGTTCCGGTGAACAGTAATTTTGCGCCGAAAAATAAAGTAAATATACCGTTTTGATCGTTTTCGCGCGCTGAGTCCAAATCCGCCATCCGTTTCGCCAAATTCTCATCCGAAATTTTGCCGAAAACCCCCGGAAAAGCCCACTTGATCCGATTTTCGCGCCGAGTGTATTACAGAGGTCCAATTTTGATTCTACAAGTTCCGTTACACCATATAAGCCTCCTACAGTCACTGTTTAATGTTGCAGCAGTTCCTGCGGAAGTCCGGATCATCACATCCTCCCCCACTAAAAGAGTTTCGTCCTCAAAACGAGACTCAACAGTAATCCTCAGTCCAATGTTTCAAATAAGTAGGGGTGGGTATCCCTCATCTCCGACTCGAGCTCCCATGTAGCCTCGCACGCGTCATGATTGCTCCAAAGGATCTTCACATAGGGAATGGCCCGACTGCGCAATTCTCTCACCTCTCGATCCAGAATTCGCAGTGGGCGCTCCTCATACCTCAAATCCTCGCTAATCTCCAGCGGGGTGAAATCGATGACGTGCGACAGGTCGAAGACATACTTCCTCAGAGTAGAAACGTGAAATACATCGTGGACACCAGCAAGCCTCGGAGGAAGTGCAAGTCGGTAGGCAACTGGCCCGATACGCTCCAATACCTCAAAGGGTCCAATATATCGGGGGCTAAGTTTCCCACGAATGCCGAACCACCTGATTCCTTTGGATGGCGAAACTTTCAGGAATACATGATCTCCATCCTGAAATTCTAAGTCTCGTCACCGAACACCAGCATAGCTCTTTTGTCGGCTTTGGGCGGTCTGAAGATGCTTTCTAATCACTCGAACCTTCTCCTCTGCCTCTAACAATACATCTGGTCCCAAGGTCCGCCTCTCGCCCACGTCACTCCAATAAAGCGGTGATCGGCACTTGCGTCCATACAACGCTTCAAACGGAGCCATCTGAATGCTCGCTTGAAAGCTATTGTTGTACGCGAACTCAGCCAAAGACAAGTGTCGAATCCACTCACCGCCGAAATCCAAGACACAAGCCCTCAGCATGTCCTCCAGGATTTGTATAGTCTGCTCTGACTGCCCGTCAGTCTGCGGATGAAAAGCTGTACTGAGCCTGAGTTGAGTCCCCAAGGCTGTCTGCAAGCTCCTCTAGAAACGCGAAACAAACCTCGGGTCTCTATCTGATACTATGGAGGCTGGTACTCCATGTAATCTTACTATCTTATCTAGATATAACTGGGCTAGTCGCTCAAGTGGCCACGTAGTCTGCATGGGCAGAAAGTGCGCCGACTTGGTAAGTCGATCTACAACTACCCAGATAGCGTCTGCTCCTCCCTGTGCCCTCGGCAGTCCGACCACGAAATCCATCGTAATGTGGTCCCATTTCCACTCGGGAATTGGGAGATTTTGTAACTTGCCGGCTGGCACTCGATGCTCAGCCTTCACCTGTTGGCAAGTTAAACACTGAGCCACAAATCTCCCGATATCCTTTTTCATGCCATTCCACCAAAAGTGTGCCTTGAGGTCCTTATACATTTTAGTCCCACCAGGATGTAGGGTATAAGGTGTATAATGGGCCTCTCGCAATATCTGCTCTCTAATCTCCACATCTATTGGCACACATGCTCGGTCTCTGTACCTTAGTACTCCCGAAGCATCTGCTGTAAAGTCCCCTGACCGGTCACTCGGAATCTGATCTCTAATCCTGGTCAAGTGGGGGTCCTCACTCTGTTTCCCTTTGATCCTGTCCAACAGAGTGGGCTGCACGACTAACGACGTCAGTCTAGCAGAGACCCCAGGGGACACAACCTCTATCTCGAGCCGTCTCATCTCCTCTAATAGCGGCGCCTGGTCTGTGATCAACATAGACAAACTTTGCACCGCCCTCCTACTCAAGGCATCTGCAACCACATTTGCCTTGCCCGGATGGTACGTACAGGATGTCCACATCATAATCCTTTAGTAGCTCCAACCATCTACGCTGCCTCAGATTCAACTCCTTCTGGGTGAACAGGTACTTTAAGCTCTTGTGGTCGGTGTAGATTTCACAATGTTCCCCATATAGGTAATGACGCCAAAGCTTTAGTGCAAACACCACAGCAGCAAGCTCCAAGTCATGGGTAGGGTAATTCTTCTCATAATCCTTGAGTTGTCTTGATGCATATGCGATTACCCTCCCTTCCTGCATCAACACACAACCGAGTCCGCTGTGTGATGCATCACTGTAGATTACATATCCTTTTCCCATAACAGGGAGGGAAAGGATAGGAGCGGTCATCAATCTACTCTTCAGCTCCTCGAAGCTCCTTTGACAGTCCTCACTCCAGATAAACTTCACTCCTTTACGCGTCAAGCGAGTGAGGGGTGTGGAAAGCTTCGCAAAGCCTTCCACAAACCAACGATAATACCCGGCTAAGCCCATAAAACTACGCACCTCAGAAACGGTCGTCGGTCAGGGCCAATCCCGGACCGCCTCAATCTTCGCCGGGTCCACCGCCACACCTGCGGCGGAAATTACATGGCCCAAAAAGACTACCTCCCGAAGCCAAAACTCGCACTTTGCCAGCTTGGCAAACAACTTCTTCTCTTATAGAAGTTGCAGAACAATCCTCAAGTGCTCCTCATGCTCAGCATCACTTCGGGAGTAGACCAAGATATCATCAATGAAAACTACCACGAATCGATCTAAGTATGGTCGGAAGATCCGGTTCATTAAATCCATGAATGCGGCAGGGGCATTAGTTAGCCCAAAAGACATAACTGTAAATTCATAATGCCCATACCGTGACCTGAATGCCGTCTTTGGAATATCCTCGGCCTTTACTTTCAACTGGTGGTACCCGGATTGTAGATCTATCTTAGAGAAGATACAAGACCCTTGCAGCTGATCAAAGAGATCATCGATATGCGGCAAAGGGTACTAGTTCTTGATGGTCACTTTATTCAATTCCCTATAATCCACGCACAATCGAAGTGACCCATCCTTCTTCTTCACGAATAGCACCGGCGCTCCCCAAGGCGATACACCCGGCCTAATAAAACCCTTATCCATTAAATCCTGAAGTTGCGCCTTAAGCTCTCGCAACTCAACCGGTGCCATCCGGTAAGGAGCCTTAGAGATTGGCGCAGTTCCTGGAACTACGTCAATCACGAACTCAATCTCCCTATCTGGCGGCATGCTAGCCAGCTCAGGTGGGAAAACATCCGGGAACTCGCGGGCAATAGGGATATCCCCGAGTCCCGGCGCCGCCGTAGGCCCCTCAACAACACTAGCCAAAAAGGCTACACATCCTCGATGGATCATCTGCCTCGCTCGGGAAGTCGAAACCATAGAGGCAAAGAAAGCACTGTCAATAGTCGCGAAATACCGAGCCAGCCAGTCTCCTGGCCTGGCTCTCTAAAAGTGACAGTCCTTGCGGCACTGTCAATAGTCGCGAAATACCGAGCCAGCCAGTCCATCCCGAGAACCACATCGAAGTCCTTCAGCTGTCTCACGACCAACAGGTCAGCTGGCATAATCCAGGACTCGATCTGCATCGGGCAGGACCAACAACTCTCCTCCACGTGCCAAGTGATCGGGAATATGAACCTCCCGTGCACGTGGTGACCGTCCTACCCCTAACCCAGGCAAGAAAGCAAAAGCACTACCCACAAGGAAGGGGATAGTCCTGAATCAACAAGATACGAATCCTAATGCCCGGAGCAACTCAAACCTACCACCACACCGTCGGCGATAAACCTAAGTGCTCTAACAGTCCTCACATAACAAAAGCTCCCCCTTGTCTGCCTCTAGTCCATGCAAGAATGTGAAATGCTCTAACACAAACTGCTACCAAGAAATCATACCAGCAACATCCCGACCCGCTGCCGTGGCGCCCTCCAACCGGCTGCCACGAACTCATCCTCTCGATGCAAGGGGTCGTCGCTCAGTCTGCCAGTAAAAGTCAAGACTAACCACAAGGGAGGACGACCTCTGCCTCTGCTCACACTAGGGCGACAAAAGTGACCCCCCGCAGATAACAAATCCATGCTACCGTTGATGCCGGTACCGATGCTGATGCTGCCGTCGGGGGTCCACCCGACCTCGGTGCCCCATCACTGAATGTCGGCACGGGGGCTGCTCGCTGCCCCGACAATTGTGTCACCTCTACCAGCTGGCCACTCTGCCGCTGATCTGCCTCTAACACTCCCACCATCTAGATATGGAGCTCTCTGACCTCAATCTGGTATCCGGCCCAAATTTAACCGCTAAGGCTCAACTACTGCAATAAAGTGCACACGGGTCAAAACCCAACGTCGGGGAGACACCGCTCACCATGACAAAAACCGTAATCAGCTCACCACGAACACTCGACCCAAACTAGCGAAAGTCAAAGACATCCCCTTATTTCTTGTGACTTTATGTTGTCTGCAGCCAACATAACTGTCCACCAGAAATAGGCTATGGCAATCCCTCTTCCCTCACTGGAGGAGTCAAATAAGTAAATCAACGACTTTCGCAAAATGTCACGTCTCTCACGCCCTATCATCCTAGGGTCTGCTAAAAGCCTAGGGTTTCCTAAGTCCCAACTGACCTATCCCTAAGCTCTGATACCAACTTAATCTGTCACGCCCCGGAACCCGGGCTCGCCAACAGATCCGCCGTGCACACGGGATTTCCCGCGTACATGAAGCGCTGGTAACCTGCTCAGATAAAAGAGCATAATACAGAGCTGAACTAAAAGAACTACGTAATAATCTCAGACAGGAAATAAGATACAAGCTGTAAATATACAATAAACTCCCAGCTCACCAAAAAAAAATAGTACAACCAGCTGGCCCAAGCCAGACCCAAAATAAAAAGAAGATACAACAGTCTGAGTGGTGGGTACAGTGTCTGTCTAGCAGCAACTCTCAGTCTCACAGGAGATCTATCCACTCAGCGATCCCCTTACCTCGATCAGCTGCTGATGGCCTAGCAGCTCCCGCAGACGACTCTGCAAAAATAAAGGAAAAGAAAGAGAGGAACAACAAAGGGGGTGAGAACTACCAGATAAACCAGTAGCCTCCCCTAGTGGGTAAAAACCTCAACACTGACGTACCCACTAGGGCTACTAGAGGCAAAAAGAAAAGGAAGAGTGGTAAGCAATAGAGACTGCTGGAAAAAGGAAACTACCACTACTATGCCTCTAAAATACCCAGCTAAAAGAATAGCTAAATGTATGCCTCAGTAAATAAATGCCTGCCTGAATAAACCCAATCTTGTGCCACCAGTAAAACTGGTACTGCCTGCTGTGCCTTGCCGTATCGGGTATGCTGGCCGACGCATAACACCGATGAAAGGAAGGAGTCTCAAGGACTCAAAGCCTGCTTGTCGCAAACTCCGGAGTGGCACTCGAGGGGAGCGACCCACACGAGTAAAGTATCTCAGTGATAAGTATCATAAGTGCCATAAAACAGCAGGACTGGATCACGACTCTGATCAAAGTTGGAAAAACCATCCACTAAAGAGACCTGATACCCAATCTGATGCAATAGTACTCAATAAGTGGGAAACTCCATCCACTAGAAAAAGTCTGATCCCCAACCTGATGCAAAGATCGACAAGACTCAACCTCAATCTGATTCAAAGATAAACATCCGGTCAACCGCCTAATGACCGCGGTTACCGCAATACCCCACAAGTCCACAATCTAGTACAATCTCGACTACACTATCCCAAACCCCTGCTCATACTCGAGCAACAAGCATCTGAATGCAAAGGAGAGCAATAAAACATGTCAAGTCCCAATATGATAGTGTAGCAATAAATAGTGGCTAACTAGATGTCCAAGTAAGCATGCAATTGTACTATTTAAAGGCTGTAGAAAGGTGTCAAATGTTTATTTTAAAAAGATTGATTTACTGTACTGATATAAAAGTTATTTGCATGCGAGATTATAGCCTTTGTCCCAACCACAGTGTCCCAAGGTAAGTTATCCGTGGGGTCAAATGTATGGTTCTCATCAATTGTCACATTTAATTTTTAGGGAAATTCGTCCCAACCACAGTGTCCCAAAATAAGTTATCTGTGGGGTCATATGTTTGGTTCTCATCAATTGTCACATTTAATTTTTAGGGAGATTCGTCCCAATGGTTCTCATCAATTGTCATATTAGTTCGTCCCAATTGTTCTCATCAATTGTCATATTAGTTCGTCCCAATTGTTCTCATCAATTAAATTTTAGGGGAGTTCTAATAATCCCAGTGAGCTTGTCAAAAATGAGGTAAGCAACAACCGCCCACCTCGAACAGCTCAAATCACACCCAGATAGTCTCCTGGCTGTCCACAGTCCCCTAAAACTGCTGTATGCCGAAAACGGTGCCCTACAGCAACACACATTGCACAGGGTGTAACTATATTTTTCATAAAAATACAGCTTTTGCTGTTTTTCAAATAGCACGAAAAGAGAGGAGTTTTTCACCTCTGTACACTGCTCAGAAAAATCCATAAAAATTACGGTTGCGTTCCTTGCGACGAGTAGATCGAAATCGACTCCTTAAACGTCTCTATCTGATGCTCCTAGCTCAAGATATAAATCGGAGACGTCGATGCTGTCCAGAAACTACCACAGCAAAAAGGGGGTCAAAGAGGCTTAGGGAACCGTGCCAAAAGTGCTAAATGGATCAAAGTGACCAACACAGAAATCGAATCCTTACCTTTTAGGAACGCGCTGCCGCAAAAATCGTGCAAAAATTCCTCCTGGTTAGCCCACAGGGATTTTTCGACTGAACTGCGACGGGAAATGGGCCGAAAAAGAAAATCGTCGCAGTGCGCCGCGTCGCAGATAACTCACTATCGGTAACTCCAAAAATTCTAAAATTTCTAGGGAAGAGAGAGAAGAGAGAGAGGAATAATTTTCATAGAGAGCCCAAGCTCTGGTTCTCTCTCTAAAGCTCGGATCCCGAGGTGAGAATGGGAGGGAGTGAGGGATCCTATTTATAATGGGCCAAGGGAATCTTCCCACACGGGATCCGGACAAAACAGCAAACACCGAAACGGACCAACCAGGACGAGACACATGTCCGCAAAACAGGAAACAGCCTGTGCAAGGGCCACTCAGAATCCGCCACGTGGCCACATGGTGCACATGCCCGGTCCCCGCGCCGGGTCTTTCGAAAAATGTCGACCAATGGGATGCTGCCACGTGTCACAGATGCCGTCCAGCCAATCAGGAGCTGCCACGTGGCAACAGAAATCTTCGGTGCTCCCAGTGCACGCCATGCCTGTGGACCCCGCACCTGCGCGCCTGCCCGCGCCTGCCCGCGCTGCCCGCGCCGTGCTCCGCTGTGCTCCGTCGTGCTCCGCCGCTGCGCCGCCGCCCGCCGGTAGTCGCCGGCCGCCGGAACAGTAATTTCGGCCGCCGGAGTTACTATTCCGATGAACAATAATTTTGCGCCAAAAAATAAAGTAAATATACCGTTTTGATCGTTTTCGCGCACTGAGTCCAAATCCGCCATCCGTTTCGCCAAATTCTCATCCGAAATTTTGCCGAAAACCCCCGGAAAAGCCCACTTGATCCGATTTTCGTGCCGAGTCTATTACAGAGGTCCAATTTTGATTCTACAAGTTCTGTTACACCGTATAAGCCTCCTACAGTCACTGTTTAATGTTGTAACAGTTCCTGCGGAAGTCCGGATCATCACAAAAACAGTTATAAAACAAGTTTTTATACCCAAACCCCGAAGGGCTAATGCCATCGTCCAATCAAACAAGAACAGACTCCGGCGACCCTTCGATGTTTGGAAGAAAAGCGTTTGTTGACTAAAATCATGTGTGTCCAAAAAAGTTCTGGGTTCGAGGTCCTGCTATGACGGGTATACTACTGCCACCAATACAGTGGCGACACATAAACAGAGAAACAAGACATCCCGGAACCAACGTTCACCCAAACGGCTCCCGCCACAGATAAAAGACCATCTACATCTACCAGACTCCACTCTACTCCCAAGCACGAGTGTAACATGCATCCCACACTAACAATAAATCCTGACCACTCGGCCCACTACCCGGATGTAATACCTCGACCGTCCCGCTTTCCGTTTTAGTTCTAATCTTTATTTCTTTTATTTCAGTTGTTAGGGGGTTGAAATTTCTAGAATTTCTGGGCTGATCATCGAAGTCTGCGGGTATTTTTGGGTGCTAGAGCTCGCAACACGGTGAACGGTGGCGCGATCGGATTTGATTTCTGACTTCGGGATCTCCCAGAAAAGATTTTTTGAAGTTCTCAATCAGCTTGGGCGCATCGGAATCCGTGCTGGCAATCGGCACATTTTTCGAGGTAATCGGGACCCCTCGTTCAAAGTAGAATGGCTGAGGATTTAGCTGGTTAGTAATTTTTGTGATCTGGTTGTTTGGCCTTTTACTTCCGATCGGGGTGTGTACGGGGAAAAGCCTAATCCACCTTTTCCCTCTTTTCAAGAAAGCGGCGTAGAGAACCCGAGACGGGCGATCGGAAGGAGAAGTTGATTTCTTTCTGCGGGTTTGATCGAGCGAGGAGCGGGCGATCCTCCTTCTTCCTCCTCCTCCAGCGAAACCAAGGTGAGCATTTCGTTCCTAGTGGTATTTCGTTGTTTAGTTTTTCCGTTCATCGCTACGGGGGTGAATCCGTCGCGCCGCTGCCGCCACCGCGGAGTCCACGCCGCCGGCAGCACGGGACTGCCCGCAGGCAGCGCACCGCGCGGGCTGGTGCCGCGCGGGGCTGCCCGTAGGCAGGCGCCGCGCGGGCTGGTGCAGCGCGGGGCTGCCCCCAGGCAGGCGCCGCGCGGGCTGGTGCCGCGCGGGCCGGTGCCGCGCGGGGCTGCACGCAGGCAGGCGCCGCGCAGGCTGGTGCCACGCGGGGTGCCCACAGGCAGGCGCCGCGCGGGTTGGTGCCGCGCGGGGCTGCCCGCAGGCAGCGCGCCGCGCGGGCTAGTGCCGCGCGGGGCCGCCCGCAAGCAAGCCGCCCCCGTGGGCAGGTGCCGCGCGGGGCCGCCCGCAGGCACGCCGCGCCGCCCGGGCTGGTGCCGCGCGGGGCTGTCCGCAGGCGGTGCGCGCCGCACGGGTTGGTGCCGTGCGGGGATTTTCGCCGCGCGGGTTTTGGCCTAGCCACCGTCGGGGTCCTAGGGCCGCGTCAGCGTTTCAGTTTCGAGTCAAGGTTTGGTGTTTTTGGGTGTTAAATCTTAGTGTTACTAACACTTATTTTTTTTAAGTAGGTGGGGGGGGCGGGGGGGGGGGGGGACTTTTAGGTCCGAGAACTGTACGGGGGCACGAGACGAGTCCGAGTGTCCCGGTCAACGCACGCCAAGGTGGGTACCTCTTCCAACTTTGTTTTTGGTCTGGAACTAAGGGTAATTGGTAAGAGTAAAGTAATATCATGTTAAAGTATGTTTAACCCCTGTTTATGCTCAAGAATTATTATTATATTATTTATGGCGACTGAGGGTCGCGGTGCTCTATGTTATATTATATTTTGGCTTACGATGCTCGAGGTTGTTGCACGCACACCAGCGGTTTGGCCACCGCGAGGGTGTGTTTTTCCGAAAAAGTGGTACGTTGACCCGTGTACCCCACAAGGTGACGTAGTGGGGGGGGCCCGTAGGTGCGGGGTTAGAGGCGCCAAGGTAAGAGCGGTGCGGTTTGCCGAGGCAGGTGCTCGGTGGGGTTTGCCGAGACAGGTGCTCGGTGGGGTTTGCCGAGGCAGGTGCTCGATGTGGTTTGCCGGGGCAGGTGCTCGGTTGGGTTATACAGGGGGATTACCGTCGATTGCACGATGAGGAGGGGTGGATGCTCTGGTTCTTGCAGTTTGCTTTATTTACAGCCTTTCCTGCATCTCATACTTTACACCATGTGTCACTGACTTCCCATATTGTGACAGGCTCAGTCAGGGGTGGGAGCTAGGGCGACGGTGAGGCCGCGACGAGAGGATTGTTGGCCCTTCGAGGCTAAGACTGTTTTTACTTTTCTTATGTTCGTTTCATTATCTTTTAGTAGCTATGTGAGTTTGATACATTTGTAGGGTGGATGTGGATGTTGGGATGATTTCATACTTCTGTGGATGAATGTTTACTTCATTATCTGTTAGCCGGCTGTTTTCAAACTACCGAAAAAGCATTGTGAAAATAACTTTGAAAAACATAGGTGTCAGGTGGGCACCGTTTTTAAAACCCTGTGGATTTATGGATTGCGAAATTGATTTTAAACATATAGGTGTCGTGTGGGCACCGTTTTAAAAACCTATGGATTTATCCTTTCAAAGTTAGTCAGCCTCTTGATGCTTAAGCAACATTGTTGTATATACTCTTTTACTCGACTCTTGGACTAGTGTGGTTAAAGTGATTATTGTAGTCATGACGCCGTGCATATACGAAGGAGACTCCACCCGTTTGCGGAGTGAATTTGTATATGCGGTGGGTCTGGGCACACTCCGGGGGAAAGGGTATTCAAAATATATATATATATATATATATATATATATATATATATATATATATATATATATATATATATATATATATATATATATATATATATATATATATATATATATCTGCTTTTCTTCCGCCTATTTAGACCCCCAGGGCATGACAGATTAAGATGGTATCAGAGAAAAACAACTTTAACCACAGTTGTCGCTGTCCAACATCTACAGAGTACATTACCACTGGCTACTAACAGATGAAATGATCAGGGTATAGGTGCGTAGAGATGCGAGAGTGCGGGATTGTTGAGTAATTGTTTCCCGGTTTAGCTCGGGTGTTGTGCTGGTGTAGTCGTGTTGTTTTGGAGGTTGGGGTCGAGGCCGGCTGCCACCGGGTTCTTGATGGTTGCTGGGAATCAATGGACTAAGCAACCGGCACAGGACACGGTGGGACTGCTGACGGTGTTCATGCACTTGGTGCGGCTGTTAACACAGCAGATTGTTTCGTCGGCTTTTGTTTTCCGAACCCCTTCCTCTGCCGACGTCCTGGTCGTCGTTAGCAATGGTGACTGGTGGTGGTGTAATCCGCCGGTGTTTGTTAGGGTGTCAGCTGTTTTGTCGTTCGTAGGCAACCTGTCTAAGTTTGTACCTTTTAGGTCTTCTGGTTTTAGGTTACAGCAGATAGTCGGCCGATTCTTTTGCATCTTGGGCAAGGTATGGGTGGGAATGAGGATTCTTTCCCTACGGTTGTTATCCATAGTTCGGCTTTTTACTGTAGTCACTGCGATGATTGTAAAAATCATCGTGGTGGGGTTTTGGGGTGCTCCTTTAGGTTAAAAAGGAGACCACCGGGGCTAGTAAATCTGGTTCGTTTG
Source organism: Tillandsia leiboldiana (assembly GCA_029204045.2). NCBI lineage: Eukaryota > Viridiplantae > Streptophyta > Magnoliopsida > Poales > Bromeliaceae > Tillandsia > Tillandsia leiboldiana. The sequence goes on from CM055066.1 coordinate 8,565,861, forward strand.
GGCTCGATTTTGGTTAGAGAGGCCGTGTCTCGCTTCGCACAAGTGTGCGTAAGTGGCGACTTTTTATTGGGGGTTTAGCTTTTTGACGCTGGGTGGTGTCAGTTAGCTTTTTTAAGGGGGTTGTGGTGGTGTAGCTCTGGGTTGGGTTCCTGTGTTCTGCACAAGAGGGTCGGTTAGGTTGCCTTACTGGTGGGTTGGCGCGTGATCCCTCGAGTGCGCTTGGTAAACCTAGGCAACTTTATGACAAGGTTTTTCTCGCTGTATGCGTCGCATGTCCTTTTTCCGACCCGATAGGTTTCGGATGGGTAGTTTGTTGTACCTGGAGGCCTTTGTTTTAGTGGGCTTTGAGCTTAGAAGTTTCCTAGTTGGGAGTGTCACTGTTTGGTCTGGAGGTTTACAGCTCGGTTCGATGCCCGGTGCTTGGAGGGGCAACGGATTGAGACCGAGCGTTAGTGGTTAATCAAAGTGTCGCACCCCCTTCGGTGCCAGGACGGAAGTGGGACCATGTCTCTTGGTTTTGTCGCCAGTTTCCCATGACCGAGACATAGTCTTGAGGCTTAGTTTGGGTGCGTTTTGGGTCGTTGATTAAGTAGGGCAAGTGTGGGTCAACGGGATCTATTGACTACTTGGAGCTCTGGCATTGGTCACTTTCCGCTAGGATGCCCTGCATGCAGCTTTTCTGTGGGGTAGACCTTGTGGTAGGTCTTAGAGCTGAAACCCAGCTTTAGTTTTGACCGTCGCCTCGGTAGGACGGACAGTCAGAGCGGACAATCCGGGATGGTGGTTATGCTCCGAGCTAGTGGCCCGTGTTGGTGACGGGTGGTAGTGGCCCATGTTGGTGACGGGTGGGTTCGTTGTTTTCAGGGGAGATTTATTTTCTTATAGTTAGTGACCCAGCCTGTTTTGTTGGCACCTCTTGGAGCCTTGTGAGGGCGTTAGTGTGGTTTTTCCCTTGTCGTTGGGTTATTTTTGTTCTTTGGACAATTAAGGGCTCATCGGTACGGGTTTGGTGGTATGACTGGGGTACCCCGACGCATCGCGAGACTTTTGTTGCTGACTGCTCAGTGCCGTCAGAGGTGGTCTACGGACCGGTGGCGTCGTGACGGGGAACTCCAAGTCGGGAAGCAGGCTTAATAAGTAGCAGGCGGATGTGTAGTTTACCTGCCGTCAGTGGACCTAGCGACTCGACCCTCTGCATCGACTACAGGGAGATAAATAAGGTTATAGTGAAGAATAAGTACCCCTTGCCTCGGATTGACGATCTCTTCAATCAACTACGAGGAGCAATGGTATTCTCAAATTGTTTTGCAATCTGGCTACCACCAGCGTAGAGTTCGGGGTGAGGAGAAAGGAGAAAGATTTAATTAGACGGCCCAATGCCAGGAGAGCTTCGAGGAACTCAAAAATAGGCTAACACGGGCACCTGTACTTGCGCTACCGATACCCGGAGAGGATTATGAGGTTTACAGTGATGCATCACGGATCGGTCTTGGGGGGGGGCGGTGTATTGATGCAACAGGGGAAAGTCATAGCCTACGCTTCAAGACAGACGCACAGTTACAGCTTGTTCGAGACAAGATCTCCCCGGACCACGCGGGCGACCTTCGGTGAGTGCAGACGGCACAATACGTTTTCGAGGGCGGATTTGTGTGCCCGAGCTGCCAAACTTGAAGGAGGAAATACTGTCAGAGGCGCACTGCGCTCCCTATGCGGCGCATCCTGGTGGCATGAAGATGTATAAGGATCTCAAGCAAAAAATAATTTGGTGGCCTAAACTTACAGGGAACGTCACACGGTTTGTAGCATACTGTTTGGTTTGTCAGCAAGTAAAAGCTGAACGTCAGCGCCCGGCAAGGAAACTACAGCCTCTACTTGTACCAGAGTGGAAAGGGGAGCAGATCACCATGGACCTTGTCACGGGTTTCCCTAGATCGCAGCAGGGACACGACGCAGTCTGGGTTATTGTGGATCGATTAACGAAGTCGGCACACTTCCTGCCCATCCAAAGGACATGGACTCGAGACCGATTGGCGCAGGTCTACATCAACAAAATCGTGAGATTGCATGGGGTGCCGCATCGATTACTTCGGATAGAGACACTCGGTTTGTGTCGAACTTTTGGCAGAGCCTACAGCGGGCTCTAGGGACTAAACTACACTTCAGCACGGCGTTTCGCCCCTAGACCGACGGACAATCCGAGCGAGTGATCCAAATTCTCGAGGATATGCTCCGAGCCTGCGTACTTGATTTGGGTGACGGATGGTCACATTACCTACCTCTCGTGGAATTTGCCTACAACAATAGTTACCAGGCTAGCATTCAAATGGCGCCGTATGAAGCCTTGTACGGGCGTCGCTGTCGGTCTCCTATCTATTGGGATGACTTGGGGGAGCGAAAGTTCTTGGGTCCTGACTCAGTAGAAGAAACTGAAGGAAAGGTACGCCCCATCAGACAGCGGTAGTTGACCGCCCAGAGTCGGCGGACGAGCTATGCAGATCAGAGACGACGGGACTTAGAGTTTCAGGCGGGGAAGCACGTTTTGCCCCGGGTTTCACCATCCAAAGGGATTAGACGGTTCGGCTTGAGGGGCAAGTTGAGCCCGCGTTTCGTTGGACCCTTCAAAATTTTGGGAACGCGTTGGGCCGGTGGCGTATCGTTTGGCCCTGCCGCCAAACCTCGACCGGGTACATAATGTTTTTCATGTTTCTATGCTCCAGAAATACCTCCCTGACCCGTCGCATGTCCTCGATGTCACTGCTGTCGAGCTTAGAGAGGACCTGAGCTTCGATGAAACACCGGTGCAGATCTTAGCACGGGAGGACAAAAAGTTGTGCAACCGGACGATCCCCTATGTGAAGGTGCTATGGAGCAACCAGGAGGAACGTGAAGCAACATAAGAACTAGAGTCAAAGATGAGGGAGTGCTACCAAGATTTGTTCGTTGTGGACCAGGGTTAAGTTTGAGGACGAAACTTCTTTTAAGGGGTGAGTGATGTAATACCTCGACCTTCCCGCTTTCCGTTTTGGTTCTAATCTTTATTTCTTTTATTTCAGTTGTTAGGGTGTTGATATTTCGAGAATTTCTGGGCTGATCGTCGGGGTCTGCGGGTATTTTTGGGTGCTAGAGCTCGCAAAACGGTGAACGGTGGAGCGATCGAATTTGATTTTTGACTCCGGGATCTCCCAGAAAAGATTTTTTGAAGTTCTCTATCAGCTTGGGCGCATCGAAATCCGTGCTGGCAATCGGCACATTTTTCGAGGTAATTGGGACCCCTCATTCAAATTAGAATGGCTGAGGATTTAGCTGGTTAGTAATTTTTGTGATCTGGATGTTTGGCCTTTTACTTTCGATCGGGGTGCGTATGGGGAAAAGCCTAATCAACCTTTTCCCACTTTTCAAGAAAGCGGCGCAGAGAACCCGAGGCGGGCGATCGGAAGAAGAAGTTGCTTCCTTTCTGCGGGTTTGATCGAGCGAGGAGCGGCCGATCCTCCTTCTTCCTCCTCCTCCAGTGAAACCAAGGTGAGTGTTTCGTTCCTAGTGGTATTTCGTTGTTTAGTTTTTGCGTTCATCGCTTCGAGGGTGAATCCATCGCGCCGCTGCCGCCACCGCGGAGTCCAGGCCGCCGGCAGCACGGGACTGCCCGAAGGCAGCGCACCGCGCGGGCTGGTGCCGCACGGGGCTGCCCGCAGGCAGGCGCGGCGCGGGCTGGTGCCGCGCGGGGCTGCCCGCAGGCAGGCGCGGCGCGGGCTGGTGCCGCGCGGGGCTGCCCGCAGGCAGGCGCCGCGCGGGCTGGTGCCGCGCGGGGCTGCCCGCAAGCAGCGCGCCGCGCGGGCTGGTGCCGCGAGGGGCCGCCCGCAAGCAAGCCGCCCCTGCGGGCAGGTGCCACGCTAGGCCGCCCGCAGGCTGGCCGCGCCGCGCGGGCTGGAGCCGCGCGGGGCTGTCCGCAGGCAGTGCGCGCCGCACGGGTTGGTGCTGTGCGGGGATTTTCGCCGCGAGGGTTTTGGCCTAGCCACCGTCGGGGTCCTAGGGCCGCGTCGGCGTTTCAGTTTCGATTCAAGGTTTGGTGTTTTTGGGTGTTAAATCTTAGTGTTACTAACACTTATTTTTTTTTAAGTAGGCGGGGGGGGCGGGGGGGGGGGGGGGGGGGGGACTTTTAGGTCCGAGAACTATACGGGGGCACAAGACGAGTCCGAGTGTCCCAGTCAACGCACGCCAAGGTGGGTACCTCTTCCGACTTTGTTTTTTGTCTGGAACTAAGGGTAATTGGTAAGAGTAAAGTAATAGCATGTTAAAGTATGTTTAACCCCTGTTTATGCTCAAGAATCATTATTATATTATTTATGGCGACTGAGGGTCGCGGTGCTCTATGTTATATTATATTTTGGCGTACGATGCTCGAGGTTGTTGCACGCACACCAGAGGTTTGGCCACCGCGAGGGTGTGCTTTTTCAGAAAAGTGGTACGTTGACCCGTGTACCCCACAAGGTGACGTAGTGGGGGGCCCCCGTAGGTGGGGGGTTAGAGGCGCCAAGGTGAGAGCGGTGCGGTTTGCCGAGGCAGGTGCTCGGTGGGGTTTGCCGAGGCAGGTGTTCGGTGTGGTTTGCCGAGGCAGGTACTCGGTGGGGTTTGCCGAGGCAGGTGCTCGATGTGGTTTTCCGGGGCAGGTGCTCGGCTGGGTTATACAGGGGGATTACCGTCGATTGCACGATGAGGAGGGGTGGATGCTCTGGTTCTTGCGGTTTGCTTTATTTACAGCCTTTCCTGCATCTCATACTTTACACCATGTGTCACTGACTTCCCACATTGTGACAGGCTCAGTCAGGGGTGGGAGCTAGGGCGACGGTGAGGCCGCGACGAGAGGATTGTTGGCCCTTCGAGGCTAAGACTGTTTTTACTTTCCTTATGTTCGTTTTATTATCTGTTAGTAGCTATGTGAGTTTGATACATTTGTAGGGTGGATGTGGATGTTGGGATGATTTCATACTTCTGTGGATGAATGTTTACTTCATTATCTGTTAGCCGACTGTTTTCAAACTACCGAAAAAGCATTGCGAAAATAATTTTGAAAAACATAGGTGTCGGGTGGGCAGCGTTTTTAAAACCCTGTGGATTTATGGATTGCGAAATTGATTTTAAACATGTAGGTGTCGTGTGCGCACCGTTTTAAAAACCAATGGATTTATCCTTTCAAAGTTAGTCGGCCTCTTGATGCTTAAGCAATATTATTGTATATACTCTTTTACTCGACTCTTGGACTAGTGTGGTTAAAGTGATTATTGTAGTCGTGACGCTGTGCATATACAAAGGAGACTCCGCCCGTTTGCGGAGTGAATTTGTATATGCGGCGGGTCTGGGCACATTCCGGGGGAAAGGGTATTCAAAAATATATATATATATATATATATATCTGCTTTTCTTTCGCCTATTTAGACCCCCGGGGCGTGACACCGGGCGAGGTGAAACCCTAAGTCCAGGAATAGAGTATAACGTGTGGATGTCTAAAGCATAAATAAACCTAGCCAAAGTTGGATTTTTCTACTAGTCTGGTTAAACATGTAGCATATGACGGGGTGCTAGGTCAAGTTCCTAAGATGGCATATGATTGAACCTATTTAGGAAGCAATAAATCAATATGATCATCATAGCAACACAAAGAACATCAATTCTCTCATTTAGCATGCTTCCTAATACCCTCACAATCATGCCTGATTCTTACAATATAGAATTACTGATCAGTCCGCCAGTTTTGAAGACGAAGCAACCCACCTGGAAGTGCAAAGCTGTCCAAAGTCCAGAAAGCTGAAACTACACGGGAATAATCCTTCAATTCCCACAATTCCAACGGGTCCAAAAGCACTCAAAAACTCCTCCTGGGTACAAAGATATAGTCCAAAGTTACAATCAACACAAAAATTCCAAGTGTACAGTTTGCTGAAATTTCAGTCCCAGAGAAGCTTAATTATCACCTGCGATAAAAACTCCAAAAATTCCAATAAAAATACGACAACGATCCTCGCGATGCGCAGATATCGATCGAGTCCTTAAACGTTGGATTCCGATACTTGAATGCAGAGATAAAAATTCACAAGGTGCTGCTATCCAGGAACAACCACCAGCAAAATAAGGCTCAAAAATGTACCCGAACTTCCTAGAAAAACTCAAATTTGGGACGAGTGGAAAATAAAAAAATCGTAGATCTACCTCTCGTGAATCCGACGCCATCAAAATCGTCCAAAATTCCATCGGGGTAGCTCTGTGGACCTCGTGGACCGAAACGTGACGGAAATGGGCCACCAAGAAAAGAACGTCACACTGCGCTAACTCGCCGAAGACGTCGATGCCGCGGCCTCCAAAAATTCTGAAACTTCTTCGCAAGATGCAAAACAAGATGAAGATCAAAGTCACTTGAGGGCTCAGAGGCAGAGGAGCTCGGGAACAAGGAGTAATAGGCCAAAGAACACGGCCTATTTATAGGCCTCACCAAAAGAACCCAAAAAAAAAAACAACTATTGGGCTTTCGGGCCCCAATTTCGGGCGCCCGAAAAGTTTCGGGCGGCTAGTGCCAAACAGTGCCCGCCCACACCGGATCCTGTCAGCGCCCGAATCTACCTGGGTGCGCCACGTGTCCCGAACACAGGACAGCGGGCGCCCGGCCATTCGGGCACTGCCACGTGGCCCGACAGGGAGCAGCGGAGCGGGTGGCGCCCACCAATCGCCGGGCGCCACGTGGCGCCCCGCGTACGGCGGCCACGTGCCCCCACCTGCCCCGCCTGCTCCTCCTGATGCGTGGACTGCGTGTTCCAGAGCCGGCCACTCACAGGCCGCCACGTGGCCCGCCCCGGTCCATGCACCAACCCGCTCGACGCCGTGGACCGCGCCGCGTGAGCCCGCGAATCCGAAGCTGCCACGTGTCCCCCGTGCCCGGTCCATGCACCAGCGCAATTCCTCTGTGGACCGCGCCGCATGCGCCGGCCAATCCGAGGCTGCCACATGGCACTAGGCCGGTCCACGGCTTCCCCCATGCACCAAAATGCGCGAAAAACTTTCGGGGGTCCGTTTTTGGGCATCCGGACTCCGAAAAAGGCAAGTAAATAGCCGATTTTTGACGTTTTTCCGCGCTGAATCCAAATATGACCTCGGATTAGCCTAAAGCCCTTTCAAAATTCCGATAAAAATAGCTGAAGGGCAGGCTCAATCCAGAAGCCTCTCTAAGTCCGTCCAACGCGTCCATTTGACGCGTTGCAGGTCCGACACACCAATAACATGTGTTCCACATCATGGGTCATGGGGAAAACTACATGGGAAACGGGGCTACTACATCCTCCCGCACTAAAAAAAAATTTTGTTGGGTTATGTCTAATAAGGATCTAAATAGGGGAAAACCACCTAGAGGGGGGGTGAATAGGTGTAAACCATAAACACTCAAAAATCTTTGCGTAATAAAAACCCAATGCGGAAATGAAAAATAACACGCAAAATTTTTACGTGGAAAATTCCATCACAGGAGTAAAAAACCACGGGACCGATAACACGGTGAAATCAACTAAGATTAAACACGTACAAAGGTGATATAACGTACTCACACACGACTCAACCTTTTTCCATACGCTCCGAGTTGATCTTCTCCGCTCGCTCCGCAACGTGCCTCGAATCCACGATGTGCGTCCAACGCCGAATCCACGGCGTCCAACGTCGAGTCCACGACGTCTGACCGAATCCACGGTCTCCACCAAGTAGTACGTTTCGATCACACGAATCCACGAGAGCGGTAGCACCTTGAATCCACAAGGCCACGCGAATCCACGCACCGATTTTGGAGAAAAATCGTTGTTTTGTTGGTGGTGATGATCCGCCGAATACTTAGATCAAAGATAGATCAAAAATGTCATCTAAGTATTCATTAATTTGATTCTATTCAAAATCTGAGTATGAAAACCTAGAATCAAATTAATTAATATAGATGAAGAAACATAGAATTAAATCTAGTTATTTCCTTTCTTCTCTATATGTGGATCTTATAAGTTTTTCTCCGTTAATATTTTTCCATCATTTCCCGAAGTATAAAACTTATAGTGGATTACCCTAAAGAATAGAATTAGGGTTTACTTATAGGTTAGAAACCATTGGAAGAGGAAAAGAATCAAAAACTAACCTTATCTGAAAATTTTCAGGTCGACAGTCCGGACTGAAATAATGCGATCCGGACTGTCGTCATTAAACAGAGTTTTTCCAGAAAGACAATGTTCGGGTTCCGGACTGAAATCCCACGGTCCGGACTATTCATGCAGTTTCTGCAAAAACCACGTTCGGGGTCCGGACTGAAATCCCACGATCCGGACTGTTCATGCAGTTTCTGCAAAATCCACGTTCGGGGTCCGGACTGAACAACATGTGTTCCGGACTGGATTTGCGCATGAACTAACCTATGTTCGGGTTCCGGACTGTAGTACTCTGATCCGGATCCTGAACGTATAACATGTCCAGTTTTTGATTTTTATGCGATTAAAAATCCATCCAAGTGTTTCTACATTATAAGAAGTATTCATATCACAAGTATTGTTTAGTTAAACTTACCTGATCCTTTTGAATTCTTCTTTCTTGAGATTGAGGTATATGATCCAAGCTTCTTCATCTTCAATCTTCAAGTCTTAAACACTTTCACGAAATACGCCAAAATAAAATCCTTAACAATCTTCCCCTTTGGCGATTTCGTGACAAAACATAGATCCACTTAAGAAAATTCAAAAAGATATTTTTGTTGCTATCACCATACAACAAAAATTTACAATAGAGATCCAAATACACTAAATAAATGAGATAAACTCCTAAAACAAATTCTAGATTTAGACGTTTGTACTCTCTGCAAAAAGAAATAATTCTTGACAAGAGAAATCGTTAGATACCTCAAGAATTTGAGCATTCAAAAACCAAACAGAGATAGAGTTTATATCACCATGACATTTATAATATCAGATATGTATTAAAATACCAATCAGAGATAGACATATCTTCTAAGCAATAAAATCCAAATGTCATAAATTTGTTAGTAATCAAACAACTTGTTAGTAATAATACATGCCCAAATAGTTAGTCGAGGCATGCATTCATTCACAATACAAAACCAAAAGTTGTTTTGATACTTACCTTTCAGGTTTCATTCCAAAAGTTCTCACAAAACTTGTCAAACCATTGTTCACCATTTTGTTCACCATTGTTCATATCTCTCTCCCCCTTTTTGTCACAAAAATAGCCAAAATTACAAAGTAAAGGGAGTTAACAAGTTCAAAAATAAAAGGAAATGTAAGAACTAAAACTAAAAACCTGCAAAACAAAAGATTAGCTAGAATAACAAAGAAACCCCAGATTAGATCATTAGAGCAAATGATCATTCCAGATCAGACGGGTCTGAACTGCTACAGTCCAATTTGTTCAAAATTCCTTTAAGCATTCTTGATATTTTGGAACATTTTCTTTTCATCTTGTGAATGTTAGTGGACATTCTTTCTTGTTCTTCAAGGTGTCGTGCATTTGTGTAGAAGGTTCTTACCCGATGCAAACAGTATCCAAGCATTTCTGGAAATCTGCAAACCTGAAGGAGATTGGCCTGTTCAATCAAAATTCCAAATGCCAGGGAATGGTCTCGAATAGCACCAATGTTAACGTGTCTTTCTCCAATACATTCTCAATTTTCAAAAGCCCTTAGTCGGTCTGTATTAATAGACACGTGTTCCTCACGGGGTGGTGAATCATGAGCCATTGGTTCGTTAATTTCAATCCCGCGTGCTCGTCCCATTCGTCGAGCTAGTCTCTTTCTTTTCATTGAGATAGATGATGGTGGCATTTGAGCTTTCCCTTTTTCCACAGCAGTAGGTGCTGTCTTTTCCTTTGGTGAACCAGGGGACTTCCCTTTTGATTTAACAGGCATTGTGTCGTCGTCCATTAATTCATCCCAATCGATTGATTCCTTCTCAGAGTCTGTCTCGGAGTCATCCACAAAGACAAACTCTCCCTTTCGTTGAGTTTTCTTTGCTCTTTTTAATTTATTCGTTGCTCTTGTGTGCACCATAGCAGCAAGAAGAACTATTATCCAAGTGAACACCATTGTTGCTATTGAACGTGAGAAACCTGCGAGCAAAAACTCAAGAACACGAAAAATTGTTTATTTTCAAAAATTTGAAAAATTGTACCTAAACAATCATTATCATGTAGAGAGACTAGGAATCAAATTAGTTTTGCAAAAAGAATTTTAAAAATAGATCAATCCCATGATTTTCAAAAATTCTCATTATATGCCCTAAAACCGAATTTTCAGAAATCGAAGCCTAAAAATCCGTTAATCAAGAGAATACCAAGCATATAAACAAAACTAATCTACTCAGAGTTCTTATTTCAAAAGAAATTTGACCAAAAACCATCTAGAATTGAATTCCATCCATGATTTTCACTCACGTTTATGAAGAACAATGCAAAACAGTGGAAAAATCAAATTTTGATCAAAGAAACTTACTTGAAATCCGAAGAACTCGAGTTTGAAAGGCTCCAAATCGGTTGAAGTTTAGAGAGAGAAACTCTAGAGCCTTGGAAACAAAAGCTTGAGGTGAAATAAAATCAAAAACCCTTTTGTTTCATATAAACCCTAGCCGCGGTCCGGAACAGATCAAGAATCCAGTCCGGATCGGCTACCCGCAGAAAATTCCTGCGTTCGGGATCCGGAACAGATATTCCAGTCCGGATCGGCTCCAACTTTTTCTTCAGAAAAATTTAGAAAAATTCCAGAAAATCCAGAAAAAGTATGTAAGCACTTTTGCATGTCAACTTTAAACAAAAGTCATCGTTTCATATCAAGAGAAATAGATTATGCTAAATCTATCAATAATATCCAAGTAATGAAACGAAAATTTATAAAAATTAAATCCTTTAAAGTTGAACAAGTTCAATGACATCTATCATGATCTTATGAGTAATGCGTTTATCAAATCATCAATATGGTAAAGAAAATGAAGTACCAAGATCGATAGATGTTTGAAATCCCAAATAAGTTAGATAATATATCTAATCAATCTATTGTAAGGAGTGGCTCTTTGAGCATCTTTCAATAAAATCCCCACCTTATACCAACCTTGGAATTTGACAGAGTCAAGTATTCCAAAAAGTATTTTATCTATTCAATCACGAAAAACCATGCTTGGTATACATGTGGTAGCTGCACACAGTACTCGGACGACCGAAGTGGTAGCTCTTTCCTCCATGAAGTGGTAGTTTTCACACTCCTCATTGGGATGTAACTCTTTCCACATCTTTTGAGCATAAACATTTTGATAAACTCCCCCTCAATTGGCTATCAATTATCTAAGATATGAGAACCAAAAATTGATCTCGAGTTTCATACTTAACTCAATTTTCAAATATGATAAAAACTATACCAAGAGATCACATGAGAGAGAAATTGACTTTGATCAATTAAAGATGACTTAATTGACATAAATGATCATTGCATCAAATGAATTATTATGATATCCAAAGCATAATAAATTTCTAAATACATGAAAGGATGCAAGTAAAGTCAATTACATATACTCAATTAATGTTCTATGTACAAACATAGATAAGGAACAAAAACACAACAAAACCTAACCCAAGCAAAGATTTCAAAAAGAGTTATTTCAAAGAAAGCATTCCTATTGCTTTACGCAAATGAATAAACCGTTTTTGATCAAAGGGTTTTGTTAAAATGTCTGCTAATTGATCTTCAGTTGAAATATAAGAAATTTGAAGAATACTCGATTCAACTAGCTCTCTTAGAAAATGATATCTAAGTTCAATGTGTTTTGTTCTCGAGTGCAACACAGGATTTTTAGAAATATTTATAGCACTTGTGTTGTCACAAAGAATAGTTACCGAAGTTGCTGAAATTCGGAAGTCGCTCAACACGCTTTTCATCCAAATGAGTTGAGTTGAACAACTACCCGCTGAAATATATTCCGCTTCGGCAGTCGAGAGTGCAATGCAGATTTGCTTTTTACTATGCCAAGCAACAAGGCAATGGCCAAGATAAAAACATGCACCATTCGTACTTTTCCGATCATCCACTGATCCTACCTAATCGGCATCTGAATATCCTATTATGTCAAGAGTTGTTCCCATAGGATACCAAATTCTGAAATTCAGTGTTCCTTTGACGTACCGGATGATCCTTTTCACCACTTTCAGGTGAACCTCCTTTGGTGCTGATTGATATCTTGCGCAGATCCCAACACTAAAGGATATATCCGGGCGACTAGCCGTGAGGTAGAGTAGACTTCCAATCATGCTGCGATAAAGCTTCTCGTCTACACTTTCACTAAGAAATTCACTTCCTAATCTCTTATTGCTAGTTCCCATTGGAGTCGGAAAATCCTTAGAGTTATCTAAATCGAATTTCTTCACCAACTCCCTTGCATACTTGGATTGGCACAAATAGATGCCTTCTTTATTTTGTTTTACTTGCAATCCAAGAGAGTATGTCAGTTCGCCCATTATAGACATCTCAAATTTGCTTTCCATGGTTTCTGTGAATTTAGAAGCATCATTGTCCCTTGTTGCACCAAAAACGATGTCATCGATATAGATTTGTGCCACAATGAAGTTATCCTGATAATGCTTCACAAAGAGAGTCCGATCTGCTCCCCCTCGAGTATAGCCCTTCTCCAAAAGGTGCTTTGTCAACCTTTCGTACCACGCTCGCGGTGCTTGTTTTAGACCGTAAAGAGCCTTTTTCAAACGAAATACATGGTTAGGTTGCTTATGGTCTACAAAACCTTTCGGTTGAGCCACATAAACTTCCTCGTTCAAAAACCCATTTAAAAACGCGCTCTTAACGTCCATTTGAAATAGTTTGATTTTAAAATGACAAGCAATCGCGAACAAAATACGAATCGACTCGAGTCGAGCAACTGGGGCGAACGTCTCATCAAAGTCTATACCTTCAATTTGTGAGTAGCCCTGAGCAACAAGGAGTGCTTTGTTCCTGATAATGGTACCATCCTCGTTTTTCTTATTCTTGAAAATCCATTTAGTACCAATCACGTTGTGTTGCTTCGGTGGCTTCGTTAGTTCCCAGACTTTATTTCTTTCGAACTGATGGAGCTCTTCCTGCATTGCTTCAATCCAGTAGTCATCCTGAAGAGCTTTATCGACGTTCTTTGGTTCTACCATGGAGACTTAACAAGCGACTCCACAAACCAACTGTCTCCGAGTCCTGACTCCTTCTTGTGGGTCTCCAATAATGTTTGATTCCGGATGATCCTTGGAGATACGTAGCGTTTGAGGTAACGGAGTACTCGGAGATATATGTGATGATTCCTGCATATTAGATAAACTAGAAGAACCATTAGATGCATCAACTTTATCGAAAGAATTATTATGAGAAGATGCATTTACAGGAGTATCATCATCTAGAGACATATCAGGGGTAGATTTATCAGATGCAAAATGAAAAGCTTCATCTACTTTAACATTAATAGATTCTACCATCGTTTTAGATTCCAGGTTAAATACCCGATATGCTCTGCTGTTTGTAGAATAACCCATGAAGATCCCTTCGTCACTTCGAGAGTCGAATTTACCAAGATTTTCGTGATCACGCAAATTATAACAACGACTCCCAAAGATACGAAAATATTTGATATTCGGTTTTCTAGAAAACCATAGCTCATATGGTGTATTTAAAGTTCCCGGGCGCAAATACACTCGATTAATTACATAGACGGCGGTGTTCACAGCTTCAGCCCAAAAATAACGGGAGTTTCCGGCTATGAAGCATAACACGCGTCATCTCTTGAACAACCCTATTTTTGCGCTCGACTACACCATTCTGCTGAGGTGTGTAGGGTGCTGAGAATTCATGTTTTATGCCGTTGGAAGTGCAAAAATCAATGAATTTAGAATTAATGAATTCTCCACCTCTATCACTTCGAACACGAACGATCTTTTCATTTCTTTCAATCATAATACGATGACAAACCTCATGAAAAGAGTCGAAAGTATCTGCTTTCTCTTTTAAAAATGTTACCCATGAATATCTAGAGAAATAATCAACCAAAAGAAAAATATACCATTTACCTCCCAAAGATGGTTGACGAGTCGCCCCCATTAAGTCCATGTGCAGTAATTCCAAGGGCCGATTGGTACCAACGTGGTTCAAGTTCTTGTGTGCAACCCTTGATTGTTTTCCCTTTTGACAACCTCCACACACAATGTTATCTTTAAAAGAAAGTTTAGGAACCCCTTTAACCACGTCTTTATTTGAAATCCTTGCTAGTTCTTTAAAATTTATGTGACCTAGTCTTTCATGCCAAAGAGTTTCATTATCTAAAGAAATTAGGTTACACTTTTCAGAAATTTTATTTTGAACTACATAACAATTATTTTCAGATCTAACCCCTTTCAAAAAGAATACATGGTCCTTATCAGTTACAATACATTCTGCAGATGAAAAATTAACTAAAAAACCATTGTCACAAAGTTGACTTATACTAATGAGGTTAGTCTTAAGGCCTTCAACAAATAAGACATTGTTTAAAACCTGGCCTTCTGGAATAGCAATTGTTCCTTTTCCAACAATTTTAGAAGAACGACCGTCTCCGAAAACTACAAGTCCTCTGGAGATTTTCTCTAAAGTTTGAAAACTGTTTTTGTCACCGGTCATATGACGGGAACATCCACTATCCAGATACCAAGACGAATTGTCATAAGCATGCAAAGAAGTATGAATGACAAGACAAGGGAAGATTTCACCTTTGCGTACCCAAACCTTTTTGGACTGCGTCGGCAATGAATGTGAAGTTATTCTCCTTGGTGAAAGCGTCTTGTTTGACTGATTGCTTTTTATTGATGACGTCGTCTTGTGGGGTGAACTACCAAAGCTCTTTTCCTTTGAAAGGTTCTCCTTTGATTTCCGGGGAATCAACCTTTTGGTAGTTGTTGCAAGAGGTGCTTGATGTGATCTTTTCGCTCCAATCTTGCAATTTCTTCGTATGTGCCCTGCAAAACCACAACGAAAACATACCTTTGAACTTGTCGAACCTGAAGTAGGTGAGGTAAGGTTGTTGTCGTTGAATGCAGTGAATTCCGTCGTCGGAGGAGGAGATACCGACTGGGGCATAAAAACTGTCCCAACCGAACTAGGACTGTCTCTAGTTCGATTGTATCCAAGGCCAAAACGGTTTGTTTGACCAAGACCAAGCATCTTATCCAACTTGCTCCTTCCCGAAGAAAATCGCTTTAAATCATCCTTAAGTTAGAAAATGGTCTTCGTCATCTCCATTTTTTCTTGTCGAGCCTCGGAGTAGAGTTTCAAGAGGTAACTTGCTTTATCCACCATTTTTACGTGTTCCTTCTCGAAATGCTCATTTTTCTCTTGAAGGGAAACATTTGCTTTGATCAAGTTATCCCTTTCCACTTCAAGACCGTTTGAGAGAGAAGTTGCCCTTTTTACTTCTTCTTCGAGATCCTGCAATCTCCCTCTCAAACCCTTGTTTTGCTTTGCCAATTTCTTTGAATCCTTTAAAAGTTTATGGTAGGCAAAAGCAAAGTCTTCACCTTCGAAATTACTTGATTCGTTGTCCGTTGCATCCTTTTCAACATGGGAGGAGTTGGACAAGGAATCGGATGTACTTGCCATAAAGCACACGAAAGGTGAAGTTGTGGACGCGTGGAATGCCGTTGCGTTGTTTTCTTTATCACTGGAAGATGACTGATTTGACGTTGAGGTGTTATCCCAAGTGACGGCTTGCATCGCTTTCTTCTTCGACGGATTCTTATTGGGACACTCCGTTGAGATATGGCCGTACCCTCGGAACTTGAAGCATTGGATTTGTCCCTCTGAGCTTTTCTTATCCTTTGAAAAACTCTCTTGCTTTCTTGACTTGTAGCTTGAAGAACCTTTGCCTTTCTTCGACTTTATGAAGGATGAAGTTTTACTTGAATTACCCCTTCGAAAGTTTCGGCGAAATTTTCTTGTCAAGAGAACAAGTTGCTTCTCAAAATCCTCCATAGATAGGTTCTCGTCATCGTCTAAGGAGGAAGAATCCGCGTCTTCTTCTTTTGTTGTTTTCAACGCAAAACCTGAAGACTTAAAAGTATATGCCTTTCCAGAAAAATAGTTAGTAGGAAATGTCATTTCATATGTTTGAAGTGCACCAACTAATTCTTCTACACGGATTTCGTCCGGGTGTTTAATAGTTTCAATGGCCGTAACCTTGGAACGAAATCTTTCAGAAAGAGTCCTTAAAATCTTTCTTACAACTTTAAATTCTGGAATTTTCTCTCCCAAGTTAGCACATGTATTCACGATGTCTTGCAATCGCGTATAGTAATCTGTGAAAGATTCATTTTCTGCCATGAAAATGGAGTCAAACTTGCTCGTAAGCATTTGCAGCTTTTGATTCTTCACAAGGTTTGTTCCCTCATGTGTAACTTGTAGAACATCCCAGATTTCTTTCACAGTCTCACATGCCGAGACGCGAGAGAACTCAGTTTGCGACAAAGCATTAAATAAGGTGTTAATTCCTTTGCCATTGTAAGAAGATGAGTCAATCTCTTCCTTGGTCCATTTCGACCTAGGTTTGATGGTGTGAACATCAACAATAACTTCAGTTGGATTTGACCATCCTAACTCGATTGATTGCCACACCCGTTCGTCGATGGAAATTAAAAAGGCTTTCATCCGTACTTTCCAGTAGGCATAGTTTGTTCCATCGAAGAACGGGGGTCTGTTGATGTTTCCACCTTCAACCATTGTTTACAACCTTATTCCCTCTCTGATACTAATTGTTGGGTTATGTCTAATAAGGATCTAAATAGGAAAAAAACCACCTAGAGGGGGGGTGAATAGGTGTAAATGATAAACACTCAAAAATCTTTGCGTAATAAAAACCCAATGCGGAAATGAAAAATAACACGCAAGATTTTTACGTGGAAAACTCCATCACAGGAGTAAAAAACCACGGGACCGATAACACGGTGAAATCAACTAAGATTAAACACGTACAAAGGTGATATAACGTACTCACACACGACTCAACCTTTTTCCATACGCTCCGAGTTGATCTTCTCCGCTCGCTCCGCAACGCGCCTCGAATCCACGATGTGCGTCCAACGCCGAATCCACGGCGTCCAACGTCAAGTCCACGACGTCTGACCGAATCCACAGTCTCCACCAAGTAGTATGTTTCGATCACACGAATCGTACCTCGCTCCGAATCCACGAGAGCGGTAGCACCTTGAATCCACAAGGCCACGCGAATCCACGCGTCGATTTTGGGGAAAAATCGTTGTTTTGTTGGTGGTGATGATCCGCCGAATACTTAGATCAAAGATAGATCGGAAATGCCATCTAAGTATTCATTAATTTGATTCTACTCAAAATCTGAGTATGAAAATCTAGAATCAAATTAATTAATATAGATGAAGAAACATAGAATTAAATCTAGTTATTTCCTTTCTTCTCTATATGTGGATCTTATAAGTTTTTCTCCGTTAATATTTTTCCATCATTTCCCGGAGTATAAAACTTATAGTGGATTGCCCTAAAGAATAGAATTAGGGTTTACTTATAGGTTAGAAACCATTGGAAGAGGATAAGAATCAAAAACTAACCTTATCTGGAAATTTTCGGGTCGACAGTCCGGACTGAAATAATGCGATCCGGACTGTCGTCATTAAACAGAGTTTTTCTAGAAAGACAACGTTCGGGTTCCGGACTGAAATCCCACGATCCGGACTGTTCATGCAGTTTCTGCAAAAACCACGTTCGGGGTCCAGACTGAAATCCCACGATCCGGACTGTTCATGCAGTTTCTGCAAAATCCACGTTCGGGGTCCGGACTGAACAACATGTGTTCCGGACTGGATTTGCGCATGAACTAACCTATGTTCGGGTTCCGAACTGTAGTACTCTGATCCGGATCCTGAACATATAGCATGTCCAGTTTTTTATTTTTATGCGATTAAAAACCCATCCAAGTGTTTCTACATTATAAGAAGTATTCAGATCACCAGTATTGTTTAGTTAAACTTACCTGATCCTTTTGAATTCTTCTTTCTTGAGATTGAGGTATATGATCCAAGCTTCTTCATCTTCAATCTTCAAGACTTAAACACTTTCACGAAATACGCCAAAACAAAATCCTTAACAAGTTTCGTCCCCGAAACTAAAACACACCACAACAACAAGACTAACCCGACTAAATCTACCCGAAGTACGCCAACACAACCAAACAAGGAAGTAAAGGCCCACCATCAGGAACGTCATCAACTCCAACTCTCAATTTAGAAAATAACTTAAAATAGCGAAAAGTCCGAAAATTTCGAAAGGCCGGTGCCTTCGCCCCAATCAAACAAGAACAGGTTCGGGCACTATCTCCATTTCTGGAGTAGTCTTTCGAAGTTTTCGTCCCGTTCGTAAGTTTCAGCATAACGAGAAAAAGGGAGAGAAGTGTTGAAGCCGTTCCTGCTGTGGCGACAAAACGAATGCTACGATCTAACTAAGACCTCTAAGGACACAACCTCTAGTCCTAATCAACACATCTGCTCCCGAAGTGGTGTCTGTCCAAAGCCGCCGAAGTCAACGCTGCAGGAAGGATACTTCGGCAACCCGTGGAAATAAACTCCTTCTATCCAACTCGCGGAAGGGTCACTGTTCTCATTCCACAATCAGTCGTTGCATGATACCGTGCCAACTGGTCCATCCCGTGTGCTCAATCAGAGTCTTGGAGCTGTCCCTGAACCGCCACATCTACCGGTATAATCCCAAGTCTCAACTGTATAGCTCAAGCTCCACAATCCTCCTCTACTCGCAGGATACCGACAAGAATCTAACCGCTAATGCATGTAGTGATAAACCTATCTCTTATCCATGCAGAGATGCAAATACTCTACTAACATATGCAGGAAAAACGGCAGTACAGAAATGCTCAAGCTCAGCTGACTATAAAAATAAATCATACCTGCGACGACACGATCCGCTGCCGGGGTGCCCTCCACCTGGGCCACATAAACCCGTCCACTGGGTGCTAAAGGTCGTCGTCCCATCTGTCCCGACGTCGTGACCCACTCTGTCTGACGGTGTACCTGAGGAGCTTCCGTTTCCTGAATAGGCAAGGGGGTTGCTGTCGCGATAGGTCGCACTGACAGAATGGCTAGGGGGCAAGCTGCTCGGAAATGTCCCAACTCTCTACATAGAAAGCACCGTCCCT
The DNA here is from genome assembly GCA_029204045.2 of Tillandsia leiboldiana. NCBI lineage: Eukaryota > Viridiplantae > Streptophyta > Magnoliopsida > Poales > Bromeliaceae > Tillandsia > Tillandsia leiboldiana. Next base: position 8,585,096 of record CM055066.1, read on the forward strand.
GCCTCTGGTCACACTGCGACGGTGGATGGGGCCCGCCACAGATAACGCACCGCTCTTGTCGCTGATGCCGATGCTGTTGCTGCCAGGGGTACTGCTGCTAAGACTACTGTCGCTGCTGATACTGCGGCTGCCGCGGGGGTCCACCAGATCTCTGGCGCCTCTGAAACCCATGATCCTCAGGGTGAAATCGTGGAGGTTTCGGAGGTCCCTGCCGACTCGTCTGTCCCTCGTTACCCTGTGCTGGCCGCTTCGCCCCTGGAATCACTGCGGAAGCTGGAGCCACCTCGTCCATCACTGCCTCCCCGTGCTCTACATAGAGTGCCTGCTCCATAGAGGCATCCAAAGTCTGCAATCTGCGCGAACGGACGAACTGATAAATATCTCGGCGCAATCCACGCTCGAACATGTAGATCCGATGCGCCTCGTCCCTAGCCGCGTGCGGTACACTAGCCAAAACCTGGTTAAAGTCTGCGATGTACGCGTGCATGGGACGATCTCCCTGTCGGAGATTCTTCAACTGCTCCTCCCACCTCTGCCTGACACACTCCGGGAAGAAGGCTCCAAGAAGTAGACTACGGAACTCTGCCCAGGCAAGAAGCTGAGTCCCAGGTGGACCAACAGGTCGAACACGCCGCCACCAGGCCTCGGCGTTGCGCTCCAAGAAGTTCGTCGCCAGTAGAACCTGAAACCACTCCTCGATAAACAAACTCTCGAAATGTTGCTCCATCGCCGTGATCCACGACTCCGCCTCCCACGGCTCCAAACTCTGCCCCGAGAAACGAGGCAGGTCAAACTGACGAAACCTCATCAACAAATCTACCACCTCTCGCTGCTCAGCAGGGGTCAACTGTCCCGCCGACCCAGACGGCGGTCTGCTAGTAACCGACGCAATAGGGACTGCCGATGCCGTCGGTACAACAGGGGGTGCCACAACAGGCGAAGAAGGTACGAGGGAACTCTCTAGAGGTGCTACAACAGGCTGCGCCCTCTGCTCAAACACGCGCATCATCCGGTCCATGGCCTCCTCCTGGCGTCGGGAAGTCTCCTCCTGACGTCGGACAGTCTCTGACAACTGGGCCATCTGAGCCCGAAGCTCATGTACCTCACTCTGCTGGCCCTGACCCGACTCCTACTGCTCAGGCTCAAAGGAAGAAGGCTGCGAACGCGTCAGCACCCTGCGCCGCGGAGACATCGTGCACACCTGCAACAACATTCAAACATCAGGACAGAACCAAAACAACACTCGACCCAATCTAGCGAAAGTCAAAGGCATGTCCCACTTCCCGTAGCACTATGTTGTCTGCAGCCAACAAAGTCGCCACCGAGAGAAGACATGTCAATCACTCATCCCATCCCTTGGGAGAGGTAAGAAACTCAATCAGGACTCTCGCTAAAAGTCACGACTCTCACGTAGTCATCCTACGGTCCAACCACAAGCCTAGGGTTTCTAAATCCAAAATGACCTACAACCTAGGCTCTGATACCACTCTAATCTTTCACGCCCCGGCGTCAAAACTGCGACCCGGGCTCGCCAACAGATCCGCCGCCCATACGGGAAGCCCCGTATAGACGAAATGACTAACCTGCAAAAGATCAACTACACTATACAGATATCAGAGCTGAAAAGTAAACTGCTGAAATAAAAATATACAAATCCTCAAATAATACATGCCAGGTCCTCACAATACATAAGTCACTCCAAAACTAAAACTCTCAAAAGTAAAATATACATGATACATCCCAAAATCACTGACAGTACTAGTACATCACCAAAAAGGTACATCTACTCTCACAGGAAGAAGACTGGTAGGGATCTAGCTCGCGACTCCCTTACCTCGATCAGCAGGATCAGCAACTGGAGCAGCAAGAACTGAAGTAGAGGTCCCTGGGGAAAAAATCACCACAGCGGGTGTGAGAACTACATCCCACAGTAGTTCTCAGTGGGTATCGCCAACAAGCCCGACGGTCTGCCCACTAAGTCTACTAGAGGCATAAAGTAACAAATGCAGTACTGAAAATAAATGCTGGAAAATAACTCTACAGCTACTATGCCTCTATCTAAATGCTCAAGAAGTGGAACAGATGGAAACATGATGCATCTACTATCTCTCAAACATAATCACCCAATCTACACTAACTGCCACATAGGGTCCAGTCAAACCTGCGTCTACCTACTGCCGTTACATCCAAGGAGGACCGGACTTACGTAGGGCATCCGTGACTGCCAAAACTGGCCCAGCCAGAGGGAATGCGTCGACAAGTCGCGATAGCAAAGTAACAGGCCCAACTCCGGAGTGGCACTCGAGGGGCGCGACCCCACCGAGGAACGTATCTGTGCATCTCTGTCAAGCTCAATATGGCTCATGCAGGCTATAGTCCAATCCACGATCAACAAGATCGACAGTACCCAAATCACCTCTCTAACTCACTAACAGGAACCACTCGAACAGTCGGGACCGCTGTCAACCCAACGGCTCCCCAAAAAGAACATCAACTCCACATGTAACTTACTAGCTGGGTATACTCCACAGCCAACAACGGTGAAGTGTCCGGGAACCCCGAAAGACTAGAACCTACAACCCAAATTAAATAAGAACAGGCTCTAGGCATAGCCTTTCGTTGTTCTTAATCCAAAGAAAAAGGCAGCCCTTAGAACCCAGACCACTCGAATCCTCTCGAGTGGGGAAGTTTACAGGAAAAATGTGACATTTATTACTGAAAACCATTTTTCACTCAAACCCACGCAGGGTGAGGACTAAAAGTAGTTCCTTTTTGAAAAACCATCTTGATTTGAGGAAAACCAATTTTTAATGATTTTTAGTTCTTTTTAGGAAAAACAGTTAGAAAATAAGTTTTTATACCCAAACCTCGAAGGGCTAATGCCATCGTCCAATCAAACAAGAACAGACTCCGGCGACCCTTCGATGTTTGGAAGAAAAATATTGGTTGACTAAAATTATATGTGTCGAAAAAAGTTCTAGGTTCAAGGTCCTGCTATGACTGGTATACTACTACCACCAACACAGTGGCGACACATAAACAGAGAAACAAGACATCTTGGGACCACCGTTCACCCAAACGGCTCCCGCCACAAATAAAAGACCATCTACATCTACCAGACTCCACTCTGCTCCCAAGCACGAGTGTAACATGCATCCCACACTAACAATAAATCCCGACCACTCGGCCCACTATCCGGGCGAGGAGAAAGCCTAAGTCCAGGAATAGAGTATAACGTGTGGATGTCTAAAGCATAAATAAACCTAGCCAAAGTTGACGAAGCAACCCACCTGGAAGTGCAAAGCTGTCCAAAATACAAAAACTGAAACTACACGGGAATAATCCTTCAATTCCCATAATTCCAACGGGTCCAAAAGCACTCAAAAACTCCTCCTGGGTACAAAGATATAGTCCAAAGTTATAGTCAACACAAAAATTTCACCTGCGAGAAAAACTCCAAAAATTCCGACAAAAATAAGACAACGATCGACGCGATGTGTAGATGTCAATCGAGTCCTTAAACGTTGAATTCCGATACTCGAGTGCAGAGAAAAAAATTCAAATCTGGTGCTGCTGTCTAGGAACAACCACCAGCAAAATAGGGCTCAAAAATGTACCCAAAATCCCTAGAAAAACTCAAATCTGGGAGAAGTGAAAAATACGAAAATCGTAGATTTACCTCTCGTGAATCCGACGCCGTGAAAATCGTCCAAAAATTCTGCCGGGGTAGCTCTGTGGACCTCGTGGACCAAAACGTGACGGAAATGGGCCACCAACAAAAGAACGTCGCACTGCGCTAACTCGCCGAAGACGTCGATGCCGCGGCCTTCAAAAATTCCGAAACTGCTTCGCAAGATGCAAAACAAGATGAAGATCAAAGTCACTTAAGGGCTCAGAGGCAGAGGAGCTCGGTAAAAGGGGGTAACAGGCCAAAGAACACGGCCTATTTATAGGCCTCACCAAAAGAACCCAAAAAAAAAAACAACTATTGGGCTTTCGAGCCCCAATTTCGGGCGCCCGAAAAGTTTCGGGCGGCTAGTGCCAAACAGTGCACGCCCACACCGGATCCTGTCAGCGCCCGAATCTACCTGGGCGCGCCACGTGTCCCGAACACGGGACAGCGGGCGCCCGGCCATTCGGGCGCTGCCACGTGACCCGACAGGGAGCAGCGGAGCGGGTGGCGCCTGCCAATCGCCGGGCGCCACGTGGCGCCCCGCGTACGGCGGCCACCTGCCCCCACCTACCCCCGCCTGCTCCGCCTGATGCGTGGACCGCGCGTTCCAGAGCCGGCCACTCACAGGCCGCCACGTGGCCCGCCCCGGTCCATGCACCAACCCGCTCGACGCCGTGGACCGCGCCGCGTGAGCCCGCGAATCCGAAGCTGCCACGTGTCCCCCGCGCCCGGTCCATGCACCAGCGCAATTCCTCTGTGGACCGCACCGCGTGCGCCGGCCAATCCGAGGCTGCCACGTGGCACTAGGCCGGTCCACGACTTCCCCATGCACCAAGATGCACGAAAAACTTTCGAGGGTCCGTTTTTGGGCATCCGGACTCCGAAAAAGGCAAGTAAATAGCCGATTTTCAACGTTTCTCTGCGCTGAATCCAAATATGACCTCGGATTAGCCTAAAGCCCTTTCTAAATTCCGGCAAAAACAGCCGAAGGGCAGGCTCAATCCAGAAGCCTCACTGAGTCCGTCCAACGCGTCCATTTGACGCGTTGCGGGTCCGACACACCAATAACAGGTGTTCCATATCATGGGTCATGGGGAAAGCTACACGGAAAACGGGGCTACTACACCGACTATACGTGTGAATTTTTTACCATTGTATTTGTATTGAAATTTATGCTATTATAAAGTTAACTAAAGAGAGAGAAAGAGAAAGTACAATATCACAAATATATCTCAATGCAAATCTAATGGTAAAAAATTCACAAGTATAGCTGGGTTTGTACTTTTAAAAGTATATAAGCTCTACTATATATATATATATATATATATATATATATATATATATAATTAGGCTACTGTACTTAGCACCAAGTTATTGGTGTTATTAAGTTTTTAACCCTTATATGAATGGATGTGTGGTTAGGATGATAGTGGGCCCCTAAAGTTTAGTGGGTGGTTGGAGAAATAGTATGATCTAATGGATTGAAATAATCAAAGAGATAAATCTAACGGTGGAAAACTTGGTAGCATCAAATACTTAGTGCTATCGATAGCATAGTAACCGAACTATATATATATATATATATATATATATATATATATATATATATATATATATATATATATATATATATATATATATATATAATTGAGCTTCTATACTTTTAAAAGTACAAGTCATTGATGTTTGTAAGTATTTAGCCCTTAGATGAAAAGATGTGTGATTAGGATGATAGTGGGTCTCATGAGTTTAGTGGGTAATTGGTGAAATAGCATGATCTAAGGGGTGAAATTAGTGAAAAAAATATATCTAACGGTAGAAAACTTACAAGCACCAATTGTTTAGTACTTTTACAAATATAGTAGTCGGACTATATATATATATAACTAGCTGGAATACTATCGATAGCACTAAGTCATTAATTTGTGCTACCAATTTTTTAACCCTTGGATTAAGAGATGTGCAGTTAGGTTGATAGTGGTTCCCTAGGGTTTAGTGGGTGGTTGGTTGAATAGTAAAAATTTTAGGGGACCACTATAATCTCAACCGTACATTCTTTCATCCAAGTCTAAATACTTAGTAGCACCAATTATTTGGTGCTATCGATAGTATTCCAACCGGACTCATATATATATATATATATATATATATATATATATGAAAATGCTAAGTGTACACTCCAAATGGGGTATACATCATACTTTCTACCCATCCAAGGATTGAGTGAATTTCATCAGTCACTTCTCTTCAAGTGACTGGTGACTAAGTGTCCATCCTTGAATAAGTAGAAGGTATAATGTACACCCATTTGGAGTATACAAGTATAAAGAGAGAGAGTTGTGTTAAAATAGTTTTAATAATATATTAATAATATTTACTATTTATTTTTTTGGCTATTGGATGCCTGAGTAGTGATTCCAATGGTGGAACAGTAGTTATTCAAAGATTGAAAAGTTCATAATATAATGTATTCACGAGGCTCTCATATTTTCGGAGGTTTTCTTATTTATAAGTTATATGTAACGATGGAATATTTAATTTGGTGATCGGTTCGTTAAAGTTGATCTATCATGTTAAATTTTTTAAAAATTAAATTTTATAAGTTTTTAACTTTATTTGTCTAGTAAACGAGTAGTCTTAAAATACACGGCTTAAAATAAAAATATAATAAAAAAATAGCAATAAAATATTTAAATTTTAAATCGAAAGTATTGTTCTTACTTTTGATGTTAAGTAAAATTTTTTATTAAAATTTTATTTAATTTGAATTATTTTATACTGATGAATTTAAAAATGTATCACATCGATCGTTAGAATAATTATTTTTGAAATTTTTTGATCGCTTGATAAATGATATTAAAAAATTAAAAAATTTAATTTTTAAATAATTTTAATTGTATAGATCATGTCTAACCGAGCCGATGCCGAATCAGATGATCTATAATCAAAAATAACTTACAAAAACGAAGGCATCCGTAATTTCAAAAATACAAAAAAAATATTATTTATATATTATTAATAATATTTTATATTAAGCTAAAAAATAAGGGAATTGATCTCAGCTCACTTTTAATTCGTTAAAATTTTATTTTAAAATATTTAATTTATATTTAATTTATTTATTAAATAAATAATTCATACAGAGTTTATTCCGAACCGAATACTGCTGACTTCCCAACAGAAAACTAGATTGCCGGCCCTACTTACAGCTAGCATTTTTCAATGTGTATAGATGGCATTGGCTATGGTGTACAGGGAGGACTATATTTTTATTATCGAGGGACCAAATGATGATGGAGTGCGAGCGGTACGAGGCAGTTGTCGAGCAGAGGTGTCTACAGTAATCTCTCTTCCCGCGGCCGAACTCATTATTCCACGCATGCCCAAGCCCGGCTTCACTTTTCCTCTCAGTATCATTTTTCAATAAAAAATGATTTCTTAATTTATGCCCTTTTTACAAAAAGAAGTGCTTTCTAATATTTAATAGTAGTTATTTATCTAGACATTTAAATTGTTTTTAAAATTTTTAATGTTAAAAAAATAAAATTACAGTGTGATTAGTATAGTAAAATCAATTCTTTTAAATAAAAAATATAAAATTTAGGATAATTTCACAAACTATAAACCAGAAGATAGGTAATTCTTTAGTACTTGAATTTTAATTTATTATATTTTTAAATTTATTATTATCAAGTACCATAATTCAATTTACCTGATTAAGTGTTGACTTATTATTGTTAAAGTAAAATTAATATAATATCTTAATTTTTGACGCATTACCAATCACAACACTACTATACTCTTCCACATTAGTAATAAATTAATATTTAGTCAATTAAATTTTATTATAAAATTTTTTTAATAATTATAAAAATTGAAGATACAAATTATAATAAATTATAGATTCAGAATCAAATGGTCACCGGCATTAAAATTTGATAAAACCTAAATATTAAATTTATACTAGAAATATTATTTATACATTTAAATAGTGAGTACATCTTATATCTCTTAATCCTAAATTTTAAAATATATTTTTAAATTATTAATATTTAAAATAATAATTTTTAATTATTATATATATATATATTATTTTTTAAATGTATAAATAGTATATTTTTAAATTTATAACTATCAAAAAAATGTATATAACACCTCTTTTCTTTTTATTTTTTTTAATATTTCTATCATATTATAATAATAATTATTATTATTATATTTGGGAACGCAGGCGGCGCCGCTCTCAAAAGTTGGGAATTAAAGGTGGGAGGGTGGAAGCCATAATAATTGTTTATTTAACCTGAGTTAATGCTTTTGCTCTGAGAAAAGTTGCGCTGTGGAACCACACCATGCACTGCAAAAGTAAAAAGGGGCTTTTTTTTTTTTTTTTTTTTTTTTTGGATCTTTTCATCATCAATATTTAAAAAAAGAATAGGTAAAAATGTATGGAAGGTAAAAAGCTGTTGAGTTTTGTAGGCCTTTATTTTTAGCTTATCCTTGGGTTGATGCCAGCTTTTGTTTTTCTTTTCTTTTTTTTTTTCTTTTTTTTTTTTGGTTTTTGGCTTTTGACTTCAGGAGAGAATAATGGTGCTGGAATAAAACCTGACATCATGTTAAATCTTTGAGCAATGCTACATGTACACCCCGAAGGGGTGTACATCATACACCTCCACCATTTTAATGGTGTCGATATTTTTTACGGGTCACATCGAGTGACCCATCATCACACCCCCACCCTTAGATGAGTGGAGTGTATAATGTACACCCCGAAAGGGGTGTACACATAGCATTTTCCTAAATCTTTTGATCAACTAAAATTGTTATTTCTATGTGAAAGAAATAAGAGCAATCTCATAAATATTCCTTTCAAAATCTAAAAATTATATATATATTAAAAATTTAAATATTTATCAGTACTATTAGTATTTATCAAAATATCGATATAATATAACTATTGTGCCGATCGTATGGCTTAAATTTTTTTTTAAAAAAATTATTAAATAATTTTTTTAATAAAATTTAAAAGATTTTTAAAAAAATATATAATAAATAATTTAAAAAAATTATTGCTAAAAAAAAAAATTTATTTCATACTATTATGTGTCGGCATATATGTATTTTTTTATGGTCGGCACTCATTGGCACACATCATGTCGTATCGTGCCGGTAAAATTTCGGCCCGATCACATGCCACGACACTTAAATTCTTGATATATATATCTATAAAATTTAAAATATTAGGTATGCTTTTACAAACATAAAAAATTATCATCAATACTCTTATTGTTAGTTCACTTTAGTTTTACTATAGTTATTAAATGATTAAGAATGAGTTAATGTAACGACCCAACCCACTAGTAATATTAACTCGTTGAATCCAAACCACCAATCCAAAATATTTAAGCCTATTTATTATTATTAGTATTTATATTCTCTTATAAATCTAATCAAGATTTTATTCTCATTCGATGTGGAACTATTTCTTTTAGGCCGGACGTTCTCATCAACCCAAACACGCACATAGCCCAAAATTACTAGACGATGTGAGACTTATCTCGCTAGCCTCGTCATTCAAACCATGGCTTAGCCGAGATACATCACACACTTCTGATTGGTGATTGGCTCCGATATCAAATATGACGATCTTGCCCACTAGCAATAATAACTCTTTGAGCCTAAACTACCGACAAAAAATTCTTAAGCCCAATTACTAGCCCAAAATCACTAGGCGATGTGAGACTTGTCTTGCTAGCCTCGTCATTTAAACCCTAGTGTCACGCCCCGGAGGTCTAAGGATAAGCGGAAAAACGTATATATATTTTTTCTTTATAAATAAGTATCGACCTCCCCCCCGGTGCGTGTTAGACCCGTCACATATACAAATTCACTCTTCAAACGGACAGAGTCTCCTTTGTATATGCACGGCGTGACATTTACAACAACAACACAACAACATTCTTTAACCACACAGTCACAGTGAACATAGAAAGGAAAGGTAATCTCATTCAATCACATCAAGAGTTAAACTACAGGTTTTGCAAACGGTGTCCACACGACACCCAGTTTTTGAAAATATTTACACATTCACACTAGCGCGGCCATATCTTTTTGAAAGGATAAATTCAGGGGTTTACCAAGATTGTGCCCACACGGCACTTAGTTTTGGAAAGCATTTTCGAAACCATTTTGTTTGTTGTAAACTATGCCTCATAAAAGTCCATAAAAGTATATCAAATCCACAGTGCTAACTAATTGACTATCCAACATCCCACATGATCCACATTCAAGCAAATTAAACTAACAGTTATACTGAAAAGAGAAATGAGATAAACCGAAACGGAAATAGCGGAACAAAGCCTCATACGGCTAAGGTCCTCTCGACGCAGCCTCACCACCGTCCCAGCTATTACACCTAGTCGGACCTATCACAGTGTGGGAAGTCTGTGAGGACCCGAATCTCCGCTTAAGGGTTATTGTTGGATTAGTGTCTTCGGGAGGTGTTTGTGCACGTGTCGGGCCCAAGTTATTGGATTTCTGGAGTAATTGGAGCATGATTGCTTGCTGGAGGCCCATTGTGGGTGATTGAGGTTTTTGCGCGCTTATTGGAACCAAGGATTTGACCCGACATGAAAAATGGATCAAGTTTACTTTTTCGGGAATTTTTGGGAAATTTTAGGAGTGGAATTTGGCCGATTGGACTTCGGATTTGGATTCAGCGCGCGAAAACGGTCAAGATGGACTATTTACTTGTATTTTTCGGAGTCCGGATGCGAAAACACGCATTTCGAGGTTTTGGGTACTGTTCCGGCGGCCGGAGAGGCGCCGGCGGCGGCGGCGGGCGGCGGAGCGCGGCGGTTGCCGGCGGCAGAGGCGCGCGGTCCACCGCGGAGGCGTGCACCCGGGCACTCGCCACGTGGCGCCTCCCGGTTGGCGGGCGCAGTAGGCGCGGTCCACGGGTTTGGCGGGGTGTACGGTGGACCGAGGGCTGGCCACGTGTCGCTTGGTGGTTGGTTGGGCGTTGTGCGCGCGGTCCACGGGTGGGGAGCTGGTACCTCGGGCCGCGTGCCCGACAGGCACGCGTGGGCGCACGTGGGGCGCGGCGTGGGCGCGTTGACCCGAGGCTCCCGGCGTGGGCGCCACGTGTCGTCTCGGGATTCAGCCGCATGGCACATGGCGGTTGGCCCAAACAGCTGTTTGCTGTTTGGGTGTACACGTGGCAGACTGGGGTTTTTCCGGGCTTGAACAGTAACGGGCCGGGCCCGTTACTGTAGCAGCCCGGAAGTACCAGGCGCCCGAATCTTTGGGCCAAAAGTCCAAAGTGCGGATTTTCGGGCTGGGCCTATAAATAGCTGTCTTGTGAGGGAGTTTTGCCACCTTTCCCGAGCTCCCCTGCCCATGGCCCCTTTAGGAAAGTTGTAGATCTTCGTGTTGTGCATCTTCTGGCAGAAGCCCGGATTTTTTGGAAGCCGCGGCGTCGACGGCTTCGGCATCGGAGCGCAGTGCGACGATTTTCTGTTGGAGGCCCGTTTCCGTCGCACTTCAGTCTGGGAGGTCTACAGAGCTACTCCATCAGTATTTTTGGACGATTTCTACGGCGTTGGAATCATGAGAGGTACGTCTTCGACTTTTGTGTTGATCATCTTGCTGGATTCAGAGTTTATGACACGGTTTTCGAGGCATTTCTAAGCCGCTATTTTATGGTGGAGTTTTTGGACAGCGGCCCCTTGCCGGAATTTTATCTCCGCACCCGAGTGTCAGATCGAGACGAGCTTGTACGCTTTTTGGATCTACTCGTCGCAAGGATTATCATTGTATTTTTCCGGGATTTTTCTGAGGCTTGCCCGAAGGTATACTATTCCCCTTTTATCGGTGTTTGAGTTTACAGTTGTGTGGTTGTGAGTGTTTGCGCACCTGTACCGTGGAATTTGTAACTTGGCCTACGGGGCTCGGATTTGGGCGTGCAGGTACCCGTTTCGAAGGTCTCGACGAGACAATCGCTGTATATTTTTATCGGAATTTTCAGGGCACTTTCTGCAGGTGGAAATTTCAGATCTTCAGGACTGTCTTCTGCAGATTTTTGTACTTGGTTATTTTGTGGAATAAAGTGTAACCTTGGACCTTTTATTGTACCCAGGAGTATTTGAGGATGTTTGTGAACCCGTTGGTGTTGAGGATTAGTGGAGGTTGTTGCTTCTGGTGTTTTCAGCTGTGGAACTCCGGACTGTTAGCATTTTCAGGTGGGTGGCCTCGTCTTCATGACCTATGGACTGTACATTAATTCTATCAGTGTAGGGACTTGCATGTTGTAGATGTATTTTGTATAGCATGCTAAAATTTAGGAATTGATGTTCCTGATGCTGTTAGATGATCATGTGTTTATTGTCCATCCCTACAAGCTGTTGATTATTGTTATCTTGGAACTTGACCTAGCACCCCGTCATATGTTGCATGTGTAACCAGACTAGTAGAAAACCCTCACTTGGGCTAGGGTTATTTCTGCTTTAGACATCCACACTTCTACTTTCCTGGACATAGTGTTCTTCCTCGCCCGGGTAGTGGGCCGAGTGGTCAGGAGTTATCTTTTAGTGTGGGATGCATGTTACACTCGTGCTTGGGAGCAGAGTGGAGTCTGGTAGATGTAGTTGGGTGTGTCATCTGTAGCGGGAGCCGTTTGGGTAGACGGCGGTCCTGAGATGTTTTATTTTTCTTGTTTTATCTGTCGCCGCTGTGTCAGTGGCAGCGGTATATCTGAGTTAGCAGGACCTTAAACCCAGAACCTTTTTGGACACACATATGATTTTTGTTAACCAAATATTTTCTTCCAAGCATCGTAGGGTCGCCTGAGTCTGTTTTTGTTTGATTGGACGAAGGCATTAGCCCTTCGAGGCTTAGATATAAAACTTGGTTTCAACTGTTTTCCTAAGAAGAACTAAAAATCATTAAATATGGATTTCTTACAGATCAGATGGCTTCAGTAAGAAATGTCACCTTTTTCCTATAAATTAACCACCCGAGATGATTCGAGTGGTCTGGGTTCTAAGGTCTGCCTTTTTCTTGGGACGAGAACAACGGGAGGCTATGCTTAGAGCCTGTTCTTGTTTGATTTGGGTTGTAGGTTCTAGTCTTTCGGGGTTCCCGGACCCTTCATTGTGTCAGTGGTTGCGACGTTCGGCCTGTTTGGCCTGTTGAGTCAGCTGTTCGCAGTGGATGCGATGTTGGCCTGTTGAGGCAGTTGTTCGCGGTAGATGCGACGTTTGGCCTGTTTGGCCTGTTGAGACAGTTTCTCGCAGTGGATGCGACTTTGTGCTATGAGTTGGTAGAGTGTGATCTAGGGGTTGTTTTTCTGATTTAGTGGTGGAGGTGGTTCTCCCACTTAGCTTTGAGGATCTTGGGGTTCTGGCAGATCGAGTCGTGGAGGATTCCCGACTCAGCCATGGTCGTGCATTATCAGATTGAGTCGTTGAGGGTTCTCCGACATAGCTGTGAGAGTGTTTTGGGCTTTTCCTGTTTGAGTCGAGGTTCTTTTTCCGACTGAGTTGTGCTTTGAGCTTGGAGTTACCGATCTGTTTGATCGTGGATCTTAGCCTGCATGAGCCACATTTGAGCTTGACAGAGATACTTTACAGAGATACTTGAGATGGGTTACTTTTTACTCGAGCGGGTCGCTCCCCTCGAGTGCCACTCCGGAGTAGGCGAGACCGGGTTGTTTTACCGGCGTGAGATTGAGCTTTTTCTATCGCGACTTGTCGTTGCATTTGTCCCTCTGGCTGTGCTGGTGTTGGCAGTCATGGACGTCCTAGGTAAGTCCGCTCCTCCGGGACGTAACGGCAGTAGGTTGGCGCAGGCTTGACTGGACCCGATGAGGCAGTCAATTCAGATTGGGTGATTAGAGATGAGAGTTAGTTGTGGCATCATATTCTTTCTGTTCCACTCTTTGAGCATCTAGATAGAGGCATAGTAGCTGTAGAGTTTACTTTTCCCAGCTTTCCTTACAGCACTGCATTTGTTGCTTTATGCCTCTAGTAGACTTAGTGGGCAGACCGTCGGGCTTGTTGGCGGCACCCACTGAGAACTACTGTGGGATGTAGTTCTCACACCCGTCGTGGTGTCTTTCCCCCAGGGACTTCTACTCTGGTTCCTGTTGTTCCTGTTGCTGATCTTTCTGACCGTGGCGAGGGAGTCGCGAGCTAGTTCCCTACCTGTCGTTGGAGTGTAGCGGTACCCCCTTCAGAGGAGAGCTTCAGTAGATTAGTTATTTTATTTTCCTTCTTTGAGAGACTGATGTAGTGAGGATTGTCATGTATTGAGAGCCTGTACACTGATGTATTTATTGGAGATACCTCCCGGTTGAGTTCTGAGTTTGTATATGAGGATATTGTATGATTATCATTTTTGGGAGACGGACATTGTTGTATTATTTCCAGTTGTACAGTGATTGATTTAGTTATACAGCAGATTTTTTATTTTTAGCTCTGATATCTGTTTAGCTGTAGTACTTTTCTTGCAGGTAGGACGCTTCGCCTATGCGGGTTTGGCATAGGTGGCGGATCTGTTGGCGAGCCCGGGTCGCAGTTTCGACCCCGGGGCGTGACAGATTATGTAGCAATTCGTAATATCTTACCTTTTTAATAAATAGATTAAAAGTAAAAATTTGAGTTGGTTTTGAATTCAAAAGACCTACGTTGACCTATTTGGTCAATCGCCAGTGTGCAAGTTGCACCATTTACGAGACAAAAAAAAGGGCTATCTTCTAATCCGGACGTAATCTTGGAAATCCGAGATGACCGTTGTGATTGTATCGTCGAACTGAGCGAAATTCATATTTAGCACTTTTCAATCTGACCGCCGGATCTTCCAGAAATCAGTGAAGAAGCGGGCGAATGTCGCGACCATTGTATCAGTGGTCTGCGCACAGGGTCACTTAAGTAAATTACTGTAGATTAACCCCAATTTCGGGATTTCCTTTGAGTGAAACGCTGACCAATTCACTGTTCGGATTCCGAACATAGAGATCCAGGTAGTCGTTTCGATCGGTTTTGACGATCTGGACGCAATGGTGTTGACGGAATTTCTGTTTGACGACCCTAGAGTCTCGAAAAGCGGGTTATACTGTATTTATGTACAGTATTGATGGACTGAGAATTTATCCGGACATTTTCGTCGAAAAAACAAAAATCGCTACCTGATAGGTTTCGCCGAGCCGGACGTCGTGGCGAAGTCCATTTTTCGTTTCGACGACCAGAACGCCTCGAAAAGCATAAAATGCGGTGAAAATGCGGCTTTTTGCACAGTAAACCATATACTTCTTGCCTCATTTTGCGTGCCACCCGTCGGAAAAGGGCTGGGATGTGAGAAAATTGTACTGTGAAGGACTGGGATGGAAATGCTGGGCTGTGAGGGACTAAATCGCAATTGTGCATTTATACATAATATTATGCATGTTAGGGTTAGGGTTCCTTAAACCCTAACCCCGTAGCCCCCCCCCCCCCAGCCGCAAGTACCAACTACTCCCTCCTCTCTGCCGCACTCCACGGGGGGTTGCGCGCCGGCCGCCGCCTCCTCGTCGCCGGAGAAGAAGGAGAAGAAAACACCTTCTTCATCTCGGGTTCAAGGTGGGTGGTCAGCTCCCAGAGACCCAGGGAGGCCCGGGCTGCAACTGAGGACTCCCCCGTGTCTGAGAAGCCGAGCGGAGGTGAACCCGGTGACAGCCGCCGCCGTGCGCCGCCGCGGGATCATCTTGCTCTCCTTCAACTTTCCGGCGAGGTGAGTTTATGTAACTTATCGCTTTAAACTCCCCCAAGAACCTATGCAGTCGCCTACTGACATCCAGAGGGTCACCCTCGTGCAGCCCCGGAACCTGCGGTGCTCCGGTTAACCGGCCGGGACAACCAAGTCACCGGAATTATTATTCTTGGCCGATCGCGAGCGCCGTCGTCATCCGGCCGTCAAGCTCGAGATCAAGACCGTTAGATCTCGCCCTCCCGTCGACTGCAGCATCCCCACAAAGTTGGGGGACCATCGGGTGAGGAACGGACCCGATCGGACGTGCCCTAGATCCGGTCTTCTTCTCCTATTGGCCGACCTTCGCCGCCCGGCGCCGCCGCTCACCCGCGCCGCCGGCCGTCGCCACCAGAAGCTTCCTGCCACCGAGTGGGACCTTGTGGTCCAAGTTGCGCCGGCCCAGAGGCACTCGGCCGGAATCCGCCATTAAAGCCCTTCAAGGTTTCCCGAGCTCGGTTGGGTTGGCCGCCGGCGACCGCCGCCGCACCCAGCCGCCGCGCCGCGACCCAGGTAAGCTGGTTTGAGCACTTTGAGATGTTACATAGGGTTGCATGCCGGTTCTAACGTGGGTGCTGTAACCTCTGTAGTTGCACCCGTTTTTGCCATCAAGCTTGACCTCCGGCCATCTCCGACGCCCCGGGCTCCGGCCACCTGCCCAGGTAGGACCTATACACCATTTATATGATCCCTACCATTTTGTTTTGGGCCGGGAGACCCCTGTAATTGAGCTATAATCTTGCACCCGAATTATCCATTTCGGGCTTTGCCTCCGGCCGCCGCCGCCTCCGGCCGCCGGCGGTGGACCCAGCATGGACCAACCATCTTCTGGGAGGGTAATGTAACCTGTGCTCACCTTGGCTTCAGGTCTGAACGCGGTTTGGCTAAGACTTGGCCAAACCGAGCCTTGGCTTTTTGGTGGTGCTGCTCCGGCGACTTCTCCGGCCACCCTCCGGCGCGCCACAGGTGAGCACCTCACTTCTCTAGCCTCAGGGTACACCATGCTCACAGTAAATTGTTATCTAATCATGTGTATGATAAGAAGTAGCTATGTCACATAATAGAACTCAAATGTTTATGGGCCAACTTTGCCCTCGGGTTCCGTGCCA
The DNA here is from genome assembly GCA_029204045.2 of Tillandsia leiboldiana. Lineage (NCBI taxonomy): Eukaryota > Viridiplantae > Streptophyta > Magnoliopsida > Poales > Bromeliaceae > Tillandsia > Tillandsia leiboldiana. The sequence continues at coordinate 8,601,656 of CM055066.1, forward strand.
GCCCAGGCTGGTGAGCACGAGCTTCGTCTCGTCGAAACGGACGCGACAGAACTTACAGTGCTGCTTTTGGATTCCCGGATTTCAAGAACGAGTTGGAACAGCATTGAAAACAAAGCTTTTATGCTTTTTAGCGAAGTTTAAGTGTGTAACTTGCTAATGTAACCATATGGACAGTATTTTAATAGTGTAAACATGTCTCTAAACATTTTGTTAGAGTTCTGTGGGTTCTTGTTGAACGGGAATCGGACCTTGCTCCGTAATCGGCTTTATTGTCCCGTGTTCACGTTTCGTCACTGTAGTGTTATCGGGATGGGCATGAGTGGGTCTGTTTCTGATTACAGTTGCTGTTTAGGTCCCAGCAGTTCAGCACCAACCTCCCAGTGACTAGGGGGAGTTCGGGATCGGCCTACATCGATGTGGGTTTTTGCTTTGGGTTTTAGCGTCGGGTTTCCGGCAATCGTACCTTGTTTAATATAAGTAATTAATTGTGCTAACATGGTAGTTTTGTGGTACTATGGTTACTTTGCTCGGTTATGTGGTACTATGGTTACTTTGCTCGGTTATGTGGTACTATGGTTACTTTGCTCGAGGCTGCAGCACGCGCACCCGCGGTTTGGCCACCGCAAAGGGTGCGCTTTTCCGGAAAAGTGGTCCATGACCCGTGTATACCCACAGGACGGCGTGGGGCCTCTTTAGTTGTGGGGCTTGGATGCGCCGAGGTGTGAGCGGTGCGACCCGTCGGTTTAGTTGTCCGACGTGGGAGCGGTGCGACCCATTCGGTTTAGTTGTCCGACTTGGGCGCGGTGCAATCCGTCGGTTTAGTTGTCCGACGGGATCGGGTATTGCAGGTTTACAGGTGTTTGATTTTTACTTTTCCCTTGCGAGGGTGGTTGCTCCGGATAGACTACGGTTGGACGTTTTCTTTACCTGCTTTACTATTATCACTTTTGTTTAGTCGCTGACTTTCCACTTTGCGACAGGGTCCTACAGGGGGGAGAGTTAGGCGACGGTGAGGCCGCGGCTAGAGGTTTTGGGTACCAGGAGACTGGAACAGTACTTTACCTCTAACTTTCGCATTCCATTTATTATTTGTAGACTGTGGATGGTTCTCGATACCCTCGTGGGGTCGGTGTGGATGTCGGTATGGTGACAAATGAATTGTTTGGTTTTCTTTACATCTCTGTGGGCCGCTTTGGAAAATAAAATAGCAAATAAAAGAACAGATTGCGAAAACTACTATTTCAAAACTCGGGTGCCGTGTGGGCACCGTTTTCAAAACCTTGTGGATTTATGGTTTGCGAAAATGGATTTCAAAACCTAAGTGTCGTGTGGGCACTGTTTTCCAAACCCCTGAGTTTATGTTGCTTTCGAAAAAGGGTTTTCAAAATATGGGTGCCGGGTGGGCGCCGTTTCAACAACTATGGGTTTTATCCTTTCAAACTAATCGGCCGTGAGTTTATTCAGCATATTGTGAATGGTTGTATGAATGGATTGTTGTGATTGAATGTTTACTCGTTATTGAACATTGTACAAACCGCGACGCCGTGCATATACAGGGGAGACTCTGCCCGTTTGTAGAGTGATCCTGTATATGCGGCGGATCTGGGCACGCGCCGGGGAAGAAGGTTTTCAAAAAAAAAATACATACCCTTTGTAATCCGTTTCCGCTAAATTAATCCCCCGGGGCGTGACAGATTAAGATGGTATCAGAGCCTTGCTTTCAATCACAACAATTGGTGCCGACGTCCACAGGAATACCCCACTTAACTACAAAGAAATGGAATGGATAGGTCGTAGGAGAGTAGGACACGAGTGATCGAGGGGGGGGGGGAAACGAGTCCGAGTCCTCTTCTCCCGACGGGTTGTCCGTGGTTTGTTAGTGGAGTCCAGAGCTGACTCATGCTTTTGTGTACAGCAATGGCCCGTACTAGATCATCGGCCGAGGATGCAGGGGCAGACGCGACGACGTCGGCGGCCGCAGAGAACCAGCTCCTGCGACAACAACTGAGGGACATGGCGGGGCAGCTGGCGACTCTCACGTCTCACGTGCGTCAGTTGACGCAGCAACAACCGGCCGCGATGGTGACGGTCGCCACCGCCCCTCCGCAGGGGCAAGGCGCGCCGACGACGGGGGTCAGCGCAGGAGTGGCCCCTACAGCGCCTGCCGCAGACGAGGTACCTCCACCCCAGACGACGACACCAGCGGCGGTAACCGCGACAGCAACTGCGGGACCGGCGCCGGGAAGCACCGGCGGGGGTGCCTCGGGGGAGACCGTGGTCACCCCTTTCCCTTCTGTGGCTGCCGCCGCCACGGGGGACGGGTCAGTTCCGCTGACTGAGCGGGACCGCGTGCGGGCCAACCTGGTCGACTTTAAGAAGTACGACCCACCCACGTTCGACGGGGAGACGACTGATCCCTGGGTTGTCGAGAAGTGGGTGGGATCGATGGAGAAGTTATTCGAGGACTTACTCATGGAGGATGGCGAGCGGGTTCCCCTGGCGGTTCACTTCCTGGAGGGGAACGCCCGCTTATGGTGGAAGACGGTACGCCATGATCCCACAAAGGGCGTCGCCGCACTTCCGTCATGGACAGCGTTCAAACAGGAGCTGTTTGGAGCTTTCTTCACAAGCAGTGTTAAAAAGAAGTTGGAAGACGACCTGAACCACATTCAGCAGGGCAGTAAGACAGTGATGGCTTATCAGCGCGAATTTGTACGACTGGCCAACTGCGTCCCTTTCGTTATAAGGGACGAGTCCCACAAGGCGCAACTTTTCGTCGACGGATTACGGAGTGATATTTTCGAAGTGGTGCAAGCGGCCGATTTGCACACTTTTCAGAAGGTGGTCGACAGGGCCACGGTGGTGGAGCGCGGGTTTGCGGTTACGCGCGCCAGGAGGGAGGGCCCGGCGCACCATGAAGAAAGGAAGCGACAGCAGCAGTACTCCGGGGGAGGCTCTTCTAGTGAAAGCCGACCCCCCAAGCGGTGGAAGCCACAGTCGGGATCTCGGAGTGCACCGGCAGGAGGGCCGAGGACGGGAGACAGGCCTTGTGTTATATGTGGGGGAGGGCACCGAGTGGGAGATTGCCCCCAAAGGGGTGACCATTGCTTCCGATGCGGCAAACAGGGGCACTTTCGCCGCAACTGTCCCTTAGCCTGGGGATCCGCGTCCTCCGCAGCTTCTACGCCCTCGCCACAGCTGTCGGGGCGGGGGAAAACTCCTGTGGGGTCGACTTCTAGACCCCCTGCACCAGGGCGAGAGGAGGATTGGCAGCCACAACCTGGCGGGCGAGTTTTCTCGATGACCCGCCTAGAGACGGATCGTCCGAAAATCAGCAAGAAAACCAGTGGGACCCATGACTCAAGTGAATAGCAACTCCTGATTTCGGTCCCCTCGTGATCGATCGTTGGCCATTTCACTGTCCAAAATCCAAACCTAGTAGTATGAGTAGACGATTCTAGTTTTTTTTTAAGTTGTAAGTTTCGGGGACGAAACTTCTTTTAAGTTGTAAGTGATGTAGCAATTCGTAATATCTTACCTTTTTAATAAATAGATTAAAAGTAAAAATTTGAGTTGGTTTTGAATTCAAAAGACCTACGTTGACCTATTTGGTCAATCGCCAGTGTGCAAGTTGCACCATTTACGAGACAAAAAAAAGGCTATCTTCTAATCCGGACGTAATCTTGGAAATCCGAGATGACCGTTGTGATTGTATCGTCGAACTGAGCGAAATTCATATTCAGCACTTTTCAATCTGACCGCCGGATATTTCAGAAATCAGTGAAGAAGCGGGCGAATGTCGCGACCATTGTATCAGTGGTCTGCGCACAGGGTCACTTAAGTAAATTACTGTAGATTAACCCCAATTTCGGGATTTCCTTTGAGTGAAACGCTGACCAATTCACTGTTCGGATTCCGAACATAGAGATCCAGGTAGTCGTTTCGATCGGTTTTGACGATCTGGACGCAATGGTGTTGACGGAATTTCTGTTTGACGACCCTAGAGTCTCGAAAAGCGGGTTATACTGTATTTATGTACAGTATTGATGGACTGAGAATTTATCCGGACATTTTCGTCGAAAAAACAAAAATCGCTACCTGATAGGTTTCGCCGAGCCGGACATCGTGGCGAAGTCCATTTTTCGTTTCGACGACCAGAACGCCTCGAAAAGCATGAAATGCGGTGAAAATGCGGCTTTTTGCATAGTAAACCATATACTTCTTGCCTCGTTTTGCGTGCCACCCGTCGGAAAAGGGCTGGGATGTGAGAAAATTGTACTGTGAAGGACTGGGATGGAAATGCTGGGCTGTGAGGGACTAAATCGCAATTGTGCATTTATACATAATATTATGCATGTTAGGGTTAGGGTTCCTTTAAACCCTAACCCCGTAGCCCCCCCCCCCCAGCCGCAAGTACCAACTACTCCCTCCTCTCTGCCGCACTCCACGGGGGGTTGCGCGCCGGCCGCCGCCTCCTCGTCGCCGGAGAAGAAGGAGAAGAAAACACCTTCTTCATCTCGGGTTCAAGGTGGGTGGTCAGCTCCCAGAGACCCAGGGAGGCCCGGGCTGCAACTGAGGACTCCCCCGTGTCTGAGAAGCCGAGCGGAGGTGAACCCGGTGACAGCCGCCGCCGTGCGCCGCCGCGGGATCATCTTGCTCTCCTTCAACTTTCCGGCGAGGTGAGTTTATGTAACTTATAGCTTTAAACTCCCCCAAGAACCTATGCAGTCGCCTACTGACATCCAGAGGGTCACCCTCGTGCAGCCCCGGAACCTGCGGTGCTCCGGTTAACCGGCCGGGACAACCAAGTCGCCGGAATTATTATTCTTGGCCGATCGCGAGCGCCGTCGTCATCCGGCCGTCAAGCTCGAGATCAAGACCGTTAGATCTCGCCCTCCCGTCGACTGCAGCATCCCCACAAAGTTGGGGGACCATCGGGTGAGGAACGGACCCGATCGGACGTGCCCTAGATCTGGTCTTCTTCTCCCATTGGCCGACCTTCGCCGCCCGGCGCCGCCGCTCACCCGCGCCGCCGGCCGTCGCCACCAGAAGCTTCCTGCCACCGAGTGGGACCTTGTGGTCCAAGTTGCGCCGGCCCAGAGGCACTCGGCCGGAATCCGCCATTAAAGCCCTTCAAGGTTTCCCGAGCTCGGTTGGGTTGGCCGCCGGCGACCGCCGCCGCACCCAGCCGCCGCGCCGCGACCCAGGTAAGCTGGTTTGAGCACTTTGAGATGTTACATAGGGTTGCATGCCGGTTCTAACGTGGGTGCTGTAACCTCTGTAGTTGCACCCGTTTTTGCCATCAAGCTTGACCTCCGGCCATCTCCGACGCCCCGGGCTCCGGCCACCTGCCCAGGTAGGACCTATACACCATTTATATGATCCCTACCATTTTGTTTTGGGCCGGGAGACCCCTGTAATTGAGCTATAATCTTGCACCCGAATTATCCATTTCGGGCTTTGCCTCCGGCCGCCGCCGCCTCCGGCCGCCGGCGGTGGACCCAGCATGGACCAACCATCTTCTGGGAGGGTAATGTAACCTGTGCTCACCTTGGCTTCAGGTCTGAACGCGGTTTGGCTAAGACTTGGCCAAACCGAGCCTTGGCTTTTTGGTGGTGCTGCTCCGGCGACTTCTCCGGCCACCCTCCGGCGCGCCACAGGTGAGCACCTCACTTCTCTAGCCTCAGGGTACACCATGCTCACAGTAAATTGTTATCTAATCATGTGTATGATAAGAAGTAGCTATGTCACATAATAGAACTCAAATGTTTATGGGCCAACTTTGCCCTCGGGTTCCGTGCCATCCCAGGCTGGTGAGCACGAGCTTCGTCTCGTCGAAACGGACGCGACAGAACTTACAGTGCTGCTTTTGGATTCCCGGATTTCAAGAACGAGTCGGAACAGCATTGAAAACAAAGCTTTTATGCTTTTTAGCGAAGTTTAAGTGTGTAACTTGCTAATGTAACCATATGGACAGTATTTTAATAGTGTAAACATGTCTCTAAACATTTTGTTAGAGTTTCGTGGGTTCTTGTTGAACGGGAATCGGACCTTGCTCCGTAATCGGCTTTATTGTCCCGTGTTCACGTTTCGTCACTGTAGTGTTATCGGGATGGGCATGAGTGGGTCTGTTTCTGATTACAGTTGCTGTTCAAGTCCCAGCAGTTCAGCACCAACCTCCCAGTGACTAGGGGGAGTTCGGGATCGGCCTACATCGATGTGGGTTTTTGCTTTGGGTTTTAGCGTCGGGTTTCCGGCAATCGTACCTTGTTTAATATAAGTAATTAATTGTGCTAACATGGTAGTTTTGTGGTACTATGGTTACTTTGCTCGGTTATGTGGTACTATGGTTACTTTGCTCGGTTATGTGGTACTATGGTTACTTTGCTCGAGGCTGCAGCACGCGCACCCGCGGTTTGGCCACCGCAAAGGGTGCGCTTTTCCGGAAAAGTGGTCCATGACCCGTGTATACCCACAGGACGGCGTGGGGCCTCTTTAGTTGTGGGGCTTGGATGCGCCGAGGTGTGAGCGGTGCGACCCGTCGGTTTAGTTGTCCGACGTGGGAGCGGTGCGACCCATTCGGTTTAGTTGTCCGACTTGGGCGCGGTGCGATCCGTCGGTTTAGTTGTCCGACGGGATCGGGTATTGCAGGTTTACAGGTGTTTGATTTTTACTTTTCCCTTGCGAGGGTGGTTGCTCCGGATAGACTACGGTTGGACGTTTTCTTTACCTGCTTTACTATTATCACTTTTGTTTAGTCGCTGACTTCCCACTTTGCGACAGGGTCCTACAGGGGGGAGAGTTAGGCGACGGTGAGGCCGCGGCTAGAGGTTTTGGGTACCAGGAGACTGGAACAGTACTTTACCTCTAACTTTCGCATTCCATTTATTATTTGTAGACTGTGGATGGTTCTCGATACCCTCGTGGGGTCGGTGTGGATGTCGGTATGGTGACAAATGAATTGTTTGGTTTTCTTTACATCTCTGTGGGCCGCTTTGGAAAATAAAATAGCAAATAAAAGAACAGATTGCGAAAACTACTATTTCAAAACTCGGGTGCCGTGTGGGCACCGTTTTCAAAACCTTGTGGATTTATGGTTTGCGAAAATGGATTTCAAAACCTAAGTGTCGTGTGGGCACTGTTTTCCAAACCCCTGAGTTTATGTTGCTTTCGAAAAAGGGTTTTCAAAATATGGGTGCCGGGTGGGCGCCGTTTCAACAACTATGGGTTTTATCCTTTCAAACTAATCGGCCGTGAGTTTATTCAGCATATTGTGAATGGTTGTATGAATGGATTGTTGTGATTGAATGTTTACTCGTTATTGAACATTGTACAAACCGCGACGCCGTGCATATACAGGGGAGACTCTGCCCGTTTGTAGAGTGATCCTGTATATGCGGCGGATCTGGGCACGCGCCGGGGAAGAAGGTTTTCAAAAAAAAAATACATACCCTTTGTAATCCGTTTCCGCTAAATTAATCCCCCGGGGCGTGACAGATTAGAGTGGTATCAGAGCCTAGATTGTAGGTCATTGAGGACTTAGAAACCCTAGGCTTGTGGTTGGGCATTAGGATGACTACGTGAGAGTCGTGACTTTTAGCGAGAGTCCTGATCGAGTTTTGTACCTCTCCCAAGAGACGGGATGAGTGATTGGCATGTTTATGCTCCTAAGCGATTATGTTGGCTGCAGACAACATAATGCTGTGGAATTGATAACATGTCTTAGACTTTCGCTGGATTGGGTCGTATGGTTGTTGTGTCCTGATGTTTGTTATTGTGCAGTGGTCTAAGATGCTTATGAGACGTCGTGCAGTGAGGAATGCGCTTTCCGCATCTGATTAGTAATCCGAGCAGCGGGAGGCAGAGCTATCAGAGCAGAGCGAGACCCAAGAGTTATGGATCCAGATGGCACAGATGTCGGAGGCTGTCCGATGCCAGGAGGAGGCCATGGAACGTTTGATGCGCTTGTTGGAGCAGAGAGCACAGTTAATTGCAGTACCGCTTGAGTGTCATCCAGTACTTTCTTCCTATGCAGTGGTATCTTCAGTTGTACCAGTGGCACCGATGGAGCGAGCAGCCCCCTCCGTGCCGACGAGCAGTGCCGAGGCACCGAGGCAGGGTGGATAGTGGATAGTAGCTGAGCTTCGGGACGTCATTGGTCGATGGAGCCAGTCCCGGCAGTCTGAACCATCCTGATTCACAAGTTTGAGTTGGAGCCTTTGTAGGCAAAATTGGGGTTGGTGGTGATGGAGAGACTATCTGAGAGCCTTCATATGCTAGGGAGTTTATACAGTTGTTGAACTGCACGCTCCAGGTTTCGAGGGACGAGGCGCATAGGATATGTTTGACGGGGAATGGTTTGCGCCAGGATACCTTTCAGTTTAGTTGGTCCCTCCGTTTTGGATTATTGACGCTTCGATGGGTAGGCATTGTGTGTGGAGCATGACGCTGCAGTTCCTTTGGATAGGGATCTGCCGCCAGAGGCGAGTTCTGGATATCGGCGCTTGGCGTCGGGTGATGGAGGACAGACTGACCGGCAGAGGCATTTCTGATCTCCTTACCTGGATGGCGAATTTTCGAGATGCTAGAGATCGGGTGGACCCCGATGGCAGCATCAGCATCTATATCAGAGTAGCGCAGCGGTAGCGTGGATTTGTTATCTGCGGAGGACTTTATACGTCGCCTCAATGTGAGCAGAGACAGAGGTCGTGCTCCTTTGTGGATAGTCCTGATTTTCAGGCAGACTGAGCAACGACCACTTTCGTCGAGCGGATGGCGCAGTTGCAGAATCTGATGGGTCGAGGGGTCTGTTTGACCTAGTGCCACGCCGTTGGTGCACGGTGGTGATGCCACGTCGTTGATACACGACTGTGAGGGTACGTTTATGGTTCGAGTGTAGATAGGTCCAGGTGGTATCTAGGACCTTTTGATGGAGTCATACTCCGGCAGTTATTGTATGGTGCGAGTACCTACTTGGAATCAGACAGCCGAGGACCTTGCCTAGATGGCGTTCAGGACACGGTAGGGCATCATGAGCTCTTAGTGAGGGTAATTGGATTGATTAATGCCCTGCCACAATTTTTTTTTGATTTGAGGATTTGTGCTCCAGCTGTACTTGATTGCATTGGTAACAAGATCCTCCAGGGATATTTTGATCTACTCCCAGAGCGACTCGGAGCACGAGGAGCACTTGTAGATGTGCTACCATGCCCGTGTGGATAAAGCTGTATGCCAAGTTATTGTGATACAAGTTTTAGCTCCAAGTGCATGCCTTCTTGGGTCACCTTATTCTAGCCGTTAGGGTGGCGGTGAAATCCGGCCAAGATGGATGCTATCTGAGATTGGCCGAGACTGACATCTATTGTCGAGACGAGAAGCTTCCTGGACTGGGCAGTGCCAGCAGACCTGGACGAATGAATGATTAGGCTGATACCAGCGTCGATTTTAGCATCGCCAGTGATGGGAGATGGATTTGCGTGTTACAGTGATGCCTCCCATAGTGGCTTTGGAGTTATAGTAGATTATTGTTGAGCATTCTGTATCACCCCGACAGGGCCACTGTGGTGGCGGATACCTGGAGCCGGATAGCTTTTCGGGGTGAGTTTAATGGTTCCAAAGCTGGCGCGGTGTGGACTGTTGAGGTAAACATGGCTTCTGGTTGTGTCTCTAAAGGTTCCTTTGGATGATAGACCGCGGCTGAGTAGTTCACTCAGATGGTCAGGATTCGGGAGTGACCGAGTGAGGACCCCTCCTTGTTTGAGCTCTTTCCTTATGGGTTGATCGTGGGGGTATGCTTCGGTAGCCTTGGTTGTGTTGGCACAGGATGTGATTTGGTGCGTATTGCACTGGTGGTTATTTTGTTTCCCCAGCTTTTGGCGGAGCCCCGGCGGTGTTTCACGTCTCAGCTCAGGAGTGTTTTTTTTTTCTTTTGGATCTCTCGCCCGTGATTGACTCGCCCCCTTTTTGCCATCTGTGAGTGTTTGTGGTGCGAAGGACGCCCGTTGCGAATTCCGGCCCGTGAGGTGGGGGAAATTGCGCAATCGAGCCTTGCCGTTTTGGTTATTGTTGTCTTTGCGGTGTAATCACGCGGGGGGAGGGGGGTGAGCGGTGACTTGGGAGCTGGAGACGGGGACGTTGAGTACCTACCCTTGTTTTGTGGAACCTTTTGGGTTGAGCTAGTTTCGAGGACGAAACTTTCTTTTAGTGGGGGAGGATGTGAGGACCCGAATCTCCGCTTAAGGGTTATTGTTGGATTAGTGTCTTCGGGAGGTGTTTGTGCACGTGTCGGGCCCAAGTTATTGGATTTCTGGAGTAATTGGAGCATGATTGCTTGCTGGAGGCCCATTGTGGGTGATTGAGGATTTTGCGCGCTTATTGGAACCAAGGATTTTACCCGACATGAAAAATGGATCAAGTTTACTTTTCCGGGAATTTTTGGGAAATTTTAGGAGTGGAATTTGGCCGATCGGACTTCGGATTTGGATTCAGCGCGCGAAAACGGTCAAGATGGACTATTTACTTGTATTTTTCGGAGTCCGGATTCGAAAACACGCATTTCGAGGTTTTGGGTAATGTTCCGGCGGCCGGAGAGGCGCCTGCGGCGGCGGCGGGCGGCGGAGCGCGGCGGTTGCCGGCGGCAGAGGCGCACGGTCCACCGCGGAGGCGTGCACCCGGGCGCTCGCCACGTGGCGCCTCCCGGTTGGCGGGCGCAGTAGGCGCGGTCCACGGGTTTGGCGGGGTGTACGGTAGACCGAGGGCTGGCCACGTGTCGCTTGGTGGTTGGTTGGGCGTTGTACGCGTGGTCCACGGGTGGGGAGCTGGTACCTCGGTCCGCGTGCCCGACACGCACGCGTGGGCGCACGTGGGGCGCGGCGTGGGCGCGTTGACCCGAGGCTCCCGGCGTAGGCGCCACGTGTCGTCTCGGGATTCAGCCACGTGGCGCATGGCGGTTGGCCCAAACAGCTGTTTGCTGTTTGGGTGTACACGTGGCGGCCTGGGGTTTTTCCGGGCGTGAACAGTAAGGGGCCGGGCCCGTTACTGTAGCAGCCCGGAAGTACCGGGCGCCCGAATCTTTGGGCCAAAAGTCCAAAGTGCGGATTTTCGGGCTGGGCCTATAAATAGCTGTCTTGTGAGGGAGTTTTGCCCCCTTTCCCGAGCTCCCCTGCCCATGGCCCCTTTAGGAAAGTTGTAGATCTTCGTGTTGTGCATCTTCTGGCAGAGGCCCGGATTTTTTGGAAGCCGCGGCGTCGACGGTTTCAGCATCGGAGCGCAGTGCGACGATTTTCTGTTGGAGGCCCGTTTCCGCCGCACTTCAGACTGGGAGGTCTACAGAGCTGCTCCTTCAGTATTTTTGGACGATTTCTACGGCGTTCGAATCACGAGAGGTACGTCTTCGACTTTCGTGTTGATCATCTTGCTGGATTCAGAGTTCATGACACAGTTTTCGAGGCATTTCTAAGCCGCTGTTTTCTGGTGGAGTTTTTGGACAGCGGCCCCTTGCCGGAATTTTATCTCCGCACCCGAGTGTCAGATCGAGACGAGCCTATACACTTTTTGGATCTACTCGTCGCAAGGATTATCATTGTATTTTTCCGGGATTTTTCGGAGGCTTGCCCGAAGGTATACTATTCCCCTTTTATCTGTGTTTGAGTTTACAGTTGTGTGGTTGTGAGTGTTTGCGCACCTGTACCGTGGAATTTGTAACTTGGCATACGGGGCTCGGATTTGGGCGTGCAGGTACCCGTTTCGAAGGTCTCGACGAGACAATCGCTGTGATATTTTTATCGGAATTTTCAGGGCACTTTCTGCAGGTGGAAATTTCAGATCTTCAGGACTGTCTTCTACAGATTTTTGTACTTGGTTATTTTGTGGAATAAAGTGTAACCTTGGACCTTTTGTTGTACCCAGGAGTATTTGCGGATGTTTGTGAACTCGTTGGTGTTGAGGATTAGTGGAGGTTGTTGCTTCTGGTGTTTTCAGCTGTGGAACTCCGGACTGTTAGCATTTTCAGGTGGGTGGCCTCGTCTTCATGACCTATGGACTGTACATTAATTCTATCAGTGTAGGGACTTGCATGTTGTAGATGTATTTTGTATAGCATGCTAGAATTTAGGAATTGATGTTCCTGATGCTGTTAGATGATCATGTGTTTATTGTCCATCCCTACAAGCTGTTGATTATTGTTATCTTGGAACTTGACCTAGCACCCCGTCATATGTTGCATGTGTAACCAGACTAGTAGAAAACCCTCACTTGGGCTAGGGTTATTTCTGCTTTAGACATCCACACTTCTACTTTCCTGGACATAGTGTTCTTCCTCGCCCGGGTAGTGGGCCGAGTGGTCAGGAGTTATCTTTTAGTGTGGGATGCATGTTACACTCGTGCTTGGGAGCAGAGTGGAGTCTGGTAGATGTAGTTGGGTGTGTCATCTGTAGCGGGAGCCGTTTGGGTAGACGGCGGTCCTGAGATGTTTTATTTTTCTTGTTTTATCTGTCGCCGCTGTGTCAGTGGTAGCGGTATATCTGAGTTAGCAGGACCTTAAACCCAGAACCTTTTTGGACACACATATGATTTTTGTTAACCAAATATTTTCTTCCAAGCATCGTAGGGTCGCCTGAGTCTGTTTTTGTTTGATTGGACGAAGGCATTAGCCCTTCGAGGCTTAGATATAAAACTTGGTTTCAACTGTTTTCCTAAGAAGAACTAAAAATCATTAAATATGGATTTCTTAAAGATCAGATGGCTTCAGTAAGAAATGTCACCTTTTTCCTATAAATTAACCACCCGAGATGATTCGAGTGGTCTGGGTTCTAAGGTCTGCCTTTTTCTTGGGACGAGAACAACGGGAGGCTATGCTTAGAGCCTGTTCTTGTTTGATTTGGGTTGTAGGTTCTAGTCTTTCGGGGTTCCCGGACCCTTCATTGTGTCAGTGGTTGCGACGTTCGGCCTGTTTGGCCTGTTGAGTCAGCTGTTCGCAGTGGATGCGATGTTGGCCTGTTGAGGCAGTTGTTCGCGGTAGATGCGACGTTTGGCCTGTTTGGCCTGTTGAGACAGTTTCTCGCAGTGGATGCGACTTTGTGCTATGAGTTGGTAGAGTGTGATCTAGGGGTTGTTTTTCTGATTTAGTGGTGGAGGTGGTTCTCCCACTTAGCTTTGAGGATCTTGGGGTTCTGGCAGATCGAGTCGTGGAGGATTCCCGACTCAGCCATGGTCGTGCATTATCAGATTGAGTCGTTGAGGGTTCTCCGACATAGCTGTGAGAGTGTTTTGGGCTTTTCCTGTTTGAGTCGAGGTTCTTTTTCCGACTGAGTTGTGCTTTGAGCTTGGAGTTACCGATCTGTTTGATCGTGGATCTTAGCCTGCATGAGCCACATTTGAGCTTGACAGAGATACTTTACAGAGATACTTGAGATGGGTTACTTTTTACTCGAGCGGGTCGCTCCCCTCGAGTGCCACTCCGGAGTAGGCGAGACCGGGTTGTTTTACCGGCGTGAGATTGAGCTTTTTCTATCGCGACTTGTCGTTGCATTTGTCCCTCTGGCTGTGCTGGTGTTGGCAGTCATGGACGTCCTACGTAAGTCCGCTCCTCCGGGACGTAACGGCAGTAGGTTGGCGCAGGCTTGACTGGACCCGATGAGGCAGTCAGTTCAAATTGGGTGATCAGAGATGAGAGTTAGTTGTGGCATCATGTTCTTTCTGTTCCACTCTTTGAGCATCTAGATAGAGGCATAGTAGCTGTAGAGTTTACTTTTCCCAGCTTTCCTTACAGCACTGCATTTGTTGCTTTATGCCTCTAGTAGACTTAGTGGGCAGACCGTCGGGCTTGTTGGCGGCACCCACTGAGAACTACTGTGGGATGTAGTTCTCACACCCGTCGTGGTGTCTTTCCCCCAGGGACTTCTACTCTGGTTCCTGTTGTTCCTGTTGCTGATCTTTCTGACCGTGGCGAGGGAGTCGCGAGCTAGTTCCCTACCTGTCGTTGGAGTGTAGCGGTACCCCATTCAGAGGAGAGCTTCAGTAGATTAGTTATTTTATTTTCCTTCTTTGAGAGACTGATGTAGTGAGGATTGTCATGTATTGAGAGCCTGTACACTGATGTATTTATTGGAGATACCTCCCGGTTGAGTTCTGAGTTTGTATATGAGGATATTGTATGATTATCATTTTTGGGAGACGGACATTGTTGTATTATTTCCAGTTGTACAGTGATTGATTTAGTTATACAGCAGATTTTTTATTTTTAGCTCTGATATCTGTTTAGCTGTAGTACTTTTCTTGCAGGTAGGACGCTTCGCCTATGCGGGTTTGGCATAGGTGGCGGATCTGTTGGCGAGCCCGGGTCGCAGTTTCGACCCCGGGGCGTGACAGATTAGAGTGGTATCAGAGCCTAGATTGTAGGTCATTGAGGACTTAGAAACCCTTGGCTTGTGGTTGGACATTAGGATGACTACGTGAGAGTCGTGACTTTTAGCGAGAGTCCTGATCGAGTTTTGTACCTCTCCCAAGAGACGGGATGAGTGATTGGCATGTTTATGCTCCTAAGCAATTATGTTGGCTGCAGACAACATAATGCTGTGGAATTGATAACATGTCTTAGACTTTCGCTGGATTGGGTCGTATGGTTGTTGTGTCCTGATGTTTGTTATTGTGCAGTGGTCTACGATGCTTATGAGACGTCGTGCAGTGAGGAATGCGCTTTCCGCATCTGATTATTAATCCGAGCAGCGGGAGGCAGAGCTATCAGAGCAGAGCAAGACCCAAGAGTTATGGATCCAGATGGCACAGATGTCGGAGGCTGTCCGATGCCAGGAGGAGGCCATGGAACGTTTGATGCGCTTGTTGGAGCAGAGAGCACAGTTAATTGCAGTACCGCTTGAGTGTCATCCAGTACTTTCTTCCTATGCAGTGGTATCTTCAGTTGTACCAATGGCACCGATGGAGCGAGCAGCCCCCTCCGTGCCGACGAGCAGTGCCGAGGCACCGAGGCAGGGTGGATAGTGGATAGTAGCTGAGCTTCGGGACGTCATTGGTCGATGGAGCCAGTCCCGGCAGTCTGAACCATCCTGATTCACAGGTTTGAGTTGGAGCCTTTGTAGGCAAAATTGGGGTTGGTGGTGATGGAGAGACTATCTGAGAGCCTTCATATGCTAGGGAGTTTATACAGTTGTTGAACTGCACGCTCCAGGTTTCGAGGGACGAGGCGCATAGGATATGTTTGACGGGGAATGGTTTGCGCCAGGATACCTTTCAGTTTAGTTGGTCCCTCCGTTTTGGATTATTGACGCTTCGATGGGTAGGCATTGTGTGTGGAGCATGACGCTGCAGTTCCTTTGGATAGGGATCTGCCGCCAGAGGCGAGTTCTGGATATCGGCGCTTGGCGTCGGGTGATGGAGGACAGACTGACCGGCAGAGGCATTTCTGATCTCCTTACCTGGATGGCGAATTTTCGAGATGCTAGAGATCGGGTGGACCCCGATGGCAGCATCAGCATCTATATCAGAGTAGCGCAGCGGTAGCGTGGATTTGTTATCTGCGGAGGACTTTATACGTCGCCTCAATGTGAGCAGAGACAGAGGTCGTGCTCCTTTGTGGATAGTCCTGATTTTCAGGCAGACTGAGCAACGACCACTTTCGTCGAGCGGATGGCGCAGTTGCAGAATCTGATGGGTCGAGGGGTCTGTTTGACCTAGTGCCACGCCGTTGGTGCACGGTGGTGATGCCACGTCGTTGATACACGACTGTGAGGGTACGTTTATGGTTCGAGTGTAGACAGGTCCAGGTGGTATCTAGGACCTTTTGATGGAGTCATACTCCGGCAGTTATTGTATGGTGCGAGTACCTACTTGGAATCAGACAGCCGAGGACCTTGCCTAGATGGCGTTCAGGACACGGTAGGGCATCATGAGCTCTTAGTGAGGGTAATTGGATTGATTAATGCCCTGCCACAATTTTTTTTGATTTGAGGATTTGTGCTCCAGCTGTACTTGATTGCATTGGTAACAAGATACTCCAGGGATATTTTGATCTACTCCCAGAGCGACTCGGAGCACGAGGAGCACTTGTAGATGTGCTACCATGCCCGTGTGGATAAAGCTGTATGCCAAGTTATTGTGATACAAGTTTTAGCTCCAAGTGCATGCCTTCTTGGGTCACCTTATTCTAGCCGTTAGGGTGGCGGTGAAATCCGGCCAAGATGGATGCTATCTGAGATTGGCCGAGACTGACATCTATTGTCGAGACGAGAAGCTTCCTGGACTGGGCAGTGCCAGCAGACCTGGACGAATGGATGATTAGGCTGATACCAGCGTCGATTTTAGCATCGCCAGTGATGGGAGATGGATTTGCGTGTTACAGTGATGCCTCCCATAGTGGCTTTGGAGTTATAGTAGATTATTGTTGAGCATTCTGTATCACCCCGACAGGGCCACTGTGGTGGCGGATACCTGGAGCCGGATAGCTTTTCGGGGTGAGTTTAATGGTTCCAAAGCTGGCGCGGTGTGGACTATTGAGGTAAACATGGCTTCTGGTTGTGTCTCTAAGGGTTCCTTTGGATGATAGACCGCGGCTGAGTAGTTCACTCAGATGGTCAGGATTCGGGAGTGACCGAGTGAGGACCCCTCCTTGTTTGAGCTCTTTCCTTATGGGTTGATCGTGGGGGTATGCTTCGGTAGCCTTGGTTGTGTTGGCACAGGATGTGATTTGGTGCGTATTGCACTGGTGGTTATTTTGTTTCCCCAGCTTTTGGCGGAGCCCCGGCGGTGTTTCACGTCTCAGCTCAGGAGTGTTTTTTTTTCTTTTGGATCTCTCGCCCGTGATTGACTCGCCCCTTTTTGCGATCTGTGAGTGTTTGTGGTGCGAAGGATGCCCGTTGCGAATTTCGGCCCGTGAGGTGGGGGAAATTGCGCAATCGGGCCTTGCCGTTTTGGTTATTGTTGTCTTTGCGGTGTAATCACGCGGGGGGAGGGGGGTGAGCGGTGACTTGGGAGCTGGAGACGGGGACGTTGAGTACCTACCCTTGTTTTGTGGAACCTTTTGGGTTGAGCTAGTTTCGAGGACGAAACTTTCTTTTAGTGGGGGAGGATGTGAGGACCCGAATCTCCGCTTAAGGGTTATTGTTGGATTAGTGTCTTCGGGAGGTGTTTGTGCACGTGTCGGGCCCAAGTTATTGGATTTCTGGAGTAATTGGAGCATGATTGCTTGCTGGAGGCCCATTGTGGGTGATTGAGGTTTTTGCGCGCTTATTGGAACCAAGGATTTGACCCGACATGAAAAATGGATCAAGTTTACTTTTCCGAGAATTTTTGGGAAATTTTAGGAGTGGAATTTGGCCGATCGGACTTCGGATTTGGATTCAGCGCGCGAAAACGGTCAAGATGGACTATTTACTTGTATTTTTCGGAGTCCGAATGCGAAAACACGCATTTCGAGGTTTTGGGTACTGTTCCGGCGGCCGGAGAGGCGCCGGCGGCGGCGGCGGGCGGCGGAGCGCGGCGGTTGCCGGCGGCAGAGGCGCGCGGTCCACCGCGGAGGCGTGCACCCGGGCGCTCGCCACGTGGCGCCTCCCGGTTGGCGGGCGCAGTAGGCGCGGTCCACGGGTTTGGCGGGGTGTACGGTGGACCGAGGGCTGGCCACGTGTCGCTTGGTGGTTGGTTGGGCGTTGTGCGCGCGGTCCACGGGTGGGGAGCTGGTACCTCGGGAAGCGTGCCCGACAGGCACGCGTGGGGCGCGGCGTGGGCGCGTTGACCCGAGGCTCCCGGCGTGGGCGCCACGTGTCGTCTCGGGATTCAGCCACGTGGCGCATGGCGGTTGGCCCAAACAGCTGTTTGCTGTTTGGGTGTACACGTGGCGGCCTGGGGTTTTTCCGGGCGTGAACAGTAACGGGCTGGGCCCGTTGCTGTAGCAGCCCGGAAGTACCGGGCGCCCGAATCTTTGGGCCAAAAGTCCAAAGTGCGGATTTTCGGGCTGGGCCTATAAATAGCTGTCTTGTGAGGGAGTTTTGCCCCCTTTCCCGAGCTCCCCTGCCCATGGCCCCTTTAGGAAAGTTGTAGATCTTCGTGTTGTGCATCTTCTGGCAGAGGCCCGGATTTTTTGGAAGCCGCGGCGTCGACGGTTTCGGCATCGGAGACCCCCTTCAGAGGAGAGCTTCAGTAGATTAGTTATTTTATTTTCCTTCTTTGAGAGACTGATGTAGTGAGGATTGTCATGTATTGAGAGCCTGTACACTGATGTATTTATTGGAGATACCTCCCGGTTGAGTTCTGAGTTTGTATATGAGGATATTGTATGATTATCATTTTTGGGAGACGGACATTGTTGTATTATTTCCAGTTGTACAGTGATTGATTTAGTGATACAGCAGATTTTTTATTTTTAGCTCTGATATCTGTTTAGCTGTAGTACTTTTCTTGCAGGTAGGACGCTTCGCCTATGCGGGTTTGGCATAGGTGGCGGATCTGTTGGCGAGCCCGGGTCGCAGTTTCGACCCCGGGGCGTGACAAAGTCAGTGACAAATAAAGTAGACGTTTCAACAATTTACAATAACTTTAAAATAAAACAAGTACACCGGAACCTTTCGCTTTTCCACCTCATGTGTCCACCTCACTTGATTTAATTACAACTGGTACCTGTCGGGGAGTCGACGATCTCCCCTCGTGCACAATTACTTTACTTACGTGATGCTTTTAACCCCTTTCACGATACTAGTGCGGTACTTTTAGCTGGCGTGAAGGGGTCCCCACTAGCACCTACACAAATCGTGGGGCACACGGGTCATTCAGACCACTTCTCCGGAAAAGTACACCCATGCGGAGGCCAATCCGCCTGTGTACGTGCAGCATCCAAAAACATGATAGTCGAAGCTGGCGTGTATGATCACCGCGACATTTAGTCGCCACAGTTAACAACAGAAGATCCGGTACATATTTATGCGAAAGGTTAAATCAAGTTAAAACATCACATCTACTTTATTAGGCAGATTATTACACTTTTTATGATGACATATTGCACTTATTGCATGAGTACCCACCTGGTTGCGGGAAGATCGGAGCACTAGGATCTTTTAACACACTCCCGCTGCACACCTGGACCTAAAGAAGTCCCCCAAAACAATAGTTAATAAAACGCACTAACACTGCGGAAACGGAAACCCAAAAGCAACTCCGCGACGAAAAACCAAAAACGACGCTCCTATGACACTTGACAGCGCCCCGCGCGGACGCAGCCGCCTGCGGATGCCCCGCGCGGCCCGAAACCGCGCGGTGTGCGTCCGCGGGCGACGCCCGCGCGACGCCCGCCTGCCCCGCGGGTGCCCCGCGCGGCGCAAGGCCGCGCGGCACGCGCCCGCGGTGGCGCCCGTGCGGCGCCCGCGCGGCACACACACGCCCGCGGGCACCCCGCGCGGCGCAAGGCCGCGCGGTGCGTGCCCGGGGGCGGCGCCCGCGTGGCGCCGTGCCCGCCCGCGCGGTGCTGCCTGCCCGCGGGCGCCCCGCGCGGCGCAAGGCCGCGCGGCTGCGCGCCCGCGCGGCGCTGCCCGCCCGCGGCCGCTTTGCGCGGCGCAAGGCCGCACGGGTGTGCGTCCGCGGGCGACGCCCGCGCAGCGCCCGCCCGCCCGCGGGCGCCCCGCGCGGCGCTGGGCCGCGCGATGCGCTCCCGCGAGTGGCTCCCGCGCGGTGCCCTAGCGGCACCGCGCGTCGTCCGCCCGCCCGCGCCGTGTCCTAGATCATGCGGCGGCGGCGGCGAGGCCGGTGGCGACGACGGGGGTGGAGACGGCGATGGAGACAACGAAAAAGACACGAAGAAACCCCAATAACGCAACAAAACGAAATCTACTTACCGAAAATCCCGACGGGGAAGTCGACCGATCGCTCTTCTAATTCCGGTACGTCGTTCGGGGTGATCGGATTCCTCCGTCTTCTTCCTCCTTCTTTCTTTTTCCTCCTCTGGCTAGGGTTCCGCCTTTTTCTTCTTTTTTTTCTCCCTCGTTCTCTCCGCCTAGGGTTTCTCTTTTTGCGAAAAGCGGAATTTTTCCTTTTCGTACGTACAATTAAATCCCAGCTTTTAATTTCTGTCACCGATTAATTAATTCTTTAATTAATTAATCCTACGGGATAAACCCATATTTTCTCGTAAAACATGCAGGATATTTTACATGGATTCCGATGCACGTTAAGTCACCGCAACTCTAGAAACCCTGTTCCGGAAGATCCCTACGTCGGATTTCAGATCCGATTGCGCCGTCGGTCTTCGTTTTTCGCGCTCTTTCACAGAAAAATACTCATGCAACACACCGACCGACTTACAGAAACTCGATAATTTTGATCCACTAAAATGGGTACTTTATTAGAAGGAGGGTAAAATATCACTAAAAAGTTGTGTCATTACACCTAGCTTAACCGAGATTCGTCACACACTTCCGGCTGGTAATTAGCTCCGATACTAAATGTAACGACCCGACCCACTAGTAATAATAACTCGTTGGGTCCAAACCATCGCCCCAAGATATCTAAGCCCAGTTATTATTACTAGTATCAACGGTCTTTTATATACCTAATCACAAATTCATTCCTATCCGATGTGAGACTATTAGGGTGTCACAAACTCCCCACGTTTAAGCCTGACGTTCTCGTTAGCCCAAACACACACACACAACCCAAGATTACCAAACGATGTGAGACTTGTCGCGCTAGCCTCATTATTCAGACTTTGACATATATACCCTATCACCTTTGTTCTTCAAAACCTGATTCAGCCAATATTCATCACACATTTCTAGCTGGTGATTGACTCTGACACCAAATGTAACGACCCAGCCCACTAGCAATAATAACTCATTGGACCTAAACCACCGGCCCAAAATACTTAAGCCCATATATTATTATTAGTGTTTGTGGTCTCTTACAAATCTAATTACAACTCCATTCCCATCTGATGTATTATTATTAGTGTTTGTGGTCTCTTACAAATCCAATTACAACTCCATTCCCATCTGATGTTGGACTATTTCATTTAAGTCATGATGTTCTCCTAAACCCAAACACACAAACACCCTAAGATTACCCAGCGATGTGATACTTGAAATGTTCTCGTAAATCCAAACACACAAACACCCCAAGATTACCCAGTGATGTAATACTTGTCTCGCTAGCCTCGTCATTTAGACCCTGATTCAATTGAGGTTCGTCATATACTTCCGGCTGGTGATTGACTCCGATACCAAATATAACGATCCGACCCACTAGCAATAATAATTTATTCGGCTCAAACCACCAACCTAAGATGCTTAAATTCAATTATTATTACTAATATTTACGGTCTCTTATATATCCAATCACTATCTCATTTCCATTCATATAGGACTATTAGAACGTCAAAGTTAATTTTTAAAATGTCCAGCTTACACTCAACTATCCTTTAAGTAAAAATGTACGAGACCCTTCTACTTTTATTTTACTTTTATTCTTTTAATTGACGTACTAACTTTTAGTTTTTTTTGAAAAATTTACTGATTTTAGCATTAAAAAAAAATGAAGCTAGTTTTATCAAATTTATTGGTGATTTCACCAAATCTAGGGGCTCTATTTATTTTTTAGCAAATAAATAACTATGTATAAAAATTTAAATAAAAAATTAAAATTAAAATCTTTTCTATCTTTTTCTAATCCTTAAAGCTTAATAATTTTTTCTAACCAAAATCATTCTTAATAATTTTATCAACATTAAACGCGTAAAAACACTAAATTTTAATATATTTTAGATTTTGAGCAAAACTCTCTTCTTTCTTTCGATCAACAAAAAAAGGTACGTGTATAGTTATGTGATTTATTTTTGATTTAATAGGAAAAAATAAATCTGTCATTTATTTCAAAATTACTATTATTGATTAGGAATGTGAATAGATACAGGTACCCATAATTTGAACTGAACTCGATTTTGAATGGAATAAATTTAATCGATGTTAAGTAGGGATGGTTTTAGTTATAGATAAAAAAAATATGAAAAACCAATAAATTCATATTCGATATGGTTTTGGCCTATACATGTAAGATACTAGATTTTTACAAATAACAAAGTTACAGCATGGTGGGTCGGTCGGTCAGTGCGTGAGAGGAGTGTTGGGCCAAGTCAGGACCGTTTTAGCGCGAATCAGCATGAAAATTGGAGCCCAAAGTGAGTTTTATGGATTTTCTGTGGTTTCGAGCGCGGATCTAGGCGCCCAGATCCAATCTGTAGCCGCGGGTTGTTAGATGATGGCAACGTGGCGTGTGACGAGACGTGAGGCGATGTTGTGGCAAAGGTGCTGGCCATGTGGCGTTCCGCCAGTGGTTGCAAGTGCATGGGAAATCGACAATGGCGCGAGATGACGCGTGACGTGATGCGGGCTGATGCGATGGGACACGTGGAATAGATGAGGCCAACATTTTGGGCACATATTCGGGCGCC
Organism: Tillandsia leiboldiana; assembly: GCA_029204045.2. Lineage (NCBI taxonomy): Eukaryota > Viridiplantae > Streptophyta > Magnoliopsida > Poales > Bromeliaceae > Tillandsia > Tillandsia leiboldiana. Next base: position 8,624,094 of record CM055066.1, read on the forward strand.
CGAAATGCCCAGTGTAGCCTCCCGGTTCTTTTAGACCGTCCTTTTTTTGCTTGGGTCGCCCGATGTGGGTGGTTTTGGGCACCCCAGTATGGATTTCGGGCTCCCGAATCTTTATTTTTGGCTATTTAACGTGTGAGACCTCTCTCTTTCTCCTCTTTTCTTTTTCTACTCGTGTCCATGGGTTCTAAAGAGAAACAAAGAGTGAGAAAGAGGGAAAAGAAGGTGGTGAGCAAGTAGGGAGTGCCGTGGAGCGCGTGGATTGATTCGAGGAGTCGAGCGTGTAGTGGTCCAGGTTTCCGTATAGTTTTTTCCGGGAATCTACAGTGTGAAACACCCATCATTGGTGTATTAGGCCTACAGTGCATCAAGGGGATGCTACAGATGGACCCAGTGTGGTTTTTACTGTTGGTTTTTGCCTTCGGCTGCATTTGCCGAATTTTAGAAAAGGGTTTGGGCCAAACAGAGGTCGGATTTGGATTCAGCGTGGAAAAACGCTTGAAAACGGCTATTTGTTTGTTAAATTCTGAGTCCGGATGCCCAAAAACGGACTCCCGGAAGTTTCCTGCGTAAATTGGTGCACAGGGGGGGACCGTGGACCGGCCAGGACACATGGCGGCTCCTCATTGGGCCGGCGCACGCTTCCCGGTCCACGAAACGGACCGCTGGCGCACCATGGACCGGCGGGCCACGTGGCATGCGGCGGTTGGCTCGGTGCAGTGCGCGCGGCGCACGGGCGTGCGCGCGGGCAGCTCGAGCAGGCCGGGCAGGCAGGGGCGGAGGCGCGGTGCACGGTGGACCGGGCCGCGCCATGTGGCGGCCCCGGATTGGACGGCGTAGGTGCGCGCGGTGCACCCACGGGCGCGCAGCTGCGGCCGTACGCGCACGCGGGCGCAGATGCGCGGGCGGCGCGCTGACCGCGTCGGCGGGCGTGTCGGGTGGGGCGGCGCCGCGCCACGTGGCTCCGCGTCAGTGGCTGGCGCCACCCACCGCGCTGACCAGGTGGGGGGACGCATGGCGCTTCCCCGCGGGGCTTGCACGGCTGCCGCCTGTTCGGCGGACACGTGGCAGGCCCCGAGGCGGGTCGGACGGCGGCGAGGCGGGTCGGACGGATCCCGTGCGCGGGCGGGCTGGGCCGGGCGGCACTGTGCGCGCCTGAATCGGGCCGGGCCGGGCCGGGCGCCCGAATCTGGGGACAAATCCGGAATTTCCAGATTTGTTCCCCTCAGCCTATATAAAGGGGACCCGAGCCTTTTATTTGAGGTTTTTCTCCCTCTTCCAGGCTTTTCCACCCCGAGCTCTCTTTAGCATTTTTTTTCTTCTTTGGGTGCTACATCTACTGGGGGAGTTCTAGGATTTTTGGTGGCACGCATCCCGAGGTTTCGGATTTTACGGCGCGGCGCGACGTTTCATCTTCGGTGATCTTTTTCGTCGCAGTGCAGTGTGAGGACTCCCCTGGCCCACCCCGACATCCGATTTCGACGATTCTTGCGCAGGCATACTCCTGAGAGGTAGGGCTTCATCTTTCGAGTTGATCGCACACCCTCGTTTCGAGTTTTTGGCATGGTTCCCGAGGTGCCTTTGTGACTTCTTTTTCTGTGTGGATTTTGGGACAACACTGAACTATTATGCTGGAACTGACTTAGGAGAAACCATGCTTTTATTCCTTTCTCCAGTTATCTAGACTTAGGGGATAGTACGCTCGAGTTCGAGCGGGGGCTGAGATAGTGTAGTCGGACATTTGGGATTTGAGACAGGCAGGCAGGGAGGGCAGGGTATTGCGGCAACCGCGGATTTTGGGCGGTTGACCGAACAGTGGTCATTGCATCAGATCGCGGGAGAGGATTTGAGCTTCTTTTAGTGGATGGGTTTTTCACTTAGATCAGGGTCATGATCCAGTCCTGCGACTTATACAGTTATGACTCCTATTACTCAGGCATTTTACTCGTGAGGGTCGCTCCCCTCGAGTGCCACTCCGGAGTGTGCGATGTACAGATTTTGAGACCTTGAGACTCCCATCCCCTATCGGTGTTATGCGTAGGCTGGCATACCCGGTTTGGCAGGCATAGCAGGCAGTACCAGTGTTTACTGGTGTACAGATTGGGTTGAGTCAGGCAGGCTTATAGATTCTGGTGCATTTACTTAGCTATTCTTTTAGCTCGGCATTTTAGAGGCATTTAGTGGTAGCTCCTCCTTCAGTAGTTATATTTACAGCTTACCACCTTGTTTTATTTTTCGCCTCTGGTAGTCCTAGTGGGCATGTCTGAGTTTGAGGTCTACCCACTAGGGGAGGCTACTGTTTTATAGTAGTTCTCACCCCTCCCACTGTTTCTCTTTTCCTTTTTCCCTTTGTTTTGCAGAGTCTTCTGCGGCTATTGCTGGACCTTCTTCAGCAGAACGAGGTAAGAGGATAGCGGACTAGATAGTCGTCTACCCCGATCACGTACATAGTAGTTTTGGTGTATCCCTTGTACTCTCAGACAGTTGTACCTTTTCTTTTATTTTGGGTCTGGCTGTGGCCAGCTGGTTGTATTTTATTTGGTGAGCTGGGAGAGACACTTGTATTATTTTGAGAGTTATGTTGTACTTTTATTTTCAGCTTTCGTCTGAGATGTATTTAGTTTTAGTTCAGCTCTGTTTTATGCTCCTTTATGTTTTCTCTTATATTTGAGCAGGTTACCAGCGCTTCGTGTACACGGGAAATACCGTGTGCACTGCGAATCTGTGGACGGCCCCTGGGTTCTGGTTTACACCCGGGGCGTGACAGAGCGGACACATGCGCAAGTTATTTTACGGTGCGTCAACTTTGGGGTAGATTCTTTTTATATTATTGTTTGAGTTTTTTAAGATAAATTTTGTTGTTGCAGATTTACTTCATTAATCCTTTTTATATTATTATTTTTTAAGATATATTATTGGGGTAGATTCTTTTTATATCATTGTTTGAGTTTTTTAAGATAAATTTTATTGTTGTAGGTTTACTTCATTAATCCTTTTGGATTTGAGTTTTGTGCCCTTTTGTGTTTGATTGTTAGGGCTGAGACCTGAGACCTTAAATGTCACGTATTTGAAGCTAGTGTTGTCAGATTTTTTGGGGTGGAGCCATTTGCGTGTGGTGATCACTATTGAGTGTGCAGTCTTTCCACCGTCTGTGTTTTGCCGGGGTTTGCGATTCAGATGAGTTTCGTGTTGTCGAGAATAACAGATTACTTATTATGTCGGTTTATTAGATGTAGGTGGTTTAACTATATATTTTTATATGATTTATAGTTGTAGAAATATGCATATGAATGGTTAACTGTACTTTTTATAATAGTTGAACTGTTTGGTTTGGGGTTAGAAAATATTCTTATTTTATTACTAAGGGGCTTACGTAGGTTATCTAGTTGCGCGGACTTCGAAATAAGTGCTATTTGTAGTATGATTGGGTTTGTTTGATTATCAGGTAATTTATATTGTTGAACGAGGGATTAGTGTTTTTGTGACACTACAATAGTCTCACATCGGATGAGAATGAAGTTGTGATTGGATATATAAGAGACATGGACACTAGTAATAATAAGTTGGCTTAAGCATTTTGGGTCGGTGGTGGTTGGGCCCAACAAGTTATTATTGCTAGTGGGTCAGATCGTTACATTGGGTGTCAAAGCCAGTTACTAGTCGGAAGTGTATGACAAGTCTCGGCTGAGCTTGGGTCTAGATGACAGGGCTAGCAAGACAAGTCTCACAGACAAGTCTCACATCGCTTGGTGATCATGCGTGTGCGTGTGATTGGACTAACGAGAACGTCGGACCTAAATTGGGGGAGTCTGTGACATCCCAATAGTTTCATATTGGATAGGAATGAGATTGTAATTGGATATATAAGAGACAACGGACACTAATAATAATAACTAGGCTTAACCTTTTTGTGGTAGTGGTTTGAGCCCAATGAGTTATTATTGCTAGTGAGTCGGGTCATTACAGTTTTAGAGATATGTTCCTAGATGGGTGGAACCTAGATAGTGATATTTGTGCTACGTCATACTGTTATAGAGATTGCACTTGTCTTGATGTTCCATGGGCCATGGGCCATGGGCCAGTGTGTGTGGGTGTGCATGCTTGGGGCCCTGGGTTCGAGATGTTTGGTAATTCTAGTGTTGGGTGTAGTAGCCCCGATCCCCGTGTAGCTTCTCCCATGACCCACGATGTGGAACACCTATTATTGGTGTGTCGGACCCGCAACGCGTCAAATGGACTCATTGGACGGACTCTGTGAGGACTCTGGATTGAGCCTGCCCTTCGGCTATTTTTGTTGGAATTTAGAAAGGGCTTTAGGCTAATCTGAGGTCATATTTGGATTCATCGCAGAAAAACGTCGAAAATCGGCTATTTACTTGCCTTTTTCGGAGTCCGGATGCCTAAAAACGAACTCCCAGAAGTTTTCTGCGCATTTTGGTGCATGGGGGAAGCCGTGGACCAGCCTTGTACCACGTGGCAGCCTCGGATTGGCCGGCGCACAAGGCGCGGTGCACAGAGTGTTGGCGCTGGTGCATAGACCGGGCGCGGGGGACACGTGGCATCCTGCGATTGGCGGGCTCTCGCCACGCAATCCACGGAAACGCACCGGCTGGCGCATGGACCAGGGCGGGCCACGTGGCGGCCTCGGAGTGGCCGGCTCACGCGTGCGCGGTCCACGCGCCAGTGGGAGCAGGCGGGGCAGGTGGGGCAGGTGACCGCCGACGTGGGGGCGCCACGTGGCGCCTTGCAATTGGCGGGCGCCACCGCCCCACGTTCGGCGGTTGGGGCCACGTGGCGCACGCCTGCTGGCTCTGCACGCGCTGTCCGCTATTCGGGACACGCGTCGGAGCCAGGAGGATTCGGGCGCTGATCGTGGGCCGGGCCGGGGGAGCTTTTAGGCGCACTATAGCAGCCCGAAAGTTTCGGGCGCCCGGAAATTGGGCCCAAAAGCCTAATAAAGGGGGATTTTGTGGGCTTTTGTGTGAGGGCTATATATAGGCCGGGTTCTTGAGCCTTTTAGCTTTTTTCCCGAGCTTCTTTTGTGGGTTATGTAAAATATGGATCTGAATAGGGGAAAAAAAAAACACCTAGAGGGGGGGTGAATAGGTGTAAACAATAAACACTCCAAAATATTTGCGTAACAAAAACCCAATGCGGAAAAGTAAATAACACGCAGAGATTTTACGTGGAAAACTCCAATCTAGGAGTAAAAAACTACGGGACCGATCACACGGTGAAATCCACTAAGATTAAACACGTACAAAGGTGATATACCGTACTCACACGACTCAACCTTTTACCATACGCTCCAAGTAGATCTTCTCCGCTCGCTCCGCAACGCGCCTCGAATCCACGATTTGCGTCCAACGCCGAATCCACGGCGTCCAACGTCGAGTCCACGACGTCCAACCGAATCCACGGTCTCCACCAAAGTAGTACGTATCGATCACACGAACGTACCTCGCTCCGAATCCACGAGAGCGGTAGCACCTTGAGTCCACAAGGCCACGCGAATCCACGCGCCGATTTTTGGCAAAATCGTTGTTTGTTGGTGGTGAAAATCCTCCGAATACTTAGATCAAAGATAGATCGGAAATACCATCTAAGTATTCATTAATTTGATTCTACACAAAATCTGAGTTTTGAAACCCTAAAATCAAATTAATCAATATAGATGAAGAAACATAGAATAGATCTAGTTTTTCCCTTTCTTCTCTATATGTGGATTTTTCTAAATTTTCTCCGTTAATTTTTTCTCGGTTATTTACGGATTACAAAACTTAACCCTAAAAAATGAAATTAGTGTTTATTTATAGGTTAGAAACCTTTGGAAGAAGATAAGAATCAAAAACTGACTTAACAGAGTTTTTCCCGCACGACGGTCCGGACTGGATTTGGCTTGATCCGGACTGTCGTCATTTTTCAGAGAATTTCCTGAAAAAACATGTTCGGGGTCCGGACTGAAAGATGAACGGTCCGGACTGTTCATGCGATTTCTGCAGAATCCTTGTTCGGGGTCCGGACTGAACCAGGGGAGGTCCGGACTGAAATTCCGCCTGAACTTACCTACGTTCGGGGTCCGGACTGGAATGCCCTGATCCGAATCCTGAACATGTAACAGTCCAGTTTTTTAATTTTTATGCAATTAAAATCCATCCAAGTGTTTCTACACTATAAGAAGTATTCGGATCACCAAAATTATTTAGTTAAACGTACCTGATCCTTTTGAATTCTTCTTTCTTGAGATTGAGGTATATGATCCAGACATCTTCATCTTCAATCTTCAAGACTTAACCACTTCACGAAATACGCCAAAATAAAATCCTTAACAATCTCCCCCTTTGGCGGTTTCGTGACAAAACAAAAATTCACTTAAAGAAAATTTAAAAAGATATTTTTGTTGTTATCACCATACAACAAAAATTTACAATTAAGATCCAAATAAAAATGAATACATGAGATAAACTCCTAAAATAGACTCTAAACTTAGACGTTTGTACTCTCTGTAAAAGAAATAATTCTTGACAAAAGAAATCGTTCGATACCTCAAGAATTTAACATTCAAAAAATCAAACAGAGAGATGGAGTTTATACTCACCATGACATTTACAAAATCAGATATGTATAAGATAAGCAATCAAAGCAATTCAAATATCATCTAAGCATTAAATTCCAAATGTCATAAGTATGTTAGTCATCAAACAACTTGTTAGTAATATTACATGCCCAAATAGTTAGTCGAATAGTTAGTTGAGGCATGCATTCACAATATAAAGCAAAGTTTGTCATACTTACCTTCCAAGTTTTAAAGTGTCCAAAGTTCTCACAAACACATTGTTCATATGTCATCTCTCCCCCTTTTTGTCACTGAATTAGCCAAAATTACAAAAATTAAGAGAGTGAAAAGTTCAAAAAGAGTAAGAACTAAAATTGAAAATCCTGCAAAACAAAAAAATTGATTAGAACAACACAAGTTCACTCTAGATCTGATATGTCTGAGCTGCTACAGTCCAATTTGTGTAAAATTTCCTTGATCAGTCTTGAGATTCTTGAACATTTTCTTTTCATCTGTCGTTGCTCAGAAGTGATACACTGTATATCAATTGCCATTCTTTCTTGTTCCACAGACAATCTCCTCTGTTCTTGTTGGATGGAGGACATAGATGGATCATTCTCTGTCGTGTCTTTCCTAGAGGTCGAAGGAGGTAGTGATAATGTAGATGGTGCAGTTCTATCTTCAATCCATGAAGATTCTCTAGGAAGAGATTGTGACCTGGCAAAAGGTTCATTAATATGAATTCCACTGCCCCTTGGATTCTTTCGCCTCGTATATTGCTTGGTCGTTGAGCAAGACTTCATTAGCTTTTTGTTCTTTAAGTAAAACCTGTCTTCTTCATCAACAACCTGTTGTATTTCTTTACAAATTTCGTCCCAATCTTCTTCGTCTGATTCTGAATCATTTTGAATAACATTCTTTGTCTCTTCTTGATTTGCTCTATTTTGCTCTTTTTTAATTGACGCTCGTGTCCCTACCATGGCGGCAATGAGCACTAGTATCCATCCGAAAACCATCTTTGCTAGTGCGTTTGAAAATAAAGAACCTGCGAGCAAAAACTCAAGAACACGAAAAATTGTTTAATTTTCAAAAATTTAAAAAATTGTACCCAAACAATCATTATCGTGTACAGAGACTAGGAATCAAGTTAGTTTTGCAAAAAGAATTTTAAAAATAGATCAATTCCATGATTTTCAAAAATTCTCATAATATGCCCTAAAATCGAATTTTTAGAAATCGAACCTTAAAAATCCGTTAATCAAGAGAATACAAGGCATATAAACAAAACTAATCTATCCAGAGTTCTTATTTCAAAAGAAATTTGACCAAAAATCGTTCAAAATTGAATTAGAGGCATGAATTTCATTCACGTTTTCAAGAACAGAGCAAAAATAGTGAAGAACCCGAGTTTTGATCAAAGAAACTTACTTGAAATTGAAAGAACTAGAGTTTGGAAGAGTCCAAATTTGTTGGAGTCTAGAGAGAGAAGCTCTGGAAATTTAGAAACAAAAGCTTGAGGTAAAAAGAAATCAAATACCCTTTCGTTTCTATTAAACCCTAGCCGCGGTCCGGATCAGCTCGAGAATCCAGTCCGGATCGGCTACCCACAGACAATTTCCACCGTTCGGGATCCGGATCAGATTTTTCAGTCCGGATCGGCTTCAACTTTTTCTCCAGAAAAATTTACAACAATTTTAGAAATTCCAGAAAAAAGTATGTAAGCAATTTTTGTATATCAACTTTAAACAAAAATCATCGTTTCATATTAAAAGAAATAGATTATGCTAAATCTATCAATAATATCCAAGTAATAAAACGAAAATTTATAAAAATTAAATCTTTTAAAGTTGAACAAGTTCAAAACATCAATCACGATCTACTGAGTAATGCGTTTATCAAATTATTAATTTTGCAGAGAAAATGAAGCACATAGATCGATAGATGTTTGAAGTCCTAAATAAGTTAGATAATGTATGTAGTCAATTTATTGTAGGGAGTGGCTTTTTGAGCATTTTTCAATAAAAATCCCACCTTATACCAACCTTGGAATTCGACACAGTCAAGTATTCTAGAAAGCATTTTATTTAATCAACAAGAAAAACCATGCTTGGTATACATGTGGTAGCTGCACACAGTACTCGGACGACCGAGGTGGTAGCTCTTTCCTCCATGTGGTGGTAGTTTTCACACTCCTCATTGGGATGTAACTCTTTCCAAATCTTTTGGGCATAAAACTTTAATAAACTCCCCCTCAATTGGCTATCAATTATTTAAGATATGAAGTATTCAACCAAGATTTGATCTCGTGTTCATACTTAACTCAATTGTCAAATAAGATAAAAACTATACCAAAAGATCGTTTGAGAGAGAAATTGACTTTGATCAATTAAAGATGAACTAATTGATATAAATGATCATTGCATCAAATGAATTATCATGATATCCAAATCATAATAAATTTCTTTAGACATGAAAGGATGCAATTAAAGTCAATTAACTAATGCTTAGTTAATGTTCTATGTACAAGCATAGATAAAGAACAAAAAAACAAAACAAAACCTAACCTAAGCAAAGGTTCAAAAGAGGTTATTTCAAGAAAGCATTCCAATTGTTTTACGCAAATGAATAAAACGTTTTTGATCCAAAGGTTTTGTTAAAATATCAGCTAATTGATCTTCAGTTGAAACATAAGAAATTTGAAGAATACTTGATTCAACTAGCTCTCTTAGAAAATGATATCTAAGTTCAATATGTTTTGTTCTTGAGTGCAACACAGGATTTTTAGAAATATTTATAGCACTAGTGTTGTCACAAAGAATAGTTACCGAAGTCGCAGAAATTCGAAAGTCGCTCAACACGCTTTTCATCCAAACCAATTGAGTTGAACAACTACCCGCTGAAATATATTCCGCTTCGGTAGTCGAGAGTGCAATGCAGTTTTGCTTTTTACTATGCCATGCAACAAGACAATGACCAAGATAAAAACATGCACCACTCGTGCTTTTCCGATCATCCACTGATCCAGCCCAATCGGCATTTGAGTATCCTATTATGTCTAGAGTTGTGCCCATAGGATACCAAATTCCAAACTTTAGCGTTCCTTTGACGTACCGGATGATCCTTTTCGCCGCTTTCAGGTGAACCTCCTTCGGTGCAGATTGATATCTCGCGCAAATCCCAACACCGAAGGATATGTCCTGGCGACTAGCCATGAGATAGAGTAGACTTCCAATCATGCTGCGATAAAGCTTCTCGTCTACACTTTCACTAAGAGGTTCACTTCCTAATCCCTTGTTGCTAATTCCCATTGTAGTCGGAAAGTCTTTAGAGTTTTCTAATCCGAATTTCTTGACCAACTCCTTTGCATACTTGGATTGGCACAGATGAATGCCTTCTTCACTTTGTTTGACTTGCAATCCAAGAAAATATGTTAGCTCGCCCATCATGGACATCTCAAATTCGCTTTCCATGGTTTCGGCGAATTTTGAAGCATCATTATTCCTTGTTGCTCCAAATACAATGTCATCGACATAGATTTGTGCCACAATGAAGTTTTCCTGAAAATGCTTCACAAAGAGTGTCCGATCCGCTCCCCCTCGAGTATAGCCCTTTTCCAAAAGTTGCTTTGTCAACCTTTCGTACCATGCTCGCAATGCTTGTTTTAGACCGTAAAGAGCCTTTTTCAGTCGAAAAATATGGTTAGGTAGTTTATGGTCAATGAAACTTTTCGGTTGAGCCACATAAACTTCCTCATTTAGAAAACTATTTAAAAATGCGCTCTTAACGTCCATTTGAAAAAGCTTAATTTTGAAATGACAAGCAATCGCAAAAAGGATACGAATTGACTCGAGACGACCTACCGGAGCGAACGTCTCATCAAAGTCTATACCTTCAATTTGTGAATAGCCCTGAGCAACTAGGCGTGCTTTGTTCCTAACGATGGTACCATCCTCGTTTTTCTTGTTCTTGAAAATCCACTTTGTACCAATTATGTTGTGTTGCTTCGGAGGCTTCGTTAGTTCCCAGACTTTGTTTCTTTCAAATTGATGGAGCTCTTCTTGCATAGCTTCAATCCAATAATCGTCTTGAAGAGCTTCATCAACGTTCTTTGGTTCCAACATGGAGACGTAACACGCAACTCCACAAACCAACTGTCTCCGAGTTCTGACTCCTTATTGTGGATCTCCAATGATATTTGACTCTAGATGGTCCTTGGAGATACGTAGCGTTTGCGGTAACGGAGTGCTCGGAGGTATGTGTGATGATTCCTGCACATCAGATAAACTAGAAGAACCATGAGATGCATCAATATTATCGGAAGAATTATTATGAGAAGATGCAATATCTTTTACAGGAGTATCATCATCAAGAGACATATTAGGGGTAGATTTATCAGATGAAAAATGAAAAGCTTCATCTACTTTAATATTAAAAGATTCTACCACCGTTTTAGATTCGAGATTAAAATCCGATATGCTCTACTGTTTGTAGAATAACCCATGAAAATTCCTTCGTCACTTCGAGAGTCGAATTTTATAAGATTCTCGCGATCACGTAAAATGTAACAACGACTCCCAAAGATTTGAAAATATTTGATATTTGGTTTTCTACAAAACCATAGCTCATATGGTGTATTCAAAGTACCCGGGCGCAAATAAACACGATTGATTACGTAGACCGCGGTGTTAACTGCTTCAGCCCAAAAATGTAACGGGAGTTTCCGACTGTGAAGCATAACACGCGCCATCTCTTGTACTACTCTGTTTTTACGCTCGACTACACCATTCTGTTGAGGTGTATAGGGTGCAGAGAATTCATGTTTTATGCCATTGGAAGTGCAAAAATTATTGAATTTAGAATTGATGAATTCTCCACCTCTATCACTTCGAACACGAACGATCTTTTCATTTTTCTCAATCATAACACGATGAGATATCTCATGAAAAGAATCGAAAGTATCCGCTTTCTCTTTTAAAAATGTTACCCATGAATATTTAGAGAAATCATCAACCAAAAGAAAAATGTACCATTTACCTCCCAAACTTGGTTGACGAGTCGGCCCCATTAAGTCCATGTGCAATAATTCAAGTGACCGTTTGGTTCCCACGTGGTTTAAATTCTTGTGTGTGGCCCTTGATTGTTTTCCCTTTTGACAACCTCCACACACAATGTTTTCTTTAAAAGATAGTTTAGGAACACCCTTAACCACGTCTTTGTTTGAAATTCTAGCTAATTCCTTAAAATTAATGTGGCCTAGTCTTTCATGCCAAAGAGTTTCATTATCAAGTAACACTAGGTTATAATGTTCAGAAATTTTGTTAGGAACTACATAACAATTGTTTTCAGACCTAACCCCTTTCAAAAAGAATGAATGGTCCTTATTAGTTACAATACATTCAACAGATAAAAAATTAACTGAAAAGCCATTATCACACAATTGACTAATGCTAATGAGGTTAGTCTTAAGGCCTTCAACAAATAAAACATTGTTCAAAATCGGGCCATCTGGAATAGTAATTATTCATTTTCCAATAATTTTAGAAGAACGACCGTCTCCGAAAACTACAAGTCCTCCGGAGGTTTTCTCTAAAGTTTGAAAACAATTTTTGTCACCGGTCATATGACGGGAACATCCACTATCCAGATACCAAGACGAGTTGTCATAAGCATGCAGTGATGTATGAATGACAAGACAAGGGAAGAATTCACCTTTGCGCACCCAAACCTTTTGAGTTTTGGAGTACGTCGGTAATGATTGTGAAGTTATTCTCTGTGATGACCTGGATCTCTGCAGAGCTGTGGTAGAGTCATTGGTGACATCTGGGGAGCCTATACTGTGTGTTGGAGGTGTTTGCGCACCAATTGGACACAAGTGGCGGACTTCGGGCTTACTGGATCACGTGGGTGATCAAAGGACTCCGTCGGATCGTTAGAAGTGGTTTTGCGCGATGCGGATATTAAAAATGGACTCAGCGCGAAGTTTGGACCAAGGAATACCTTTCCGGATGCCATCGGCAAATTTTGGGGTTGGAATTTGGCAAAATGGACATCAAATTCGGATTCAGCGCGCGAAAACGGTCAAAACGGACTACCCACTTGTTATTTTTGAGCATCGGGTACTGTTCATGCCGGAACAGTGTTTCCGGCCGCCGGCGGGCAGCGGCGGCGGCGGCGGGCAGCGGCGGAGCACGGCGGACGGGCTCGGGCAGGCGGCAGGGCGGCCGCGGGCAGCGCGTGGGCGCGGGCAGCGCGCGGGCAGGCGCGCGGGTGCGCGGTCCACGGGCCGTCGTGCACCAGGGGTTGGACACGTGGCTTCTTTGGATTGGTCGGTGCAGTGGACTTGGTCTACGGAGCAGGCGGGCGTGGTGCATGGACCGGCGGGACACGTGGAGTCTTTTGGTTGGTGGGCTCATGGAGTCTGGGTCCACGGAGGTGAACCGGGGCGTCTCGGGATTCGCGCCTGGCAGGGGGCGCAGGCGGCACGTGGGCGCGCTGACCGGGCTTTCCCGCGCTCGGGCCCGCCACGTGTCGCCGCAGCGTTGGCCCACGCGTCGCGCAGTGGACGGCCAGCGCGGCTGTCCGCTGTGCGGGGGGCGACGTGGAGGCCCGGGAGGCTTTCGGGCACGCACAGTGTTGGGCCGGGCCAAACACTGTAGCCGCCCGAAAGTGGGAGCGCCCGGAAATTGGGACTTAATGGGAATTATCTGATTTGTTTCCAGCTTGTATTTAAAGGCCGAGTTCAACTGAAGAGAGCTTCTTCCCTGTTCATCTTTTCACAGTGCAACCTTCACAAGAAATCCTCCTCTCCTTGTGGCGATTCCATCTGCAGATTTCCAGATTTTTCAGCAGCACGCATCCCGAGGTTACCATTTTTACGGCGCGACGCGACGCTCGTTCGTTTGTGGTCTTCTTCGTCGCGTTTTGGTGCGAGGACTCCCCCGGCTTACCCCGAGCACCTTTTTCTGTGATTCTTGCGCCGTTGGCTTCACGACAGGTAGGGCTACGTTTCCCATGTTTACTGGTTTTTCCCATTCCGAGATTTTCATGGGTTTTTCAGATCATCTTGTGACCTCATTTTCTGGGGCGGAGTTTTGGGATAGCGGTGCGGTATTTTGGCGATATCTTCGCGCACAGGCATCGGATTGGGGCGATTCAAGAGGCTTTTTGCATCTACACATCACGTGGAATATCCCCAAATTTTCTTGGAATTTTCTGAATTTTTCCCCGAAGGTGAATATCCCTGTTTACAGAATCTTGTGGTTCAGTTTTTGAGAGTAGTTTATTTCGGGGTGGTTCCCTTGTCGGATTTGTTTCTCAGTGTAGGAAACTCGGATTTGAGTGTGCAGGTAGTCGTTTCGACGGGTTCGTCGCGAGGATCGTGACAGTATTTTTCTTGGAATTTTTTGGGCACATCTCACAGGTAAAAATAGGGAAACTGTGGACTGTTGTGTTTGGGGCAGATTTGTGTGAGCATTGTATGTTAATTATGTATGTTCTTTTGGGATTTTTGTACAGCGATCGCGGCGGCTTATCGGTTTGGGCGAGAGCACTTTCTGGACTTGGAATTAGCGATCGAGGTGGGTGGTTGTTGTTTACCTCTATTTTGACATGCTCACTAGGAATATTAGAGTGATCCCTTTATTTGGACATGCATGCTTAAGTGGTATAAATTGTGAGCCTTTCCTATGGAAATTACTATTGTGGATATTTGATAGTGGTTGGGACTTATTCATGTTGGTATGGATGGAATGTTAGCGTTTAACCTTGCATGTGGGTTGGATTATTTATTATGGGCTTTATGATTATCTTGTTAGTGGTTGTTACTATTTGAGGACTTTATGACATGCATAGGTGGATAGTGATGCTTTATCATGGATTATAGACATGTGTGGTTGGATAATGTTTTAGCATGATGGTTATATCTATGCGGAGTTATTAATTGTTACACATGTGGAACCACTATTGGTCGCCTTTTTCCTTTATTTCCTTGAGAACACTTGCATGCTTGTTTGGACATCTAGGTAGGCCATCTTTTATCGCTACACTTTCATGCCGGAACTTGACTTAGGAGAAACCTTGTTTGCTTCTTTCTCCTTTTCGTTAGTCAGGTGGGTTTGCTCGGGTTTGAGCAGGGGTTTGGGATAGTGTAGCCGGGGCCTGGATTATGGATCATGGGTTTTGGCGGCGACCGCGGATATTGGGCGGTTGACCGGATGTCGGTTATAGGACATCGGTGATACCATCTAATCTGTCACGCCCCGAGTTTAAAAATCAGGTCTGAAATTTTTCTTTTTTTTTTTTTTTTTTTGTTTAAATCAGAGTTTGCAAAACAGGCGTAACAGACCGCCACACATATAGGAAACTCTCTATTCCGCGAACAGAGACTCCCCTATATATGCACGGCTAGGCTAGTAATCAGCGACAGATATCTCAGTACAACTACTAATCTATTCAGCAGGAATAATCAGAATTAAGTTATTACATCATCAGTTTTAAATGTCTAAATCAAGATAAGCTGGAATGAAATACAGAAAGTAAATGTCTGCAAAAGTCATCAATGTGTAATGCTCATGGGGACAGCTCTATCGTAATCGGCTCACTGGATCGTCCCGACATCTCACCACCCGACGGACCTACAACAGTCACCCGAGGGTGTGAGATACACCGGAGTGCATCCCAGTGGGCACGACGAGCCGAGAAATAGCTAATCGTACCTACTGGGTACTAAAATCTGCGGATAGTAAAGATCTGTAGGAAAAGCTGGAAACATAGATGTCTACTAATAATCAGAAATAAAACTGCAGGTAAGTATGCTGAACAATCAGGGTGTCTCAGAGATAACTATCATGAAAACTGTAGAGCATGCAGGCCGGAAATCAAAGTTAACTACAAGGATCATGTATAAGAACTACAAGTGATACAAGCATGTCTACAGGTAATAGTGCTGGAAACAACTGAGCAGCAGTACGAGTAAAAGTAATGCGTCAAAGGTAAAAAAACCAAATATCCAATCATGTGCCAATATTGGTCTCAGAGAACCTCAGGCAATGCCACTGTTCGGCACCTTTTTCGGCTGACATAACCTTGTCGAGGGCTCACGGGTCTATCATCAGACCACTTTACCGGTAAAGAACAATCTCCACGGGGAGCTACCCCGGCCATGTTCGTGAAGTACAGCAGTGCATGGCAAGTCATAATGATCAATCTCACGGTCTAGTGACCGGGTAGTCGGCAACATGCCGAGATCCCAACAGGGAATCATCTATCGTGTCGATCAGAATCTATCATGCATATCGGAACATCAAGTAGTATCTATCAATCATGCATATCGGAATATCGAATAGTATCCAACAATCAGGATCAATCAATCATGCATATCGGAATATCAACAATAAATCGGCTGACAGGAATCAACAAGTGCCATCAAATCATGCAGATCTATATACTGAAAAAGTTGATGATCAGATATGTATATGGTATGTCTCATGAAGATCAAGGTCTATCAGAAATATAAAAACTGATAAACAGGTACGTAAGATATGTCTCACGTAGATCAAGATCTATCAGGACTAATCATAGGGCATGTCAATACAATCATCAAGGCTAATCTAGATAAAATCAGCAGGTATATATGATGAGTCTAAAAGAATCAATGTCTATCAGGGGATCATGTGATATATATGCAGTCATCATAGGTCGTATCGGTATAATTCGCAGGCTGGTCAAAAAAAAGGGTGTCCGACTGGACTAAAGCAACCAGAGGGCCGAATAGATCAAGCCCGGACCGAAGCTAACCCACTGGATGAAGGCAGACCCTCGAACTCCCGCACAGCTACTGGGAGGCTGGTGCTGAACAACTGGGCCCTGTATAAAGAGCTATAATCAGTATTAGACTCACACAACCCTTTCCCGTCGACGTTATACTACGGAAAGTTAAACGGGTCAAATCGGTCAATTTATCGATCAATATCTAATTCCTGGTCAACGGGGACCATCGGAATCCTACAAAATGGCCAGGTAGTGCGTAGGTACTGTCTAAGGTCAGCTAGGGTGACCATCTTGCATTTAAGTCCAACAGGTATCAAAATTTGCATAAAATAGTAAGTTCTTTACTGTTTCGGCTTGTTCGTAAAATCCGGGAATCCAAATGTGACACCGTAAGTGCCAGCGTGTCACATTTTATGCGAAGAACCCCGTGCTCATCATCTTGGGTCAGCGCGAAACCCCAGGGCAAAGTTAGCCTTTTATCTCGCGATTTTGGACACAGTGTTTTGCCCCGTTCTTACAATCCGGGGGTCCAAAATCGACGCCGTAAGTTTCAGCGGGTTCGTTACGTCGAGACGGAGCCCGTGCTCACGGGGTTTAGTCGACCCGGATCCCGAGTTAAAAGTTGGCCCAAAGTGGATTTATGTCAATTTTACAACTTTGATAAACTCTAATATACACTTGATCAAATTGAGCCCTAACAGGAGCATCATGTTCAGCATGCATAAAGAAGTGGAGGGCTCACCTGAGGGGTGCCGGAGGTCGGCCGGAAAGATGGCCGGAGCAAGGTAGAGCTCCAACTAGGCTCGGGTTGGCTACCACTTGGATCAACTCTGACCCAGACCTGTACCAGAGGTAAGCATAGGTTAGAGGAGAGTCCCAGAAGGGCTCGGGTCCATGCTGGGTCGAGCCCCGGCGACCGGAGGCGACGGCGGCCGGAGGCGAACCCGAGAGGGTGTTCTCGGGTGCAACTGTAGAACATGCAAATCCCACATTACATGCTTCATGCAAATGCATGCAAAGCTTCATATAAGACCAACGAACTCACCTGGGTCGTTTTCCCACCGTGCGGAGCCCCGGCGATCGCCGGAGTTCAAGCTTGGAAAATCCGAGTGCTCTAATGGCGGATTCCGGCCGGCGGTATTCGGGCCGGCGCAACCTGGACCAAAGTACTCCCCTTGGTACCAGGAAGCTTCCTGCAGTGGTGGCCGGCGACGGGGATGCACGGCGGCGCCGGACGGCGGCTGTCGGCCAAGATTGAAGAAGACCGGTTTCTAGGGCATCACCGATCGGTTTCGATCTTGATCCGATCACCCCCAGACCTCATGGAGGGGTTGTAGTCGATGAGAAGAACTGTTTCAACGATGCTGATCTTAAGTTGAACGGTTGGATCACGGCGGCGCGAGGCGACGGCCCAAAACGATAATTTCCGGCGTTGATGGCCTCTGCCGGCGATCGGGACGGCGGTCGCCGCCCAGCCTGCGCTCGGAGGGTCAACTCGACGTCAGAAGCATGATGGTCATGCCAAAAAGCTCGAATAAACAAAAGATCCCACGCACTCACCTCGTCGGAAAATTGAGAGAATGGAGAGGTTGGCTGCGGCGGCGCACGGCGGCGACGGCTGGGGACCGGATCACCACAGCCCGACAGAGGCTTCCCAGGGGACTCCTCCAGACACAATCTTGATCCTCCCAGACCCTCTAGTCACCCTCCTCTCCTCACACCCGAGCCCAAAGTGTTTCTTGATTCCCTCTCGTTTCCAGCGACGGGGGGGGTTTTGCAATGGCTGGTACGGGCTGGCGAGGAGTGGGAAGTTGGGTGAGGTCGTGGGTTACAGGCTGGTACGGGCTGCGGTTACCATACAGGTGAGGGCACGATCCCGAGTCGTGCAAGTATTGCACAATTGCAATAAACCCCCCAGCTTTTGGCGTTTTGGGTTTTGGTCCCTCACAGCAGCACAATCTCGCACTCAGGTCCTTTCTCAAGGAGCAGCACGCAGTTCGAGGCAACTTATATAGGGTTATATGTGCAAAAATCACATTTTTCGCTGTGTTTCACGCTTTTCGAGGCGATCCGTTCGTCGAAACGGAAAATGGACTACGCCATGACGTCCGGCTCGACGAGACCTATCAGGTAGCGATTTTTGATTTTCGAAAAACTGCCCGGATTAAATCTCGGTCCATAAAATATAGTCCCGAAATACAGTTTTTGCGTTTTTCGAGACTTAGAGTCGTCAAACGGAAATTCCGTCAGTGCCATTGCGTCTAGAACGTCGGAGCCATTCAAATCGACTACCTGAAGTGCTATGTTCGGAATCCAGACAGTGAATTGGCTCAACGTTGGCGCGAAGGGCTCGAAAATTAGGGTTTACTGTTCATTGTACCCTTGACTTAAGTCGCGGGTCCCGCCCGCTTCTTCGTCGATTTCTGGAAGATCCGACCGTCAGATCTGAACAAGTTTAATATGGTTTTCACTCAGTTCGTCATAACGGTCAAACTCATGGTCTCGGATCTTCGAGATTAGGCTCGGATTGAAAGGCAATATTTCTGGCCCACTAACTATGCAAATTACACTGCAGAAAAGGGGCACTTAGACTACGGGTGCTTTTCATGATCCAAATTCAACTTGACTCAAATCAATTTCATTTCTTTATTTATTTTCAAAATTCAAGTTCTTACATCTCTCCCACCAAAAAGGAAGTTTCGTCCCTGAAACTTATAATTAAAAGGTCTTATTCCAGAAGCCTACCTCTTAAAGTCATGCTTTATGAAATGCTTATAATAGTTCATTCGAGAGCTACGAAATCAGTCGTCGGGTTTCTCTCCGTTGGCTCTCCATGAGGGGTCAGTGCATAGACGCGTCCACCTGCCGACTGATGCCCTCCAAAAGGTGGTCGAGGTAGAGGGGGACGCCCAGTTGAAGCTGAGCTAGGCGCCGGTTCTTGTCGTCGTTGCGAAGGTGCGGGTACAGGGGCTGTGATCTGCGCAGGTGCGGAACCCTGCGGGCACTCTGAAGCTCTATGTCCCTGTTGGCCGCACCTGAAGCATCGACCATGCCTCTGTTCACAATCCCTCGCCCGGTGGGTATCCCCGCAGAAGACGCAAGGTCGGGGTGGCTTCGCCTTCTTGTTCTGATTTGAACGCCCATCGCCGTTTCCAGGATGTGCCCTTTTCTTGCCCTTGTCCTTGTCCTTGTCCTTGTCCACCGCATTCCGCTCAGCGCGGGACCTCTTGACCTCCGCCTCGATCGCTAGACACCGCTCCACGCAGTTGTCGAAGTCGGTGGAGAGGTGCGACGCGAGGTGTCGGCGGATCTCAGGCCTCAAGCCCTGTGAAAACAAGCGTACCTTCCGGCGTTCCTCGCGCACCGCCTGGGGCACCAGGTCGGCGATGCGCAGGAACTCCTGCTCGTACTCTCGGACGCTCTTGTCGCCCTGTTTGATCGTTTCCAACTCGCGCTCGAGACCCTCCTTGGTGGTCTCCTTGAGGTGGTGGTGGTCCATGACGGTTTTAAAATCCTCCCAAGTAGGATCAGCTGGACTCGGGAAGTAGCGCTCTCGATGTCGCCTCCACCATTTGGATGCCCGGCCCTCCAGGCAATGTACAGCGATGTGGACCTTGTCGCGGTCCTCGGTGTAGGCGTCTTGGAATAATTTCTCCATATGATCGATCCATTCCTCGACCGCCCAGTGGTCCTCGTCTTTGCCGTCAAAGGTTTGCGGCTTGAACTTTTTGAACTCTAGCAAAACCGCCTTCGCTCGGGCCCTCTCTGCTCGATCGGCCTCAGTATCGGCCGCAGGATCAACAGCGGGAGCGACAGAGCGAGAGGAAGCAGACACGATAGAAGCAGTGGCGGCATGTGCAGCAGCAACCCTCGGTACCGCCCTGGAGGTTGCGGCAGGGGCTGGAGCTGGAACGGGCCCCGCCGGTGGTGGTGCGGGCTCTACATCTGGCTCAGCCAAGCATTCAGGCTCAGCGACGGCTGGTGCAGCAGGGGGTGCAACCGGCGATGTGACCTCAGGTACAGGTGGAGGAGCAGGCGGGGTAGGAGTGGAAGGGCCAGCAGCCTGCTGCTGCATAAATTGCTGGAACATCCCAGCCAGAGTCGCCACCTGGACCTCAAGCCGGTCCATACGGCCCTGATCAACGGGCTCACTCGGCGTGCTAGGTGGCCGGCCTACTCCACGGCCCGTGCCCCGTCCCCGTCCACGACCTGGAGGACGAGCCATAGCTACAATATAGAAGCAGGTCAGAACAGACTCTGATAATATCTTGAGTTTCTATCCCTTATACTCGACATACCCAACGCTCTCACGCGACAAGTCATCCTAGGGTTCATCCTAACCAGTTCCTAATCAACTTTCCCTAGGTACCGTGTACCTATTGCTCTGATACCATCTAATCTGTCACGCCCCGAGTTTAAAAATCAGGTCTGAAATTTTTCTTTTTTTTTTTTTTTTTTTGTTTAAATCAGAGTTTGCAAAACAGGCGTAACAGACCGCCACACATATAGGAAACTCTCTATTCCGCGAACAGAGACTCCCCTATATATGCACGGCTAGGCTAGTAATCAGCGACAGATATCTCAGTACAACTACTAATCTATTCAGCAGGAATAATCAGAATTAAGTTATTACATCATCAGTTTTAAATGTCTAAATCAAGATAAGCTGGAATGAAATACAGAAAGTAAATGTCTGCAAAAGTCATCAATGTGTAATGCTCATGGGGACAGCTCTATCGTAATCGGCTCACTGGATCGTCCCGACATCTCACCACCCGACGGACCTACAACAGTCACCCGAGGGTGTGAGATACACCGGAGTGCATCCCAGTGGGCACGACGAGCCGAGAAATAGCTAATCGTACCTACTGGGTACTAAAATCTGCGGATAGTAAAGATCTGTAGGAAAAGCTGGAAACATAGATGTCTACTAATAATCAGAAATAAAACTGCAGGTAAGTATGCTGAACAATCAGGGTGTCTCAGAGATAACTATCATGAAAACTGTAGAGCATGCAGGCCGGAAATCAAAGTTAACTACAAGGATCATGTATAAGAACTACAAGTGATACAAGCATGTCTACAGGTAATAGTGCTGGAAACAACTGAGCAGCAGTACGAGTAAAAGTAATGCGTCAAAGGTAAAAAAAACCAAATATCCAATCATGTGCCAATATTGGTCTCAGAGAACCTCAGGCAATGCCACTGTTCGGCACCTTTTTCGGCTGACATAACCTTGTCGAGGGCTCACGGGTCTATCATCAGACCACTTTACCGGTAAAGAACAATCTCCACGGGGAGCTACCCCGGCCATGTTCGTGAAGTACAGCAGTGCATGGCAAGTCATAATGATCAATCTCACGGTCTAGTGACCGGGTAGTCGGCAACATGCCGAGATCCCAACAGGGAATCATCTATCGTGTCGATCAGAATCTATCATGCATATCGGAACATCAAGTAGTATCTATCAATCATGCATATCGGAATATCGAATAGTATCCAACAATCAGGATCAATCAATCATGCATATCGGAATATCAACAATAAATCGGCTGACAGGAATCAACAAGTGCCATCAAATCATGCAGATCTATATACTGAAAAAGCTGATGAACAGATATGTATATGGTATGTCTCATGAAGATCAAGGTCTATCAGAAATATAAAAACTGATAAACAGGTACGTAAGATATGTCTCACGTAGATCAAGATCTATCAGGACTAATCATAGGGCATGTCAATACAATCATCAAGGCTAATCTAGATAAAATCAGCAGGTATATATGATGAGTCTAAAAGAATCAATGTCTATCAGGGGATCATGTGATATATATGCAGTCATCATAGGTCGTATCGGTATAATTCGCAGGCTGGTCAAAAAAAAGGGTGTCCGACTGGACTAAAGCAACCAGAGGGCCGAATAGATCAAGCCCGGACCGAAGCTAACCCACTGGATGAAGGCAGACCCTCGAACTCCCGCACAGCTACTGGGAGGCTGGTGCTGAACAACTGGGCCCTGTATAAAGAGCTATAATCAGTATTAGACTCACACAACCCTTTCCCGTCGACGTTATACTACGGAAAGTTAAACGGGTCAAATCGGTCAATTTATCGATCAATATCTAATTCCTGGTCAACGGGGACCATCGGAATCCTACAAAATGGCCAGGTAGTGCGTAGGTACTGTCTAAGGTCAGCTAGGGTGACCATCTTGCATTTAAGTCCAACAGGTATCAAAATTTGCATAAAATAGTAAGTTCTTTACTGTTTCGGCTTGTTCGTAAAATCCGGGAATCCAAATGTGACACCGTAAGTGCCAGCGTGTCACATTTTATGCGAAGAACCCCGTGCTCATCATCTTGGGTCAGCGCGAAACCCCAGGGCAAAGTTAGCCTTTTATCTCGCGATTTTGGACACAGTGTTTTGCCCCGTTCTTACAATCCGGGGGTCCAAAATCGACGCCGTAAGTTTCAGCGGGTTCGTTACGTCGAGACGGAGCCCGTGCTCACGGGGTTTAGTCGACCCGGATCCCGAGTTAAAAGTTGGCCCAAAGTGGATTTATGTCAATTTTACAACTTTGATAAACTCTAATATACACTTGATCAAATTGAGCCCTAACAGGAGCATCATGTTCAGCATGCATAAAGAAGTGGAGGGCTCACCTGAGGGGTGCCGGAGGTCGGCCGGAAAGATGGCCGGAGCAAGGTAGAGCTCCAACTAGGCTCGGGTTGGCTACCACTTGGATCAACTCTGACCCAGACCTGTACCAGAGGTAAGCATAGGTTAGAGGAGAGTCCCAGAAGGGCTCGGGTCCATGCTGGGTCGAGCCCCGGCGACCGGAGGCGACGGCGGCCGGAGGCGAACCCGAGAGGGTGTTCTCGGGTGCAACTGTAGAACATGCAAATCCCACGTTACATGCTTCATGCAAATGCATGCAAAGATTCATATAAGACCAACGAACTCACCTGGGTCGTTTTCCCACCGTGCGGAGCCCCGGCGATCGCCGGAGTTCAAGCTTGGAAAATCCGAGTGCTCTAATGGCGGATTCCGGCCGGCGGTATTCGGGCCGGCGCAACCTGGACCAAAGTACTCCCCTTGGTACCAGGAAGCTTCCTGCAGTGGTGGCCGGCGACGGGGATGCACGGCGGCGCCGGACGGCGGCTGTCGGCCAAGATTGAAGAAGACCGGTTTCTAGGGCATCACCGATCGGTTTCGATCTTGATCCGATCACCCCCAGACCTCATGGAGGGGTTGTAGTCGATGAGAAGAACTGTTTCAATGGTGCTGATCTTAAGTTGAACGGTTGGATCACGGCGGCGCGAGGCGACGGCCCAAAACGATAATTTCCGGCGTTGATGGCCTCTGCCGGCGATCGGGACGGCGGTCGCCGCCCAGCCTGCGCTCGGAGGGTCAACTCGACGTCAGAAGCATGATGGTCATGCCAAAAAGCTCGAATAAACAAAAGATCCCACGCACTCACCTCATCGGAAAATTGAGAGAATGGAGAGGTTGGCTGCGGCGGCGCACGGCGGCGACGGCTGGGGACCGGATCACCACAGCCCGACAGAGGCTTCCCAGGGGACTCCTCCAGACACAATCTTGATCCTCCCAGACCCTCTAGTCACCCTCCTCTCCTCGCACCCGAGCCCAAAGTGTTTCTTGATTCCCTCTCGTTTCCAGCGACGGGGGGGGTTTTGCAATGGCTGGTACGGGCTGGCGAGGAGTGGGAAGTTGGGTGAGGTCGTGGGTTACAGGCTGGTACGGGCTGCGGTTACCATACAGGTGAGGGCACGATCCCGAGTCGTGCAAGTATTGCACAATTGCAATAAACCCCCCAGCTTTTGGCGTTTTGGGTTTTGGTCCCTCACAGCAGCACAATCTCGCACTCAGGTCCTTTCTCAAGGAGCAGCACGCAGTTCGAGGCAACTTATATAGGGTTATATGTGCAAAAATCGCATTTTTCGCTGTGTTTCACGCTTTTCGAGGCGATCCGTTCGTCGAAACGGAAAATGGACTGCGCCATGACGTCCGGCTCGACGAGACCTATCAGGTAGCGATTTTTGATTTTCGAAAAACTGCCCGGATTAAATCTCGGTCCATAAAATACAGTCCCGAAATACAGTTTTTGCGTTTTTCGAGACTTAGAGTCGTCAAACGGAAATTCCGTCCGTGCCATTGCGTCCAGAACGTCGGAGCCATTCAAATCGACTACATGAAGTGCTATGTTCGGATTCCAGACAGTGAATTGGCTCAACGTTGGCGCGAAGGGCTCGAAAATTAGGGTTTACTGTTCATTGCACCCTTGACTTAAGTCGCGGGTCCCGCCCGCTTCTTCGTCGATTTCTGGAAGATCCGACCGTCAGATCTGAACAAGTTTAATATGGTTTTCACTCAGTTCGTCATGACGGTCAAACTCGTGGTCTCGGATCTTCGAGATTAGGCTCGGATTGAAAGGCAATATTTCTGGCCCACTAACTGTGTAAATTACACTGCAGAAAAGGGGCACTTAGACTACGGGTGCTTTTCATGATCCAAATTCAACTTGACTCAAATCAATTTCATTTCTTTATTTATTTTCAAAATTCAAGTTCTTACACAACCGCGGATAGTAGGCGGTTGACCAGATGTCGGATGTGGGATATGTGATTGTTGGTTATTCCGGCGACCGCGGATTTTGGGCGGTTGACCGGAGGTCGGTTGTGAGACCTGGTCGTGGATTGTGGGGTATTGCGGTAATCGCGGATATTGGGCGATTGACCGGATGGTTACTTTTGCATCTGATTGGGGATTCAGTTTTCTTTTAGTGGAGGGTTGTGTTCCACTGGGGGCTTTATAGTTGTGATCCAATCCTGCTTTTATCACCGGCGCGGTTATTGCCCGGTGATGCTTTTATCACACCGGCGCGGTTATTGCCCGGTGATGCTTTACTCGTGTGGGTAGCTCCCCTCGAGATGCCCTTCGGAGGCCGGGGCTGGACAGTTATGGACAGATTTGCTATCACATCGGCGCGGCTTTTTGGCCCGATGATGAGGGCGCCAGCAGGAACTTTGCTATCACATCGGCGCGGCTTTCTTGCCCGATGATGAGGGCGGTACAGATTGGGTTCATCTGGGACGGTTGGTTATTGTTGCATACGGTTATTCCAGTCTAGGACTGTATTTTAGAGGCATTGTAGTGGTAGATTTCCCTTTTGGCAGCGGTTTCATTTCTTACCACTCTTCTTTCCTTTTTGCCTCTGGTAGGCCTAGTGGGTGTGTCAGAGTTTGAGGTTTTACCCACTAGGGGAGGCTACTGGTTTACTAGTAGTTCTCACCCCCATTCTTCTTTCCTCTTTTTCTTCTTCCTTGCTTTGCAGTGTCTTCTGCAGGTGCTGCTGGGCTTTCAGCGGCGGGTCGAGGAGAGAGGACGGCTGAGTAGATAGATCTCGAGGCAGGATGAGCGTGTTAGCTGGACTGTTGGTGTACCCAGGTTTCCTCAGACGGTTGTACTTTTACATTTGGGACTGGCTTTTGCCAGCAGGTTGTATTTATTTTGGTGAGCTGGGAGAGACTGATGTATCATTTATACAGATGTATTGTATTTTATTTCCAGGTTCAGTCTGAGATGTATTAGTTTTAGTTCAGCTCTGTTTTTGTTGCTCTTTTATTGTTATCTCTTATATTTGAGCAGGTTTGGCGCTTCGTGTACACGGGAAATACCGTGTGCACGGCGGATCTGTGGACGGGCCCGGGTTCTGGTTTACACCCGGGGCGTGACATTCTCCTTGGTGAATGCGTCTTGTTTGATTGATCACTTTTCATTGATGATGTCGTCTTGTTAGGTGTATTACGAAGGTTCTTTACCTTTGAAAAATTCTCCTTTGATTTTCGGGGAATGAACTCGTCGGTAGTTGTTGCAAGAGGCGCTTGATTTGATCGTTTTGCTCCAATCTTGCAATCTCTTCTTATATGCCCTGCAGAACCACAACGAAAACATACCTTTGTACATGTTGAACCCGAGGTAGGTGAGGTAGGCTTGTTGTCGTTGGATGCATTGATTTTCGTCGGAGGAGGAGACGCCGACTGGGGCACAAAAATTGTTTCACTCGAACTAGGACTGTTTCCAGTTCGATCGTATCCAAGGCCCAAACGATTCGTTTGACCAAGACCAAGCATCTTATCCAACTTGCTCCTTCCGGAAGAGAAACGCTTCAAATCTTCCTTAAGTTGGAATATGGTCTTCGTCATCTCCATCTTCTCTTGTCGAGCCTCGGAGTAGAGCTTCAAGAAGTAATTAGCTTTATCCACCAACTTGTTGTGTTCCTTCTCGAAATGCTCGTTCTTCTCTTGAAGGGAAACATTTACTTTGATCAAATTGTCCCTTTCCACTTCAAGAGCGTTTTAGAAAGAAGTTGTCTTTTTAGCTTCTTCTTTAAGATCCCACAACCTTCTTCTCAAACTCTTGTTTTGCTTTGCCAGTTTCTTTGAATCCTTCAGTTGTTTATGATAGGCAAAAGCAAAGTCTTCACCTTCGGAATTACTCGGTTCATCATCCGTCGCATTCTTTTCAACTTGGGAGGAGTTGGATAATGAACCGGATGTACTTGCCATAAAGCACACGTAAGGTGAAGTTGTGGACGCGTGGAATGCCATTGCGTTATTATCCTCATCACTGGAAGATGACTCATTGGAAGTTGAGGTGCCATCCCAAGTGACGGCTTGCATCGCCTTCTTCTTTGACGGATTCTTGTTGGGACACTCCGTTGAGAAGTGACCGTAGCCTCGGCACTTGAAACATTGGATTTGTCCCTCCGAGTTCTTCTTGTCCTTTGAAAAACTCTCTTGCTTTCTTGACTTAAAGCCTGAAGTTCCTTTGCCTTTCTTAGACTTTACGAAGGATGAGGTTTGCTTGAATTACCCCTTTAAAAGCTTCGGCGAAATTTCCTCGTCAAGAATGCAAGTTGCTTCTTGAAATCCTCCATTGATAGATTCTCATCATCGTCTGAGGAGGATGAAAACGCGTCTTCTTCCTTTGTTGATTTCAATGCAAAACCTGAAGACTTAGAAGAAGATGGCTTTCCAGAAGAATTGTTAGTAGGAAAAGTCATTTCATAAGTTTGAAGTGCACCAACTAATTCTTCTACTTTGATTTCGTCCGGATGTTTTACTGTTTCAATGGCTGCAACCTTAGCACGAAATCTTTCAGGAAGAGTCCTTAAAATCTTTCTTACAACTTTAGATTCTGGAATTTTCTCTCCCAAGTTAGCACATGTATTAACGATATCTTGCAATCGTGTATAATAATCTGTGAACGATTCATTTTCTGCCATAAAAATTGAGTCAAATTTGCTCGTAAGCATTTGCAGTTTTTGAATCTTCACAAGGCTTGTTCCCTCATGTGTAACTTGTAGAACATCCCAGATTTCTTTCACAGTCTCACATGCCGAGACGCGAGAGAATTCGGTTTGCGACAAAGCATTAAATAATGCGTTAATTCCTTTGCCGTTGTAAGAAGATGTATCAATTTCTTCCTTGGTCCATTTCGACCTAGGTTTGATGGTGCGAACATCAGCAATAATTTCAGTAGGATTTGTCCATCCAAACTCGATTGATTGCCATACCCGTTCATCGATGGAAATTAAAAACGCTCTCATGCGTACTTTCCAATAAGCATAGTTTGTTCCATCGAAGAACGGTGGTCTGTGGATGTTTCCACCTTCAACCATTGTTTACAACCCTATTCCCGCTTTGATACCACTTGTGGGTTATGTTAAATATGGATCTAAATAGGGGAAAAAAAACACCTAGAGGGGGCGTGAATAGGTGTAAACACTAGACACTCCAAAATCTTTGCGCAACAAAAACCCAATGCGAAAAAGTAAATAACACGCAGAGATTTTACGTGGAAAACTCCAATCTAGGAGTAAAAAACCACGGGACCGATCACACGGTGAAATCCACTAAGATTAAACACGTACAAAGGTGATATACCGTACTCACATGACTCAACCTTTTACCATACGCTCCAAGTAGATCTTCTTCGCTCGCTCCGCAACGCGCCTCGAATCCACGATTTGCGTCCAACGCCGAATCCACGGCGTCCAACGTCGAGTCCACGACGTCCAACCGAATCCACGGTCTCCACCAAAGTAGTACATATCGATCACACGAATGTACCTCGCTCCGAATCCACGAGAGCGGTAGCACCTTGAGTCCACAAGGCCACGCGAATCCACGCGCCGATTTTTGGCAAAATCGTTGTTTGTTGGTGGTGAAAATCCTCCGAATACTTAGATCAAAGATAGATCGGAAATACCATCTAAGTATTCATTAATTTGATTCTACACAAAATCTGAGTTTTGAAACCCTAGAATTAAATTAATCAATATAGATGAAGAAACATAGAATAGATCTAGTTTTTCCCTTTCTTCTCTATATGTGGATTTTTCTAAATTTTCTCCGTTAATTTTTTCTCGGTTATTTACGGATTACAAAACTTAACCCTAAAAGATGAAATTAGGGTTTATTTATAGGTTAGAAATCTTTGGAAGAAGATAAGAATCAAAAACTGACTTAACAAAATTTTTCCCGCACGACGGTCCGGACTGGATTTGGCTTGATCCGGACTGTCGTCATTTTTCAGAGAATTTCCTGAAAAAACATGTTCGGGGTCCGGACTGAAAGATGAACGGTCCGGACTGTTCATGCGATTTCTGCAGAATCCTTGTTCGGGGTCCGGACTGAACCAGGGGAGGTCCGGACTGAAATTCCGCATGAACTTACCTACGTTCGAGGTCCGGACTAGAATGCCCTGATCCGGATCCTGAACATGTAACAGTCCAGTTTTTTGATTTTTATGCAATTAAAAATCCATCCAAGTGTTTCTACACTATAAGAAGTATTCGGATCACCAAAATTATTTAGTTAAACGTACTTGATCCTTTTGAATTCTTCTTTCTTGAGATTGAGGTATATGATCCAAACATCTTCATCTTCAATCTTCAAGACTTAACCACTTCACGAAATACGCCAAAATAAAATCCTTAACATCTTTGCCTCTGTGCCCTCAACTGACTTTGATCTTCATCTTGTTTTGCATCTTGCGAAGGAGTTTCGGAATTTTTTGAGGCTGCAGCATCAACGTCTTCGGCGAGTTAGCACAGTGCGACGTTCTTTCGTTGGTGGCCCATTTCCGTCGTGTTTCGGTCCACGAGGTCCACAGAGCTACTCCGACAGAAGTTTCGGACGATTTTCACGGCGTCGGATTCACGAGAGGTAAATATATGATTTTCGTATTTTCCACTCCTCCCAGATTTGAGTTCTTTTTAGGGGTTTCGGGTACATTTTTTAGCACTATTTTGCTGGTGGTTGTTCCTGGACAGCAGCACCTTGTTGGATTTTTATCTCTGCACTCAAGTTTCGGAATTCGACGTTTAAGGACTCGATTGACATCTACACTTCACGAGGATCGCTGTGGTATTTTTATTGAAATTTTCAAAATTTATTTCGCAGGTGATAATTAAGCTTCTTTGGGACTGAATTTCAGCAAACTGTACACTTGGAAATTTTGTGTTGATTGTAACTTTGGACTATATCTTTGTACCCAGGAGGAGTTTTTGAGTGTTTTTGGACCCGTTGGAATTGTGGGAATTGGAGGACTATTCCCGTGTAGTTTCAGCTTTTTGGACTTTGGACAGCTTTGCACTTTCAGGTGGGTTGCTTCGTCTTCAAAACTGGCGAACTGATTAGTAATTCTATATTGTAGGAAACATGCATGATTGTGAGTGTATTAGGAAGCATGCTAGAAAGAGAGAATTGATGTTACTTGTGTTGTTATGATGATCATATTAATTTATTGCTTCCTAAATCTGTAAATTAAATGCTATCTTTGGAACTTGACCTAGCACCCCGTCATATGCTACATGTTTAACCATACTAGTAGAAAACTCCAACTTGGGCTAGGTTATTTATGCTTTAGACATTCCCACACTGTTATCTATTATTTTACCTGGACTTAGAGTTTCCTCGCCCGGATAGTGGGCCGAGTGGTCGGGTTGTTGTGGGATGCATGTTACACTCGCGCCTGGGAGCCGAGTGGAGTCTGGTAGCAGTGTTAGATCAGTGTTTTATTTACAGTAGATGCATCATGTTTCCATCTGTTCCACTTCTTGAGCATTTAGATTGAGGCATTGTCACGCCCCGGGGTTGAAACTGCGACCCGAGCTCGCCAACAGATCCGCCACCTATGCCAAACCCGCATAGGCGAAGCGTCCTACCTGCAAGAAAAGGGCTACAGCTAAATAGATATCAGAGCTAAAATATAAAACTGCTGAAAAATTTAAAACCAATGGTCTGTACAACTGGAACTAAAGGTACAAAGTCCATCTCCCATAAATGATAATCATACAATAACCTCAAATACAAAACTCTGGACTCAACACGGAGGTAATCCTGAATAAATAAATGATACATCAGTGTACAGACTCTCAGTACAAGTCAGATCCTCACAACAGATCAGTCTCTCAAAATAAAAACACTAATCTACCGACTGTACTGAAGATCTCCTTTGGAAGGGGTACCGCTACTCTCCAAAGATAGGTAGGGATCTAGCTCGCGACTGCCTCGCCTCGAACAGCAACCGCAGAATCAGCAACACCCGCTAAGACTCTACAAAACAAAGGAGAGAAGGGACAAAAAGGGGGAGAAAACCCCCAACGGGTGTGAGAACTACATCAAAAAGGAGTTCTTAGTGGGTGTCGCCACCAGGCCCGACGATCTGCCCACCAAGTCCACAAGAGGCAAAAGATGACCAATGCAATACAACTGAAAGAAGGAGCTGGAGACACTCTACAGCTACCATGCCCCTATCTAAAAGCTCAAATGGGAAAACTCTGATAAGGATATGCAACACTCGCACACGTGGTGCTCAATCGACCCAATCAAGCTGACTGCCACATCGGGTCCAGTCAAACCTGCGCCCACCTACAACCACCTCCCGCTGACGGGCAGGAATTACGTAGGGCGTCCAAACGGACTAACTCGCTATCGAGTAGTGGCTCATGAAGGCTATAGTCAAAATCCATGCCCTCTCTCTCAGAACGGATAAACTCGAGATGCTCAACCTCTCACACAATGGTCAAAGAACTCACAACGACCTCGGGACCACCGTCAAACCCTAAACGGTTCCCAACAACACTAGCACTAGACTCCACTCGGTCCCCTCCCTGACACTAGTGCAACAATAAAGTAGATGCCTGAATAAACCCAATCGATGGACCAGTAAAAACTGGCACTGCCTGCTCAAACTGTCTCAAGTATTTGCTAACAAATCGGTACTCACTGACCGATACTCAAGGTCTGGCTCTCACTGGCCACAGTCAATGTCTGGCACTCACTGGCCATAGTCAATGTCTGGCACTCACTGGCCATATAAATCGCCTACTCCGGAGTGGCACTCGTGGGGAGCGACCCACACGAGTAAAGTAAGTCTGCCATCAGTATCACAAGTATCTCTGTATCGAGTATCACAGTATAGCAGGACTAGATCGTGATGATGATCAAAGTGGGAAAAACCCTCCACTAAAGATAACCCGAACCCCCAATCAATGCGATGATAATCAATAAGTGGGAAACTCCATCCACTAGAGGAATCCTATCCCCAATAAACATCCGGTCAACCGCCCAATGTCCGCGGTTGCCGCAATAACCCAAAACCCCAATCTAGTATGACGAACTCACTCAACAAACCTGGCTACACTATCCTACAACCCTGCTCAACCCGAGCAATACCCCAAGTATCACAATGAAAGGAGAAGAGATGACAACATGGTTTCTCCTAAGTCAAATTCCAATAAGTAGTGTAGCAATAAAAGGGGCCTAACTATATGTCCAAACAAGCATGCATTTGTCCTCAAAGAAGAATAAAGAAGAATAAACCTCATGCCAACTTATCAATGACCATACCTGTCCATAATTCCCTATCTATAATCGCTCCTCAGAGTAGAACCTGCACATAACTATATAATCCTATCCCATTGCATAAGCCAGCCTCATAAAAAGGTTATGTGCTAACATGGCATGATAATTAATCATATAGGGTAACCTTGCCTTAGGTAAGCTTCCACTAATCATCAACATGAATATCTGATTAATACCATTGTCATAATATGAATAATTAACTTGCCATCCTCATAAAGTCAACATTGTTAAGCTTACCGATCAATCCCAGGTATTGTACCCTACACCTGCACGCAATTCTAACATGTAGAATTAGAGAACCGTCCACTGGTTCTCGGAATAAAGCACCCACCTGAAACGCATTCCGCAGAAAAAAGCTGAAGTCGGTGAAGTACGCAGCCACACGAAATCCAAAATCTGCCAAAACCGCATCCACGGTAAACAGCCGCACAACCTCCGTTCCAATCAACAACATCACCAACAATTAATAACCAATTACCACATATTCCCAAAAACAGCACAAGCTGTTTTTACCAACAAGCAGAGAGGAGGGAAATTTTCACCTATATACAGACCTCAAAAAATTCCATAAAAATCGCGGTTGCGATCCTCGCGACGAGTAGCCCCAAATCGACTATTTAAACGCCCCGTTCCGATACCTGTAGGCCAAGAAACAATTCGGACAACATTGGAAACCATTCTCTCAAGAACACAGTTCTGCTGAAAAAAAAGCAGCAAAGAAGCTTAATTCTCACCCTCGAAATGACCTCAGAAAAATCCAATAAAAATACGGGTGCGTTCCTCTCGAAGAATAGATATCAATTGAGTCTTTAAACGTCTCATTTCGATGCACGAGCATAGAGATAAAAATCCGACAAGCCTCCGCTGTCCAAAAAATCCACCAGCAAAATAGTGGCTCAGAGATGTCTCGAAAACCATGCCATAAGCTCGGAATCCAGCAAGATGATCAACACGAAAATCGAAGACGTACCTCTCGTAAATCCAACGCCGTAGAAATCGTCCAAAAATACCATCGAAGTAGCTCTGTAGACCTCTCAGACTGAAGTGCGATGGAAACGGGCCTCCAACTGAAAATCGTCGCACTGCGCTCCGATGCCGAAGTCGTCGATGCCACTGCTTCCAAAAATTCCGGGCCTCTGGCAGAAGATGCACAACATGAAGATCTACAACTTTGCTATAGGGGCCAAGGGCAGAGGAGCTCGGGAAAGGGGGCAAAAATGCTCAGCAAGCAGCCTATTTATAGGCCCAACCCGAAAATCCACCCTTTGGACTTTTGGCCCAAACTTTCGGGCGCCCGGAACTTCCGGGCTGCTACAGTAACGGGCCCGGCCCGTTACTGTTCACGCCCGAAAAATCCCCAGGCCGCCACGCGTCCACCCAAACAGCAAACAGCTGTTTGGGCCAACGGCGCTGCGCCACGTGGTCGAACCGGGTGCCGACACGTGGCGCCGACAAGCGGGAGCAGCGGGTCAACGCGCCCACGTCGCCCCCACGCGTGCCCACGCGCGCCTGTCGGGCACGCAGCCCGAGGCCACCCACTCTCCGCACCGTGGACCACGCGCACAACACCGCACCATCCACCATGCGACACGTGGCCATCCCTTGGTCCACCGTGCACCCCGCCAAGTCCGTGGACCGCGCCTGCTGCGCCGGCCAACCGGGAGCCGCCACGTGGCCAGCGCCCGGGTGCACGCCTCCGCGGTGGACCGCGCGCCTCCGCCGCCGCCAGCCGCCGTGCTTCGCCGCCCGCCGCCGGCGCCGGCGCTTCTCCGGCCGCCGGAACAGTAACCCCGAACCTCGAAATGCGTGTTTTTGCATCCGGACTCTGAAAAATATAAGTAAAAAGTCCGTTTTTACCGTTTTCGCGCGCTGAATCCAAATCCGCTATCCGATTTGCCAAATTCCAACTCCAAAATTTGTCGAAGGCATCCGGAAGGGCATTTTTAATCCAAATTCTGCACTGAGTCCAATTTTGATGCTCGATTCACGCGAAACCACTTCTAAACAATCGACGGGGTCCCCCGATTACCCACGTGATCCATTTTACACCCGAAGTCCATCACTTGTGTCCAAATTGGTGCAGAAACACCGCCGACACGCCCCATGGGCCTCCAAAAGATGCAGGTCACACTGTAAAAGCCCTGTAGAGATCCGGGTCACCACAGGCATAGTAGCTGTAGAGTTATTTTCCAGCCTTTACTTTCAGTACTGCATTTGTTACTTTATGCCTCTAGTAGACTTAGTGGGCAGATCGTCGGGCTTGTTGGCGGTACCCACTGAGAACTACTGTGGGATGTAGTTCTCACACCCGCCGTGGTGATTTTTCCCCAGGGACCTCTACTCCAGTTCCTACTGCTCTAGTTGCTGATCCTGCTGATCGAGGTAAGGGAGTCGCGAGCTAGATCCCTACCAGTTTTCTTCCTGTGAGAGTAGATGTACCCTTTTAGTGATGTACTAGTGCGTCAGTGATTTTGGGATGTATCATGTATATTTTACTTTTGAGAGCTTTAGTTTTGGAGTGACTTATGTATTGTGAGGACCTGGCATGTACTATTTGAGGATTTGCATATTTTTATTTCAGCAGTTTACTTTTTAGCTCTGATATCTGTATAGTGTAGTTGATCTTTTGCAGGTTAGTCGCTTCGTCTATACAGGGCTTCCCGTATGGGCGGCGGATCTGTTGGCCAGCCCGGGTTGCAGTTTCGACGCCTGGGCGTGACATTGGGGGCCCATGAGTTTATTTTGGGATTTCTGTCTTGAGTCGTTGGTGATATGAGGGGTCGCCATTTTGATCATAGTATGCATGCCACATCGAGCTTTATTAGGATTTATCGGTATAGGAGTCGAATGGTAGGGTGGAGGAGATAGGATGGCATCTACTGTTAATGGGTGCACCATCGGACGTGTAGCTCGGACAGTAGAGAGAGATGATAAGTGCTTATCTGTTGTCGGGCGCACCAACGATCGCATAGTCTAGGCAGTAGGCGGTGCAGTCTTGACCGGACTGTTGAGTCGGTCAGTTCATGATTGGGTTATGTGCTCCGGTTAGTTGGCTGGTGTTGTGTCAGGTGTTTGAGTCTGGGTGGCTGAGTTCTCGTCTTTCCTTGTGGGTTTTCCGTTGACTGCAGGTTTGGGTTAGTGATAGGGTGAGTTGTGGTTTGAAGGCATGATAGCTTAGTGTCGTGTGATTTTATTTTATTTTATTTTATTATGTTTTGTTACTCACTATTTGTTATAGTTTCTCTATTTTGTCTCTGGTAGACTTAGTGGGTAGGTCGTGATTGTCGCCGACCGTACATACTAGAAACTACTATTTTGTAGTTTCCACGCCCACTTGTGGTCTATATTTCAGGGCCTTCCAAATCAGCTCCAGATCGAGATAAGAAATTTACACCGTAGATAGCAGTTCATACCCAGTATTATTTTTTTGGTTGAGGTAGACCACTTGTGAAGACCCGAACCCCAGTGGTTATTTTGTTGTTGAGTTTGGCATCCAGATGACACCTAAAATGAGTGTTGGGTTTGTTTGTGCGAAAAACGAACATGAAAATTGGATTCGGCACAAAATTTCGTTGAGAATGGGCTGTTTAGGCGAATTTTTGGATGTCGGAGTGAAAATCAGGCCCTGAACAGTGTTGGGCCGACCCGGTTTGACCGGGTCAATAGGCGGGCCACGTGGCGCCCTCCGGTTGGCCCAGTGCAGCCAGACTGGCGCGCCTGACGCAGCAACAAACTGCGTTGCCACACGGTAACCGCTCATTGGGCCGCGTGGCGGTTGCAAAATGGGCCAGCGCACCCACGTGATGCGTGGCGCGCGCGGACTGGGCCAGAGCTGCGCCACGCTGGCATGCTGGGTGCGGCAGAGGCGCGACACCGTCTTTGACCAGGCGCGGATTGGCCCACGTGGCGCCATCCGCGAGATCTGGGCGCGCGCGCGAAGTGGGCCGGATTCGGGCACGCACAGTGCGCCCGATTCAGGCGTCCGAAACCCGACCCACCAGCAGCCTATACATTTCGGTCCGGGGCCATTTTTTAGGCCGTTTCTTCACCATTTTTGTCCCGGGAGGGCTCATTTCGAAGCTTGAGAGATTCTCCACCTTTTGCACTCATTCTTTTTAGATTTTGAGGCCTCCCTGAGCAAAGTATCTGTATTCTTTTCCCCTCTGTCACCCAAGGCACTGTCTTGGCCGCACCGTCAACGATTTTTTTGGAGTTTCCCTCGGGCTCTAGGAATGAGCTTTTGATTTGAAATTTTGGAGGGGTTTTTCCTCTTTGATAGAGCTACCTTTTTCATGTTGAGCCCCGACTTCGAATTCAGCTCTGGAACATGTAAAATGGAGCTTTTTTGGGATTCTTGTTGCCGTTATTAGATCTTTTTGCGCGAGGGACGCTAATCATGAGTTTTCTTTGCCGTTTCTCCGAGTTTCGGAAATCTAAAGGCATGGGGATGATCCTGACTCTTTGAAGATCATAATTGGATCTTTCTTTGGGAATTTTGAAGACAAATTAATGATAAGAACTGCTCCCTTTTTGACAGTTACAGCGGCCACTTTGGCATATCCATTTATTGATGAGTATGGGAAGCAGATTTTTGGACTTTCTTGATGACTAAGATTATGTTTTGATTCTCTTTTCAAGGTCTTCACGATAGCAGGAGCCTAGGACTATTGCAGTTGTTCTCCATATGTCCAGTTTAGTAGTTGTCCTCTTTTTCGACGGTGCGATGGCCGTGGGAGTTGCGAATCGATTTCTTAGACATTTAGCGATCTAGGTGGGTTGCACGTTTCCCCAAGCTCATTGGACTCCCTTCTATATCTATTGTTTTACATATAGCAGCATGCTAGACTTAGTAAATTATCCAGTATCTGTTTAACTGATATGGAACAGTGACTAGCACCCCTGTCACATATTTACTACTATTTTCAGACCAGCAACCTTAGAAAACCATCCACTCTAGTATTTCATCTGATATAGTATTCTTTACACTTTATATATCCTTTATTCAGCTATGATTAATGCTTTGAGGCAGATGATGAGTCTGGTTGATCAGGACAGTGTAGATGACATTGTATTCGGGTCGAGATAGAGTGGATCTGGTTAGTAGTGCTAGTCATCTTTTGTATCGAGAGTCTATCAGATTTCCTGTGATTCTTCAGTCATTATGAGTTCTTTGCCCCTTTTGGGGGAGTTGATCTTGCATTATGAGTATTCTGATTTGAGTGATCATAGATTAGGTCACATTGGTTATATTCTATCGACCGAGTTTATTGTCTTTATCTTTGGCTCTTGTGAGCATTCGAGACTCGAGTCACTATGTTGATTCCGACATCTGAGTGAGTTACATATGCATATTGAGTCATTTGATTTGTGAGATCATGGATTTGATCATTCAGGGTACATATATCGATCCAGTTTATCGCTCTCCTTTGATCTCTTGAGCATTTGAGATGTGACTCGTTGAGCATACTCCGACCTTTGCGAGCATTGATTTAGTGAGAGCTGGTTTGACTATGCCTGCATGTGCTACTGATGTGATACATGATGTCGTGCTGATTCCTCGGTAGGGTCGCTCCCCATGAGATGCCGCTCAGGATGCAATGGTTTGGGCCTGTTGAGGCAGATTTGCGTGATGGTTGAGACTGAGATTGTCCGTTGGGACACCCTACGTGGTATAGTAGGGAGCGCATGTGATGACCCGGATCTCCGCAAAGCTTTAGCAGTGTGATCAGCGACTTCTGGAGGCTTATTCCGTGAGAGGGAGGTGCTTGTGCGCAAATCGGACCTCAGGATTGGACCCAGCATGAAATTTGAATTAAGATTACTTATTTCGATGCCTTCGACAAATTTTAGAAGTGGAATTGGGAAAAATGGACATCGGATCTGGATTCAGCGCGCGAAAACGATAGAAATGGACTATTTACTTGTATTTTTCGGAGCCCGGATGCCCAAACACGAATTTCGAGACAAGGTTACTGTTCCGGCGGCAGGGGCAGCGCCGGCGGCGGCGGGCAGGCGGCGGAGCGCGGCGGCGCGGGCGCGGGCAGGCGCGGGCGCGGGCGCGGGCAGGCACGGGCAGGTCGGTCCACGGGACTTGGCGTACACCGGAACCAGCGGGTTTTCGGCGTGGACAAGTGGCGCCCGGGGATTGGTCGGTCAACGCACGCGGGACAGCGCGTGATTCGCACCAGGCACGGCGAACGGTGGACCGCGCCAGCCCACGTGTCGCCCGCCCATAGGCGAGCGCAGCGACCTGGCTGGCCTGGCGTGGACCGCGGAGCGTGGTCCCCGCCGTGGACCGCGCTACCATGTGGCGGGCCGCGATTGGCGGGCGCCAGGGCGCGGAGAGGCCACGTGGCGCGCTGTGAGCGTTTCGAGCGCTCACAGTGACGGGCCGGGCCGGATTCGGGCGCCCGAATCCGGTTTTCCTTGCTTGGTGGGCTGGGGCTATAAATAGTCCCCTTAGCAGCTCTTTTCTTCCTTTTTTGGGCTTTTTCACTAGGGCTTTCTACAGAGAAGTTCTTCCTCTCCCTCTCCTCCACCCTTCGATGGATTCTCGGTATTTTTGGAGGCCGCGACATCGGCGTTTTCTGCGACGCGGCGCACTTCGACGCTTCTTCGATTGTGGCTTCAACTGTAGTGACCCCGATCCCCGTGTAGCTTCTCCCATGACCTGTGATGTAGAACACCTATTGTTGGTGTGTGGGACCCGCAACGCGTCAAATGGATGCGTTGGACGGACTCTGTGAGGCCTCGAGATTGAGCCTGCCTTCTGGCTATTTTTGTCAGAATTTAGAAAGGGATTTAGGCTAATCTGATGTCATATTTGGATTCAGAGCGAAAAAACGTCGAAAATCGGCTATTTACGTGCCTTTTTCGGAGTCCGGATGCCCAAAAATGGACCCCCGGAAGTTTTTCGCGCATTCTGGTGCATGGGGGAAGCCGTGGACCGGCCTGGTGCCACATGGAATAACCGGATTGGCCGGCTCACACAGAGCGGTCCACAGAACATTGGCACTGGTGCATGGGCCGAGTGCGGGGGACACGTGGCGGCTCCTGACTGGCGGGCTCGCGGTGCGTGGTCCATGAGGGTTTGCGGCCTGGCGCATGGACCAGGGCACGCCACGTGGCATCCTATGAGTGGCTGGCTCATGCGCACGCGGTCCACGCACCAGGGGAGCCGTTGGGGGCAGTTGGGGGCAGGTGCTCGCGACGTGGGGGCGCCATGTGGCGCCCCGCGGTTGGGCGGGCGCAGCCGCCCCACGCCCCGCTGTCGAGCCACGCGGCGCTCCGCGAGTGGCGGGCGCGCGTGCGCCGGGCACGGGGAGAGATGTCGGGCCACGTGGCGGCTCCAGGCTCATTCGGGCGCGCACAGTGTTGGGCCGGGCCCAACACTTTAGCCGCCCGAATCGAGCGGGCGCCCGGAAATTGGGCCCAAAAACCTAATTTCGTATTTTTTTTGACTTTTTCCGGGTTGGGGCCTATAAATAGGCCCTTTGCTCACCATTTTGAAGCTTTTCCCGAGCTCTCTGGACTTAAGACCCTTCATCAAACTTGTTGCTCACCTTGTTGTGCATCTTGCGGAGGAAGCCCGGAATTTTTGGAGGCCGCGGCGTCGATAACTTCGGCATCGTAGCGCAGAGCGACGATATACTGTTGGAGGCCCGTTTTCGTCGCACTTCAGTCTGAGAGGTCTACAGAACTACCCCGACTGTATTTTTGGGCAATTTTCTTGGCGTTGGATCCACGGGAGGTAGGCCTATGTTTTTTGTATTGAGTACTTTCTTCTGATCCGAGCTCTTCTTGGGGTTCCGGGTACATTTTTAACCCCCATTACAACAGGATTTCTCTCTTGACAGCAGCACCTTGCCGGATTTTATTCTTCGCGCTCGAGCGTCGGATCTAGATGAGCCTTTACACTTTTTTCATCTAGTCGTCGCGAGGATCATCACCGTATTTTTCTTGGATTTTTCTGAGACCTTCCCGGAGGTATACTTTTCCCCTTTTATCTGTGCAAGAGTTTACAGTTTTGTGGTTGTGAGTTTTTGCGCGCCTGTACTGTGGAATTTGTAACTCGGCCTACGGGGCTCGGAATTAGACGTGCAGGTACCCGTTTCGAAGGTCTTGACGCGTCGATCGCTGTGATATTTTTATTGGAATTTTTGGAGTTCGTTTAATAGGTGAAAAATTCGCATTGAGAGGACTATTCCCAGCAGAATTGTAAAACTTGGATTTTATGGAATTAAATGTAACTTTGGGTCGTATTTTTGTACCCAGGAAGTATTGAACACTGTTCTTGTATTGTTGGATTGGTGGGTGAGTAGAGATAGCTGTTTCTGGGTATTCTCAGCTGTACGACTCCGGACAGTTAGCAACTTCACGTTGGTGGCTTTGCTTTCAGGATCTATGGACTGTGTACTAATTCTATTTATGTAGAATCATGCATGATAGTGATTGGACATGGTAGCATGTTAGAAATTGAATGTTAATACTCTTGGTATCCGTTTGAGGTTCTTGTGATGTTATTGCTTCCTACAACTTGTTAATTATTGGAACTTGACCTAGCACCCCCGCCATATGCAGCATGTTCAGCCAGACTGTAGAAAACTTCAACTTGGGCTAGGTTTCTTTTATTGCTCTAGACATTTCCCACATCACTGTTATACTTGTCATTCTGGACTTAGCTTTTCTCGCCCGTGTTGTGGGCTGGGAGGTCGGGTGGTTGTGGGATGCATTTACACTCGTGTCTGGGGACCGAGTGGATTTGATAGCAGTCTGTAGATCAGATCTCTTTGGGAGAGTGATAGTAGTTGTAGATCTGGGTTCTTGGGAGCTGTCAGAGTGACAGTGAGTCTCAGCTGTGTAGATTCCAGCCTGTGTGTGAGACAGTGTTTTGTTGGTTTTAGCCGATCTTGTTGATCGAGGATTTGGATCATAGCCTGCATGAGCCACATTTGAGCTCGACAGAGATGCGCGGATACTTTGCTCGGTGGGGTCGCGCCCCTCGAGTGCCACTCCGGAGTTGGGCCTGATACTTCTATCGCGACTTGTCGACACATTGTCCCTTTGGCTGAGCCAGTTTTGGCAGTCACGGACACCGTCCCTCTAGCTGAGCCAGTTTTGGCAGTCATGGACGCCCTACGTAAGTCCGGTCCTCCGGGATGTAACGGCAGTAGGTAGGCGCAGGTTTGACTAGACCCGATGTCGCAGTCAGTTTAGATTGGGTGATCTGAGTTGAGGGCTAGTTGTGGCATACTGTTCTTTCTGTTCCACGCCTTGAGCATCTAGATAGAGGCATAGTAGCTGTAGACTTTACTTTTCCAGTTTTTCCTTACAGCACTGCATATGTTACTTTATGCCTCTAGTAGACTTAGTGGGCAGACCGTGGGGCTTGTTGGCGGCACCCACTGAGAACTATTGTGGGATGTAGTTCTCACACCCGTCGTGGTGTCTTTTCCCCAGGGACTTCTGCTCAAGTTCCTGCTGCTCCAGTTGCTGATCCTGCTCCTTCTGACCGAGGTAAGGGAGTCGCGAGATAGATTGTAGTGGCCCACGTTCCCATGCTATATTTCCCGTGAATCCAATGTGTAAAACACCTGTTGATGGTGTGTCTGATCCATAGTGTATCGAAGGGATAGCACAGATGGACCCATTGAGATATTTATTGTCATATTGGCCTTCGGCTGCATTTGCCGAATTTTAGAAAAGGTTTTGGGCCAAACAGAGGTTGGATTTGGATTCAGCGTGGAAAAACGCTTGAAAACGGCTATTTGCTTGTTAATTTCAGAGTCCGGATGACCAAAAATGGGCTTCCGGAAGTTTTCGGGGTTTTTCGGTGCATGGGAGGTGACTGTGGACCGCCGGCTGCCACGTGGCGGCCTGTCATTGGCCGGTTCGCGGCGTTCGGTCCACGGAGCGGTGCGGCGGGGTGCATGAGCCCGGCGCAGGACACGTGGCAGGCGGGGATAGGCTGGCTCTCGGTGCGCGGTCCACGGGAATTTGAGCAGTGGTGCACAGTTTGAGCGGTGGCATAGGGTTCTGAGCGGGAACCACGTGTCGTGCCCTGGTTGGTGGGCGCACACGGCGCGGTCCACGGAACCCAAAAGTGGGTGCGTGGACCCGGTGTATGGGACGCGTGGCAGCTTCCTATAGGTGGGCTCAGCTAGCGCGGCGCAGCGAAAGGCGTGGAAGCCCGCCTCGGGACGGAGCGCGCAGAGGCGCCTGACGCGGCGGTCGGCCGCACTCG
Source organism: Tillandsia leiboldiana (assembly GCA_029204045.2). NCBI lineage: Eukaryota > Viridiplantae > Streptophyta > Magnoliopsida > Poales > Bromeliaceae > Tillandsia > Tillandsia leiboldiana. The sequence goes on from CM055066.1 coordinate 8,666,614, forward strand.
AGTGCGCCACGCGTCGCGACGCGAGAGGCTGGCCGTACTCGAGTGCGCCACGCGTCGCGACGTGAGTGGCGGGCCGTACCTACCCCGCTGACCGCGGGGGGGACGCGTGGCGCGCGGCGGGGCCACTTGCTTGGCTGTCCCGTGTTATGTGTACACGTGGCGTCACCTCAGGATTTCGGGCGCCCGAAAATCCGCGCCCGAATCCGGCCCAACACAGTGATGGGCTGAGCCTATAAATAGGCTTCTTTGGTTTCTTTTTCGGGCTTTTGGACTCCTTTTCACTGAGAGCTCTTCAGGGAAGTTCTTCCTCCCACAGTGCACTATCCATTGGAGGACTTTGAGGATTTTTGGAGGCACGCATCCCGAGGTTCGCGATTTTACGGCGCTGCGCGACACTTGTTCTCCGGCGACCCGCTTCGTCCCTTCTCAGTGTTTGGGCTCCTCCGGCTCACCCCGACCTCCTTTTCCGACGATTCTTGCACCATTGGACTCGAGACAGGTAGGACTCCAACTTCTGTGTTTTGAGATTCCTCGATTTCCATGCTGACCTTGGAGTTTCCCGAGCTTCCATTTGACCCCTTTTTCTTAATGGATTTTTTGGACAACACTGTGGTGTTCTAGCTGTATCTTTTCGTACAGACGTCGGATCGAGGTGATTCAAAAGGCATTTTTCATCTACACTACGCAAGGAACGCCCTCGAATTTTTTGAGAATTTTCTGAATATTTTTCGAAGGTGAAAATCCTCTTCTCCCTGAGTTCGTGGACACTAAAATTTTGTACAGTTTTGTTTGGGGTGTTTCCCTTGCCGGATTTATATCTCAGCGTAGGAAACTCGGATTTGAGTGTGCAGATACTCGTTTCGACGGGTTTATCGCGAGGATCGTGACAGTATTTATCTTGGATTTTTCTGGGCGTTTTTCATAGGTGAAAACAGGCAAATAGTGGACTGCAGTAATTTGGGACAGATTTTGGGATGTATTGTGTGATTAAATGTTGTTTGTTCTTTTGGGGAATGTTGTACAGTTTTGTGGAGGTTGTTTGGACCGAGCATGGACATCACTTTTGGGACCAGGATTTAGCGCTCGAGGTGGATGTTGTTGTAAACCTCCTACTTTTGATTTCCCACTAGGCATATTAGAGTGTTGCTTGATCATGTTGCTAGTTAGAATTGTGAAATGGACCTAGCATGCTTGTATGAGATCACGGATTCATTGTTACTACTTGCATGGTTAGAGAACTAAATGTTAGTAAGTTGTGTTTCCTTACTTTAGATGTGTAGTTTAAACACTTGGAATCATGCTAAATCCGTATCATGTTGTATGTATAACGGAAGGTTTGGGCATGTGGTTAGAGTTCATATTTTGGAAAGATTATTTGTTAGTGAGTTCCTATCTTTGCAACAACTTATTGGAAGTGATTGTATCTTGAAAAGCAAGGTGTTAGGAAAATTCATTATTCTTGTGAAAAGCATGTGGTTAGTGCTCGCATCTTGAAGAGCTTATTGTTAGTCGATCATGTATCAAGATTGTATCATGTATCATGTATTATGCATCATGTACATTGGAGGTTCCATGCACTTAGTTTTGTAAAAGTTAGAATACTTGTAATTGCTTTATCAAGTAAAGGACTTTGCATGCTTGTATGGTCATCTAGCTAGGCCACCTTTTTCTGCTACACAACATATTGGGACATGACTTAGGAGAAACCATGTTTAGTCGTTCTCCTTTCTATTCAGTTGCATATTGCTCGAGTTAGAGCAGGGGTATGGGATAGTGTAGTCGAGGTCATCGAGTCGGGGTCAGGTTGGACTCGATTATGAACTGTGGGGCATTGTGGCAACCGCGGACATTGGGCGGTTAGCCAGATATTGATTACTTTATCAGATTTGGACTTGTGGGTTGTTGCGGCGACCGCGAACATTGGGTGGTTGACCGGATGTTTTACTTATGCATCAGATTGGGTATCAGATTTCTCTTGTGGATGGAGTTTCCCACTTATTGAGTATTATTGCACCAGATTGGGGATCAGGGTTTCATTAGTGGATGGATTTTCCCACTTTGATCATAGTCATGATCAAAGTCCTGCTATACTGAGATACTTGTTACTGGGATACTTGTTACTGGGATACTTGTTACTGAGATACTTTACTCATGTGGGTCGCTCCCCTCGAGCGCCACTCCGGAGGTAGGCTTTTCGGACCCAGCCTTGTGTGCCGGTCTGATACTTATTTTGGGATGCAGATTCCGCTAAGCAGGCAATGCCAGTTCTACTGGTGGTACATCAGATTGGGTTATTTGGGCAGACACGATTTTCTGATGCATTCATACAGTCATCTCTTTTGATACTGCATTTAGAGGCATAGTAGTGATAGTTTTCCTTATCAGTAGCCTTTATAGCTTACTAATGTTTTTCCCTTTTTGCCTCTAGTAGTCCTAGTGGGCCGTCAGGGTTTGAGGTTTTGCCCACTAGGGGAGACTACTGTTTTATATAGTAGTTCTCACCCCCCCATTGTCTTTCTTTTCTTTTCCCCCTTTGTTTTGCAGAGTCTTCTGCGGGAGTTGCAGGGCCGTCTCGGGCAGATCGAGGTAAGAGGATAGCGGATTAGATAGTTCATCTACCCGACTGCGAGCGTAGCGGTGTACTACCCTTTTCTTTTCTAAGACAGTTGTAGTTTATTTTGGGTCTGGCTCTTGCCAGCTGTTTGTACTTATTTGGTGAGCTGGGTGAGACACTTGTATATGTTGAGAGTATTTTTCTATGCTTTTACTTTCCAGCTGTAGTCTGAGATGTAGTAGTTTTATTTTAGCTCTGTTCTATGCTCCTTTATTATATCTTTTATATCTGAGCAGGTTACCAGCGCTTCGTGTACACGGGAAATTCTGTGTGCACGGCGGATCTGTGGACGGGCCCGGGTTCTGGTTTACACCCGGGGCGTGACAGATTAGTTCCCTTCCAGTCATCCTCTAAGAGAGAGAGTAGAGGTACCCCTTACCAGTTTTTGTGAGTGATGTGTTGAGCGACCCTTGTAGTGAGGTATCGAGGTGTATCTTTCCTTTACTGCTGAGAGTGACTTATGTTTTTTTTGGTGAGGATGGTTTGTATTGTATTGGAGTTGTAGTTGTATTTATCTACTTTACTTTTCAGCTCTGATATCTGTTAGTGTAGATGATTCTTTTGCAGGTTAGTCGCTACGTCTATACGGGGCTTCCCGTATGGGCGGCGGATCTGTTGGCGAGCCCGGGTCGTAGTTTCGACCCCGGGGCGTGACAGATTAGAGTGGTATCATAGCCTAGGATGTAGGTCTTGGAGGACTTAGGAACCCTAGGCTTGTGGTTGGACCCTAGGATGACTCACGTGAGAGCCGTAATTTTTAGCGAGAGTCCTGATTGGGTTTCTAACTCTCCCGAGCGGATTGGGATGAGTGATTGACATGTCTTCCTTCGGTGGCAACTATGTTGGCTGCAGACAACATAGTACTACGGGAAGGGGGACATGCCTTTTGACTTTCGCTAGATTGGGTCGAGTGTTGATTTGGGTTCTGATTGTTTGCCTTGTCCCTCAGGTGGGGATGCCTCCTCGACGCACGATGGCGACGCGTTCGTAGCCTTTTTTCTCTGAGCCCGAGCAGGAGGACTCGGGGCAGGGACAGCAGAGGGAGGTTCAGGAGCTCCGTGCCCAAATGGCACAGTTGTCTGAGGCTTCTCGGCGCCAGGAGGAGGCAGTGGGTCGGTTGATGCTCCTGATGGAGCAGAGGGCGCAGCCGGCTGTAGCACCCCCTGAGAGTTCGCCGGTGCTTTCTTCGCCTGTTGTGGCGCCCCCTGTTGTTCAGCCTGCACCGGCAGTTCCGGTTGAGCCAGTTTTTTGTAGGCCACCATCTGGGATGACGGGACCGTTGACTTCAGCAGAGCAGCGGGAGGTGGTGGATCTTTTGATGAGGTTCCGCCAGTTCGATCCATCCCGTTTTTCTGGTATGAGTGCTGAGCCGTGGGAGGCCGAGTCTTGGATCACGGCCATGGAGCGTCATTTCGAGAGCTTATTTATTAAGGAGAGGTTTCGAGTTCTCTTGGCTACTCACTTCTTGGAGAGCAACGCCGAGGCATGGTGGCGGCGTGTGTGACCTGCTGGTCCGCCTGGGACGCAGCTTCTCTCTTGGGCAGAGTTCCGCAGTATGCATCTTGGGGCCTTCTTTCCAGAGAGTGTTCGTCAGAGACTGGAGGAGCAGGTGAAGAATCTCCGCCAGGGAGATAGGCCCGTGCCTATGTACATAGCTGATTTCAATCAGCTGTTGGCTTGTTTGCCCCATATGGCCAGAGATGAGACCCACCGGATTTATATGTTTGAGAGAGGATTGCGCCGGGACATCTATTAGTTCATTCGCTCCCGCAGATTGCAGACTTTGGAGGCCTCGATGGAGCAGGCATTATATGTTGAGTGTGGAGAGGCCGTGATGGCAGAGGTGGCTCCAGCCCCCGTAGTGACTCCTGGGGTGAAGCGCCCGGCACCGATGGAGGAGGGGCAGTCGAGTAGGCAGGAACCCCCGAGACCTCCACGTTTCCACTCTCAGGGTCGTGGGTATAAGGGGCGGCAGAGATCAGGGGCATCTCGTCAGTCTCAGCAGCAGCAGCGTCGACCACCTCGGCAGCAGCAGTCTTCGCAGCAGCAGCAGACCTCGCGGCAGCCACGCCCTGACCGATGTATCATTTGTGGAGGACCGCACCCACCGACCCAGTGCCCGCAGAGGCAGGGTCGTTGTTTCCGTTGCGGGCAGACCGGTCACTTCGCGAGTGCGTGCCCCAGAGCAGGTTATCCAGCTCCTTCCTCAGCTTCAGCACCCTTTGTTCCTCATCAGTCGGTAGGACCTTCGGCGGCCTATGGTAGGCCAGATCTTGCTTCATCGTCCTCGCGACAGCCAGAGCGACGTCCCCCTGCACCGAGCGGTCGAGTCTATGCCGCTCAGGTTGAGGATGCTACAGCAGCAGAGCATGTCGTCGCAGGTATTATTTTGATTTCTGCAGTTCGTACTCGTGCTCTTTTTGATTCCGGTGCATCACATTCATTTATCAGTAGAGCATTTGCATCCCTATTGGTATAGAGGTAGTTTCTTTATCGCATGCATTAGAGGTACGGATTCCAGATCATGTCTTGCATGTCAAGGAGTATTGTAGGGATTGCCCTGTGCAGTTAGGATCCTGGATTCTGCCGGCAGACTTGCTTGTCTTGCGGCAGCTCCGGGATTTCGATGTTGTACTTGGTATGGATTGGTTATCGCGGTATTTTGCTACCCTAGACTGCAGAGAGAGGACGGTGACCCTCTGCGAGCCGGGACAGGAGGAGTTTGTTTTCAGAGGCTGTCAGAGCTCCTTGTTTGCGGTGACGATTTCTTCGGCGAGGGCTAGGCGGATGATGAGCAGAGGCTGCACCGCTTTCTTGGCGACGATTGTGGAGATGCCTACGGCGGCACTGGAACTCGAGGATATTCCTGTTGTCCGCGAGTTCCCAGATGTGTTTCCCCCAGAGTTGACGACTATGCCGCCGGAGAGGGAGATAGAGTTTGTGATTGATGTGGTACCTGGAACCGCACCAATCTCAAAGGCACCTTATAGGATGGCACCTGCCGAGTTGAGGGAGTTGAAGGCCCAGCTTCAGGATCTGATGGACAGGGGCTTTGTTAGGCCCAGTGTTTCTCCGTAGGGAGCGCCAGTGTTATTTGTGAAGAAGAAGGATGGGTCGCTTCGTTTGTGTGTGGATTACCGGGAATTGAATAAAGTGACCATCCGGAATAAGTATCCCCTACCACAGATAGATGATTTGTTCGACCAGTTGTAGGGAGCTTTAGTGTTTTTGAAGATTGATCTTCAGTCAGGTTACCACCAGCTGAGGGTGAGGGCCGAGGACATCCCCAAGACGGCTTTTAGATCCCGGTATGGCCATTATGAGTTCACGGTTATGCCGTTTGGTTTGACTAATGCCCCTGCTGCATTTATGGATTTGATGAACCGGGTATTCCAGCCGTACTTGGACTTGTTTGTGGTTGTATTCATCGACGACATTTTGATCTACTCCCGGAGCGATGTGGAGCATGAGGAGCACTTGAGGATAGTGCTGCAGCTTCTGCGAGAGAAGAAGCTGTATGCCAAGCTTAAAAAGTGCGAGTTTTGGCTTCGGGAGGTTGCATTCTTGGGCCATATCGTATCAGCCACAGGAGTGGCAGTCGACCCGACGAAGATTGATGCAGTTCGGGATTGGCCGAGACCGACGACGGTTACAGAGGTTCGGAGTTTTCTGGGCTTGGCAGGCTATTACCGTCGGTTTGTAGAGGGCTTTGCGAAGCTCTCTACTCTCCTGACCAGTTTGACTAGGAAGGGGACGAGGTTTGTTTGGACTGAGCAGTGCCAGCAGAGTTTTGAGGAGCTGAAGAGGAGACTGATTTCAGCACCAGTTCTTGCATTGCCAGCGATGGCAGATGGATTCGTAATTTATAGTGACGCCTCTCACAGCGGACTGGGATGTGTTTTGATGCAGCATGGTGGGGTAATTGCTTATGCTTCACGACAATTAAAGGATTATGAGAAGAATTACCCTACTCATGATTTGGAGCTTGCAGCTGTGGTGTTCGCGTTGAAGTTGTGGCGGCATTACCTCTACGGTGAGCACTGCGAGATTTACACGGATCATAAGAGTTTGAAGTACTTGTTTACTCAAAAGGAGCTGAATCTGAGGCAACGCCGGTGGTTGGAGTTACTAAAGGACTATGATGTGAGCATCCTTTATCATCCCGGCAAGGCCAATGTTGTAGCAGATGCTTTGAGTCGGAGGTCAATGCAGAGTTTGAGCATGTTGATCACACAGCAGGCACCGCTTGGTGAGCAGATGAGGCGGCTACAGATTGAGGTGGTATCCCCTGGGGTCTCTGCTAGACTTATGTCTATGGTCTTGCAGCCCACTCTGTTGGACAGGATCAGGGAGACACAGAGTGAGGACCCCCACTTGGTGAGGATCAGATCACAGATACAGGCAGATCAGATAGGGGATTTTACAATGGATAGCTCGGGAGTACTGCGGTACAGGGACCGAGTATGTGTGCCTATGGATCCTGAGATCAGAGACCAGATTTTGAGAGAGGCCCATTATACACCTTATACCATTCATCCTGGTGGTACTAAGATGTATAAGGACCTCAAGGCACATTTTTGGTGGTCCGGAATGAAGCGGGACATTGGAAGATTTGTGGCTCATTGTTTAACTTGCCAGCAAGTGAAAGCAGAGCACCGGGTTCCTACTGGCAAGTTACAGAGTCCTCCAATTCCCGAGCGGAAGTGGGACCACATTACTATGGACTTTGTTACTGGACTGCTGAGAGCGCAGAGTGGAGCCGACGCGGTTTGGGTTATTGTGGATAGACTCACCAAGTATGCACATTTCTTGCCTGTTCAGATGACTTGGTCGTTGGAGCGTCTGGCCCAGTTGTATTTGGATGAGATAGTGAGGCTACACAGTGTACCAGCGTCGATCGTATCAGATCGGGACCCGAGGTTTGTGTCACGCTTTTGGGGGAGTTTACAGTCAGCCTTGGGGACCCAGCTCAGATTTAGCACTGCTTTCCACCCACAGACTGATGGCCAGTCCGAGCGCACCATACAGACCCTCGAGGATATGTTGAGAGCGTGCGTTATGGATTTTGGAGGATGGTGGTACCGACACTTACCATTGGTTGAGTTTGCGTACAACAACAGCTATCAGGCGAGCATTCAGATGGCTCCGTTTGAGGCGTTGTATGGACGCAAGTGTCGGTCGCCCTTGTATTGGAGTGACGTGGGTGAGAGGAGGACTTTGGGACCAGATCTACTTTTAGAGGCTGAGGAGAAAGTCAGAGTTGTTCGCCGACACCTTGAGACAGCCCAGAGTCGTCAGAGAAGCTACGCTGATACTCAGCGGTGAGACCTAGAGTTTCAGATTGGTGATCATGTCTTCTTGAAGGTCTCGCCTTCGAAAGGGGTCCGGAGATTTGGAGTGTGTGGGAAGCTCAGTCCCCGCTTTGTTTGACCCTTTGAGGTACTTGAGAGGGTAGGCCCCGTGGCTTATAGAGTTGCTCTTCCTCCACGCCTGGCCGGAGTACATGATGTTTTCCACGTCTCAGCTCTGAGGAGATATGTGTTTGATCCGTCGCACGTGATTGACTTCACTTCTCTGGAGATCGGCGAGGACCTGGTTTATGAGGAGCGCCCGTTGCGAATTCTTGCTCGTGAGGTGAGGGAATTGCGCAACCGGGCCATTCCGCATGTGAAGATCTTGTGGAGCAATAACGAGGAGCGAGAGGCTACTTGGGAGCTGGAGACAGAGATAAGAGATGCCTACCCCTTTCTGTTTGAGACTTCCGGTTGAGGTACGTCTGTTTTGCTTTCTTTGTTTCGGGGACGAAACTTTCTTTTAGTGGGGGAGGATGTAGTGACCCCGATCCCCGTGTAGCTTCTCCCATGATCCGTGATGTAGAACACCTATTGTTGGTGTGTGGGACCCGCAACGCGTCAAATGGATGCGTTGGACGGACTCTGTGAGGCTTCAGGATTGAGCCTGCCTTCCGGCTGCTTTTGTCAGAATTTAGAAAGGGCTTTAGGCTAATCTGAGGTCATATTTGGATTCAGCGTGAAAAAACGTCGAAAATCGGCTATTTACTTGCCTTTTTCGGAGTCCGGATGCCCAAAAACGGACCCCCGGAAGTTTTTCGCGCATTCTGGTGCATGGGAGAAGCCGTGGACCGGCCTGGTGCCACGTGGCACCACCGGATTGGCCGGCTCACACGGCGCGGTCCACAGAACGTTGGCGCTGGTGCATGGGCCGAGTGCGGGGGACACGTGGCGGCTCCTGACTGGCGGGCTCGCGGTGCGCGGTCCACGGGGGTTTGCGGCCTGGCGCATAGACCAGGCCGCGCCACGTGGCAGCCTGTGAGTGGATGGCTCACGCGCACGCGGTCCACGCACCAGGGGAGCCATTGGGGGCAGTTGGGGGCAGGTGCCCGCGACGTGGGGGCACCACGTGGCGCCCCGCGGTTGGGCGGGCGCAGCCGCCCCACGCCCCGCTGTCGGGCCACGCGGCGCTCCGCGAGTGGCGGGCGCGCGTGCGCCGGGCGCGGGGAGAGCTGTCGGGCCACGTGGCGGCTCCAGGCTCATTCGGGCACGCACAGTGTTGGGCCGGGCCCAACACTTTAGCCGCCCGAATCGAGCGGGCGCCCGGAAATTGGGCCCAAAAGCCCAATTTCGTGTTTTTTTTGACTTTTTCCGGGTTGGGGCCTATAAATAGGCCCTTTGCTCACCGTTTTGAAGCTTTTCCCGAGCTCTCTGGACTTAGCACCCTTCACCAAACTTGTTGCTCACCTTATTGTGCATCTTGCATAGAAAGCTCGGAATTTTTGGAGGCCGCGACGTCGACAACTTCGGCATTGTAGCGCAGAGCGACGATATACTGTTGGAGGCCCATTTTCGTCGCACTTCAGTCTGAGAGGTCTACAGAACTACCCCGACTGTATTTTTGGGCGATTTTCATGGCGTTGGATCCATCAGAGGTAGGCTTATGTTTTTCGTATTGACCACTTTCTTCTGATCTGATCTCTTCTTGAGGTTCCGGGTACATTTTTAATCCCCATTGCTACAGGATTTCTCTCTTGATAGCAGAACCTTGCCGGATTTTATTCTTCGCTCTCGAGCGTCGGATCGAGACGAGCCTTTACACTTTTTTCATCTACTCGTCGTGAGGATCATCACCGTATTTTTCTTGGATTTTTCTAAGACCTTCCCAGAGGTATACTTTTCCCCTTTTATCTGTGCAAGAGTTTACAGTTGTGTGGTTGCGAGTTTTTGTGCGCCTGTACTGTGGAATTTGTAACTCGGCCTACGAGGCTCGGAATTGGACGTGCAGGTACCCGTTTCGAAGGTCTCGACGCGACGATCGCTGTGATATTTTTATTGGAATTTTTGGAGTTCGTTTTATAGGTGAAAATTTCACATTAGGAGGACTTCCCAGCAGAATTGTAAAACTTGGATTTTATGGAATTAAGTGTAACTTTGGGTTGTATTTTTGTACCCAGGAAGTATTGAACACTGTTCCTGTATTGTTGGATTGGTGGGTGAGTAGAGATAGCTGTTTCTGGGTATTCTCAGCTGTACGACTCCGGACAGTTAGCACCTTCAGGTGGGTGGCTTTGCTTTCAGGATCTATGGACTGTGTACTAATTTTATTTATGTAGAATCATGCATGATAGTGATTGGACATGGTAGCATGTTAGAAATTGAATGTTAATACTCTTGGTATACGTTTGAGGTTCTTGTGATCTTATTGCTTCTTACAACTTGTTAATTATTGGAACTTGACCTAGCACCCCCGCCATATGCAGCATGTTCAGCCAGACTATAGAAAACTTCAACTTGGGCTAGGTTTCTTTTATTGCTCTAGACATTTCCCACATCACTATTATACTTGTCATTCTGGACTTAGCTTTTCTCGCCCGGGTTGTGGGCTGGGAGGTCGGGTGGTTGTGGGATGCATTTACTCTCGTGTCTGGGGACCGAGTGGATTTGATAGCAGTCTGTAGATCAGATCTCTTTGGGAGAGTGATAGTAGTTGTAGATCTGGGTTCTTGGGAGCTGTCAGAGTGACAGTGAGTCTCAGCTGTGTAGATTCCAGCCTGTGTGTGAGATAGTGTTTTGTTGGTTTTAGCCGATCTTGTTGATCGAGGATTTGGATCATAGCCTGCATGAGCCACATTTGAGCTCGACAAAGATGCGCGGATACTTTGCTCGGTGGGGTCGCGCCCCTCGAGTGCCACCCGGAGTTGGGCCTGATACTTCTATCGCGACTTGTCGACGCATTGCCCCTCTGGCTGAGCCAGTTTTGGCAGTCACGGACACCGTCCCTCTGGCTGAGCCAGTTTTGGCAGTCATGGACGCCCTACGTAAGTCCGGTCCTCCGGGATGTAACGACAGTAGGTAGGTGCAGGTTTGACTGGACCCGATATGGCAATCAGTTTAGATTGGGTGATCTGAGTTGAGGGCTAGTTGTGGCATACTGTTCTTTCTGTTCCACGCCTTGAGCATCTAGATAGAGGCATAGTAGATGTAGACTTTACTTTTCCAGTTTTTCCTTACAGCACTGCATATGTTACTTTATGCCTCTAGTAGACTTAGTGGGCAGACCGTGGGGCTTGTTGGCGGCACCCACTGAGAACTACTGTGGGATGTAGTTCTCACACCCGTCGTGGTGTCTTTTCCCCAGGGACTTCTGCTCAAGTTCCTGCTGCTCCAGTTGCTGATCCTGCTCCTTCTGACCGAGGTAAGGGAGTCGCGAGGTAGATCCCTTCCAGTCATCCTCTGAGAGAGAGAGTAGAGGTACCCCTTACCAGTTTTTGTGAGTGATGTGTTGAGCGACCCTTGTAGTGAGGTATCGACTTGTATCTTTCCTTTACTGCTGAGAGTGACTTATGTTTTTTTTGGTGAGTATGGTTTGTATTGTATTGGAGTTGTAGTTATATTTATCTACTTTACTTTTCAGCTCTGATATCTGTTAGTGTAGATGATTCTTTTGCATGTTAGTCGCTACGTCTATACGGGGCTTCCCGTATGGGCGGCGGATCTGTTGGCGAGCCCGGGTCGCAATTTCGACCCCGTGGCGTGACATCAACCGTTGCATTTCAGTCCGTGAGGTCCCCTGGATCACCCTAATAGAATTTTGGGCCATTTTTTGTGGCATCGCGTTCACGAGAGGTACGCCTTCGATTTTCATGTTGATCACTTCACTCCGTTTCGAGTTTTTGGTGGTTTTCCCGAGGTACCTTTTGACCCCTTGTACTGCTGCGATGTTTGGGACAGCGGTGGTGTATTGTTGGGATCTCTCAGCCTTCGGGCATCGGATCGCGGAGTGTGAGGACTCGATAATTCCACTTTTTCTGCACTGAATGCTACAGATTATCGATTGTGGGAAGTTTTGGCTCGCCGCGGTGTTTTATTTGTTTCTTGGCCTACAGGTGTCGGAACAAGACGTACGAGTACTCGATTTGCATCTAATCGACGCGAAGATCGCAGCAGATATTTTTATGGAATTTTTGGAGGTCATCTCGCAGGTGAACATTGATCATCTTCTGGACTGTTGCGCGGACAGCAGCATTGTGTTAATTGTAGGATTAATTTGTGCACCGTTATGGTCGTTTTTGTAGTGTTCGCAGTGAGCCGAGGTTTTCTTTGTGAGAGGGCAAGTTTGGATCCGTGCTTCACGATCGAGGTGGGTGGTTGTTATATACCTCTATTTTGACATGCTCACTAGGAATATTAGAGAGTTTCCCCCTATGATAGGATTATTGATTAGCACTTGTGGCTGGGAATTATGCATGCTTGTTTGGATATATGGTTTACTATGTTAGAGCTTAACCTTGCATGTGGAATGGACTATCATACTAGGACAAGGTGATTTATCCTGTTAGTGGGTACTACTTGAGGATTTTATGACATGCATAGGTGGATAGTGACATTGATCGATGACTTATTTTATCTTTCTCGAGAACACTTGCATGCTTGTATAGACATCTAGATATGCCATCTTTTACTGCTACACTATCATGTTGGGATCTGACTTAGGAGAAACCATGATTGTTTTTTTCTCCTTTCTTTCTAGACTCTAGATACATGTTGCTCGGGTTCGAGCAGGGGTTTGGGATAGTGTAGCCGGGGCCTGGATTATGGGGTATTGCGGCAACCGCGGATATTGGGCGGTTGACCGAATGTCGGTTGTTGTATCAGGTTGAGGATGGTGGGATATTGCGGCGACCGCGGACATTGGGCGGTTGACCGGACGTTTACTTGTGCATCAGATTGGGAATCGGGATTTCTTTAGTGGATGGATTTTTCCACTTTGATCATAGGTTCCATATCTCATCGGTGTTATGCGTGGGCTGGCATACCCGATCATAGTGACCATATCTCATCGGTGTTATGCGTGGGCTGGCATACCCGATCATAGTGACCATATCTCATCGGTGTTATGCGTGGGCTGGCATACCCGATCATAGGGACCATATCTCATCGGCGTTATGCGTGGGCTGGCATACCCGATCATAGTGACCATATCTCATCGGTGTTATGTGTGGGCTGGCATACCCGATCATAGGGACCATATCTCATCGGTGTTATGCGTGGGCTCGCATACTTGATCATAGGGACCATATCTCATCGGTGTTATGCGTGGGATGGCATACCCGACCATAGGGACCATTTCACATCGATGTTATGCGTGGGCTGGCATGCCCGATGATGATGACAGAGCAGGCAGTACCCGTTTTTACTGGTGGATAGATTGGGTTTATCTGGACAGTTCTGGTTACTGATGCATGCATACGGTTATTCCATTCTAGGACTGCATTTAGAGGCATAGCAGCGGTAGTTTCCTTTATCAGCTGTCTTTATTGCTTACCACCCTTCTTTCCCTTTTGCCTCTGGTAGACCTAGTGGGTGCGTCGAAGTTTGAGGATTTACCCACTAGGGTAGGCTACTGGTTTACTAGTAGTTCTCACCCCCACTCTTCTTTTCCTCTTTTTCTTCCCTTTGTTTTGCAGAGTCTTCTGCGGGAGCTGTTGGATTTTCAGTGGCGAATCGAGGAGAGAGGACGGCTGAGTAGATAGATCGTCTGCCCGACAGTGAGTTTAGCTGGACTTGTATCCCTTTTATCTCAGACGGTTGTATATTCATTTTGGGTCTGGCTTGGGCCAGCTAGTTGTATTTATTGTGGTGAGCTGGGAGAGACAGATGTATCATTTTTACAGATGTACCGTATTTTACTTCCAGTTTCAGTATGAGATGTAGCAGTTTTTAGTTCAGCTCTGTTTTTATGCTCTTTTATTATATCTCTTATATATCTGAGCAGGTGACTGGCGCTTCGTGTACGCGGGAAATTCTGTGTGCACGGCGGATCTGTAGACGGGTCCGGGTTCTGGTTTACACCCGGGGCGTGACAGCGCAGGCTTTACTGGACCCGATGTGGCAGTCATTAAGATTGGGTCGATTTGAGAGATTCATGTGTGAGTGGCTATACTCTATTATTCCTTTCTGTTTTATCGGGGTGAGTGAGTACATTGTGTTCCTTCTTTTGAGTACTCTGAGACAACGGGCGACTGCATGTTGTCATCCTCTTTGGTTATTTTGAGTTCATAATGTCTATACTATCACCCCACAGTACTATTCTAAGTTAGTGAGTATTACTTATCATTACACTTTGAGCTCACCCCTTTGAGCATAGTAGTTAGAGGCATAATAGCTATGTATCTTATACCCCTTTGAGCATAGTAGTTAGAGGCATAATAGCTATGTATCTTATTCTTTAGTTTTATTCCCTTATCAGTTTATATGCTACTTTTGACTCCAGTGGACTTAGTGGGTAGACCGTTGGTCTTGGAGACGGTACCCACTGAGAACTACTGTTGGATGTGGTTCTCACGCCCGCTGTGGTGATTGTTTTCCAGATACACAGTTCTTATACCAGCATGATGGGAGATACTGTTCGAGGTGAGGGAGTCACTTGATAGATCCCTACCAGAGTTGCTGAGACAGATAGATCATACCCTCTCTTTGGATGTGCTTCGTAGTCGGACAGGTATGATAGTAGTATTATTTACCCTCCAGCTTTGATACATTTAATGTTAGAGATATTTTTGCAAGTTAGACGCTTCACCTATATGGGGGTTTCCATATAGGCGGCGGACCGGGTCGCAGTTTCGACTCCGGGGCGTGACACCACTAGTTTGTACTTTTGTATAAATCACTATACTTGAGACTGCTAGGTCAGGGCCATTTACTTGTATTTATATTTTTTCGGTTGGTGGATCTTGTATGTATTTTGTACAGTAATAGTTATTAACTTAGTTTTATCTATACTCTAATATATATTTAGTTGTAGATTATAATTCTTTTGCAGATTAGTTTTAGATGCTTGACGTGTGTGAGATGCGTCCTCGCATACGTGATGGATCGGTTGTGTGCCTCAGGAGCTTCTGTTGTGGGTACGGAAATGAACAATATCCAAACCTAACCTGAGCCGAATTAACCCAAATCCAAAAACAAACCAAAATCATATAAAAACATACTATATATAATACAATTTTTTTTATATTTTTTTTTATAATTAATATATATTAATAATTTAATTTAATATAGTCAGATTTATTTTTACAAAAATTTATCTTGAAATATTTATTAGTACTGTACTATTGATAAAAGATACAGGGTAAAAATAATATTTCGAAACTTTTAACTCCACTTCAGTTAGAACTTAACTGATGGAGAGCATTTATGATAGTTTTTAACATATTGGAGGGTACGTGATATTTATCAATTTTAGAAAGGTATTGATGGAATTAATGGTCCCTGGGAGAGTATTTATGAAATTATTCCAAAGAAATAATAGAATTGTTATTCGAGTTAATTGCATTATTATTGGTTTTTATTTTTTATTTATATATATATATATTTTTTTTTGGCTATTAGCTTTTTGATCTTTATGATTTGTTGTAATTAGGTTCCAACTATTTATAGTACTGTTAATTTCGGCAGAATAGTGCGCATTAACTTCCAGTCTTGTCTGTTTATGTAGACCAAAGTTATGATATATGATAGTCTTTGTTTAATTTTATTACTACATTTTTTAATTTATAAAAAAATTTGATAGTACTTGATTTCAACGTGCTGATTATTTTAAAAAAGACAGGGCCATGTGCAAATTCTAGATGGTCGTAGATACTGAGAATGAGTGTAGAGAGACTGGGCGACGTGCATGACGGGGCGCATATGAGAGAGAGGTTATAAATTAAAGTGAAAATCTGGTAAAAGTTAGGAGCTAGCTAGTTGTGTAATTAATCTTATATTTTAAGAATCTAATTGCATACAAAAGTTGATGACTAAATAAAATATTAGAATTTAGTTTAATAATATAGTGACTAAAAAATTTATTTTCATACTGTAAAAAATAAATAAAATTTAAAAATACTTAGGCAGCGTTTGATAATGAAATTGTGATTAGGTGAATACTTTATTTTATATTTGGAACTAGAATGTATTCTAGAATGTATTCTAGAATAATATGGAATAAATATAATTATTTGTTTGATATGCAAGTGGGTTATTTTAAAGAATAAGGCTATGTTTGGTTTGAGGATTGTAAACTTGGGAATAAATTTTTTTATATCTGAGATAGCTTGCTATTCCGGGATAATCAGGGATAAAAGGAAAATAGTGTTTGGTTTATAAAGCTGTTATTCTTATGAAAAGCTGAAATTGTGTTTGGTTCATTTTTAGAATAAGCAAGAATAGTAAAAATATATGGTAGTTATTAATCTATATTACCAATTTTGCCCTTAACATTTTTCATGAGTGAACTCATGAATAAAATGTTGGGTTGGTTTAAATTGTGTTAATTTAATACTCACTAATAATAATTTAATTTTTGTTAATAATAGTGTTTTGTTTTGCTGAAATTTTTTGTTTTACTCAAATGTTGGGTTTTTTTTTTATTTACTGAAATTTAATAGTGAAATTTTTTTTTGTTTTAACAGTAATTTTTTATGTTAATAATATTGTTTTTTTTTGGTTAATAATAGTGTTTTTTTTGTTATAACAGCAAGTGCAATATTTTTAATAACAGTAATTTTTAATAACAACATTTTATTTAATAACAGTAAGTGCAAATTTTTTAATAACACTAATTTTTTAATAACAGCAGGTTGAAGTAATTGCAACTCACAATTACCATGTAACAGCAAGTGCAAATTTTTAATAACAGCAGGTTGAAACAAGTCAATTGTTTTAATAATAGCATTTTTTTTTTGTTTTAATAACAGCAAGTGAAATTTTTATTTTTTTAACTGAAATTTAAAGTGATAATCTGACGATCATGATTTATATTAAAAATTTTATAGCAGCAAAATTGAAAGTATAGAAAATTAATACCATAATTAATTAAATTGAATATATGAAGAGAGTTTTCCACCCATTGTCCTTGGGATAAATTATGGGATAAATCAATTCCTTAGTTTTTGGGGGTTAGCTCTTAACGGGTTATCCTTAGATAACCCGTTAAGAGAGGAATAATTTAACCTCCCCTTTTTAACTACTATTTGGATAGTTTTGCAGGATAAAATGGGCTATTCCTATTTTATCTTGCAACCAAACAGTTAAGAGAATTTTTGTTTGGATGTGTTAGGAGATAGCAGAATTAGATCAAAAAGTAGATTTGTAATTTTAAAAATACTAAGATTGCCCTTGTGCATTAAAGCATGTTTCTAATATTATTACTTTTTATATGTGGTATTATCATATGTTAAAATATAACATTTTTTCTTACATTAAGGAAATTATATTTTAAAAATAATTATAATTATTAATTAATTTTAATTTGTATACAATCAATCAACCTAGTAAAGTTCTTTGGATAATACTATCATACATATATATGAAGTATATAAAAAACTTACGTTGTATCCGCCACAGAAAATACAGACAAGTGAACCTCCTAATGTGCCAATTATGAAAGAGTTAAAACAAGCACAACAGTATCTGAGCAAAAAACTGAAACAAACTTCCAAACCGAAGTAATCATCTATGAAGTAGTACATAAAGAAGTAGTGCACAAAACACATATCATTAACAAAACAACTCCGGGAAATGATAAAGATTAGCAACACATGCCTTCTGGAAATGTTTAAACATACAGGAAAATAAAACTAATTTAAAAGTAGCCGAAATCATAAACTAGTTTATGCGCTGGAAAACAAAATTAAAAACAATGAAATAAACACGAATGCAACATACACCTTTCTATTACTCCATAATTGATCCGTTATTGTGAAGACCCGAAATTTTCACTTATGGAGCACTGTTGCATCTCCAACTTCTGGGGACCTGTACTGCATGTTGGAGGTGTTTATGCACCAATTGGACACAAGTGGCGGACTTCGGGCTTAAAGGGATCACGCGGGTGATCGGTTGACTCCGGCGGACCATTAGAAGTGGTTTCGCGCGAAATGGATATTTAAATTGGGCTCAGCGCGAAGTTTGGACAAAAGAACACCTTTTCGGGAGCCTTCGGCAGTTTTTAGGATTGGAATTTGGCAAAATGGACGCCGGATTTGGGCTCAGCGCGCGAAAACGGTCAAAATGGGCTATTTACATGTATTTTTCGGAGTTTGCTATAGTAAAATTACTGTTCACCGCCGGAACAGTACTCCGGCGACCGGCCGGCGACGCGGCGGCGGCGGGCAGCGGCGGCGCGGCCTCGGGCAGGCGGAGAGCAGCGGCGGGCAGGGCGCGCGGGCGCGGGCAGGGCGCGCGGGCAGGCACGCGGTCCACGCGGCCGGCGTGCACCGGAGGGGGGTCCACGTGGCGGCTTACCATTGGGTGGTTCACGGGTCGCGGTCTACGGAGCAGCGCGGTGTTTGGTGGACTGGGCGGGAAGACGCGTGGCAGTACGTCATTGGTTCGGTGTATGGGTTCTTGTGCACCGGGTGCAGCGAGCGCGTGGCCTGGACACGTGGCGCGCGGGGATTGGGCGCGTCACTGTGCGCGTGCAGGCGGCAGGGGGGCGCGGCGAGTGGCGGTGGCAACTGGCGTGGCGGCCACGGCGCCGACGTGGCGCACGCGTGCGCCACATGGCAGCCCGCCATTGGCGGGCGCCAACTGCAACGTTGACCGGGTTAGGGCCACGCGGCGTGAAGGGAGCGACCGGATTCGCTGTCCCGTGTTCGGGGGACACGTGGCGCAATCCGGTGAATCCGGGCGCTTGATCAACGGCCCGGATTGGGTTACTGTAGCAGTCCGATTGTTCGGTGCGCCCGGTTCATGGGGCACAGAGGTCATTTCTTGAATTGTTGGATTGGGCCTATAAATACCTCCTCCTCTCCCTCTTTCTCTCCCTTTTTCGAGCTTTAGAGAGGGAATAAGAGGGAGAGTTCTTTATGGAATTTGTTCCCCTTGATGTTCTTGAGCTCGTGGTGGATCCCCGGAATTTTTGGAAGCTCGACAACGGCGATCCGGATTTTACAGTTCGCCTCGGTTTTCCACCATTTCGGCCCATTATCGTCGCAGATCAGTCAAATTTTCACTGTGAGCAAACCAGGAGGAGTTTTTGAACAATTTCTTCGACATCATGTTCCTAAGAGGTAAGGCTTCGATTTTTGTGTTGATCGCTTCGCTCTGTTTCGCACTTTTGGCATGGTTCCCGAGGCATTTTTGACCCCTATTTTTCTATGTTGGATTCTGGACAGCGACACCTTGCCGGATTTTTATCTCCGCAATCGGGCATCGGATGGCAACGTGCTTATATACTTTTTTCATCTACTCGACGCGAGGATTGTCACAGTATTTTTATTGGATTTTTCTAAGGCTTGCTCGAAGGTATATTTGTCGCCCTTTATCTGTGCAAGGAGATACAGATGTGTGGTTGTGTGTTTGTGAGCGCCCCGTATTGTGGAATTTGCAACTCGGCCTACGGGGCTCGGAATTTGATGTGCAGGTACTCGTTTCGAAGTTATCGACGCGAGGAACGCGACAGTAATTTTGTTGGATTTTTCAGAATCCGTTCTGCAGGTGAAAACTGCACATCTTTGGGGCTGTTTTCTGATGTTGTATCCCTGGAATATTTTAGGAATAAAAGTGTAATGTTGGACCTTATTGTTGTACCCAGGGGTGTTTACGAGTGTTGCTGGACCCGATGGATCTGTAGGCTTTGATTTCGGGGTACTTTTAGTTGTTTGGGGCCAAGGCGTTCGCGACATGTACCGAGGGTGCAGCTTTAGCAGATTTTGGACTGTGAGCGTCTACACTCTTCACCGACTCCGAGTTTGCCTTGGATTGAGCACTTCAGGTGGGTAAGCTTAATTTAGTAATCGTATAAGGCTTTTATATCATGGTGAATGTAATTGCCCATGTGGGGATATCACCCCTCTATGATTGATAACAGGCATATTTGATGTACAACCGATATGAGCGAGAGGTAAGCAAGGAATGGCCTACTTGGGTGAGATTGGTATACCATAGTAGGAATGCTTTAGCATGCTTTACTAATATATGCTTCACCCACTTTTATTATTTCTGAGAACAAAGCATGCGTGCATGGACATGTAGTTAGGCCATATTTTACCGCTGCACTACTTTTGGAACTTGACTTAGGAGAAACCATGTTATCCTTTTCTCCTTCTTTGTTAGTCAGGTGGTCTGTGTTGCTCAGGTTCGAGCAGGGATTATGGGTAGTGTAGTCGGGACTTGGTGTCTGGGACAGGTTGGATTAGTTGTGGGACTTTGCGGCAACCGCGGATATTGGGCGGTTGACCGGACATTTATTTATGCACCAGATTGGGTATCTGATTTCTCTAGTGGACAGAGTTTCCCACTTTGATCCGAGTTATGATCCAGTCCTGCTGATTCATGATACTTGTTACTGAGGCACTTTACTCGTGTGGGTCGCTCCCCTCGAGTGCCTCTCCGGAGTGTGCGATTTTCATACCTCGAGTCCTTGAGACTCCCATCCCCTATCGGTGTTATGCGTAGGCTGGCATACCCGATTTGGCAGGCACAGCAGGCAGTACCAGTTCTACTGGTGGCATTAGATTGGGCTTATTACAGACTTTTGCTTTATGGTTGCACTCGCGTCGGGGGGACCGAGTGGAGTCTAGTGGCGGTGTTTGGACCAGTGCTAGTGTTGTTGGGAACCGTTTGGGGATACGGTGGTCCCAAGGTCATTGTGAGTTGTTGACCGTTGCATGGCAGGGAAGGCATAGGCAGGCAGGGCAGGCATAGTAGGCATAGGCAGGCAGGGCAGGCATAGGCAGGCAGGCAGGCATGGCAGGCATAGCAGGCATAGACAGGCATAGTAGGCATAGGCAGGCAGAGCAGGCATGGCAGGCAGGCAGGCATGGCAGGCATAGTACGCATAGGCAGGCAGAGCAGGCATGGCAGGCAGGCAGGCATTGCAGGCATAGTAGGCTTAGGCAGGCAGAGCAGGCATGGCAGGCAGGCATAGTAGGCTTAGGCAGGCAGAGCAGGCATGGCAGGCAGGCAGGCATGGCAGGCATAGTAGGCATAGGCAGGCAGAGCAGGCATGGCAGGCATGGCAGGCATAGTAGGCATAGGTAGGCAGGGCAGGCAGGCAGGCATGGCAGGCATATCAGGCATAGACAGGCAGGGCGGGCATAGGCTGGCAGAGCAGGCATGGCAGGCATAGCAGGCATAGGCAGACAGGCAGGCATGGCAGGCATAGTAGGCATAGACAGGCATGGCAGGCATAATAGGCATAGACAGGCATGGCAGGCATAGGCAGGCATAGCAGGCATAGGCTGGCATGGCAGGTAGGCAGGCATGGCAGGCATAGCAGGCATGGCAGGCATAGCAAGCATAGAGGCCTGATAGCTGTTGAGAGGCTCCAGCTTCGTTTTATCAGTCTTTACGGCTTTGGTTAGTTTTTGGTCCCTTGAGGACTTGGTGGGCAGACCGTCGGTCCTGGCGGTGGTACCCACTGAGAACTCCCTTTTTGGTGTAGTTCTCACACCCTTTGGTGGTTTTTCCCCTTCTTTTTCCTTCCTCTCCTTTGTTTTGCAGAGTCTTAGCGAGTGTTGCTGATTCTGCGGTTGACGATCGAGGCGAGGGAGTCGCGAGCTAGATCCCTACCCATGTTTGGAGAGTAGCGGTATCCCTTCAGAGGAGAGCTTCAGTAGATTAGTTGTTTTATTTTTCTCTTTTGAGAGACTGATGTAGTGAGGATATATTATGTATGGGGAGGCTGTACACTGTTATATTTATTGGAGTTACCTCCTGGTTGGGTTCAGAGCTTGTATTTGAGGATATTGTATTATTATTATTTTGGGAGGCGGACATTGTTGTATTATTTTCAGTTGTACAGTGATTGATTTTAGTTATACAGCAGATTTTTATTTATAGCTCTGATATTTGTTAGCTGTAGTACTTTTCTTGCAGGTAGGACGCTTCGCCTATGCGGGTTTGGCATAGGTGGCGGATCTGTTGGCGAGCCCGGGTCGCAGTTTCGACCCCGGGGCGTGACAGATTAGAGTGGTATCAGAGCCTAGGTTGTAGGTCGTGGTGGACTTAGAAACCCTAGGCTTGTGGTTTGACCTTTGGTTGACTTTGTGAGAGTCGTGACTTTTAGCGAGAGTCCTGATTGAGTTTTATACCTCTCCCAAGGGACGGGAAGAGTGATTGGCATGTTTATTCTCCTAAGTGATTATGTTGGCTGCAGACAACATAATGCTGTGGAACGGGTGACATGCTTTAGACTTTCGCTGGATTGGGTCGAGCGTCGTTTTGTGCTGTTTTGCTGTTTCGTCGTGGCGAGCGGTGTCTCCCCGACGCTGGGTTTTGACCCGTGTACTTCCTGTCATAGCAGTTGAGCTTGAGCGGTTGGTTTTGGGCCGGATACCCGGTTTGAGGTCAGAGAACTCCGGACCTATATGACAGGATTGTTAGAGGCTTATCAGCGACAGAGTGAGCAGCTGGTCTTGGTGACACAGTTGTCGGAGCACTGAGTAACCCCCTCCGTGCCAATAGTTAGTGCCTAGGCACCGAGGCGGGGTGGATAGCCGACAGCTGATGAGCTGTGAGACATCATGGATCGATGGAGCCAGTTTTGGCAGATGAACCACCGTGATTCGTGGAATTTAGTTGGAGCCTTTGGAGGCAGAATCGTGGTTGGTGGTGATGGAGTGATCAATTGAGAGCCTCCCTGTGCTAGAGAGTTTATGCAGTTGTTGGACTGCGCGCTCCAAGTTTCGAGGGACGAGGCGCATAGGATATGTGTGACTGGGAGTGGATTGCGCCAGGATACCTTTTAGTTTATTCGATCCCTCCGTTTTGGATTTTGGATGCCTCGATGGAGTAGGCATTGTGTGTGGAGCGTGGCGTTGCAGTTCCTTTGGATAGGGATCTGCCGCCAGAGGCGAGTTCTGGATAGAGGCGCTTGGCGCTAGGTGTTGGAGGACTGATCGACCGGCAGAGGCATTTTCGTCTTCCTTTCCCAGATGGTGGATATCCTTGTGGACAAATTATGTAAAGCTTGCCCAAAGGAAGGTCACCCTTTGTGATTGATAACATGCGTGTTTGGGGTACAATATATGTGATTGAGGGGTGAGCTTAGTAAGGATAATTGTATAAGGAATTGCATGAATTAATTGTGTTTTGTCATATGACGATTGCAATAATAGATTTTCTGAGATGTCAGAGGTCGGGTGGACCTTGATGGCAGCATCAGCATCTTTATCAGAGTAGCGCAGCGGTAGCGCGGATGTGTTGTCTGCGAACGGCCTTATTTGTCGCCTCAGTGTGAGCAGGGACAGAGGTCGTGCTCCCTTTGTGATTGGTTAAGGTATATTTTAGCAGGCTGAGCGACGATCACTTGCATCGAGCGGATGAATCTGTGCCGCCCGATTGGAGGGCACCACGGTAGTGGATTGAGTTACCGCAGGTGTGACTTCATCACAGCAGTCGGAATTAGAGCATGTTGCTTTCCTGTCTGAACTAGAGGCAAAGTTGTCACCACGTGCACTAGAGGTACAGGTTACTATGGTGTCGTGCATGTGAAGGAGGCTTGTGGATCATGTCCAGTGCCGTTGAGACCATGAGTTATATCGGCAGACTTATTAGTAATTGTGGCAGTTCGGTATTTTGGCCAGGTGCTTAAGATTGATTGGCACAATGCCACAGGATGTTTGACTGTGGAAAGATAAGACTTTGACCTTCTACGAGGCAGACGAGAGAAGGCTTGCTTGTTGAGATGGTTAGAGCACACAGGTTTTAGCGACAGTGTGAGAGGTGCTTACGGCGGCACCGGGACTCAGGAATATCCTTCTTGCTCATGAGATCTCGGGTGTGATTTCACCTGAGCTGTTGATAATGCCGCCGGTTGGGGAGATAGAGATTGCGTTGGACGTGGTTCGGGGAACCGCGCCACCCTCGACAGCACCTCATTGGATATCACCTGTAGAGCTGAGAGAGCTGATGGCGCAGTTGCAGGATCTGATGGATCGAGGGGTCTGTTTGGCCTAGTGCCACGCCGTTGGTATACGGCGGTGATGCCACGCCGTTGGTATACGGTGGTGGTGCCACGTCGTTGATACACGACTGTGAGGGTCCTTTTATGGTCCGGGTGGTATCTAGGACCTTTTGATGGAGCTATAATCCGGCAGTTATTGTGTAATGCGAGTACCTACTCAGAATCAGACAGCCGAGTACTTCGCCTAGATGGCGTTCGGGACACGGTAAGGGCATTATGAGAGCATGGTGAGGCCAAACGGAATAATTAATGCCTCGTTGTCCTGAGATTTGAGGAATTGTGTATCCCAGTTGTGCTTGGACGGTTTGGGAGTGGTGTCCCCCAAGGATATTTGATTCACTCCCGGAGCGACTTGAAACACAAGGAGCACTTGTGGATGTGCTACCATGCCTATGTGGATGAAGCTGTATGCCAAGTCATTGGAGTACAAGTTTTAGCTTCTGAAGCATACCTTCTTGGGTCACATTGTGTTAGCCGTAGGGGCGGCAGTAGAAATCCGGCCAATATGGACATCACTTGGGATTTGGCCAAGATCGACAATTATTGTCGAGGTGAGGAGTTTCTTGGACTGCGCAGTGCCAGGAGAGCTTGGCAATCGGATGTTGAGTACTTACCCGTGGTATTTGTGACTCATGGTGGGTTTGAGCTAGTTTCGAGGACGAAACTTTCTTTTAGTGGGGGAGGATGTGAAGACCCGAAATTTCCACTTATGGAGCACTGTTGCATCTACAACTTCTGGGGACCTGTACTGCATGTTGGAGGTGTTTATGCACCAATTGGACACAAGTGGCGGACTTCGGGCTTAAAGGGATCACGCGGGTGATCGGTTGACTCCGGCGGACCTTTAGAAGTGGTTTCGCGCGAAATGGATATTTAAATTGGGCTCAGCGCGAAGTTTGGACAAAAGAACACCTTTCCGGGAGCCTTCGGCAGTTTTTAGGATTGGAATTTGGCAAAATGGATGCCGGATTTGGGCTCAGCGCGCGAAAACGGTCAAAAATGGCTGTTTACATGTATTTTTCGGAGTTTGCTACAGTAAAATTACTGTTCACCGCCGGAACAGTACTCCGGTGACCGGCCGGCGATGCGGCGGCGGCGGCGCGGCCTCGGGCAGGCGGAGAGCAGCGGCGGGCAGGGCGCGAGGGCAGGCACGCGGTCCACGCGGCCGGCGTGCACCGGAGGGGGGTCCACGTGGCGGCTTACCATTGGGTGGTTCACGGGTCGCGGTCTACGGAGCAGCGCGGTGTTTGGTGGACTGGGCGGGAAGACGCGTGGCAGTACGTCATTGGTTCAGTGTATGGGTTCTTGTGCACCGGGTGTAGAGTACCGGGTCTTTGGATAGCGCGCCGACCACACAGATGACTTGGAGCAGAGAGTTGCCTTGAGCATGTTGCATTTGAGTTTACAGTTGATGCCGGGTTGATTCGGATCAACGCAGAAGCTCCAGCTCGATTCGGGGTTTTTCCGGGCTTTGTAGGCCGATTGAGGATGAGATTGGGAATTTCCGACTTCACCGTGGAGTGCCGGAAATTCAGGAACACTTGGAACAGGTGTACTTTCAGATTACAGCGAGGTTCGGGAGGTTCCGGACTGACGCGGAGGACCCGGAGGCAAAGTGTGAGTCGGAACTGGCAATTTTGGAGCCGGTAATTGATTTGAGCACCCCGACTCAACGGATGAGCTTTTTGAAGAGAAAAAGCTGTGGACACGTGTACTTTCGATTTACAGCGAGGTTCGGGAGGTTCCGGACTGACGCGGAGGACCTGGAGGCAAAAAGTGAGTCGGAACTGGCAATTTTGGAGCCGGTATTTGATTTGAGCACCCCGCCTCAACGGATGAGCTTTTTGAAGAGAAAAAGCTGTGAGCGCGTGTACTTTTGATTTACAGCGGAGTTCGGGAGCTTCCGGGCAGCGGCGGAGAGCCCGAAGGCAAAAAGTGAGTTGGAGTTGGATTTTAGAAATTAGTTAATTAATTAATTTAATTAATTAAAGCTTTTGCTTTATAAAAGGGCTCCAACCCCTCCCTCTGCAGCAAAGAAAGAAAGAAAAGGAAGAAAGAAAGAAAGGAAAAGAAAAGAGAGGAAAAGGAAGAAGAAGAAGAGGAAAGAAAGGAGTTTTGAGGCATTCTTGGTTTTTGGGACTCCCCGTTGGTGCCGTTGGAGCTTGTGGACGCGCGGCGTGCGACGGCGAGGTAAGCATTTTCAGATTTTGGGTGTTTTTCGGCGTTTCGAGCTTTGCTGGATTTTTCGAGGTTTTGGGAATTTATTGGAGTTTTCTTTTCTTTTCTTTTGCGCGGGGGTCGCAGCCGTGGGAGCCGCGCGCGCGCGCAATGGCGCACGCGCGGCGGCGCGGCTGCTGCGCGAGTGGCAGCTGCCGCATGGGTGCTGCAGGGCTGGCAGCACCCTGCGGGCCACCTGCGTGCGCGGGCAGCACCAGGGCGCTGCGCCCTGGAGCAGCGCCGCGTGGGCGCTGCTGGACGCGCGCAAGCGCGCGCGCGGTGGGCGCGCGCGCCCTGCAGACCGCGCGCAAGGCGCGCGCGGTGCCGCAGGGCCGCGCACAGGGCGCGCACCGCGCGGGCCCGAGCGGGTCGCGCGCGGCCGCGCGCACCCCGCGGGCCCAAGCGGGTCGCGCGCGGCCGCGCGCACCCCGCGGACCGCGCGCAAGGCGCGCGCGGTGCCGCAGGGCCGCGCGCAGGGCGCGCACCGCGCGGGCCCGAGCGGGCCGCGCGCGGTGCCGCGTGCCCTGCGCGGGCCGCGCGCAGCGCGCGGGGCGCTGCGCGGGCCGCGCGCACCCTGCGGACCGCGCGCGCGGTGCCGCAGGGCCGCGCGCAGGGCGCGCACCGCGCAGGCCTGAGCGGGCTACGCGCGGTGCCGCGGGCCCTGCGCGGGCCACGCGCAGCGCCGTGGGCGCTGCGCGGGCCGCGCGCACCCTGCGGACCGCGCGCATGGTGCGTGCGGTGCCGCAGGGCCGCGCGTAGGGCGCGCACCGCGCGGGCCCTTGCGGGCCGCGCGCGGTGCCCCGTGCCCTGCGCGGGCCGCGCGCAGCGCGCAGGGCGCTGCGCGGGCCGCACGCAGCCCCGCGGACCGCACGCGAGGCGCGCGCGGTGCCGCCGGGCCGCGCGCAGGGCGCGCACCGCGCGGGGCCGGGCGGGCCGTGCGCGGTGCCGCGCGGGGCCGGGCGGGCCGGGCGGGCCGTGCGCGGTGCCGCGCGGGGCCGGGCGGGCCGTGCGCGGTGCCGCGCGCCCTGTGCTGGCAGCGCGCAGCGCCGTGTGCCGGGCGGGCGCGCGTGGCGCGTCGAGGCGCCGCGCGGTCGGTTTTTCTGGCAGCGGCTTGGCGGGCGCAGTTTGCGAGCGGTTTTCGCAGTTTTCGCGCGCTGTTTTCGCGCAGATTTCACGCAGTTTTCGCGCAGCTTTCGAGCAGATTTCGCGAGCGATTTACGCAGATTTCGCGCAGGTTTTCGCGCAGTTTCGCGCAGGTTTTCGGTGTTTTTCGCAAGCAGTTTGCGTGCGGTTTTCGCAGTTTTCGCGCATGGTTTCCGCGCAGTTTTGCGCAGTTTTTGCTTGGTTTTCGCGAGCTGTTTTCGCAAGCTATTTTGAGCTGTTTTTCCGCCGACGGAGCTGTTTTCGCCGTCGGGCGCTGGTTTTCGCCGGCGGGGCTGTTTTTCGCCGTCGGGCGCAGTTTTTCGCCGTCGGATGCTCGGTTTTGACCGTGTTGATTGATTTTGCGATTTCTTCGCTTCTGGCAGCTTGCGGTGTGGTTTTTAGCTTCCGCCGGGGGCGGTTGTGTGTTTCTTCGCGGCGTGGAGCCGCGGGTTTGTTTCGGGACTTCCGCTGAGAGAGCGGTCTGGTGGTTGGACCGCGCGCAAGGCGCGCGCGGTGCCGCAGGGCCGCGCGCAGGGCGCGCACCGCGCGGGCCCGAGCGGGCCGCGCTCGGTGCCGCGTGCCCTGCGCGGGCCGCGCGCAGCGCGCAGGGCGCTGCGCGGGCCGCGCGCACACTGCGGGCCGCGCGCAAGGCGCGCGCGGTGCCGCAGGGCCGCGCGCAAGGCGCGCACCGTGCGGGCCCGAGCGGGCTGCGGGCGGTGCCGCGGGCCCTGCGCGGGCCGCGCGCAGCGCCGTGGGCGCTGCGCGGGCCGCGCGCACCCTGCGGACCGCGCGCATGGTGCGCGCGGTGCCGCAGGGCCGCGCGCAGGGCGCGCACCGCGCGGGCCCTTGCGGGCCGCGCGCGGTGCCGCGTGCCCTGCGCGTGCCGCGCGCAGCGCGCAGGGCGCTGCGCGGGCCGCGCGCAGGGCGCTGCGCGCGCCGCACGCAGGGCGCTGCGCGCGCCGCTTGCAGCCCCGCGGACCGCACGCGAGGCGCCCGCGGTGCCGCCGGGCTTGGCGCAGGGCGCGCACCGCGCGAGGCCGGGCGGGCCGTGCGCGGTGCCGCGGGCCCTGTGCTGGCAGCGCGCAGCGCCGCGTGCCGGGCGGGCGCGCGTGGCGCGTCGAGGCGCCGCGCGGTCGGTTTTGCTGGCAGCGCCTTGGCGGGCGCAGTTTGCGAGCGGTTTTCGCAGTTTTCGCGCGCTGTTTTCGCGCAGCTTTCGAGCAGATTTCGCGAGCGATTTACGCAGATTTCGCGCAGGTTTTCGCGCAGTTTCGCGCAGGTTTTCGCGCAGGTTTTCGGTGTTTTTCGCAAGCAGTTTGCGTGCGGTTTTCGCAGTTTTCGCGCATGGTTTCCGCGCAGTTTTGCGCAGTTTTTGCAGGGTTTTCGCGAGCTGTTTTCGCAAGCTGTTTTGAGCAGTTTTTCCGCCGACGGAGCTGTTTTCGCCGTCGGGCGCTGGTTTTCGCCGGCGGGGCTGTTTTTCGCCGTCGGGCGCAGTTTTTCGCCGTCGGATGCTCGGTTTTGACCGTGTTGATTGATTTTGCGATTTCTTCGTTTCTGGCAGCTTGCGGTGTGGTTTTTAGCTTCCGCCGGGGGCGGTTGTGTGTTTCTTCGCCGCGTGGAGCTGCGGGTTTGTTTCGGGACTTCCGCTGAGAGAGCGGTCTGGTGGTTGGACCGCGCGCAAGGCGCGCGCGGTGCCGCAGGGCCGCGCGTAGGGCGCGCACCGCGCCGGCCCGAGCGGGCCGCGCTCGGTGCCGCGTGCCCTGCGCGGGCCGTGCACAGCGCGCAGGGCGCTGCGCGGGCCGCGCGCACCCTGCGGACCGCGCGCAAGGCGCGCGCGGTGCCGCAGGGCCGCGCGCAAGGCGCGCACCGCGCGGGCCCGAGCGGGCTGCGGGCGGTGCCGCGGGCCCCGCGCGGGCCGCGCGCAACACCGTGGGCGCTGCGCGGGCCGCGCGCACCCTGCGGACCGCGCGCATGGTGCGCGCGGTGCCGCAGGGCCGCGCGCAGGGCGCGCGGTGCCGCGTGCCCTGCGCGTGCCGCGCGCAGCGCGCAGGGCGCTGCGCGGGCCGCGCGCAGCCCCGCCGACCGCACGCGAGGCGCGCGCGGTGCCGCCGGGCCGGGCGCAGGGCGCGCACCGCGCGGGGCCGGGCGGGCCGTGCGCGGTGCTGCGGGCCCTGTGCTGGCAGCGCGCAGCGCCGCGTGCCGGGCGGGCGCGCGTGGCGCGTCGAGGCGCCGCGCGGTCGGTTTTGCTGGCAGCGGCTTGGCGGGCGCAGTTTGCGAGCAGTTTTCGCAGTTTTCGCGCAGATTTCTTACAGTTTTCGCGCAGCTTTCGAGCAGATTTCGCGAGCGATTTACGTAGATTTCGCGCAGGTTTTCGCGCAGTTTCGCGCAGGTTTTCAGTGTTTTTCGCAAGCAGTTTGCAAGCGGTTTTCGCAGTTTTCGCGCATGGTTTCCGCGTAGTTTTGCGCCATTTTTGCAGGGTTTTCGCGAGCTGTTTTCGCAAGCTGTTTTGAGCAGTTTTTCCGCCGACGGAGCTGTTTTCGCCGTCGGGCGCTGGTTTTTGCCGGCGGGGCTATTTTTCGCCGTCGGGCGCAGTTTTTCACCGTCAGATGCTCGGTTTTGACCGTGTTGATTGATTTTGCGATTTCTTCGCTTCTGGATGCTTGCGGTGTGGTTTTTAGCTTCCGCCGGGGGCGGTTGTGTGTTTCTTCGCCTCGTGGAGCCGCGGGTTTGTTTCGGGACTTCCGCTGAGAGATCGGTCTGGTGGTTGGACACCGTGTGCCCCGATTTGCGTGCGGACCCCTTGGAGGCCAGGTAATTCCGCTGAGCCCAATTGCAAGTGTCGATAAGCAATTGGGGGCGTGCCGAGGTGGGTTGGTTTTTCTCTCCAAGTCTACGGACTTCCTTCTAATTCTATTGTGATAAGATTGCATGCTAGTTTAAGTGTTTTCTTGGAACTTAACTAGCACCCCCGTCATATGTGCATGTGTTTGACCAGACCAATAGAGAACCTTAATCTGGGCTAGGTTCTTTTATGTTTTAGACATCCCACACAGTGCATATCCTTCTGGACATAGTGTTCCTCGCCCGGGTAGTGGGCTGAGTGGTCAGAGTGTTGTGGGACGGGTGTTGCACTCGGGCCGGGGGGCCGAGTGGGGTCTGGTGGCTGGGTTAGGCCAGTGTTTGTGTGTGGGGAACCGTTTCAGATAAACGGTGGTCCCGGGGTTTTACTTTCCGCTGTTTTTTCTCGTCACCACCGTGTTGTGATCGTGGTGCACTTGTGTTAGCAGGACCTTGAACCCAGAACCTTTTTGGACGAACACATGATTTTAGTCAGCCAATGTTTCTTCCAAGCCTCGCAAGGTCGCCTGAGTCATTTCTTGTTTGATAGGACGAGGGCATTAGCTCCTCGAGGCTTGGGCATAAAACTTGATTTCAAAGGGTTTCCTAAAAAGACTAAAAATCATTAAAAAGATGGATTTCTCTCAGATTGAATGGTTTTCTGAAATAAATGACATGGTTTCTTATAAACTTATCCACCGGAGCGGATTCGAGTGATCTGGGTTCTAAGGGCTGTTCTCTTTCTTGGGGACGTAGGTGTTAGTCTCCTGGGGTTTCGGACCCTTCGTAGATCTGGCTGTGGAACATCTCCGGCCGTGAGTTTGTGTGTTGAGTTGAGTGGGGTGTTCTTGTGGGAGCCGTTGGGAGAGACGGTGGTCCCAGCTGTGTGGTACTTTCGTTGAGCGGGTCAGTGTTGTGAGTTTGAGTCGTGGAGGGTTCTCCGACCGAGTTGTGCTTTGAGCATCGAGATATCGATCTGTTTGATCGTGGACTATAGCCTGCAGGAGCCACTTGTGATACAGTTGTGATACTTGAGTTCGGTGGGGTCGCACCCCTCGAGCTACGCCCCGGGTGCGTTGATGTTTCCGAGCCTGATGAGGCTGCGATGATGATACCGAGCCTGACGAGGCTGTGATGATGCGCCTAGTTCATATACTAGAGGTCGCTTGATACCCCTGGCCGAGCTACCATGGGGTCACTGTGTGAGATATCGAGTTTGTCCGATTGGACACCCTGGTTGATACACCAGGGGGCGCAGGCTTGGCTCGACTGGACCCTGTGGGGCAGTCGATGAGATATGGGTTACACTGAGAGAGTGTTGGCATAGCATGTGTCATAGTAGAGTGTCTTGGGCATAGTACTTGTGACATATTGTCAGCAGTGAGTGGCTGCATACCATCATCCATAGTCTCTTCCTATTGAGCATAGTAGATAGAGGCATGATAGCTGTAGATTCTTTCCAGCTTATTTACATTATCACAGTCTTTTCTGTTATCTTATGCCTCTGGTAGACTTAGTGGGCAGACCGTGGTTCTTGGAGACGGTACCCACTGAGAACTACTGTAGGATGTAGTTCTCACACCCTCTGTCGGTGACAGGTTGCTGAGGCTTTCTTCCGTTCCTGCCGAGCTTGACTGGACGGACCGAGGACAGGGAGTCGCGTGATAGTTCCCTACCAGCATTGTTACTTTAGAGAGAGGTAGATGTACCATCCCGGATTGTGGGAGTTGGTTATATTTCCTGCTTAGCTATCTCCCATTTGGATTTGTAGATGTTGTATAGGTGGACTTCTATTTGTATCATCTGATGTTGGGAGATAGGCTATGTGTTGTTGCACTTTGTAGTTGTGAAATTTTATAGTACAGCTTTTTATCCGCTCTGATATCTGTGTAGCTGTAGTTCTGTCTTTGCAGGTTAGACGCTTCGTCTGTACGGCAGTTTCCGTACAGATGGCGGATCTGTCAGCGAGCCCGGGTCGCAGTTTCGACCCCGGGGCGTGACACCGGGTGCAGCGAGCGCGTGGCCTGGACACGTGGCGCGCGGGGATTGGGCGCGTCACTGTGCGCGTGCAGGCGGCAGGGGGGCGCGGCAGGTGGCGGTGGCAGCTGGCGTGGCGGCCACGGCGCCGACGTGGCGCACGTGTGCGCCACGTGGCGGCCCGCCATTGGCGGGCGCCAACTGCAACGTTGACCGGGTTAGGGCCACGCGGCGTGAAGGGAGCGGCCGGATTCGCTGTCCCGTGTTCGGGGGACACGTGGCGCAATCCGGTGAATCCGGGCGCTTGATCAACGGCCCGGATTGGGTTACTGTAGCAGCCCGATTGTTCGGTGCGCCCGGTTCATGGGACACAGAGGTCATTTCTTGAATTGTTGGATTGGGCCTATAAATACCTCCTCCTCTCCCTCTTTCTCTCCCTTTTCCGAGCTTTCGAGAGCGAATGAGAGGGAGAGTTCTTTATGGAATTTGTTCCCCTTGATGTTCTTGAGCTCGTGGTGGATCCCCGGAATTTTTGGAAGCTCGACAACGGCGATCCGGGTTTTACAGTTCGCCTCGGTTTTCCCCCATTTCGGCCCATTATCGTCGCAGATCAGTCAAATTTTCACTGTGAGCAAACCAGGAGGAGTTTTTGAACGATTTCTTTGACAGCATGTTCCTAAGAGGTAAGGCTTCGATTTTCATGTTGATCGCTGCGCTCCGTTTCGCAATTTTGGCACGGTTCCTGAGGCATTTTTGACCCCCATTTTTCTGTGTTGGATTCTGGACAGCGACACCTTGCCAGATTTTTATCTCCGCAACCGGGCATCGGATGGCAACGTGCTTATACACTTTTTTCATCTACTCGACGCGAGGATTGTCACAGTATTTTTATTGGATTTTTCTAAGGCTTGCCCGAAGGTATATTTGTCGCCCTTTATCTGTGCTAGGAGATACAGATGTGTGGTTGTGTGTTTGTGAGCGCCCCGTATTGTGGAATTTGTAACTCGGCCTACGGGGCTCGGAATTTGATGTGCAGGTACTCGTTTTGAAGGTATCGACGCGAGGAACGCGACAGTAATTTTGTTGGATTTTTTAGAATCCGTTCTGTAGGTGAAAACTGCACATCTTTGGGGCTGTTTTCTGATGTTGTATCCCTGGAATATTTTAGGAATAAAAGTGTAATGTTGGACCTTATTGTTGTACCCAGGGGTGTTTACGAGTGCTGCTGGACCCGATGGATCTGTAGGCTTTGATTTCGGTGTACTTTTAGTTGTTTGGGGCCAAGGCGTTCGCGACATGTACCGAGGGTGCAGCTTTAGCAGATTTTGGACTGTGAGCGTCTACACTCTTCACCGACTCCAGGTTTGCCTTGGATTGAGCACTTCAGGTGGGTAAGCTTAATTTAGTAATCGTATAAGGCTTTTATATCATGGTGAATGTAATTGCCCATGTGGGGATATCACCCCTCTATGATTGATAACAGGCATATTTGATGTACAACCGATATGAGCGAGAGGTAAGCAAGGAATGGTCTACTTGGGTGAGATTGGTATACCATAGTAGGAATGCTTTAGCATGCTTTACTAATATATGCTTCACCCACTTTTATTATTTCTGAGAACAAAGCATGCGTGCATGGACATGTAGTTACGCCATCTTTTACCGCTGCACTACTTTTGAAACTTGACTTAGGAGAAACCATGTTATCCTTTTCTCCTTCTTTGTTAGTCAGGTGGTCTGTGTTGCTCAGGTTCGAGCAGGGATTCTGGGTAGTGTAGTCGGGACTTGGTGTCTGGGACATGTTGGATTAGTTGTGGGACTTTGTGGCAACCGCGGATATTGGGCGGTTGACCGGACATTTATTTATGCACTAGATTGGGTATTTGATTTCTCTAGTGGACAGAGTTTCCCACTTTGATCCGAGTTATGATCCAGTCCTGCTGATTCATGATACTTGTTACTGAGGCACTTTACTCGTGTGGGTCGCTCCCCTCGAGTGCCACTCCGGAGTGTGCGATTTTCAGACCTCGAGTCCTTGAGACTCCCATCCCCTATCGGTGTTATGCGTAGGCTGGCATACCCGATTTGGCAGGCACCGCAGGCAGTACCAGTTCTACTGGTGGCTTTAGATTGGGCTTATTACAGACTTTTGCTTTATGGTTGCACTCGCGTCAGGGGGACCGAGTGGAGTCTAGTGGCGGTGTTTGGACCAGTGCTAGTGTTGTTGGGAACCGTTTGGGGATACGATGGTCCCAAGGTCATTGTGAGTTGTTGACCGTTGCATGGCAGGGAAGGCATAGGCAGGCAGGGAAGGCATAGGCAGGCAGGGCAGGCATAGGCAGGCAGGCAGGCATGGCAGGCATAGCAGGCATAGACAGGCATAGTAGGCATAGGCAGGCAGAGCAGGCATGGCAGGCAGGCAGGCATGGCAGGCATAGTAGGCATAGGCAGGCAGAGCAGGCATGGCAGGCAGGCAGGCATGGCAGGCATAGTAGGCTTAGGCAGGCAGAGCAGGCATGGCAGGCAGGCAGGCATGGCAGGCATAGTAGGCATAGGCAGGCAGAGCAGGCATGGCAGGCAGGCAGGCATGGCAAGCATAGTAGGCATAGGCAGGCAGGGCAGGCAGGCAGGCATGGCAGGCATATCAGGCATAGACAGGCAGGGCAGGCATAGGCAGGCAGAGCAGGCATGGCAGGCATAGCAGGCATAGGCAGGCAGGCAGGCATGGCAGGCATAGTAGGCATAGACAGGCATGGCAGGCATAATAGGCATAGACAGGCATGGCAGGCATAGGCAGGCATAGCAGGCATAGGCATGCATGGCAGGTAGGCAGGCATGGCAGGCATAGCAGGCATGGCAGGCATAGCAAGCATAGAGGCATGATAGCTGTTGAGAGGCTCCAGCTTCATTTTATCAGTCTTTACGTCTTTGGTTAGTTCTTGGTCCCTTGAGGACTTGGTGGGCAGACCGTCGGTCCTGGCGGTGGTACCCACTAAGAACTCCCTTTTTGGTGTAGTTCTCACACCCTTTGGGGGTTTTCCCCCTCCTTTTTCCTTCCTCTCCTTTGTTTTGCAGAGTCTTAGCGGGTGTTGCTGATTCTGCGGTTGACGATCGAGGCGAGGGAGTCGCGAACTAGATCCCTACCCTTGTTTGGAGAGTAGCGGTATCCCTTCAGAGGAGAGCTTCAGTAGATTAGTTGTTTTATTTTCCTCTTTTGAGAGACTGATGTAGTGAGGATATATTATGTATGGGGAGACTGTACACTGTTATATTTATTAGAGTTACCTCCCGGTTGGGTTCAGAGCTTGTATTTGAGGATATTGTATTATTATTATTTTGGGAGGCGGACATTGTTGTATTATTTCCAGTTGTACAGTGATTGATTTTAGTTATACAGCAGATTTTTATTTATAGCTCTGATATCTGTTAGCTGTAGTACTTTTCTTGCAGGTAGGACGCTTCGCCTATGCGGGTTTGGCATAGGTGGCGGATCTGTTGGCGAGCCCGGGTCGCAGTTTCGACCCCGGGGCGTGACAGTTATCGTAGTGCGGAGTGTGTCGCCCCGCCGTGCGTCGTCTACCCCAACCAATGGTGTAGGATCCCCCACTTACTCATCTAGAGAGTCAGGTCCCAATGCCGAGCTGAAATACAAATCATTTCCTTAGTGCATCTTTATGAAGTTGTGGATCACACAGCATGCTACCGCGATGCGACATTGCACTTTGTAAGGATAAGGAGTCGCCTGTCAAAGAACCTTGAAACGCCTCTTCAATATGCCAAAAGCCTTTTCAACGACATTTCTTAATTAGGCATGCCTATGATTGTATAGATCTCGAGGTCCACAATGTGTACGCGCCCGTGCATTAACATCAAACTGGCTCAAGTGGTATCGCTCTCCTCTATAAGGCTCAAGAAAACGATTGGTATTTGCATATCCTGAATCAACTAAATAGAATTTCCCTAACAGACAATTAGAAGAACACCAAGTTTAAGGTTAGGTGATCAAAATACTAGCTTTTTTTACAAAACAATTGAAGAAAAAAAAGCATACCTTCAGGAACCGTGAAACCCCCGCTTTCACAACACCAACGCAGCACCCTCATGCCCGCTGCTGAACCCTCCCATCCAATACAAACAAATAAAAATTTGTGGTCAAATGAGAAAGCGACCATCATATTCTGGGATGTAAACCCTTTGCGATAACGATAACACGCTTGCTTACCCTTTCTTACAACAACCGGTATATGTGTGCCATCAATAGCCCCAATTGCATTCTATATATTCCAACAAATATCCCAAGATAAGTTAATTTATAAACAGAAAAAATTAAGTTAAGTATTGGCAGAGTCAAGTAGTAGTATCACCTTAAACGGGTGGAATAATATGTTATCTCTTATTTAGAATGAACGCCAACATTACTGTTAGGCATTTGGATGTACTCATGCCTAAGTGCCACAACACCACGCAAGACACTATTAAAATACCTACTAATTGTCTCATCTGAATGTTGAAAATGCCTAACTCTATTTGTTACTCCATGGCCTACAGCAAATAGGAAGATCCCAAGCTATTCATCTGCCGTCAAATGCCGACTACCTTTTAGCAAACCCTTCGCAACTAGTTAATCTCGAAGTATTATAAAAGTGCTGTTGGTCATGCGAAAAAATTAATACCCTCGATCTTGATGGCCCCGTAAAATATCCATAATGACTTGATGTCCGATGAAAGGTATTGTTCGACAAGGTTGCTTGTACAAGGTATTACGAAATTGAATTTGTCCTTCTTTTATCATAACAGCTAGCACTTCCTCCCAATAGTCTTCTTCGTCATCTAGAAATGTCATTAATTCAGCGCCAGTTGGAGATGTGAAAAATTGCCGATTGATTAAAGATGCCATATATATATGCAAAATTGAAATGATACAAGATTAGTTCAAAGGCAAAATAGAAAGTTTGTAAAAGTAATGTTTAATAATATAGTGTTGGCTCAGTTAGAAAAGGTTGGAGTAGAAAATGATGGTTGCAGTGGGTTAGCTCACTGCCACCCTATCATGATCACTTGTAACCTTATCATGCACCATCGCCATACGTATATTTTATGATGTAGTGTTGGCTCAGTTATAAAAGAGTTTAGGAGAAAATAATGGTTGCAGTTCGATAGACCACTGCCACCCTATCATGATCACCTACAACCCTATTACGCATCATCGCCATCTTTACCTTTGCATCCGATCCACTGTTTATTAGCATTAGATACCAACTGTAGGAACCCAACAATGGGTTGTAGCTCTGCATATAGGTGCAGAATTAAAACATGGATGGAAGCTCTGCTTATAGGTGCAGTAGTTCAATAGGTGCAGAATTAAAGCATGGATTGAATCATGTAAAGCATTGTAAGCTCTGCACCTATATTAAAGCATGGGTTGAAGCATGGATTGAGATAAAGAAGTAAAGCATTGTAAAGTCTTCACAAAGGTGTAGAATTAAAGCATGGATTGAAGCATGGAGTGATCAGAATTAAGGAAGTAAACAATTCTAAGCACTGACAACAGGCTGTAGTAGAAAGCATAGATTGAAGCTTACTAAAATAAAATAAAGAAGTAAAGCATTGTAAGATCTTCATATAGGTGTAGATTTAAAACATGGAGTGAACATAATTAAAGAAGTAAACCATTCAAAGCACTGGAAACAGAATTAAGTAGAAAGCATGGTAAGAAACTTAAAAAACTGTAATAAAGAAGTAAAGCAATGTAAGCTCTGCATATAGGTGCAGTAGATGCATGGGGATTGAAGAATGGAGTGAAGATCTACATATAGGTGTTGTAGTTCAATTAGGTGCAGAATCAAAGCATGGACTGAAGCATGTACAACATTGAAAGCTCTGCAACTAGATTAAAACATGGAGTAAAGCATGATTGAAGCATGGATTCAAACAGGCCGCTTCAATCCATGCTTCTACTGCACCATAGTAAAGCATGGATTGATTAAGTAGAATGCAGTAGAAAGCATGGATTGAAACTTACTAAATTGAAAAAAATAAGTAAAGCATTGTAAGATCTTCATATAAGTGCAGAATTTAAACATGGTGTGAACAGATGTTAAGAAGTAAACTATTCTAAGCTCTGGCAACAGAATTAAGTAGAAAGCATTGATTGAAACTTAAAAAACTGTAATAAAGAAGTAAAGCAATGTTAGCTCTGCATTTAGGTGTAGTAGAAGCATGGGGATTGAAGCATGGAGTGAAGATCTGCATATTGGTGTTGTAGTTCAATTAAGTGCATAATCAAAGCATGGACTGAAGCATATACAGCATTGAAAGCTCTGCAACTAGATTAAAGCATGGAGTCAAGCATGATTGAAGAATGGATTCAAACAAGCTGCTTCAATCCATGCTTCTACTGCACCATAGTAAAGCATGGATTGATTAAGTAGAATGTAGTAGCTAGAAAGCATGGATTGAAACTTACTAAATTGAAAAAAACAAGTAAAGCATTGTAATATCTTCATATAGGTGCAGAATATAAACATGGTGTGAATAGATGTTAAGAAGTAAACCATTCTAAGGTCTGGCAACAGAATTAAATAGAAAGCATTGATTGAAACTTAAAAAACTGTAATAAAGAAGTAAAGCAATGTTAGCTCCACATTTAGGTGTAGTAGAAGCATGGGGATTGAAGCATGGAGTGAAGATCTGCATATAGGTGTTGTAGTTCAATTAGGTGCAGAATCAAAGCATGGACTGAAGCATGTACAGCATTGAAAGCTCTGTAACGAGATTAAAGCATGGAGTAAAGCATGGATTGAAGCATGGATTCAAACAAGCTGCTTCAATCCATGCTTCTACTGCACCATAGTAAAGCATGGATTGATTAAGTAGAATGCAGTAGAAAGTATGGATTGAAGCTTACTAAATTGAAAAAAACAAGTAAAGCATTGTAAGAACTTCATATAGGTGCAGAATTTAAACATGGTGTGAACAGATGTTAAGAAGTAAACCATTCTAAGGTCTGGGAACAGAATTAAGTAGAAAGCATTGCTTGAAACTTAAAAAACTGTAATAAAGAAGTAAAGCAATGTTAGCTATGCATTTAGGTGTAGTAGAAGCATGGGGATTGAAGCTTACACAACTGTAATAAAGAAGTAAGGCAATGTTAGCTCTGCATTTAGGTCTAGGAGATGCATGGGGATTGAAGCATGGATTGAAGCTTTGCATATAGGTGTTGTAGTTCAATTAGGTGCAGAATCAAAGCATGGACTGAAGCATGTACACCATAACTAGCTCTGCAACTAGATTAAAGCACGGAGTAAAGCATGGATTGAAGCATGGATTCAAACAGGCTACTTCAATCCATGCTTCTACTGCACCATAGTAAAGCATGGATTGATTAAATAGAATGCAGTAGAAAGCATGGATTGAAGTTTACTAAATTGAAATAAAGAAGTAAAGCATTTTAAGAACTTCATATTATTTTTAGATTTTAAACATGATGTGAACAGAAGTTAAGAAGTAAACCATTCTAAGCTCTGGCAACAGAATTAAGTACAATGCATGGATTTATTCTTGCTAAACAGAAATACTGAATTAAAGCATTGTAAGCTTTGCATATAGGTGCAAGAATAAAGCATGGATTAAAGCATGGATTGAACAAAATTAAAGAAGTAAACCATTCTAAACTGTGGCAATAGAATTACGTAGAAAGAATTAAGTAAAAGCATACTAAAGTGAAATTCATAATTAAAGCATTGTAAGCTCTGCATATAGGTGTAGAGAAGCATGGATTGAAGCATGGATTAAAGTTATGCATATCAGTGGAGAGTGCATAAAGACAAATAACAGCAGGCTATAAAGATAAGTACAAGTAGTAGAGAACAAGATGATAAGTTGCTAAACTATTCAAGCAGGGATATTGGAGTGTAGAAGCAAGCAACTATCTGCCGTCCACTAGCTGAAGATAGAATCAGTAGAGAATGTAATTAAAAAGGTGAAGCACAAAAGCAAGGTAGAAAACAGAGCAGATAAGCAAACAGACTGCCAACACTCTACATTCAATGTTAGATGTAGAAGGATTGTAAAGAATGATGGCTGCAAGCTATTCATACAAGCTTGCCCCCCAACCATTCCATCCAAACCTCCTCCTTACCCATTATTAGTACAGATAGATCAAGTGCATAAATAGCAGCTGGGCTGTTCATCCCAATAGTATGTTAAATCATCAGATAAAAAATGCTTAGCTCACAAAAAAGCGAAAGAGTGAAGAGATGGAAAAATATCTAACGGCAAAACCCATAAGTAGGAGGCCCAAGACTAAAAGGTTGCTCTGCCGAGTAGGAGGAAATTGCACCCGCTAAAAGGCAGCATAGCAAAGTGTTACGTTTAAGTTAGAATGGTGGCTACAAAGTGTCAAATAAACCCCTGCCTCCCTACCATTCAAACCTAAACAGCATCATTGCCAAAAAACTTACAACATAAAAGAAGGTCAGCAAAACCTTCACCAAGAGACGCGACACAAAAATAGCAAGTACGCAAAAATTAATAAAGATCTTCAAAGAGGTATCAGCAAAAGTATAGCCCGGTTGCATACATATTACAGATTACAAACTGCATGATCAACTTGACAAAATCCCAACAGGTAGGTAGAATAGAAAATGCAGGTTTGTAGGGAATTAGTACTACAGAGTTAAGCAAGGGGTGGTAGTGTCACGCCCCGGGTGTAAACCAGAACCCGGGCCCGTCTACAGATCCGCCGTGCACACGGTATTTCCCGCGTACACGAAGCGCTAGTAACCTGCTCAGATATAAGAGATAATAAAAAGAACATAAAACAGAGAAGAACTAAAAACTAATACATCTCAGACTGAAGCTGGAAATAAAATATAGTACATCTGTAAAAATAATACATCTGTCTCTCCCAGCTCACCAAATAAAATACAAACAGCTGGCTAAAGCCAGATCCAAAAGTAAAGTACAACCGTCTGAGGAAAAAGGGTACACCAATAGTCCAGCTAACTCGCTCATCCTGCCTCGAGATCTATCTACTCAGCCGTCCTCTCACCTCGACAACGCCGCTGAAAACCTAGCAGCCCCCGCAGAAGACACTGCAAAACAAAGGAGAAGACAAAGAGGAAAGGAAAGTGGGGGTGAGAACTACTAGTAAACCAGTAGCCTCCCATAGTGGGTAAAGCCTCAAACTCCGATGCACCCACTAGGTCTACCAGAGGCAAAAGGGAGAAGAAGAGTGGTAAACAACAAAACTGCTGAAAAAGGAAACTACCACTACTATGCCTCTAAATGCATCAGTAACCAAATTGTCCCGGTAACCCAATCAATCCACCAGTAAAAACTGGTACTACCTGCTGTCGCCCTCATCATCGGGCAATAACCGTGCCAATGTGATGGGTAAAATAATCTGTATCCGGTCAACTGCCTATTATCAGCGGTAGCCACAATAACCCCTAATCCATAATCAAATACCACGTGTCCCCGACCCCAAGGTCCCGGCTACACTATCCCGTACCCTTGCTCAAACCTGAGCAACAAGAACCACCTGACTAAAGAATAAGGAGAAAGAAGCAAGCATGGTTTCTCCTAAGTCAAGTTCCAATATAATAGTGTAGCAACAAATAGTGGCCTATCTAGATGACCATACAAGCATGCATATGTCCTCATGAAAGATAAAGAAAGTGTGACGAATAGTGGTTCCACAAGTGTATCAATTAATAGCTCCGCATGGATATAACCATCATGCTAAAATCATTATCCAACCACCCATGTCTATAATCCACAAATTACCCTCACATAAATCATCCACCTATGTATGTCCAAAAGATCCTCAAGTGGTACCCTCCCACAAGACATTTCATATTATTCCAACATGAAAGTAAATTCCACATGTAAGGTTAAGTGCTAATATTTTGTCCATACAAACATGTATAAGTTTCAACCACTATCAGATTTCCACAATAGTATTTTCCATATGATAGGCTCACAACTATTTTAATTTAAGCATGCATGTCCATTAGGTGATCATTCAATATGTCCAATGAAAGGATCTCTCTAATATTCCTAGTGGGTATGTCAGAATAGAGGGATATAGGAACCACCCACCTCGATCGCGAAGTACATGAAACACCACTTCAAACTCGCCCTCTCACAAAGAAAATCCCGGCTCACTGCGAACACTGCAACAACAACCAACACGGTGCACAAATTAATCCTACAATTAACACAATGCCGCTGTCCGCACAACAGTCCACAAGATGGTCAATTTCCACCTGCGAGATAACCTCAGAAAATTCTAGAAAAATAACCATTATGATCCTCGCGGCGAGCCAATCGAAACGAGTACTTGCACGTTCAAATCCGACACCTGTAGGTCAAGAAATAATTAGAACATCGCCGTATG
The DNA here is from genome assembly GCA_029204045.2 of Tillandsia leiboldiana. Lineage (NCBI taxonomy): Eukaryota > Viridiplantae > Streptophyta > Magnoliopsida > Poales > Bromeliaceae > Tillandsia > Tillandsia leiboldiana. The sequence continues at coordinate 8,709,270 of CM055066.1, forward strand.
ACAAAACCTTCACGAACACAAGCCTGCAGACACTCAGTCTTAAAGAAGCTTAATTATCACTTTCAAAGAGTCCTCCAAAAATTCTGATAAAAATACGGGTGCGTTCCTCACGAAGCGTATATGTCAATCGAGTCCTCATACCCCTCATTCCGATGCCCGTAGACCGAGAAATCACAAGAATACTCCTCCGCTGTCCAAATCCTCACAGCGGTACAAGGGGTCAAAAGATACCTCAGGAACCATGCCAAAAATCCAAAATGAGGCAAAGTGATCAACACGGAAATCGAAGGCTTACCTCTTAGAGACACACTGCCAAAGAAATCGCCCAAAAATTCCTCCTGGTTTGCGCAAAGAAAATTTCTGACTGAACTGCGACAGAAACGGGCCGAAAAAGGGAAACGTCTAGGCTCACTGTAAAACCAAGATCGCCACTTCCGAGCCTCCAAAAATCCAGGGGATCCACCACAAGATCAAAAACATCACAAGGAACAAGTTTCCTAAAGGTCTCTCCCACTTAATCTCTCTCTAAGACTCGAAAAAAGTAGAAAAAGAGAGAGAGGAGGGGTTTAAATAGGCCAGCCCAGCCCACATGGGCTTACGGATTCGGGCGCCCGAATCCGGCCCAAAACAAGACACTGTACAAGCCCGAAATCCTCCCGGCGCGCCACGTCACCAGCTACGCGCCCCGCGCGCCCGGCGCACGCGCGCCCGCCAATCGCGGCGCGCCGCGTGACGACGCGGTCCACGGCGGGAACCGTGGGCCGTGGTTCACGACGGATCCTCTGGGTCACTGCGCCCGCCAATGAACGGGCGACACGTGGCCCAATCGGTCCATCGTGCGCCGCGCCCGCACGCATGTCGTGCGTGCGATGACCGTCCAATCCCTGAGCGCCACATGTCAACGCCAACACTGGCTGCGCCCGGTGCACAAAGCTGATGCACCCGTCGAATCCGAAGCCGCCACGTGTATCCAGCGCGTCCAATGGGGAGCCGCCACGTGGTACACCCAACTCTGTACACCGCGCCTGCCCGCGCCCGCGCCTGCGCCTGCCCGCGCCTGCCCGCGCCTGCCCGCGGCCGCGCCCGCGCCTGTGCCGCTGTGCTCCGTCGCCTGCCTGTTGCTGCCGGCGTCGCCCCGGTCGCCGGAACAGTAACATTGCCTCGAAATCCGTGTTTGTGCATCCGTGCTCCGAAAAATAAAAGTAAATAGCATATTTTCATCGTTTTTGCACGCTGAATCCAAATTTGAAGTCCGTTTTGCCAAATTCCGCTTCTAAAATTTGTCGAAGGCATCCGGATAGGTAAACTTAATCCAAATATCGCGCTGGGTCCAATTCCGAGGTCCGATTCGTGCGCAAACACATCCAACACACATCAAAGGCCTCCGAAAGCTGCTAAACACACTACAGAAGCTCTGTTTGTCCAACAGTAATTCTCTTGCGGAAATTCGGGTCCTCACATCCTCCCCCACTAAAAGAAAGTTTCGTCCTCGAAACTAAAGTCATTCCTCAACCCGGAACCTCAACTAAGTAGGGGAGTGTAGATATCCAATCATCCACGACTCAAGCTCCCAATGCTGTCTAATACCTCCTCCAGAGACGCAAAATAATCCTCGGGTCTCTATCTGATACAAAAAAAATAGAGGCGGGCACTCTAGGAAACCGCACCACCTCATCCAAGTACAGCTGGGCTAACTGCTCGAGCTACCAAGTAGTCTGCATCGGCACAAGCATCCGCTCCTCCAGGGTCCCCAGTAATCCAACCATATGTCCATCGGCACAAAAGCTCGATCCGAGTACCTCTGTACTCCCGAGGTATCCAATAAAAGCCCCCAACTGATGCGCAGACTCTGATCTCTAATCCTTAAACCGTCGGGATGCAAAAGCAATTCCCTAACTCTCCTGCATCAACACGCAGCCATACACGGTCGAGAAAACCAGAATGCAAATCAATCTTCGAGAAGACCCAATACCCTTTCAGCTGGTAAATCAAATCCTCCATGCTCAACAAAAGGGTACTTGTTCTGGATGGTCACTTCATCCAAGAAGGAAAGGGGCCCTAACAAGCTGGGGTCCTCACTCGGTCATTCTCGGATCCTGACCTTCCGAGTGGACAGCACCACCGCAGGCTACAATCAAAAGGGACCCCCAGGGACACACCCTCAAGCCCTGATCGCCTCAACGGTGCCACACAGCGCTAGCTGTGGAATCATCAAACTCAACTCCAGACAACTCTCCCGCTCAAGATATCCGCCACTTCAGTGGCTTTGTCGGGGAGATACAAAATGCTGAACAATAACCCAACGGTAACTCCATAGCCACTATGGGAGGCATCACTATAACTCGCAATCCATCTCCCATAACTGGCGATGCTAAAATCAGCGCTGGTATCAGTCTAATCATCCATTCGTCAAGCTCTGCTGGCACTGCCCAGTCCAAGAAGCTCCAAGCTTCAACAATCAGTGTCGGTCTCGGCCAATCCCGAATAGTATCCACTTTGGCCGAATTTCCACCGCCGCTACTACGGCTAGAATAATGTGGCCCAAGAAGGTAAGCTTCCGTAGCTAAAAGTTGCACCTCGACAACTCGGCACACAGCTTCTCCCAAACAGGCGTTGTAGCACCATCCACAAGTGCTTAACATGCTCCAAGTCACTCTGGGAGTAAATCAAAATATCCTTGGAAAATACTGCTACTAATCCGTCCAAGTACAGCTGGAACACCCAACTCCTCAAATCCTAAAGGCGGTAGGGCATTAGTCAATCCAATTGGCCTCACTATGAGCTCATAATGCCCCTACCGTGTCCTGAACGCCGTCTTGGCAAAATCCTCGGCTGTATGATTCCAATAAATACATGCCTCCTTATAGAAGAACAACTGCCGGAGCATAACTCAATCAAACGGTCCTAAATAAAACCCGGACATGCTTGCGCTCAAACCACAGTAGAACCCTCACCGTCATGCATCCACGACGTGGCATCACCACCGTATATCAACGGCGTGGCACTAGGTCCAACAGATTCCTCGATCCATCAGATCCCGCGTCTGCGCCATCAGCTCTCTCAACTCTATTGGCAATATCCAATGAGATGTTGTCGAGGTTAGCGCGGTTCCCAAAACCACATCAATCTCAATATCAATCTCCCTAACCAGTGGCATCAACATCAGCTTAGGGGGACTCACACCCGGGATCTCATGGTCAACAGGGATATCCTTGAGTCCCGGTGCCGCTGTAAGCACCTCTCACACTGTCGCTGCAACCAGTGTGCTCTAACAGTCTCAAACAGCAAGCCTCCTCTTGTCTGCCTCGTAGAAGATCAAAGTCTCCTCTGTCCGCAGTCAAACATTCTGGGGCACTGTGTCAACCAATCTCAGGCACAGGGTCAAAACACCGAACTGCCACAATTACCACTAAGTCTGCCGGTATAACTCGTGGTCTCAACTACACTGGACATGATCCACAGTCTCCTCCTCGTGCACCATATCAACAGGAACCTGTACCTCTAGTGCACGTGGAAACAACTCTGCCTCTAGTCCATGCAGGAATGCACAACGCTCTAACTCCGACTACTGTGATGAAATCACACCTGCGACAACTCGATCCACTACCGTGGCGTCCTCCAACCGGGCGGCACAGACTCATCCGCTCGATGCAAGTGGTCGACGCTCAGTCTGCCAAAACACATCTTGATTAACCACATAGGGACCACGACCCCTGCCTCTGCCCACACTGGGGCGACGAATGCGGCCCTCAGCAGATAACATATCCATGCTATCGCTGTTGCTGATACCAATAATGAAGCTACCATCAGGATCCACCCGATCCCCGGATGTCTCAAAATCTACTTCCTTGGGAAAGGAAAACGGGAATGCCTCTGCCGGCCGATCTGTCCTCCAACACTCGGCGCCAAGCGCTTCTATCTAGACTTCGCCTCTGGCGGTAGATCCCTATCCAGGGAACTGCAGTGCCACACTCCACACACAACGCCTACTCCATCAAAGCATCCAAAACCTATAACGAAGGGACCGAATAAAATGAAAGGTATCCTGGCGCAAAACACTCCCAGATACACAAATCTTATGCGCCTCGTCCCTCTAACATGAAGCGCGCAGTTCAACAACTGCGTAAACTCTCGGCACAAGGGGGCTCTCAAACAGTCTCTCCATCCTACCAACCACGATTCCGCCTCCAAAGGCTCCAAGCTCGGTCCTACGAATCGGGGTGGTTTATCTGCCAAAACTGGCTCAAAAGATTGATCATGACCCATAGCTCATCTGCCGTCAGCTATCCACCCTGCCTTGGTGCCTGGGCACTAAACATTGGCACGGAGGGGGCTACTCGTTCTATCGGCGCCACAGAAATCATTACCACCGAGGATACTACACCCGGGTGGTCTCGGGAGGAAGGCACTGTCGGGCTGCCCGTTGCTCCGACAACTGTGTCACCTAAACCAGCTGCTCAATCCACCGCTGATATGCCTCTAACAATCCTGCCATCTGGGTCCGGAACTCTCTGGCCTCAATCTGGGTATCCGACCCAAATCCAACCGCTCATGCTCAACAGCTGCTAAAGGATGCACACGGGTTAAAAGCCAGCGTCGGGGAGACACCGCTCACCACGACAAAACTGCAAATCAGCACACAACAAACACTCGACCCAATCCAGCAAAAGTCTAAGACATCCCCCTATTTTTGTAACTTTATGTTGTCTGCAGCCAACATAACTCTCCCACAGAAATAGGATATGTCGATCCCTCTTCACTCTTAAGAAGAGTCAAATAAATAAATCACCGACTTTCGCAAAATGTCGCGTCTCTCACGCCCTAACATCCTAGGGTCCGCCAAAAGCCTAGGGTTTCCTAAGTCCCAACTGACCTATCCCTAAGCTCGGATACCACCTAATCTGTCACGCCCCGGGTGTAAACCAGAACCTGGGCCCGTCTACAGATCCGCCGTGCATACGGTATTTCCCGCGTACACGAAGCGCTAGTAACCTGCTCAGATATAAGAGATAATAAAAAGAGCATAAAACAGAGCTGAACTAAAAACTAATACATCTCAGACTGAAACTGGAAATAAAATACAGTACATCTGTAAAAATAATACATCTGTCTCTCCCAGCTCACCAAATAAAATACAAACAGCTGGCTAAAGCCAGACCCCAAAGTAAAGTACAACCGTCTGAGGAAAAAGGGTACACCAATAGTCCAGCTAACTCGTTCATCGTGCCTCGAGATCTATCTACTCAGCCGTCCTCTCACCTCGACAACGCCGCTGAAAACACAGCAGCCCCCGCAGAAAACACTGCAAAACAAAGGAGAAGACAAAGAGGAAAGGAAAGTGGGGGTGAGAACTACTAGTAAACCAATAGCCTCCCCTAGTGGGTAAAGCCTCAAACTCCGACGCACCCACTAGGTCTACCAGAGGCAAAAGGGAGAAGAAGAGTGGTTAACAATAAAACTGCTGAAAAAGGAAACTACCACTACTATGCCTCTAAATGCATCAGTAACCAAACTGTCCCGGTAACCCAATCTATCCACCAGTAAAAACTGGTACTGCCTGCTGTCGCCCTCATCATCGGGCAATAACCGTGCCGATGTGATGGCAAAAACTGTCAATAACTGTCTGACCCCAGCCTCCGGAGGGGAACTCGAGGGGAGCGACCCACATGAGGAAAGCATCACCGAGCATATAAAGCCGCGCCGGTGTGATAACAAACTCAATCACTGTCTGACCCCCACGCTTTAGAGGGGAACTCCCCAACGCTCTAGAGGGGAACTCGATATCTCACTATAGCAGGACTGGATCACGACTCTGATCAAAGTGGGAAAACCCATCAACTAAAGGGAAACCCGATCCCCAATCTGATGCATAAGTAACCATCCTGTCAACCGCCTAATATCCGCGGTCGCCGCGATAACCCCTAATCCAAAATCGGGTAAAATAATTTGTATCCGGTCAACCGCCTAATATCCGCGGTAGCCGCAATAACCCCAAATCCATAATCGGGTAAAATAATCTGTATCCGGTCAACCGCCTATTATCCGCGGTAGCCGCAATAACCCCTAATCCATAATCAAATACCACCTGTCTCCGACCCCAAGGTCCCGGCTACAATATCCCGTACCCCTGCTCAAACCCGAGCAACAAGAACCACCTGACTAAAGAATAAGGAGAAAGAAGCAAGCATGGTTTCTCCTAAGTCAAGTTCCAATATAATAGTGTAGCGACAAATAGTGGCCTATCTAGATGACCATACAAGCATGCATATGTCCTCATGAAAGATAAAGAAAGTGTGATGAATAGTGGTTCCACATATGTATCAATTAATAGCTCCGCATGAATATAACCATCATGCTAAAATCATTATCCAACCACCCATGTCTATAATCCACAAATTACCCTCACATAAATCATCCACCTATGCATGTCCAAAAGATCCTCAAGTGGTACCCTCCCACAAGACATTTCATATTATCCCAACATGAAAGTAAATTCCACATGCAAGGTTAAGTGCTAATATTTTGTCCATACAAACATGTATAAGTTCCAACCACTATCAGATTTCCACAATAGTATTTTTCATATGATAGGCTCACAACTATTTTAATTTAAGCATGCATATCCATTAGGTGATCATTCAATATATCCAATGAAAGGATCTCTCTAATATTCCTAGTGGGTATGTCAGAATAGAGGGATATAGCAACCACCCACCTCGATCGCGAAGTACATGAAACACCACTTCAAACTCGCCCTCTCACAAAGAAAATCCCGGCTCACTGCGAACACTGCAACAACAACCAACACGGTGCACAAATTAATCCTACAATTAACACGATACCACTGTCTGCACAACAGTCCACAAGATGGTCAATTTTCACCTACGAGATAACCTCAGAAAATTCCAAAAAAATAACCATTGCTTTCCTCGCGGCGAGACGATCGAAACGAGTACTTGCACGTCCAAATCCGACACCTGCTGGTCAAGAAATAATTAGAACATCGTCGTATGACAAAACCTTCACGAACACAAGCCTGCAGACACTCAGTCTTAAAAAAGCTTAATTATCATCTTCAAAGAGTCCTCCAAAAATTCTGATAAAAATACGAGTGCATTCCTCACGAAGCGTAGATGTCAATCGAGTCCTCATACGTTTCATTCCGATGCCCGTAGACCGAGAAATCACAAGAATACTCCTCCGCTGTCCAAATCCTCATTGCGGTACAAGGGGTCAAAAGATACCTGGGGAACCATGCCAAAAATCCAAAATAAGGCAAAGTGATCAGCACGGAAATCGAAGGCTTACCTCTTAGAAACACACTGCCGAAGAAATCGCCTAAAAATTCCTCCTGGTTTGCGCACAGGAAATTTCTGACTGAACTGCGACAGAAACGGGCCGAAAAAGGGAAACGTCGAGGCGCACTGTAAAACCAAGATCGCCACTGCCGAGCCTCCAAAAATCTAGGGGATCCACCACAAGATCAAAAACATCACAAGGAACAAGTTTCCTAAAGGTCTCTCCCTCTCAATCCCTATCTAAGACTCGAAAAAAGCAGAAAAAGATAGAGAGGAGGGGTTTAAATAGGCCAGCCCAGCCCACATGGGCTTCTGGATTCGGGCGTCGGATTCGGGCACCCGAATCCGGCCCAAAACAAGACACTGTACAAGCCCGAAATCCTCCCGGTGCGCCACGTCACCCAGCTTCGCGCCCAGCGTGCCCGCCAATCGCGGCGCGCCGCGTGGCGACGCGGTCCACGGCGGGAACCGTGGGCCGCGGTTCACGCCGGATCCTCCGGGTCACTACACCCGCCATTGAGCGGGCGACACGTGGCGCAATCGGTCCATCGTGCGCGCGCCCGCGCGCCTGTCGCGCGTGCGATGATTGTCCAATCCCTGAGCGCCACGTGTCAGCGCCAACACTCGCTGTGCCCGGTGCACGAACCTGATGCACCCGTCGAATCCGAAGCCGCCACGTGTCTCCAGCGCGTCCAATGGGGAGCCGCCACGTGGTACACCCAACTCTGTACACCGCGCCTGCCCGCGCCCGCACCTGTGCATGCCCGCGGCTGCCCGCGGCTGCCGGGGGCCGCGCCCGCGCCTGCGCCGCCGTGCTCCGCCGCCTGCCCGCCGCCACCGGCGTTGCCCCGGCCGCCGGAATAGCAACATTGCCTCGAAATCCGTGTTTGCGCATCCGGGCTCCGAAAAATGCTAGTAAATAGCCCATTTTTATCGTTTTCGCGCGCTGAATCCAAATTTGAAGTCCGTTTTGCCAAATTCCGCTTCTAAAATCTGTCGAAGGCATCCGGACAGGTAAACTTAATCCAAATATTGCGCTGGGTCTAATCCCGAGGTCCGATTCGTGCGCAAACACCTCCAACACACAGCAAAGCCCTCCGAAAGCTGCTAAACACACTGCAGAAGCTCTGTTTGTCGAACAGTAATTCTCTTGCGGAAATTCGGGTCCTCACGGGTAGCATTAGTATAGGTGGTCATAAGTCCATATACATACTTAACATAAAAATACTGGCCGCACCTTGCCATAGGCCTAACAAAATGTCACCAAAATATCCAAAAACAGTTAATTGCTAATCAAGGCCACAAAACCCCAAAAAGGCATAGGTGAGCATGAGTTATCTAGAGAGGAGGGAAGGAAGGTCCATCAGGCTTATGCCCAACGGCAGTGCGTTGGAAGCTTATTTGACCCTCAATCCACATATATAGGATGTCCCCGCTTAAGGACATGAAGATGGATATGTTGCGTTCATCTTTCAGCGCTTCACACGCAGAGAGAATAGCTTCAAGAGAGAGACCAGGGACATCATTTAATCGAGCCATATAATCCTCTATAGAGTGCACCTTAGGATGCGCGTCAAGCTCACGTTGCAACATACACTCGGCAATGTGCAGTCATTTTTTACCGAGTTCTAAAAGCTCATGGATACTATCAGGGGTGCCATCAACGCGTCCTTTGCGGCTAGATGTTGGTGTTGTCTTGCGTGAAGGAGGGGACGAGCGACGTCTCTTGCCAGAAGAGGTATGACCAGAGGCACTACTTACAATTGGAAAAGGCCTCTTACCAAGAGTAGGTGTTGGCGAGCATGATGTGGTGTCGTGGACTTCATCATTTCGTGGTGACTGTGGCATTGGTACTGGTTGAGCATTTGAAGTTTGGCCAGGTCCGCATGCCTCAAGTAATGTTTTTTGGATTTCTTCATACAGTGACGTTGTGCCTGGAGAAGACGAGGAAGTACTGCGAATGTCCTCACTTAACATCCCTGTTGAAAAGCCATGCCTTCCCGTTGCAGTTGTCTTTCCCGACAAGAACTCAATGTTATGATATGCAGGGAAGGGTTTATCCTTGCATCTTGCATAAGCCAGATTTTCCTACATAAGTATAGGTATGATTAAGTAGTAAAATGTATAAATGAAATATTATAGTCAATTACAAAGGAAAGATATATAGTCACTTACAGAAATCACGGTGTCCCAAGCAATCGAATCACCAGCGGTCGGAATATTGCGATCATAGTCCCACCCCCACCTGCTCTTGTTAGCTAATGTTCGGTACATAACAAATTGGCGCTTCAAAACTTTCAGGCGATTTTGTAAATGACTTTTGAGATAACTGAGTTTTGTTCGCTCATTAAAATCATCAACAATTCGGGTCCAAGTCAACGTTGTAAAACTTCCATTAACAAAATTACCCAAAACATGTTCCTCAGTCATCAAGTTCAACATTGCTGAGTCCATAATATTGATCCAATTTCCAGAGCGTATTCTACTTTTTGAGGTATCATGACCATGTATCTCAAGGCTTTGGGTATCAGTTGAGGCAACATCGATTATGTCAGCAGGTTTTTGGGTAATACGCGGAGTCGGCTTGTTTTGAGGTGCCATATGAAGGAAAAGTTAAATTTTTCGCACAAGATGAAATCCATTAGATAAGATTAAGGCAAGTATAGCCTATATTTTTATCGATGCTTTCTACTGCTTCAATAACTTGCAACAGCACAATTTAATACTATATTCTATTTGGCAACACCTGAAGTAAAATACTTTGCCGAAAATATGGTATGTTCTCATACAAAGTAAGATAGTTTATGGCAGAAGCCACATTGCTCAGCAATAATGGGCCATCATCTATATCACCATGGCAGCTGCATACAAATTAATATACACCTCCAAGCTATGAATACATTCGAAATCCACTATGCATCACTGCTAAAAAAATCCATGAAATAGCAATAAGGTACTGCTGAACTGAAATTTGGAAACTCACCTCTGTAGGACTAAAAAAAGGAAAGCTGCGGGAAAGCAGGGAATCTGAGTAGGAAGCTAGGAACAGTAGTCCAATACCTTTTTTTGCCTCAAGGGGTTGAAAAGGAGAATAGTGGATCTGTATTTAAGGGGTTGGATGTGATGACCCGGATCTCCGCGAAGGTCTTACAGTGAGAATTGTGGCTTCTGGAGGCCTATGATGTGTGTTGGAGATGGTTGCGCGCAAATCGGACCTCAGATTTGAACCCAGCGTGAAATTTGGATTAAGAATACCTATGCGGATGCCTTTGACAAATTTTAGTAGTGGAATTTGGCAAAACGAACATCGGATTTGGACTCAACGCGCGAAAACGATGAAAATGGACTACTTACTTGTATTTTTTGGAGCCCGGATGCCAAAACACAAATTTCGAGGCAAAATTTTACTGTTCCGACAGGCCAGGGCAGCACCGGCGGCGACGGGCAGTAGCGGAGCGCGGCGGCGGGGGCGCGGGCAGGCGCGTGCGCGGCGGCGGGCAGGGCGGTCCACGGGTTTTGGCGTGCACCGGGACTAGCCAACGGCGGGCGTGCCACGTGTCCCACGCTGATTGGGCGGTCAACGCATGGGCGACAGCACGCCGGGCGCGGCGCACCATGGACCCCGCCAGGCCACGTGTCTCCCGCCCATTGGCGGGCGCAGCGACCCGGCTGGGCCGCCGTGAACCGCGGCCCACGGTTCCCGCCGTGGACCGCGTCGCCACGCGGCGCGCCGCGATTGGGGGGCGCGCGGGGCGCAGAGATGGTGACGTGGCGCGCAGAGAAGGATTCGGGCGCGCACAGTGTTGGGCTTGGGCTGGATTCGGGCGCCCAAATTCGGCGCCCGAATTCGAACCCCTTACTTGGTGGGCTTGGGCTATAAATAGCTCCCTTTCTTGAGCCTTTGGACCTTTTTCCCGAGCCCTTTTGCGACTGAGCCCTCAAGTGAAGTTGTTCCTATTCTTATACTGCATCTTACGAAGGAGTTTCAGAATTTTTGGAAGGCGCGGCATCGACGACTTCGGCATCTTGGCGCAGTGCGACGTTTCTTCTTCGGTGGCCCATTTTCGTCTTGTTTCGGTCCACGAGGTCCATAGAGCTACTCCGAAGGAATTTTTGGACGATTTTCATGGCGTCGGTTTCACGAGAGGTAGTCTCCGTTTTTCGTGTTTATAGCTCTTCTCAGTTTTGGATTTTTATTGCGGTTTCTGGAACATCTTTGAACCCCTTTTCTGCTGGTGGTTTTTCTAGACAGCGGAGGCTTGTCGGATTTTTATCTCTGCACTCGAGTAACGGATTTCAACATGTGAGGATTCGATCGACATCTACTCTTCGCGAGGATCTCCGTGGTATTTTTATTGTAATTTTTGGAGATTACCTTGCAGGTGGTATTTAAGCATTTTCAGAATTGATTTTTTAGCAGTTTGTAAACTTGGAATTTTGTGTTGATTGCAATGTTTGGACTATGTCTTTGTACCCAAGAGGTGTCTTTGGGTGTTTTGGGACCCATTGGAATTGTGGAAATCCGAGGAGTTTTGTTGCTGATCCAGGTGAGGGAGTCGCGAGCTAGTTCCCTACCCGTCCTTGAAGTATAGCTGTACCCCTTTTTGGAGCATAGTAGTACAGTCTGCTGGATTTTGATAGTTAGTTACTTTTGAGAGTTTTATTTTGAGAGACTTTTGTAGTGAGGTTCAGACTTGTACTATTTGACAGTTGTATTATTTCTTATTTCAGTAGTTTACTTTTCAGCTCTGATATCTGTATAGCTATAGTATCCTTCTTTTTGCAGGTTAGACGCTTCGTCTATACGGGGCTTCCCGTATGGGCGGCGGATCTGTTGGCGGGCACGGGTCGCAATTTCGACCCCGGGGCGTGACAGATTAGAGTGGTATCAGAGCCTAGGTTGTAGGTCATTATGGACTTAGAAACCCTAGGCATGTGGATGGATCTTAGGATGACTACGTGAGAGTCGTGAGCTTGAGCAGGAGGAGTCATAGTAGGGCCAGCAGAAAGAGGTACAGGAGCTTCGGGCTCAGATGGCCCAGATGTCGGAGGCTATCCGATGTCAGGAGGAGGCTTCCCGACGCCAGGAGGAAGCCATGGACCGGATGATGCATATGTTTGAGCAGAGGGCGCAGCCAGTTGTAGCACCCCCGGAGAGTTCCCCGGCACCATCTTCACCGGCCGTGGCACCCCCAGTTGTACCAGCGGCACTGGCAGCCCCTATTGCGCCGATTGCCAGCAGACAACCGTCTGGGACGGCAGGACAGTTGATGTGATGATCCGGACTTCCGCAGGAACTGTTGCAATATTAAACAGTGACTGTAGGAAGCTCATACGATGTATCGGAGCTAGTAGTGTCGAAAACGGATTTTTAAAATGGATCCGGCACGAAAAACGGAGCAAGTGGGCTTTTCCGAGGATTTTCGGTAAAATTTCGGATGAGAATTTGGTGAAATGGACAGCGGATTTGGACTCAGCGCGCGAAAACGGTCAAAATGGTATATTTACTTTATTTTTTCGCCAAATTTTACTGTTCACCGGAACAGTAACTCCGGCAGGCCGGAATTACTGTTCCGGCGGCCGGCGGCGCAACGGCGGAGCGCGGCAGAGCGCAGCGGCACGCGGCGCGGGCAGCGCGGGCAGGCGCGGGCAGGCACGCGGGAGCACGGTCCACGGCCTGGCGTGCACCGGGAGCACCGAAGATTCCCCTTGCCACGTGGCAGCTCCTGATTGGCTGGCCGGCTTCTAGAAGGCAACGGGATTGGTGACACGTGGCACGCCCTGATTGGCCGACATTTTCCGGAAGACCCGGCGCGGGGACCGGGCATGTGCACCATGTGGCCACGTGGCGCAATCTGAGTGGCCCTTGCACAGGCTGTTTTCTGTTTTGTGGACACGTGGCGCGTCCTGGTTGGTCCATTTTGGTGTTTCCTGTTCTGCCCGGGATCTGGTGAGGAAGATTCCCTTGGCCCATTATAAATAGGATCCCTCACCCCCCTCCCTTTCTCACCTCGGGATCCGAGCTTTAGAGAGAGAACCAGAGCTTGGGCTCTCTATGAAAATTATTCCTCTCTCTCTTCTCTCTCTCCCCTAGAAATTTTAGAATTTTTTGGAGTTACCGATAGTGAGTTATCTGCGACGCGGCGCACTGCAACGATTTCTTTTTTCGGCCCATTTTCCGTCGCAGTTCAGTCGAAAAATCCTTGTGTTCTAACCAAGAGGAATTGTTGAACGATTTTTGCGGCAGCGCGTTCCTAAGAGGTAAGGCTTCAATTTCCTTGTTGATCACTTTGCTCCATTTTGTACTTTTGGCACGGTTCCCGAGGCCTCTTTGACCCCCCTTTTTGCTGTGGAAATTTCTGACAGCATCGACTTCTCCGATTTTTATCTTGGCGTAGGAGCATCAGATCGAGGCATTTAAAGAGTCGATTTCGATCTACTCGTCGCAAGGAACATAACCGTAATTTTTTTGGATTTTTCTGAGCACTGTACAGAGGTGAAAAACTCCTCTCTTTTCGTGCTATTTGAAAAATAGAAAAAGCTTTATTTTTATGAATACTATAGTTACACCCTGTGCAATGTGTGTTGCTGTAGGGCACCGTTTTCGGCAGACAGCAGTTTTAGAGGACTGTGGACAGCCAGGAGACTATCTGGGTGTGATTTGAGCTGTTCAAGGTGGGCGGTTGTTGCTTACCTCATTTTTGACAAGCTCACTGGGATTATTAGAACTCCCCTAAAATTTAATTGATAAGAACCATTGGGACGAACTAATATGACAATTGATGAGAACCATTGGGACGAACTAATATGACAATTGATGAGAACCATTGGGACGAACTAATATGACAATTGATGAGAACCGCTGGGACGAACTCTCTTAAAATTTATTATGACCCCACAGAATATATGATAACTTATCTTGGGACACTGTGATTGGGACAAAGGCTATAATCTCGCATGCAAATAACTTTTATATCAGTACAGTAAATCAATCTTTTAAAATAAATATTTGACACTGTTTTTACAGCTTTTAAATGGTACAGTTGCATGCTCGACATCTAGTTAGCCACTATTTATTGCTACACTATCATATTGGGATTTGAACATGTTTCATTACTCTCCTTTGCATTCAGATGCTTGTTGCTCGAGTATGAGCAGGGGTTTGGGATAGTGTAGTCAGGATTGCATTAGATTGTGGACTTGTGGGGTATTGCGGTGACCACGGACAGCAGGTGGTCGACCAGATGTTTATCCTTGCATCAAATTGAGATTGAATCTTGTCGATCTTTGCATCAGATTGGGGATCGGGCTTTTTCTAGTGGATGAAGTTTTCCCACTTATTGAGTACTATTGCATCAGATTGGGTATCAGGTCTCTTTAGTGGATGGGTTTTCCCACTTTGATCATAGTCATGATCCAGTCCTGCTATTGTGAGACATTGGTTACAGAGACGCTTGATACAGCGATACTTTACTCGTGTGGGTCGCTCCCCTCGAGTGCCACTCCGGAGTAGGCTTTTGACCATGCCGGGTGCAGGTCGGTTGGCCAGTGAGTGCCAAACCTGTTGGCCAGTGAGTGCCAGACAGTGAGTATCGGTCAGTGAGTACCGATTAGTCAGCAGATACTTGAGACAGAGCAGGCAGTGCCAGTGTTCCCTGGCCCTTGATTGGGTTTTTTTTGGCAGATAGCCTTATAGTTGCATGGATACAGTTATCTTTTGGCACTGCATTTAGAGGCATTGTAGTAGTAGTTTTCTATTCAGCAACCTTTATAGCTTACTACTGTTCCTTCCTTTTGCCTCTAGTAGTCCTAGTGGGTGCGTCAGAGTTAAGGTTTTACCCACTAGGGGAGGCTACTGGTTTATCTCGTAGTTCTCACCCCCATTGTTATTTTCTGTCTCTTTCTTCTCCTTTATTTTTGCAGAGTCGTCTGCGGGAGCTGCTAGGCCATCGGCAGCTGATCGAGGTAAGGGGATCGCTGAATAGATAGATCTCCTGGGAGACTGAGAGCTGTTAGATAGATGCTGCACCCTTTACTCAGACTGTGGTATTCCTCTTTTATTTTAGGTCTGGCTTTCGCCAGCTGGTTGTACTATTTTGGTGAGCTGGGAGATTATTGTACTTATTACAGCTTTATTTGTAGTTCCAGTCTGAGATACTATGTGGTTCTTCTACTTCAGCTCTGTATTATGCTATTTTATTGTTCATATTATATCGGAGCAGGTTACCAGCGCTTCGTGTACTTGGGAAGTCCCGTGTGCACGGCGGATCTGTTGGCGAGCCCTGGTTCCGGGGCGTGACAGATTAAGTTGGTATCAGAGCTTAGGGATAGGTCAGTTGGGACTTAGGAAACCCTAGGCTTTTAGCAGACCCTAGGATGATAGGGCGTGAGAGACGTGACATTTTGCGAAAGTCATTGATTTACTTATTTGACTCTTCTAGTGAGGGAAGAGGGATTGACATAGCCTATTTCTGGTGGACAGTTATGTTGGCTGCAGACAACATAAAGTCATAAGAAATAAGGGGATGTCTTTGACTTTCGCTAGATTGGGTCGAGTGTTCATGGTGGGCTGATTACGATTTTTGTCGTGGTAAGCGGTGTCTCCCCGACGTTGGGTTTTGACCCGTGTGCACTTTATTGCAGCAGTTGAGCCTTAGCGGTTAAATTTGGGTCGGATACCAGATTGAGGTCAGAGAGCTCCATATCTAGATGGTGGGAGTGTTAGAGGCAGATCAGCGGCAGAGTGGCCAGCTGGTAGAGGTGACACAATTGTCGGGGCAACGAGCAGCCCCCGTGCCGACATTCAGTGATGGGGCACCAAGGTCGGGTGGACCCCCGACGGCAGCATCAGCATCGGTACCGGCATCAATGGTGGCATGGATTTGTTATCTGCGGGGGGGTCACTTTTGTCGCCCTAGTGTGAGCAGAGGCAGAGGTCGTCCTCCCTTGTGGTTAGTCTTGACTTTTACTGGCAGACTGAGCGACGACCCCTTTCATCGAGAGGATGAGTTCGTGGCGGCCGGTTGGAGGGCGCCACGGCAGCGGGTCGGGATGTTGCTGGTATGATTTCTTGGTAGCAGTCTGTGTTAGAGCATTTCGCATTCTTGCATGGACTAGAGACAAACAAGGGGGACGTTTGTTTATTGAAACTGTTAGAGCACATAGGTTTATCGCCGACGGTGTGGTGGTAGGTTTGAGTTGCTCCGGGCATTAGGATTCGTATCTTGTTGATTCAGGACTATCCCCTTCCTTGTGGGTAGTGCTTTTGCTTTCTTGCCTGGGTTAGGGGTAGGACGGTCACCACGTGCACGGGAGGTTCATATTCCCGATCACTTGGCACGTGGAGGAGAGTTGTTGGTCCTGCCCGATGCAGATCGAGTCCTGGATTATGCCAGCTGACCTGTTGGTCGTGAGACAGCTGAAGGACTTCGATGTGGTTCTCGGGATGGACTGGCTGGCTCGGTATTTCGTGACTATTGACTGTGCCGCAAGGACTGTCACTTTTAGAGAGCCAGGACAAGAGATGTTGGTATACCGGGGATGTCAGAGTGCTTTCTTTGCCTCTATGGTTTCGACTTCCCGAGCGAGGCAGATGATCCATCAAGAATGTGTAGCCTTTTTGGCTAGTGTTGTTGAGGGGCCTACGGCGGCGCCGGGACTCGGGGATATCCCTATTGCCCGCGAGTTCCCGGATGTTTTCTCCCCTGAGCTTACTAGCATGCCGCCAGATAAGGAAATTGAGTTCGTGATTGACGTAGTCCCAGGAACTGCGCCAATCTCTAAGGCTCCTTACCGGATGGCACCGGCTGAGTTGCGAGAGCTTAAGGCGCAACTTCAGGATTTAATGGATAAGGGTTTTATTAGGCCGAGTGTATCGCCTTGGGGAGCGCCGGTGCTATTCGTGAAGAGGAAGGAAGGGTCACTTCGATTGTACGTGGATTATAGGGAATTGAATAAAGTGACCATCAAGAACAAGTACCCTTTGCCGTGTATCGATGATCTCTTTGATCAGCTGCAAGGGTCTGGTGTCTTCTCTAAGATAGATTTGCAGTCCGGTTACCACCAGTTGAAGGTGAAGGCCGAAGATATTCCGAAAATGGCATTTAGATCACGGTATGGGCATTATGAATTTACAGTTATGCCTTTTGGGCTAACTAATGTCCCTGCCACATTCATGGATTTAATGAACCGGATCTTCCGACCGTACTTAGATCGATTCGTGGTAGTTTTCATTGATGATATCTTGGTTTACTCCCGGAGTGATGCGGAGCATGAGGAGCCCTTAAGGATTGTGCTGCAACTTCTGCGTGAGAAGAAGTTGTTTGCCAAGCTGGCAAAGTGTGAGTTTTGGCTTCGGGAGGTAGTCTTCTTGGGCCATGTGATTTCTGCCGCAGGTGTGGCGGTGGACCCAGCGAAGATTGAGGCGGTCCGGGATTGGCCCCGACCGACGACCGTTTCGGAGGTGCGTAGTTTTATGGGCTTAGCTGGTTATTATCGTCGGTTTGTGCAAGGCTTTGCGAAGCTTTCCACACCCCTCACTCGTTTAACGCGTAAAGGAGTGAAGTTTGTCTGGAGTGAGGACTGTCAGAGGAGCTTTGAGGAGCTAAAGAGTAGACTGATGGCCGCTCCTATCCTTTCCCTCCCTGTTATGGGAAAAGGATATGTGATCTACAGTGATGCATCACACAGCAGACTTGGTTGTGTGTTGATGCAGGAAGGGAGGGTAATTGCTTATGCGTCAAGGCAACTCAAAGATTACGAGAAGAATTACCCTACCCATGACTTGGAGCTCGCTGCTGTAGTATTTGCACTGAAGCTTTGGCATCATTATCTATATGGGGAACACTGTGAAATCTATACCGACCACAAGAGCCTAAAGTATCTGTTCACGCAAAAGGAGCTGAATTTGAGGCAACGTAGATGGTTAGAGCTACTAAAGGATTATGATGTGGACATTCTCTACCACCCAGGCAAGGCTAATGTGGTCGCTGATGCCTTGAGTAGGAGGGCGGTGCAAAGTTTGTCTATGATGTTCACAAACCAGGCACCGCTATTAGAGGAGATGAGACGGCTCGAGATAGAGGTTGTGTCCCCTGGGGTCTCTGCTAGACTGACGTCTTTTAGTCGTGCAGCCCACTTTGCTGGACAGGATTAGGGAAAAACAGAGTGAGGACCCCCACTTGACCAGGATTAGAGATCAAACTCCGAGTGATCAGTCAGGGGACTTTACGGTAGATGCCTCGGGAGTACTGAGGTACAGGAACCGAGCATGTGTGCCAGCGGATGCGGAGATCAGAGAGCAGATATTGCGAGAGGCCCATTATACACCTTATACCCTACATCCTGGTGGGACTAAGATGTATAAGGACCTCAAGGCACACTTTTGGTGGAATGGCATGAAAAGGGATATCGGGAGATTTGTGGCTCAGTGTTTAATTTGTCAGCAGGTGAAAGCCGAGCATCGAGTGCCAACTGGCAAGTTACAGAGTCTCCCAATCCCCGAGTGGAAATGGGACCACATTACGATGGATTTCGTGGTCGGACTGCCGAGGGCACAGGGAGGAGCAGACGCTACCTGGGTAGTTGTAGATCGACTTACCAAGTCGGCGCACTTTCTGCCCATGCAGACTACGTGGCCACTTGAGCGACTAGCCCAGCTATATCTAGATAAGATAGTAAGACTACATGGAGTACCAGCCTCCATTGTATCAGATAGAGACCCGAGGTTTGTTTCGCGTTTCTGGAGGAGCTTGCAGACAGCCTTGGGGACTCAACTCAAGTTCAGTACGTCTTTTCATCCGCAGACTGATGGGCAGTCAGAGCGGACTATACAAATCCTGGAGGACATGTTGAGGGCTTGCGTCCTGGATTTCGGCGGAGGGTGGATTCGACATTTATCTTTGGCTGAATTCGCGTACAACAATAGCTTTCAAGCGAGCATTCAGATGGCTCCGTTTGAAGCATTGTATGGACGCAAGTGTCGATCACCGCTTTATTGGAGTGACGTGGGCGAGAGGCGGACCTTGGGACCAGATATATTATTAGAGGCAGAAGAGAAGGTCCGAGTGATTAGAAAGCATCTTCAGACCGCCCAAAGCCGACAAAGGAGCTATGCCGATGTTCGGCGACGAGACTTAGAGTTTCAGGTTGGTGATCATGTTTTCCTGAAAGTCTCGCCATCTAAAGGAATCAGGAGGTTCGACATTCGTGGGAAATTTAGCCCCCGATATATTGGACCCTTTGAGGTACTGGAGCGTATCGGGCCAGTTGCCTACCGACTTGCACTTCCTCCGAGGCTTGCTGGTGTCCACGATGTATTTCATGTTTCTACTCTGAGGAAGTATGTCTTCGACCCGTCGAACGTCATCGATTTCACCCCACTCGACATTAGTGAAGATTTGCGCATTTTGGAGGAGCGCCCACTGCGAATTCTAGATCGAGAAGTGAAAGAATTGCGCAGTCGAGCCATTCCCTATGTGAAGATCCTTTGGAGAAATCATGACGAGCACGAGGCTACGTGGGAGCTCGAGTCGGAGATGAGGAATACCCACCCTTACTTATTTGAGACAACGGACTTGTAGTGATCTGGCACTTAGGGGTATTTTTGACTCACATCTAAACCATTTAAGCCCTTAAGAGGAATAAAATTATTTAATTGTTAAAAGTTGGCCAGTGTGTGGTGCTGGTACTTTTCTGCGATAGAGCGCGGAAAATGATGACCGACGGTGCGATCGGATCTGAAATCCGATGTCGGGATCTCCCGGAACGGAATTCTTAGTGATACGGTGATTAGTCATGCATCGGAATCCGTGCGAAATATCTTGCACCCATTGGAGATAAGGTGGGTTATCTCGTAGGGGATAATTAATTAATTAATTAATTATCCGATGACGGAAAATAGAATTTTCTTACGTACGAATTAAAGAGGAAATTAATTAAAGATATAATACGAGCTATATAAGGGATCCCGATTATCGGAAAGAAAAGAAAAGAAAAATAAAACCCTAACAGGTGAGGAGAGAAAGAAAGAGAAAAAGAAAAAGACGGAACCCTAGCCGGAAGAAAGGGAAAGGAGAAAGAGAAGGAGCCCGATCTTTCCGGACATCGAACCGAAGGCAAGAACGCGACCGGACAACCTTCCCGTCGATCTTCGGTTAGTAAAATAATTGCTATAAATTATTTGGGATTTTTCCGTCGTCCTTTTGTTTGAGTTCTTGGGTTCTCCGTCGTATCCGTCACCGTCGCCGTCATCGTCGTCATGCTAGGGCACGGAACGGACGGCGGAGGCGCGCGGTGCCGCTAGGGCATCGCGCGGAGGAGAATCGCGGACGGCCGATCGCCGCCGCAAGCGGCGATGGGACCGCGCGGGTCGTACCCGCGCGGGCGCCGCCCGGCCACCGCGCGGGCGGCACCCGCGCGGACGCGCAACCGCGCGGGCACCGCGCGGGCACCGCGCAGGCGCCGCGCGGCTACCGCGCGGGCGGCACCCGCGCGGACCCGCAACCGCGCGGGCACCGCGCGGGCGCCGCGCGGGCGCCGCGCGGGCGCCGCGCGGCTGCTGCGCGGGTGGCACCCGCGCGGACCCGCAACCGCGCGGGCGCCGCGCGGGGCACCCACGCGGGCGCCGCGCGGGCAACCCCGCGCGCGGGCGCTGTGCGGGGCCACACCCGCGCGGGCGTCGCGCGGCCGCCGCACGGGCCGCACCCGCGCGGCCGCCGCACGGGCAGGACCCGCACGAGGCGCCGCGCCGAGTGGGCGCCGCCCGCGGAGACACGCCGCGCGGTTCCGAACCGCGCGGGGCTCCGACGGACGGCGACGGCGGCGCGGGATTCCGGTTTTCGTCAACCCCGACGGTGTTGGACTTTTCCGTCGAAAAGAGTAAATTGGGTCTTTTGTTTTGGGATGTTAGTACACGTTTTTGACTATAGTTATCCTTGCGGACTTTCTTTAGGTCCAGGTGCGCAGCGGGGGTGCGCGAAGGATTCAGGTGTTTCGATTTCTCTTCAACTAGGTGGGTACGGTTGCTATAAGTGCGGGGGGGCTCCGCGCGGGTCGAACCCGCGCGGGCGCCGCGCGGCCACTGCGCGGGCGGCACCCGCGCGGACCCGCAACCGCACGGGCACCGCGCGGGCACCGCGCGGCTGCCTCGCGGGCGGCACCCGCGCGGAACCGCAACCGCGCGGGCACCGCCCGGCTGCCGCGCGGGCGGCACCCGCGCGGACCCGCAACCGCGCGGCTGCCGCTTGGGCGGCACCCGCGCGGACCAGCAACCGCGCGGGCGCCGCGCGGGGCACCCACGCGGGCGCCGCGCGGGCAACCCCGCGCGCGGGCGCCGTGCGGGGCCGCACCCGCGCGGGCGTCGCGCGGCCGCCGCACGGGCCGCACCCGCGCGGGCGTCGCGCGGCCGCCGCACGAGCCGCACCCGCGTGGGCGTCGCGCGGCCGCCGCACGGGCAGCCCCCGCGCAAGGCGCCGCGCCGCGTGGGCGCCGCCCGCGGAGACACGCCGCGCGGTTCCGAACCGCGCGGGGCTCCGACGGACGGCGACGGCGGCGCGGGATTCCGGTTTTCGTCAACCCGGACGG
Organism: Tillandsia leiboldiana; assembly: GCA_029204045.2. Lineage (NCBI taxonomy): Eukaryota > Viridiplantae > Streptophyta > Magnoliopsida > Poales > Bromeliaceae > Tillandsia > Tillandsia leiboldiana. The sequence goes on from CM055066.1 coordinate 8,731,151, forward strand.
TGTTGGACTTTTCTGTCGAAAAGAGTAAATTGGGTCTTTTGTTTTGGGATGTTAGTACACGTTTTTGACTATAGTTATCCTTGCGGACTTTCTTTAGGTCCAGGTGCGCAGCGGGGGTGCGCGAAGGATTCAGGTGTTCCGATTTCTCTTCAACTAGGTGGGTACGGTTGCTATAAGTGCAACAAGTGCAGTAAGTGCATCTATCATCATTAAAATGCTCTTAATTTGTCTAACAAAGTAGATGGACAGTTTAACCTTTCGCATAATTGTATTTTATCTAACAATTGAAGCGGCTGCGGTCGCGGTGCTCACTACACGCCGATCTCGGCAAATCCGTTTTCGGATGCTGCACGTACACAGGCGGATTGGCCTCCGCATGGGTGTACTTTTCCGGAGAAGTGGTCTTTTTGACCCGTGTACCTCACAAAGGGGTGGGAGCCGTGAGGACCTCTTCGCGCCTGCTGCAAATAGCACACCAGCACCGTGAAGAGGTTAAAAGCATCAAAAATGTGTTTGTGCACGAGGGGAGACTTTAGTCTCTCCGACAGGTACTCTGGGGTTGGTGCCCAACTTAATTGATAAATCTGGGGTTGGTGCCCAGCTTAATTATGTACAGGGTTTTAGCGAAAGGTTCCGGTGTAATCGGTTTGCTCCTTATTCTCTTTTGATACTTAGACATCTACTTTGTTTGTCACTGACTTTACCCACTCCGTGACAGGTGTTACCAGGTGCGTTAGCCGGGAGGGCGGTGAGACTGCGTCGCGAGGACCGTAATCAGGATACTTGGGTTTTTATCTCGTTTTCCTTATACTTTAAATAGTTAATTTGCTTGTGGATCATATTAGTCATGGACATGTATGAGTTAGCGCTGTGGATGAGTTGTACTTTTATACTTGGATACTTATAGTGATGTCTTCATACGCGGCACGTTTTCATGATAAACCAAATGATTTCGAAAATGTTTTCTCAAAACGAAGTGCCGTGTGGGCACGGGTTTTGCAACCGCTGGTTTTATCCTTTCCAAACGTTGATGCCGCTTTAATAACAAGGTGTCGAGTGGACACCGGTCTTTTAAAACATTAGTTAAATTACTGAACTCTGTTTGACAATGTATGTCTATTGTATGGTTGATGGTTGCTGTATGATGTTGTAAATGAGACGCCGTGCATATACAAAGGAGACTCTGTCCGTGGGCAGAGAGAATTTGTGTATGTGGCGGTCTGGCACGCACCGGGGATGAGGTTTAAGTTACCTTGTTAAGAAAAAAAAATAATACACGCAACTTTTCGCTTTGATAGACTCAAAAACCCCTGGGGGCGTGACAGATTAAATGGTATCAGAGAAAAACAACCATAACCATAGTAGACGTGATCCACATCCACAGTGCAAGGTGCCACAAGCAAATTGGACATGAGATAACCAAGGTGTAGGTGCGGTAGTACGTGAGAGTACGGGGAAAAAGGGGACGTAATATAGGTGTAATCGTAAGACAGGGTGCTAGGGTTATAACCTTAGGGTTAACATGGTTTCTCTGTTTATAGCGAACGATGGCCCGGACTAGATCGTCCACCGAGAATGCGGACGCGGACAGAGTGACCCCAGCCACCGCAGAGAACCAGCTCCTCCGGCGACAACTGCGGGAAATGGCCGGGCAGGTAGCGACGCTGACGGAGCAGGTTCGTCAACTGACGCAGCGACAGGCAACCGCGCCAGCCGAGCGCGATCCGACCCCTCCGCCCGAAACCACCGCACCCACTACGGAACCGCAAGGGACGGGTGGTACGATGACGGAACAGCCCCCAGCCCCAAGGGATGTACCTACTCCGACGACCTCGGGGCCCGTGTTGGGAGCGACAGCGGGGGAGGTAGGAACGACCCCTACTCTTGGGGGTCCGCCACTGCAGGAGGGATCACGGAGCAACGAGCGACGCGAGAAAGGGTCAGGACGAATTTGACTAAGTTCAAGAAGCATGACCCTCCCACTTTCGAGGGAGAGATGACCGATCCATGGGTCGTCGAGAAATGGGTGGATACCATGGAAAAACTCTTCGAGGACCTACTGACGGAGGAGCACGAGCGGGTTCCACTAGCCGTCAACTTTCTCGAAGGGAATGCACGCATCTAGTGGAAGACGGTACGCCCGGATCCGTCTACGAACGTCCCGCTACCGACATGGTCGGCCTTTAGAGAGGAACTTTTTGGCGCTTTCTTCTCCGATAGCGTCAAGCGGCAATTGGAAGACGACCTGAAGAACATTAGACAAGGGAACCGCTCGGTCATGGAATATCAAAGGGAGTTTGTAAGATTGGTTAACTGCGTCCCGTTTGTTATACGGGATGAACCCCACAAGGCCCGTCTTTTTGTGGACGGGTTACGGAGCGACATCTTCGAGATGGTTCAGGCAGCGGACCTGCGCACGTTCAGGGAGGTGGTGGACAGGGCCACCATTGTGGAGCGGGGATTCGCTATCACCCGAGCTCGACATGAGGGATCAGAAAATAACCGGGAGAGGAAGCGGACACAGACTTACCCGTGAGGGGGCCCGTCTGGTGGGAGCCGACCCCCAAAGTACCCCAAGACGCAACAAGGAAGCAAGAGTGCGCCTACCGGAAAGCCGCGACCAGCGAACAAGCCATGTGTTATTTGCGGAGCATCGCATCCAGTGACGGAATGCCCTAAGAGACAGGATCACTGTTACCGCTGCGGCAAACCGGGGCATTTCCGATTCAACTGTCCCCTGAATACTGGAGCGGCATCCTCCGCAGCTTCCACCCCAACGGCGCAGCCACTAGGACGGGGTAGAGCATCAACGGGGATGCCCCCACACCCTCCGGCGCCAAGAGCAGAAGGAGAATCGCGACCACAACCAGGAGGGAGGCTCTACTCCATGGGCCAGCATGGAGTGACACTGCCAGAGGAGGTGGTCGCAGGTATTACCTCTGTTTCTAATTTTTGAGCTCGAACCCTGTTTGACACCGGGGTGACTCGCTCCTTTATTTCCCGCACTTTTACACAAACACATCTGCTAGAAAGTAGTCCCCTTGATGTCTTACTGACCGTCCAGACCCCTGGGGGGCCAATCGCGGCGACTGGCCTAGTACCCTCGTGTTCAATAAGACTGGGAAGGTTGTCGTGCCCCTGGGATCTGGTGGTCATACCGCTAAAAGAATACGACGTTGTTTTGGGCATGGACTGGCTTACCGAGTATCAGGCGGTCATCGACTGCGTGAAGCGCCAGGTGCAACTATAGAAGCCGGGATTCCCAGAAAACGTGTACTTGGCATGTAAAAGCACTTCCTTTTTGGCTATCATCTCCGCATCGCGGGCTAGGAAGTTGATGGAGGGCGGGTGCGTGGCCTATCTAGCCTCGGTAGATTTAACCACCCGACCCGTTCCCTCGCCTTCCGAAATTCCAGTGGTAAAGGAATTTCCGGATGTATTTCCGGCAGAGCTCCCCGGAATGCCACCGGAACGAGAGGTCGACTTCCCTATTGAACTACTTCCCGGCACCAAACCCATCACCAAGGCACCGTACAGGATGGCCTTCGCGGAGTTGAAGGAACTCAAGGCACAGTTGGAGGACCTTTTGGATAAGGGTTTCATCAGACCTAGCGCGTCACCCTGGGGCGCGCCCGTCCTGTTTGTGAGGAAGAAGGACGGAAGTCTCCGGTTGTGCATCGACTACCGGGAGATAAATAAGGTCACCGTTAAGAACAAGTACCCCCTGCCAAGGATCGACGACCTCTTCGACCAACTACAGGGGGCGACGGTGTTTTCAAAGATTGACCTGCAGTCGGGCTATCATCAGGTCCAGGTCAAGGGGGAGGACATCCCCAAAACGGCTTTCCGGACTCGCTACGGCCATTACGAATTTACAGTAATGCCGTTCGGGCTCACAAATGCCCCGGCGGTGTTCATGGACATGATGAACAGGGTATTCAAACCCTTCCTGGACTTATTCGTGGTGGTCTTCATCGACGATATCCTCATCTACTCCCGTACAGACGAGGAACACGAAGAACATCTGCGCACAGTCCTCCAGACCCTACGGGGACAGAAACTCTACGCCAAACTCAAAAAGTGTGAGTTTTGGCTCCGTGAGGTCGGCTTCTTGGGGCACGTAATCTCGGCGGCTGGAGTCGCAGTCGATCCGAAGAAGATAGATTCGGTGACGGACTGGCCCCAACCGACGACGGTGACGGAGATTCGAAGCTTCCTGGGATTAGCCGGGTACTACCGGCGCTTCGTGGAGGGTTTCTCCAAGATAGCCACCCCCTTAAACCGTTTGACTAGAAAGGGGGAAAAGTTCATCTGGACGGACAAATGTCAGAGGAGCTTCGAGGAGCTCAAGGATAGATTGGCGCGAGCCCCGATTCTCGCCCTGCCAGAACCAGGGGAGGATTATGAAGTGTATTGCGATGCGTCGCGAAACGGACTGGGTGGAGTACTCATGCAACGGGGAAAGGTTATAGCCTATGCGTCAAGGCAGCTCAAGGAATACGAGCGGAACTACCCCATGCACGATTTGGAACTCGCAGCGGTTGTGTTCGTCCTCAAGCTTTGGAGACACTACCTGTATAGGGCACACTCCAATGTGTACTCAGATCATAAAAGTCTTAAGTACCTTTTCACCCAAAAGGAGTTAAATTTGCGACAAAGACGGTGGCTCGAGCTACTGAAGGATTACGATTTAACGATCCACTACCACCCGGGAAAGGCAAACGTGGTGGCCGACGCCCTGAGCCGCAAGGGGCAGGCCGAGGAGGCAGGGGTAAGTGCCATCACCCAGCAAGATAGTCTGATTGCGAAATTTTCGCGATTAAGACTAGAAGTAGTACCGGCGGGTACAGTCGCACAACTTCTGACACTGGTGGTCAGACCTACCTTGCTTGACAGAATTCTCGAGGGGCAGTCGACTGATGACCAACTCCAGCTGGTGCGAAGTAGAGTAACTGCCGACCAAGAAGGTGATTTCACAGTAAACTTCTACGGCACGATACGATTTCGGGGACGAATCTGCGTGCCGGATCTACCGGAACTCAAAGAGGAAATCCTGCGAGAGGCGCATACTGCTCCATATGCAGCGCACCCCGGCGGAACGAAGATGTACAAGGACGTCAAACAGACCTTCTGGTGGCCCAAAATGAAGGGAGACGTGACTCGATTTATGGCACACTGCCTGGTGTGCCAACGGGTGAAGGCCGAGCACCAGCGTCCGGCAGGAAAATTGCAACCCTTACCGGTGCCCGAGTGGAAGTGGGACATGATTACCATGGATTTTGTGACCGGGTTCCCGAGATCGTCACAGGGACACGATGCAATATGGGTGATTGTGGACCGTCTGACGAAATCGGCCCACTTTCTGCCCATACACACGACGTGGACGCGGGAACGACTGGCACAAACCTACATCAACGAGATAGTAAGGTTGCATGGGGTGCCGACATCCATCACGTCGGACAGGACACGCGATTTGTGTCAAACTTTTGGCAGAGCCTGCAGCGAGCAATGGGAACCAAGTTGCACTTCAGTACGGCTTTTCACCCGCAGACCGATGGACAATCAGAGCGGGTGATACAAATTGTGGAGGACATGCTTCGAGAATGCATTTTGGACTTGGGCGAAGGGTGGGCACGGTGTTTGCCCCTAGTGGAATTTGCCTACAATAACAGTTACCAGGCCAGCATTCAGATGGCACCATACGAGGCCCTGTACGGGAGCCGCTGTCGGTCTCCAATATGCTGGGACGACTTGGGTGAGCGTAAGTTTCTGGGCCCAGATTTGGTGGAGGAGACCGAAGCAAAGGTGCGATTGATTAGACAAAGGCTACTGACCGCCCAGAGCAGACAGAAAAGCTACGCGGACAACAGACGCCGAGACTTAGAGTTCATGGTGGGTGAGCATGCGTTACTCCGAGTTTCGCCCTCCAAGGGGAACCGACGCTTCGGCATAAAGGGAAAGTTAAGCCCGAGGTACGTAGGACCGTTCGAGATCCTAGAACGCGTAGGACCGGTGGCGTACCGATTAGCCCTGCCGTCGAACCTCGAACGAGTCCATAACGTGTTCCATGTCTCAATGCTCCGGAAGTACCTAGCTGATCCCTCTCATGCCTTGGATGCCTCCACCATCGAGTTGCGAGAGGATTTAAGCGTCGAGGAGACGCCGGTGCGGATTTTGGCGAGAGAGGACAAGAAGTTGTGCAAACGAACGATCCCCTATGTAAAGGTCCAGTGGAGCAACCACGAAGAGTGCGAGGCGACTTGGGAACTGGAATCGAAGATGAGAGAATGTTTTCCCGAATTGATTAGTGGGGTTTGTACTTAAGTTTCGGGACGAAACTTTTTATAAAGTGTGAGTGGTGTAGTGATCCGGCCCTTATGGGTATTTTTGACTCACATCTAAACCATTTAAGCCCTTAAGAGGAATAAAATTATTTAATTATTAAAAGTTGGCCAGTGTGTGGTGCTGGTACTTTTCTGCGATAGAGCGCGGAAAATGATGGCCGACGGTGCGATCGGATCTGAAATCCGATGTCGGGATCTCCCGGAACGGAATTCTTAGTGATACGGTGATTAGTCATGCATCAGAATCCGTGCGAAATATCTTGCACCCGTTGGAGATAAGGTGGGTTATCTCGTAGGGGATAATTAATTAATTAATTAATTATCCGATGACGGAAAATAGAATTTTCTTACGTACGAATTAAAGAGGAAATTAATTAAAGATATAATACGAGCTATATAAGGGATCCCGATTATCGGAAAGAAAAGAAAAGAAAAATAAAACCCTAACCGGTGAGGAGAGAAAGAAAGAGAAAAAGGAAAAGACGGAACCCTAGCCGGAAGAAAGGGAAAGGAGAAAGAGATGGAGCTCGATCTTCCCGGACATCGAACCGAAGGCAAGAACGCGACCGGACAACCTTCCCGTCGATCTTTGGTTAGTAAAATAATTGCTATAAATTATTTGGGATTTTTCCGTCGTCCTTTTGTTTGAGTTCTTGGGTTCTCCGTCGTATCCGTCACCGTCGCCGTCATCGTCGTCATGCTAGGGCACGGAACGGACGGCGGAGGCGCGCGGTGCCGCTAGGGCATCGCGCGGAGGAGAATCGCGGACGGCCGATCGCCGCCGCAAGCGGCGATGGGACCGCGCGGGCACCGCGCGGGTCGTACCCGCGCGGGCACCGCGCGGGTCGTACCCGCGCGGGCGCCGCCCGGCCACCGCGCGGGCGGCACCCGCGCGGACCCGAAACCGCGCGGGCGGACCCGCGCGGACCCGCAACCGCGCGGGCGCCGCGCGGCTGCCGCGCGGGCGGCACCCGCGCGGACCCGCAACCGCGCGGGCGCCGCGCGGGGCACCCACGCGGGCGCCGCGCGGGCAACCTTGCGCGCGGGCGCTGTGCGGGGCCGCACCCGCGCGGGCGTCGCGCGGCCGCTGCACGGCCGCCGCACGGGCCGCACCCGCGCGGGCGTCGCGCGGCCTCCGCACGGGCAGCACCCGCGCAAGGCGCCGCGCCGCGTCGGCGCCGCCCGCGGAGACACGCTGCGCGGTTCCGAACCGCGCGGGGCTCCGACGGACGGCGACGGCGGCGCGGGATTCCGATTTTCGTCAACCCGGACGGTGTTGGACTTTTCCGTCGAAAAGAGTAAATTTGGTCTTTTGTTTTGAGATGTTAGTACACGTTTTTGACTATAGTTATCCTTGCGGACTTTCTTTAGGTCCAGGTGCGCAGCGGGGGTGCGCGAAGGATTCAGGTGTTCCGATTTCTCTTCAACTAGGTGGGTACGGTTGCTATAAGTGCAACAAGTGCAGTAAGTGCATCTATCATCATTAAAATGCTCTTAATTTGTCTAACAAAGTAGATGGACAGTTTAACCTTTCGCATAATTGTATTTTATCTAACAATTGAAGCGGCTGCGGTCGCGGTGCTCACTACACGCCGATCTCGGCAAATCCGTTTTCGGATGCTGCACGTACACAGGCGGATTGGCCTCCGCATGGGTGTACTTTTTCGGAGAAGTGGTCTTTTTGACCCGTGTACCTCACAAAGGGGTGGGAGCCGTGAGGACCTCTTCGCGCCTGCTGCAAATAGCACACCAGCACCGTGAAGAGGTTAAAAGCATCAAAAAGGTGTTTGCGCACGAGGGGAGACTTTAGTCTCTTCGACAGGTACTCTGGGGTTGGTGCCCAACTTAATTGATAAATCTGGGGTTGGTGCCCAGCTTAATTATGTACAGGGTTTTAGCGAAAGGTTCCGGTGTAATCGGTTTGCTCCTTATTCTCTTTTGATACTTAGACATCTACTTTGTTTGTCACTGACTTTACCCACTCCGTGACAGGTGTTACCAGGTGCGTTAGCCGGCAGGGCGGTGAGACTGCGTCACGAGGACCGTAGTCAGGATACTTGGGTTTTTATCTCGTTTTCCTTATACTTTAAATAGTTAATTTGCTTGTGGATCATATTAGTCATGGACATGTATGAGTTAGCGCTGTGGATGAGGTGTACTTTTATACTTGGATACTTATAGTGATGTCTTCATACGCGACACGTTTTCATGATAAACCAAATGATTTTGAAAATGTTTTCTCAAAACGAAGTGTCGTGTGGGTACGGGTTTTGCAACCGCTGGTTTTATCCTTTCCAAACGTTGATGCCGCTTTAATAACAAGGTGTCGAGTGGACACCGGTCTTTTAAAACATTAGTTAAATTACTGAACTCTGTTTGACGATGTATGTCTATTGTATGGTTGATGGTTGATGTATGATGTTGTAAATGAGACGTCGTGCATATACAAAGGAGACTCTGTCCGTGGGCAGAGAGAATTTGTGTATGTAGCGGTCTGGCACGCACTGGGGATGAGGTTTAAGTTACCTTGTTAAGAAAAAAAAATAATACACGCAACTTTCCGCTTTGATAGACTCAAAAATCTCCGGGGGCGTGACATAGCCTTTCCTCCATGTGGTGGTAGTTTTCACACTCCTCATTGGGATGTAACTCTTTCCACATCTTTTGAGCATAAATACTTTAATAAACTCCCCCTCAATTGGCTATCAATTATTTAAGATATAAAGTATTCAACCAAAAATTGATCTTGTGTTCATACTTAACACAATTTTCAAATATGATAAAAACTATGCCAAGAGATCATTTGAGAGATGAATTGACTTTGATCAATTAAAAATGAACTAATTGATATAAATGATCATTGCATCAAATGAATTATCATGATATTCAAACCATAATAAATTTCTCAAAAAAAATATGAAAGGATGCAAGTAAAGTCAATTATACTAATACTCAATTATTGTTCTATGTACAAGCATAGATAAAGAACACAAACACACAACAAAACCTAACCTAAGCATTGGTTTCAAAAAGTGTTATTTCAAAGAAAGCATTCCAATTGCTTTACGCAAGTGAATAAAACGTTTTTGATCCAAAGGTTTTGTTAAAATGTCAGCTAATTGATCCTCAGTTAAAATATAGGATATTTGAAGAATACTCGATTCAACTAGCTCCCTTAGAAAATGATATCTAAGTTCAATGTGTTTAGTTCTTGAGTGCAACACAGGATTTTTAGAAATATTTATAGCACTAGTGTTGTCACAAAGAATAGTTACCGAAGACCCAGGAATTCGGAAGCCGCTCAAAACTTTTTTCATCCAAATTAATTGTGTTGAACAACTTCCTGCTGAAATGTATTCCGCTTCGGCAGTCGAGAGAGCAATGCAGTTTTGCTTTTTACTATGCCATACAACAAGGCAATGGCCAAGATAAAAACATGCATCACTCATACTCTTCCGATCATCCACCGATCCAGCCCAATCGGCATCTGAATATCCTATTATGTCGAGAGTTGTGCCCATAGGATACCAAATTCCGAAATTCAATGTTCCTTTGACGTACCGGATGATCCTTTTCACCACTTTCAGGTGAACCTCCTTTGGTGTTGATTGATATCTCGCGCAAATCCCAACACTAAAGGATATATCCGGGCGACTAGCCGTGAGATAGAGTAGACTTCCAATCATGCTTCGATAAAGCTTCTCGTCTAGACTTTCATTTAGAGATTCACTTCCTAATCCCTTATTACTAGTTCCCATTGGAGTCGGAAAGTCTTTAGAGTTTTCTAATCCAAACTTTTTGACCAACTCCTTTGCATACTTGGATTGGCACAGATGAATGCCTTCTTCATTTTGTTTGACTTGCAATCCAAGAAAATAAGTTAGCTCGCCCATCATGGACATCTCAAATTCGCTTTCCATGGTTTCAGCGAATTTAGAAGCATCATTATCCCTTGTTGCTCCAAATACAATGTCATCGACATAGATTTGTGGCACAATGAAGTTATCCTCATAATGCTTCACAAAGAGAGTCAGATCCGCTCCCCCTCGAGTGTAGCCCTTTTCCAAAAGGTGCTTTGTCAACCTTTCATACCATGCTCGCGGTGCTTGTTTTAGACCGTAAAGAGCCTTTTTCAATCAAAAAACATGGTTAGGTAGTTTATAATCAATGAAACCTTTCGGTTGAGCCACATAAACTTCCTCATTTAGAAAACCATTTAAAAAGGTGCTCTTAACGTCCATTTGAAAAAGCTTAATTTTAAAATGACAAGCAATCGCGAAAAGGATGCGAATTGACTCGAGACGAGCTACTGGGGCGAATGTCTCATCAAAGTCTATACCTTCAATTTGTGAATAGCCCTGAGCAACTAGACATGCTTTGTTCCTGATAATGGTACCATCCTTATTTTTCTTGTTCTTGAAAATCCACTTAGTACCAATTATGTTGTGTTGCTTCGGAGGCTTCGTTAATTCCTAGACTTTGTTTCTTTCGAACTGATGGAGCTCTTCCTGCATTGTTTCAATCCAGTAATCATCCTGAAGAGCTTCATCGACGTTCTTTGGTTCTATCATGAAGACGTAACACGCAACTCCACAAACCAATTGTCTCCGAGTCCTGACTCCTTCTTGTGGGTCTCCAATAATGTTTGATTCTGGATGATCCTTGGAGATACGTAACGTTTGAGGTAACGGAGTACTCGGAGGTATGTGTGATGATTCCTGAATATCAGATAAACTGGAAGAACCATTAGATGCATCAACATTATCGGAAGAATTATTATGAGAAGATGCATTTACAGGAGTATCGTCATCAAGAGTCATATCAGGGGTAGATTTATCAAATGCAAAATGAAAAGCTTCATCTACTTTAACATTAATAGATTCTACCATCGTTTTAGATTCGAGGTTAAATACCCGATATGCTCTACTATTTGTAGAATAACCCATGAAAATCCCTTCGTCACTTCGAGAGTCGAATTTTCTAAGATTTTCGCGATCACGTAAAATGTAACAGCGACTCCCAAAGATTCAAAAATATTTGATATTCGGTTTTCTACAAAACCATAGCTCATATGGTGTATTTAAAGTTCCCGGGCGAAAATACTCTCGATTAATTACATAGACCGCGGTGTTCACTGCTTCGGCCCAAAAATGTAACGGGAGTTTCCGGCTATGAAACATAACACGCGCCATCTCTTGTACTACCCTATTTTTGCGCTCGATTACACCATTCTGCTAAGGTGTATAGGGTGCAGAGAATTCATGTTTTATGCCATTGAAAGTGCAAAAATCAATAAATTTAGAATTGATGAATTCTCCACCTCTATCACTCCGAACACGAACGATCTTTTCATTTTTCTCAATCATAATACGATGACAAATCTCATGAAAAGAATCGAAAGTATCCGCTTTCTCTTTTAAAAATGTTACCCATGTATATCTAGAGAAATCATCAACCAAAAGAAAAATATACCATGTACCTCCCAAACTTGGTTGACGGGTCGGCCCCATTAAGTCCATGTGCAGTAATTCTAAATGTCGTTTGGTACCAACATGGTTCAAGTTCTTATGCGCGGCCCTTGATTGTTTTCCCTTTTGACAACCTCCACACACAATGTTTTCTTGAAAAGATAGTTTAGGAACCCCCTTAACCACGTCTTTATTAGAAATCCTTGCTAGTTCCTTAAAATTTATGTGACCTAGTCTTTCATGCCAAAGAGTTTCATTATCTAAAGAAACTAGGTTATAATGTTCAGGAATTTTATTTGGAACTACATGGCAATTATTTTCAGATCTAACCCCTTTCAAAAAGAATACATGGTCCTTATCAGTTACAATACATTCTGTTGAAGAAAAATTAACTGAAAAGCCATTATCACAAAGTTGGCTAATGCTAATGAGGTTAGTCTTAAGGCCTTCAACAAATAAGACATTGTTCAAAACCCGGCCTTCTGGAATAGTGATTGTCCCTTTTCCAACAATTTTAGAAGAACGACCGTCTCCGAAAACTACAAGTCCTCCGGAGGTTTTCTCTAAAGTTTGAAAATAATTTTTGTCACCGGTCATGTGACGGGAACACCCACTATCCAAATACCAAGACGAGTTGTCATAAGCATGCAAAGAAGTATGAACAACAAGACAAGGGAAGATTTCACCTTTGCGCACCCAAACCTTTTTGGAATGCGTCGGCAATGATTGTGAAGTTATTCTCCTTGGTGAAAGCGTCTTGTTCGATTGATTGCTTTTCATTTATCACGTCGTCTTGAGGGGTGAACTACCAAGGTTCTTTTCCTTTAAAAAATTCTCCTTTGATTTCTGGGGAATGACCTTGTTGGTAGTTGTTGCAAGAGGTGCTTGATTTGATCGTTTTGCTCCGATCTTGCAATTTCTTCTTACATGCCCTGCAAAACCACAACGAAAACATACCTTTGCACTTGATGAACCCGAAGTAGGTGAGGTAGGCTTGTTGTCGTTGTATGTAGTGAATTCCGTCGTCGGAGGAGGAGACGCCGACTGGGGCACAAAAACTGTTCCACTCGAACTAGGACTGTCTCCAGTTCGATTGTATCCAAGGCCGAAACGGTTCGTTTGACCAAGACCAAGCAACTTATCCAACTTGCTCCTTCCCGAAGAAAATCGCTTCAAATCATCCTTAAGTTAGAAAATGGTCTTCGTCATTTCTCTTTTTTCTTGTCGAGCCTCGGAGTAGAGCTTCAAGAAGTAACTTGCTTTATCCACCAATTTTACGTGTTCCTTCTCGAAATGCTCATTTTTCTCTTGAAGGGAAACATTTACTTTAATCAAGTTATCCCTTTCCACTTCAAGAGCGTTTGAGAGAGAAGTTGCCCTTTTTGCTTCTTCTTCGAGATCCTGCAATCTCCCTCTCAAACCCTTATTTTGCTTTGCCAGTTTCTTTGAAACCTTTAAAAGTTTATGATAGGCAAAAACAAAGTCTTCACCTTCGAAATTACTCGATTCATCGTCCGTTGCAGTTTGTTCAATCTGGGAGGAGTTGGATAATGAACCGGATGTACTTGCCATAAAGCATACGTAAGGTGAAGTTGTGGACGCGTGGAATGTCGTTGCGTTGTTTTCTTCATCACTGGAAGATGACTCATTTGACGTTGAGGTGTCATCCCAAGTGACGGCTTTCATCGCCTTCTTGACAGATTCTTATTGGGACACTCCGTTGAGATGTGACCGTAGCCTCGGCACTTGAAGCATTGGATTTGTCCCTCCGTGACGGCTTTCATCGCCTTCTTCTTTGACGGATTCTTATTAGGACACACCGTTGAGATGTGACCGTACGTAGCCTCGGCACTTGAAGCATTGGATTTGTCCCTCCGAGTTTTTCTTATCCTTTGAAAAACTCTCTTACTTTCTTGACTTAAAGCTTGAAGTTCCTTTGACTTTCTTCGACTTTACCAAGGATGGAGTTTTGCTTGAATTACCCCTTCAAAAGTTTCGGCAAAATTTTCTTGTCAAGAGCGCAAGTTGCTTCTCGAAATCCTCCATTGATAAATTCTCATCATCGTCTGAGGAGGATGAATCCGTGTCTTCTTCTTTTGTTGTTTTCAACGCAAAACCTGAAGACTTAGAAGAATATGGCTTTCCAGAAGAATTGTTAGTAGGAAATGTCATTTCATAAGTTTGAAGTGCACCAACTAATTCTTCTACTTTGATTTCGTCCAGGTGTTTAACTGTTTCAATGGCCGCAACCTTAGGGCGAAATCTTTCTGGAATTTTCTCTCCCAAGTTAGCACATATATTTACGATATCTTGCAATCGTGTATAATAATCTGTGAAGGATTCATTTTCTGCCATAAAAATTGATTCAAATTTGCTCGTAAGCATTTACAGTTTTTGAATCTTCACAAGGCTTGTTCCCTCATGTGTAACTTGTAGAACATCCCAGATTTCTTTCGCGGTCTCACATGCCGAGACGCGAGAGAATTCAGTTTGCGACAAAGCATTAAATAAGGCATTAATTCCCTTGCCGTTGTAAGAAGATGCATCACTTTCTTTCTTGGTCCATTTCGACCTAGGTTTGATGGTGCGAACATCAGCAATAATTTCAGTCGGATTTGACCATCCAAACTCGATTGATTGCCACACCCGTTCATCGATGGAAATTAAAAATGCTCTCATTCGTACTTTCCAGTAGGCATAATTTGTTCCATCGAAGAACGGGGGTCTGTAGATGTTTCCACCTTCAACCATTGTTTACAACCCTATTCCCGCTCTGATACCACTTGTTGGGTTATGACTATATGGATCTAAATAGGGAAAGAAACACCTAGAGGGGGGTGAATAGGTGTAAACAATAAACACTCAAAAAATTTTGCGTAATAAAATCCAATGCGGAAATGAAAAATAACACGCAAGATTTTACGTGGAAAAACTCCAAAACCAGGAGTAAAAAAACCACGGGACCGATAACATGGTGAAATCAACTAAGATTCAACACGTACAAAGGTGATATACCGTACTCACACACGACTCATCCTTTTTTCATACGCTTCGAGTTGATCTTCTCCGCTCGCTCCACAACGCGCCTCGAATCCACGATTTGCGTCCAACGCCGAATCCACGACGTCCAACGTCGAATCCACGACGTCTGACCGAATCCACGGTCTCCACCAAGTAGTACGTCTCGATCACACGAACGTACCTCGCTCCGAATCCACGAGAGCGGTAGCACCTTGAATCCACAAGGCCACGCGAATCCACGCGCCGATTTTGGGAAAAATCATTGTTTTGTTGGTGGTGAAAATTCGCCGAATACTTAGATCAAAGATAGATCAGAAATGCCATCTAAGTATTCATTAATTTGATTCTACTCAAAATCTGAGTATGAAAACCTAGAATCAAATTAATTAATATAGATGAAGAAACATAGAATTAATCTAGTTATTTTCTTTCTTCTCTATATGTGGATTTTTATAAGTTTTCTCCGTTAATTTTCCTCGTTCATGTACGGAGTAAAAAACTTATAGTGGATTACCCTAAACAAAGAAACTAGAGTTTACTTATAGGTTAGAAACCATTGGAAGAGGATAAGAATCAAAAACTGACTGTAACAGAATTTTTCCCGCACGACGGTCCGGACTGGATTTGGCTTGATCCGGACTGTCGTTGTTTTTCAGAGAATTCTTGAAAAATCATGTTCGGGGTACGGACTGAAATATCCACGGTCCGGACTGTTCATGCGATTTCTGCAGAATCCACGTTCGGGGTCCGGACTGAACCAAGGGTGTTCCGGACTGGATTTGCGCATGAACCTACCTACGTTCGGGGTCCGGACTGTAGTACCCTGATCCGGATCCTGAACATATAACAATCCAGTTTCTTGATTTTTATGCAATTAAAAACCCATCCAAGTGTTTCTACACAATAAGAAGTATTCGGATCGCCAAGATTGTTTAGTTAAATGTACCTGACCCTTTTGAATTCTTCTTTCTTGAGATTGAGGTATATGATCCTAACATCTTCATCTTCAATCTTCAAGACTTAACCACATCACAAAATACGCCAAAACAAAATCCTTAACAACTGGTACCAGTACTCAGTAGAAAACTGAGAAATTCAGCGTTCGGGTTCTGTGGAGCTGGCGGGGAGCATCGAAACTAAAGCCTGCATACCGATACTAGAGCCCGAGTATCGGTACTTATTGCTGTGAATAACAGCTTTTTGGAGTTTGCAAATAAGATTAAATAGGGGGTTTAGGTGTAACTGCTACAACTCTATATCCCACAAACCTCAGCCAATAGCCACCTATTCTTTTATTTCTCCTCTTCACTCTCCCCTTTCTTTCTCTCTCTAGAAATAATAGAGAAACCCTAGATCTCTTGAGAGGATCTTGAGATTGATCTTCTTAGAGGCTTAAGATTTGGTGGAAAGCATTAAGAGGAAGCTTTGGGAGGTGGAAAGGAACCCTCTTATCCACATTTGAGTGTTAAAAAAGGAGAGGTAAGTGGGTATTTTGATATTTTGATTTTAAGGTTTGTTGGGAATGAGAGTTTTTGGGGTTTTGATCTTGCTAGAACTCTTTTCTAGGGTTTTCTTGTTGTTTCAAGTGCTTACCGATTGGAGAGTAGTACAATGTCACGCCCCGGGGTCGAAACTGCGACCCGGGCTCACCAACAGATCCGCCACCTATGCCAACCTGCATAAGCGAAGCGTCCTACCTGCGAGAAAAGTACTACAGCTAAACAGATATCAGAGCTATAAATAAAAATCTGTTGTATAACTAAAATCAATCACTGTACAACTGGAAATAATACAACAATGTCCACCTCCCAAAATATGATAATCGTACAATATCCTCAGATACAAAACTCATAGCTCAACAGGGAGGTATCTCCAATAAATACAACAGTGTACAGTCTCCCGATACATAATATATCCTCACTACATCAGTCTCTCAAAAGAGAAAAAAATAAAACAACTAGTCTACTGAAGATCTCCTCTGAAGGGGTACCGCTACTCTCCAACGATGGGTAGGGATCTAGCTCGCGACTCCCTCGCCTCGATCAACAACCGCAGAATCAGCAACACCCGCTAAGACTCTGCAAAACAAAGGAGAGGAAGAAAAAATGAGGGGAAAAACCCCAAAGGGTGTGAGAACTACACCAAAAAGGGAGTTCTCAGTGGGTACCACCGCCAGACCCGACGGTCTGCCCACTAAGTCCTCAAGAGACAAAAACTAACCAAAGCCGTAAGGACTGAAATAAGGAAGCTGGAGGCTCTCAACAGCTATCCCGCCTCTATCTAAAAGCCCAAGATGGGAGAACCAACGAAGGGTATGCAACCACTAGCACATAAAGTGCACAATCGACCCAATCGATAGACCAGTAATCACTGGCACTACCTGCCATGCCTGCTATGCCTGCCATGCCTACCTGCCTGCCTACTATGCCTGCCTTGCCTGCCTACTATGCCTGCCTTGCCTGCCTGCCTACTATGCCTGCCTTGCCTGCCTACTATGCCTGCCTTGCTTGCCTACTATACCTGCCTTGCCTGCCTACTATGCCTGCCTTGCCTGCCTACTAAGCCTGCCTTGCCTGCCTACTATGCCTGCCTACTATCGAAATGCTCAAGAACTCACCTGCGGGAATACTGACCGACTACTGACCGGTACGATCGCATCCCAAAATAGGTGACGGACTGACTACTGACCGGTACGGTCGCACCCAAAATAAGTAACAGACCGGCTCCTGACCGGCACGGTCGCACACTAAATAAGTGACAGACCGGCTCCTGACCGGCACGGTCGCACACTAAATAAATGACAGACCGGCTCCTGACCGGCACGGTCGCACACTAAATAAATGACAGACCGGCTCCTGACTGGCACGGTCGCACACTAAATAAGTAGGAAACTCCGGCTACTAGAGAAATCCGATAACCAATCTGGTGTAATAATAACCACCCGGTCGACCGCCCAAAGTCCGCGGTCGCCGCAATACCCTGCCATCAAGCCCAGCCTGTCCCATATCCCAAGAATCTGACTACACTATCCCAAACACCCTGCTCGCGCCCGAGCAACATAGACCGCCTGACTAACAAAGGAGGAGAAAGGGAAAAGCATGGTTTTTCCTAAGTCAAGTTCCAATAAGTAGTGTAGCAGTAAAAGATGGCCTAACTAGATGACCATACAAGCATACGAATGTCCATCACCTAGGGTAAGTCCCTTAGGTAAGCATTTACAATTCACCATCATGAATATATGAATGCTGCAAGTTCTCGATAAGATCTAATATGAATATTAGTCTTACAATTCCCTTATACAATCATCCTTCCTAGCTTACCTACCAATAACATACAATTATTGTACCTTAAACATGTGTGCATTCTAATATAAGAAATAAAGAACCGTCCATCGGTTCTGGGAACAGAACACCCACCTGAAGTGCTCAATCCAAGGCAAACCTGGGATTGGTGAAGAATGTGGCCAACTGCATGCACAATCCACTGAACCCGTATCCACGGTACAAGTCGCGCAAACCTCGGCTCCTAGTGGTGTTCCAAAAACACCCGCGAACCCGCCTGGGTACAACAAAAAGGTCCAAAGTTACACTTTAAGCTGAAATATCCAAGTATACACCATCTGCTGAAACCAGCCCCGAATATGTGAAATTTTCACCTGCAGAACGGATTCTGAAAAATCCAAAAAAATTACTGTCGCGTTCCTCGCGTCGATACCTTCAAAACGAGTACCTGCACGTCAAATTCCGAGCCCCGTAGGCCGAGTTACAAATTCCACAACACAGGGCGCTCACAAACACACAACCACACATCTGTATTTCCATGCACAGATAAAGGGCGAGAAATATACCTTCGGGCAAGTCTTAGAAAAATCCAATAAAAATACTGTGACAATCCTCGCGTCGAGTAGATGAAAAAAGTGTATAAGCACGTCGCCATCCGATGCCCTGTTGCGGAGATAAAAATCTGGCAAGGTGCCGCTGTCCAGAAAATCCATCAGAAAAACCGTGTCACAGTAAACTTGGAAAAACATCTTGAAAAGCGCGAAATGAGGGGAAGAAGGAAATACCAAGATCATATCTCTGTCTGTCGCCGATCCAACGGCGCAAGAATCGTCTGAAACGGAGGTCGGAGTAGGCCGGGGGAGCTCGCGCACCGAAACGCGACGAAGGGGAACCCAAATGGACGAGCGTCGCGCCGCGCCGTAAAAATGGAAACCTCGATAAGCGTGCCACCAAAAATCTCAAAACTTTGCAGATGGATGCAGCATAGCTCGGGGATCATCTTTGCTGAAGGCGCCATGGCGAGAGGAGGCTCGGAAATGCCGGAAAAAGGGGAAAGAAGGAAGCTCGGATCGCTTTTATAGGCTCCAAAAACAAATCACAAAATACCGGATGTGTCCCAATTTCCGGGCGCAAGGGACTTTCGGGCGCGTACTGTAGCAGCCCGAATCTCCCCTCGGCGCGCACTGTAGCAGCCCGAATCTCCCCTGGGCCTCCACGTCGCCCGCCAAACAGGCGACAGCAACGCCCGCCGCTCACAACGCGACACGTGGCGCCCCCAGACGCCGACACGTGGCCGCCAACGCGCGGGAACAGCGCGTCAACGCGCCCACGTGCGCCCTGCGCCCGCCGCCTGCGCCTCTGCACGCATGCTTCCCGAGGCGCTCCCCAGCCAGCTCCGTGGACCGAGCGTGCTACACCGCACCAACCACCCGCCGCCACGTGTCACCCTCCGGTCCACCGTACACCGCGCTCTTCCCGTGGAACGCGCACCTACCCGCGCCTGCCTCGCCGCGCTCCGCCGCTGCCCGCCGCCGCCGCCGGTGCCGGAACAGTACCAAGAAGGCTCGAAAATTGCGCGCGTCATCCGGGCTCCGAAAAATACAAGTGAATAGTCCATTTTCATCGTTTTCGCGCGCTGAATCCAAATCCGAAGTCCATTTTGCCAAATTCCAACTCTAAAAATTGCCGAAGGCATCCGGGACGATGTTCTTTTGTCCAAACTTCGCACTGAGCCCAATTTAATATTCATTGCGCGCAAAATCACTTCTAAGCATTCGACGGGGTCCCCCGATCACCCACGTGATCCATTTAACACACTGAGCCCATCACTTGTGTCCAATTGGTGCCCAAATACCACTGACACGCCCCATAGGCCTCCAGAAGCTGTAGAGGCAACAGTGCTCCATAAGTGGGAATTTCGGGTCTTCACATCCCCCCCCACTAAAAGAAAGTTTCGTCCTCGAAACTAGCTCAAATCCACCAGGAGTCACAAATACCACGGGTAGGTATCAATCAATAATGCCTCCAACTCCCGAAACACCACTCACTCCCCGTGATCACTCCCCAACAACAACAACAACAAGTACGGCATGGCCCGATGTGCAATTCTCTCATCTCTCGAGCCAGAAATCACAACGGGCGTCCCTCGTACTCCAACAATCACAGATCTCAAAGGGGCAAGTCAATCACGAGCGAGGGATCCAAAAGCAAAACACTCCTGAGCTGAGACGTGAAACAATACAAGGGCTCCATCAAAAGCTGGGGGAAACAAAATAACCACCAGCGCAACACGCACCAAACCACATCCTGGTGCCAATCTCAACAAGGTGACCCGAAGCATACCCACACATTCATCCAATAAGGAAAAGAATCCAATAAGCTGGGGTCTTCACTCAGTTACGTCCCGATCCAAAATCACCCGAGTGGACTACTCAACCGCGGGCTACCCTCAAAAGGGATCCTCGAGAGACACAATCTCAAGCCACAGTTGGTCACTCAACATGCCAACATAGCCCCAACGGACCCACGGGTCGAAGTCGATCTCTCAGCTAATAAAGGACACCCTGACGGGGACCAAACCGTCAGTGAACGGGACTGAAAACTAGCCCGAAAGGCGATCATAATGCTGATGCCCAACTCGCGGTCAAAAGTCCGAACCATCAACGACAATCCGCGAAAATCCCATTCAAGATGCTGAAAACTGTAGGCTCCACTGATGCCGCATGGTAGAAACTGTAATTAAAGCTGAAATCTTATCTACCATATAGTACCGAACAGAAATGCTGATTAATCAGGACTGATAGCCAAGCAGGCATGGCCTACGCCCAGGTATATCAATCAAAGCCGGAAATAATAGGCGTACTGAAAGGCTCAACTGTGGGATCCAAGCTGCCTGCAAAACAGCGGTTCGTCCTGCCACAATACTCATAGGGTCGGACTAATGAAGTGTGGACCGAAAATCAACCCACGGTAACTCTACAACCACAATGGGAGGCATCACTAAAACACACAAATCCATCTCCCAACACTGGAATTACTAGCATTGGCGCTGGTATCAGTCTCATTATCCATTGGCCATGCCCTCTCGGCACTGCCAAGTCTAAGAAGCTCCTCCCCTCAAGAATAAATGTTGGTTTCAGCCAAACTCGAATAACATCCATTTGGTCGGATTCCACCGCCACTCCAATGGCTAGAATAAGGTGACCCAAAAGGCATGCACTTGGAGTTAAAACTTGTACCTCAATAACTTGGCATACAGCTTCATCCACACAGGTATGGTAGCACATCCACAAAGTGCTCCTCGTGCTCCAAGTCGCTCTGGGAGTAAAGCAAATATCCTTGGGGAACACCACTCCCAATCCGTCCAAGCACAACTGCGACATACAATTCCTCAAATCTTGAAGTCGACAGGGTATTCGTCATTCCATTGGGCCTCACTATAAGCTCATAATGCCCCTACCATGTCCTGAACGCCATCTAGGCGAAGTCATCGGCTGTCTAATTCCAAGTAGGTACTCGCATCATACACTAACTGCCGGAGTATAACTCCATCAAAAGGTCCTAGATACCGCCCGGACCTGTCTACACCCGAACCACATCAAACGCAATCTCTATCTCCCTAACCGGCGGCATTGCCAACGACCAAGGTGAATTCACACTCGGGATCTCATGGGCAACAAAGATATCCTTGAGTCCCGGTGCCGCCGTAAGCACCTCACACACTGTCACGCCAAAAACGTGTGTGTTCTAACTGTCTCAACAACCGAGCCTTCTCTCGTCTGCCTCGTAGAAGGTCAAAGTCTTATCTTTCCGCAGTCAAACATCCTGTGGCATTGTGCCAATCAATCTTAAGCACCTGGTCAAAATACCGAACTGCCACAATTACCAATAAGACTGCCGGTAACTCGCAGTCTCAACTTCACTGGACATGATCCAAAAGTCTCCTCCACATGCACAACAACAACAAAAACCTGTACCTCTAGTGCACGTGGTAATAATTCTGCCTCTAGTCCATACAGGAATGCAACATGTTCTAACTCCGGCTGCTGTGATGAAATCACACTTGCGACAACTCGATCCACTACCGTGGCGCCCTCCAACCGGGCGGCACAGATTCATCCGCTCAAAGCAAGTGGTTGTCGCTCAATCTGCCTAAAAATCAGGACTATCCACAAGGGAGCACGACCTCTGTCTCTGATCACATTAAGGCGACGAATAAGGTCCTCCGCAGAGAACAAATCCACGCTACCGCTGCGCCACTCTGATATAAATATTGATGCTACCATCGGGGTCCACCCGTTCTCTGGCATCTCGGGAACCCGTTATCCTGGAAGGAGAAATCAGAAATGCCTCTACCGGTCGATCTGTCCTCCATCACCCGGCTCCAAGCGCCAATATCCAAAACTCGCCCCTGGCGGCAGATCCCTATCCAAAGGAACTGCAGCGCCACGCTCCATACACAATGCCTACTCCAACGAGGCGTCAAAATCTATAACGGAGGGACTGAATGAACAGAAAGGTATCCTGGCGCAATCCACTCCCAGCCACATATCCTATGTGCCTCGTCCCTCGAACCTGGAGCGCGCAGTTCAACAACTGCCAAAAACTCTCCAGCACAGGGAGGCTCTCAATTGATCACTCCATCACCACCAACCACGACTCTGCCTCCAAAGGCTCCAAACTCAATCTTACGAGTCGGGGTGGATCATCAGCCAAATCTGGCTCAATAGTTCGATCATGTCCCACAGCTCCTCTGCTGTCAACTATCCACCCTGCCTCGGTGCCTCGGCACTAAACATTGGCACAGAGGGGGTTCCCTAATGCTCCGACAACTGTGTCACCAAGACCAGCTGCTCACTCCGCCGCTGATAAGCCTCTGACAATCCTGTCATCTGAGTCAGGAGTTCTCTGACCTCAATCCGGGTAACCGGCCCAAAACCAACTTCTCAAGCCCAACTGCTATGACAGGATGCACACGGGTCAAAACCCAGCGTCGGGGAGACACCGCTCGCCACGACGAAACCACAAAACAACACAAAACAGCGCTCGACCCGATCCAGCGAAAGTCTAAAGCATGTCACCCGTTCCACAGCATTATGTTGTCTGCAGCCAACATAATCACCTAGGAGAATAAACATGCCAATCACTCCTCCCGTCCCTTAGGAGAGGTATAAAACTCAATCAGGACTCTCGCTAAAAGTCACGACTCTCACGAAGTCAACCAAGGGTCAAACCATAAGCCTAGGGTTTCTAAGTCCACCATGACCTACAACCTAGGCTCTGATACCACCCTAATCTGTCACGCCCCGGGGTCGAAATTGCGACTCGGGCTCGCCAACAGATCCGCCACCTTTGCCAACCTGCGTAAGCGAAGCGTCTTACCTGCGAGAAAAGTACTACAGCTAAACAGATATCAGATCTATAAATAAAAATCTGCTGTATAACTAAAATCAATCACTGTACAACTGGAAATAATACAACAATGTCCACCTCCCAAAATATGATAATCGTACAATATCCTCAGATACAAAACTCATAGCTCAACAGGGAGGTATCTCCAATAAATACAACAGTGTACAGTCTCCCGATACATAATATATCCTCACTACATCAGTCTCTCAAAAGAGAAAAAAATAAAACAACTAGTCTACTGAAGATCTCCTCTGAAGGGGTACCGCTACTCTCCAACGATGGGTAGGGATCTAGCTCGCGACTCCCTCCCCTCGATCAACAACCGCAGAATCAGCAACACCCGCTAAGACTCTGCAAAACAAAGGAGAGGAAGGGAAAAGGAGGGAAAAAACCCCAAAGGGTGTGAGAACTACACCAAAAAGGGAGTTCTCAGTGGGTACCACCGCCAGACCTGACGGTCTGCCCACTAAGTCCTCAAGAGACAAAAACTAACCAAAGACGTAAGGACTGAAATAAAGAAGCTTGTGATGACCTGGATCTCTGCAGAACTGTGGTAGAGTCATTGGTGACATCTGGGAGCCTGTTTTGTGTGTCGGAGGTGTTTGTGCACCAATTGGACACAAGTGGCGGACTTCGGGCTTAATGGATCACGTGGGTGATCGGTGGACTCCGTCGGATCGTTAGAAGTGGTTTCGCGCGAAGCGGATATTAAAAATGGACTCAGCGCGAAGTTTGGACCAAGGATTACCTTTCCGGATGCCTTCGGCAAATTTTGGAGTTGGAATTTGGCAAAATGGACATCAAATTCGGATTCAGCGCGCGAAAATGGTCAAACTGGACTACCTACTTGATGTTTTGGACAACCGGTCACTGTTCATGCCGGAACAGTGTTTCCGGCCGCCGGCGGGCAGCGGCGGCGGCGGCGGGCAGCGGCGGAGCAGCCGCGGGCAGCGCGGCGGGCAGAGGCGCGGGCCGCCCGGTCCACGCGGCAGGTGTGCACCGGGGGCTGGACGCGTGGCGGCTCTGGAGTGGGCCGGTCCGCGGGGAGCGGTCTACGGAGAGCGCGGGGCGCACTGTGGACCGGGGGGGACACGTGGCGGCCGGTGGTTGGTGCGGTGTAGGGCGCTCGGTGCACCGAACGGGTGCGGGTGGCCTCGGGTTCCGTGCCTGGCAGGGGCGCCAGGCGGCGCGTCAGGCGAGCACGTGGGCGCGGCAGGCGGGCGCTGACCGGGTGCGCGCCACGTGTCGTCGCCGCGTTGGTCCTCGCGTCGCGCAGTGGATGGCCAGGATGGCTGTCCGCTGTGCGGGGGGCGACGTGGAGGCCCGGTGGGCTTTCGGGCGCGCACAGTGTTGGGCCGGGCCCAACACTGTAGCCGCCCGAAAGTTGGAGCGCCCGGAAATTGGGACTTAATGGGAATTATCTGATTTGTTTCCAGCTTGTATTTAAAGGCCCTGTTCAAGTCTGAATATCTTTCTCCCTGTTCATCCCTTCACTGTGCAACCTTCACAAGAAATCCTCCTCTCCCTGTGGCGATTCTATCTGCAGATTTCCAGATTTTTCAGCGGCACGCATCCCGAGGTTACCATTTTTACGGCGCGGCACGACGCTCGTTCGTTTGTGGTCTTCTTCGTCGCGTTTTGGTGCGAGGACTCCCCCGGCTTACCCCGAGCACCTTTTTCTGTGATTCTTGCGCCGTTGGCTTCACGACAGGTAGGGCTACGTTCCCCATGTTTACTGGTTTTTCCCATTCCGAGCTTTTCATGGGTTTTTCGGATCATCTTGTGACCTCATTTTCTGGGGCGGAGTTTTGGGACAGCGGTGCGGTATTTTGGCGATATCTTCGCGCACAGGCATCGGATTGGAGCGATTCAAGAGGCGATTTGCATCTACACATCATGAGGAATATTCCCAAATTTTCTTGGAATTTTCTGAATATTTTTCGAAGGTGAAAAATATCTGTGTACAGTAGTTATTGCTACAGTTCTTTTGAGCAGTTTATTTCGAGGTGGCTCCCTTGTCGGATTTGTTTCTCAGTGTAGGAAACTCGGATTTGAGCGTGCAGGTAGTCGTTTCGACGGGTTCGTCGCAAGGATCGTGACAGTATTTTTCTTGGAATTTTCCGGGCACTTCTCGCAGGTAAAAACAGAGAAACTGTGGACTGTTGTGTTTGGGGCAGATTTGTGTGAGCATTGTATGTTATTTATGTATGTTCTTTTGGGAATTTTGTACAGCGATCGCGGCGGCTTATCGGTTTGGGCGAGAGCACTTTTTGGACTTGGAATTAGCGATCGATGTGGGTGGTTATTGTTTACCTCTATTTTGACATGCTCACTAGGAATATTAGAGTGATCCCTTTATTTGGACATGCATGCTTAAGTGATATAAAATTGTGAGCCTTTCATATGGAAATTACTATTGTGGATATCTGATAGTGGTTGGGACTTGTACATGTTGGTATGGATGGAATGTTAGCGTTGAACCTTGCATGTGGTTTGGAATATTTATTTTGGACTATATGATTATCCTGTTAGTGGTTGGTGCTATTGAGGATTTTATGACATGCATAGGTGGATAGTGATGCTTTATCATGGAACATGGATTATAGACATGTGTGGTTGGATAATGTTTTAGCATGATGGTTATATCTATGCGGATCTATTAATTGTTACACATGTGGAACCACTATTGGTCGCCTTTTCCTTTATTTCCTTGAGAACACTTGCATGCTTGTTTGGACATCTAGGTAGGCCATCTTTTATCGCTACACTTTCATGCTGGAACTTGACTTAGGAGAAACCTTGTTTGCTTCTTTCTCCTTTTCGTTAGTCAGGTGGGTTTGCTCGGGTTTGAGCAGGGGTTTGGGATAGTGTAGCCGGGGCCTGGATTATGGATCATGGGTTTTGGCGGCGACCGCGAATATTGGGCGGTTGACCGGATGTCGGTTATAGGACATCGGTGATAGGGCATGATTATGGACTAGAGGGTTTTGTGGCAATCGCGGATAGTAGGCGGTTGACCAGATGTCGGATGTGGGACATGTTTGTGATTGTGGGTTATTCCGGCGACCGCGGATTTTGGGCGGTTGACCGGAGGTCGGTTGTGAGACCTGGTCGTGGATTGTGGGGTATTGCGGCAATCGCGGATATTGGGCGATTGACCGGATGGTTACTTTTGCATCTGATTGGGGAATCAGTTTTCTTTTAGCGGAGGGTTGTGTTCCACTGGGGGCTTTATAGTTGTGATCCAATCCTGCTTTTATCACCGGTGCGGTTATTGCCCGGTGATGCTTTTATCACACCGGCGCGGTTATTGCCCGGTGATGCTTTACTCGTGTGGGTAGCTCCCCTCGAGATCCCCTCCGGAGGCCGGGGCTGGACAGTTATGGACAGATTTGCTATCACATCGGCGCGGCTTAT
Source organism: Tillandsia leiboldiana (assembly GCA_029204045.2). NCBI lineage: Eukaryota > Viridiplantae > Streptophyta > Magnoliopsida > Poales > Bromeliaceae > Tillandsia > Tillandsia leiboldiana. The sequence continues at coordinate 8,758,094 of CM055066.1, forward strand.
TGGCCCGATGATGAGGGCGGCAGCAGGAATTTTGCTATCACATCGGCGCGGCTTATTTGCCCGATGATGAGGGCGGTACAGATTGGGTTCATCTGGGACGGTTGGTTATTGTTGCATACGGTTATTCCAGTCTAGGACTGTATTTTAGAGGCATAGTAGTGGTAGATTTCCCTTTTGGCAGCGGTTTCATTTCTTACCACTCTTCTTTCCTTTTTGCCTCTGGTAGGCCTAGTGCGTGTGTCAGAGTTTGAGGTTTTACCCACTAGGGGAGGCTACTGGTTTACTAGTAGTTCTCACCCCCATTCTTCTTTCCTCTTTTTCTTCTTCATTGTTTTGCAGTGTCTTCTGCGGGTGCTGCTGGGCTTTCAGCGGCGGGTCGAGGAGAGAGGACGGCTGAGTAGATAAATCTCGAGGCAGGATGAGCGTGTTAGCTGGACTGTTGGTGTACCCAGGTTTCCTCAGACGGTTGTACTTTTACATTTGGGACTGGCTTTTGCCAGCAGGTTGTATTTATTTGGTGAGCTGGGAGAGACTGATGTATCATTTATACAGATGTATTGTATTTTATTTCCAGCTTCAGTCTGAGATGTATTAGTTTTTAGTTCAGCTCTGTTTTTATTGCTCTTTTATTGTTATCTCTTATATCTGAGCAGGTTTGGCGCTTCGTGTACACGGGAAATACCGTGTGCACGGCGGATCTGTAGACGGGCCCGGGTTCTGGTTTACACCCGGGGCGTGACAGATTAGGTGGTATCAGAGCTTAGGGATAGGTCATTTGGGACTTAGGAAACCCTAGGCTTTTCGGCGGACCCTAGGATGTTAGTGCGTGAGAGACGCGATATTTTGCGAAAGTCGGTGATTTATTTGTTTGACTCTTCCGGTGAGTGAAGAGGGATCGACATATCCTATTTTTGTGGGACAGTTATGTTGGCTGCAGACAACATAAAGTTACAAAAATAGAGGGATGTCTTTGACTTTCGCTAGATTGGGTCGAGTGTTTGGGGTGTGCTGATTTGCGGTTTTGTCGTGGTGAGCGGTGTCTCCCCGACGTTGGGCCCTGACCCGGGTGCACCTTGGTGCGGCAGTTGGGTCTGAGCTAGTTGTTTCGGGCCGGATACCCAGATTGGAGTCTGAGAGCTCCGGACCCGAAGGGTAGGTGTGTTGGAGGCAGATCAGCAGCGCAGTGGCACAGTTGTCGGAGCGGTGACACAGTTGTCGGATCAGCGCAGTGGCACAGTTGTCGGAGCGGTGACACAGTTGTCGGATCAGCGCAGTGGCACAGTTGTCGGAGCAGCGAGTAGCCCCCTCCGTGCCGACGTTTAGTGTTGGGGCACCGAGGTAGGGTGGACAGTTGACAGCGGGTAAGCTGTGGGATTGCTTTGATCAAGCGAGCCAGTTTTGGCGGATGAGTCACCCCGATTCGTGGGATTGAGTATGGAGCCCTTGGAGGCAGGGTCTTGTTCGGTGGGGGATAGAGAGTACTTGAAGGTCTTTTATGGCAAGAGTTAACGCAGTTGCTGAACTGCACGCTCCATGTATAGAGGGACGGGGCGCATAGGATATGAGTGTCCGAGAGTGGATTGCGCCAGGATACCTTTTAATTCGTTGGGTCCCTCCAGTACGGATTAGGGACGCCTCATTGGAGTAGGCGCCGGGTGTGGAGCGTGGTATTGTAGTTCCTTTGGATTGGGATCTACCGCCTGAGGCGAGTTATGATTGAGGTGCTTGGCGCCGGGTGATGGAGGACAGACCAGTCGGTGGAGGCATTCCCGATTTCTTTTTCCAGGATAGTGGATTTCTGAGACTGTCGGAGCACATATGTTACAGCGGTCGGTGTGGTGGTACTTGTTGGGCTGGCGGGTTCGGTCCATCACTTGTGTCCAATTGGTGCCCAAATACCACTGACACACCCCATAGGCCTCCAGAAGCTGTAGAGGCAACAGTGCTCCATAAGTGGGAATTTCGGGTCTTCACATCCCCCCCCACTAAAAGAAAGTTTCGTCCTCGAAACTAGCTCAAATCCACCAGGAGTCACAAATACCACGGGTAGGTATCAATCAATAACGCCTCCAGCTCCCGAAACACCACTCACTCCCCGTGATCACTCCCCAACAACAACAACAACAAGTACGGCATGGCCCGATGTGCAATTCTCTCATCTCTCGAGCCAGAAATCACTACGGGCGTCCCTCGTACTCCAACAATCACAGATCTCAAAGGGGCAAGTCAATCACGAGGGAGGGATCCAAAAGCAAAACACTCCTGAGCCGAGACGTGAAACAATACAGGGGCTCCATCAAAAGCTGGGGGAAACAAAATAACCACCAGCACAACACGCACCAAACCACATCCTGGTGCTAATCTCAACAAGGCGACCCGAAGCATACCCACACATTCATCCAATAAGGAAAAGAATCCAATAAGCTGGGGTCTTCACTCAGTTACTTCCCGATCCAAAATCACCCGAGTGGACTACTCAACCGCGGGCTACCCTCAAAAGGGATCCTCGAGAGACACAATCTCAAGCCACAGTTGGTCACTCAACATGCCAACATAACCCCAACGGACCCACGGGTCGAAGTCGATCTCTCAGCTAATAAAGGACACCCTGACGGGGACCAAACCATCAGTGAACGGGACTGAAAACTAGCCCGAAAGGCGATCATAATGCTGATGCCCAACTCGCGGTCAAAAGTCTGAACCATCAACGACAATCCGCGAAAATCCCATTCAAGATGCTGAAAACTGTAGGCTCCACTGATGCCGCATGGTAGAAACTGTAATTAAAGCTGAAATCTTATCTACCATATAGTACCGAACAGAAATGCTGAGTAATTAGGACTGATAGCCAAGCAGGCATGGCCTACGCCCAGGTATATCAATCAAAGCCGGAAATAATAGGCGTACTGAAAGGCTCAACTGTGGGATCCAAGCTGCCTGCAAAACAGCGGTTCGTCCTGCCACAATACTCATAGGGTCGGACTAATGAAGTTTGGACCGAAAATCAACCCACATTAACTCTACAGCCACAATGGGAGGCATCACTAAAACACACAAATCCATCTCCCAACACTGGAATTACTAGCATTGGCACTGGTATCAGTCTCATTATCCATTGGCCATGCCCTCTCGGCACTGCCAAGTCTAAGAAGCTCCTCCCCTCAAGAATAAATGTTGGTTTCAGCCAAACTCGAATAACATCCATTTGGTTGGATTCCACCGCCACTCCAATGGCTAGAATAAGGTGACCCAAAAGGCATGCACTTGGAGTTAAAACTTGTACCTCAATAACTTGGCATACAGCTTCATCCACACAGGTATGGTAGCACATCCACAAAGTGCTCCTCGTGCTCCAAGTCGCTCTGGGAGTAAAGCAAATATCCTTGGGGAACACCACTCCCAATCCGTCCAAGCACAACTGCGACATACAATTCCTGAAATCTTGAAGTCGACAGGGTATTCGTCATTCCATTGGGCCTCACTATAAGCTCATAATGCCCCTACCGTGTCCTGAACGCCATCTAGGCGAAGTCATCGGCTGTCTAATTCCAAGTAGGTACTCGCATCATACACTAACTGCCGGAGTATAACTCCATCAAAAGGTCCTAGATACCGCCCGGACCTGTCTACACCCGAACCACATCAAACGCAATCTCTATCTCCCTAACCGGCGGCATTGCCAACGACCAAGGTGAATTCACACTCGGGATCTCATGGGCAACAAAGATATCCTTGAGTCCCGGTGCCGCCGTAAGCACCTCACACACTGTCACGCCAAAAACGTGTGTGTTCTAACTGTCTCAACAACCGAGCCTTCTCTCGTCTGCCTCGTAGAAGGTCAAAGTCTTATCTTTCCGCAGTCAAACATCCTGTGGCATTGTGCCAATCAATCTTAAGCACCTGGTCAAAATACCGAACTACCACAATTACCAATAAGTCTGCCGGTAACTCGCAGTCTCAGCTGCACTGGACATGATCCAAAAGTCTCCTCCACATGCACAACAACAACAAAAACCTGTACCTCTAGTGCACGTGGTAATAATTCTGCCTCTAGTCCATACAGGAATGCAACATGTTCTAACTCCGGCTGCTGTGATGAAATCACACTTGCGACAACTCGATCCACTACCGTGGCGCCCTCCAACCGGGCGGCACTGATTCATCCGCTCAAAGCAAGTGGTTGTCGCTCAATCTGCCTAAAAATCAGGACTATCCACAAGGGAGCACGACCTCTGTCTCTGATCACATTAAGGCGACGAATAAGGTCCTCCGCAGATAACAAATCCACGCTACCGCTGCGCCACTCTGATATAAATACTGATGCTACCATCGGGGTCCACCCGTTCTCTGGCATCTCGGGAACCCGTTATCCTGGAAGGAGAAATCAGAAATGCCTCTGCCGGTCGATCTGTCCTCCATCACCCGGCTCCAAGAGCCAATATCCAAAACTCACCCCTGGCGGCAGATCCCTATCCAAAGGAACTGCAGCGCCACGCTCCATACACAATGCCTACTCCAACGAGGCGTCAAAATCTATAACGGAGGGACTGGATGAACAGAAAGGTATCTTGGCGCAATCCACTCCCAGCCACATATCCTATGTGCCTCGTCCCTCGAACCTGGAGCGCGCAGTTCAACAACTGCCAAAAACTCTCCAGCACAGGGAGGCTCTCAATTGATCACTCCATCACCACCAACCACGACTCTGCCTCCAAAGGCTCCAAACTCAATCTTACGAGTCGGGGTAGATCATCAGCCAAATCTGGCTCAATAGTTCGATCATGTCCCACAGCTCCTCTGCTGTCAACTATCCACCCTGCCTCGGTGCCTCGGCACTAAACATTGGCACAGAGGGGGTTACCCAATGCTCCGACAACTGTGTCACCAAGACCAGCTGCTCACTCCGCCGCTGATAAGCCTCTGACAATCCTGTCATCTGAGTCCGGAGTCCTCTGACCTCAATCCGGGTATCCGGCCCAAAACCAACTTCTCAAGCTCAACTGCTATGACAGGATGAACACGGGTCAAAACCCAGCGTCGGGGAGACACCGCTCGCCACGACGAAACCACAAAACAAAACAAAACAGCGCTCGACCCGATCCAGCGAAAGTCTAAAGCATGTCACCCGTTCCACAGCATTATGTTGTCTGCAGCCAACATAATCACCTAGGAGAATAAACATGCCAATCACTCCTCCCGTCCCTTGGGAGAGGTATAAAACTCAATCAGGACTCTCGCTAAAAGTCACGACTCTCACGAAGTCAACCAAGGGTCAAACCATAAGCCTAGGGTTTCTAAGTCCACCATGACCTACAACCTAGGCTCTGATACCACTCTAATCTGTCACGCCCCGGGGTCGAAACTGCAACCCGGGCTCGCCAACAGATCCGCCACCTATGCCAACCTGCATAAGCGAAGCGTCCTACCTGCGAGAAAAGTACTACAGCTAAACAGATCTCAGAGCTATAAATAAAAATCTGCTGTATAACTAAAATCAATCACTGTACAACTGGAAATAATACAACAATGTCCACCTCCAAAAATATGATAATCGTACAATATCCTCAGATACAAAACTCATAGCTCAACAGGGAGGTATCTCCAATAAATACAATAGTGTACAGTCTCCCGATACATAATACATCCTCACTACATCAGTCTCTCAAAAGAGAAAAAAATAAAACAACTAGTCTACTGAAGATCTCCTCTGAAGGGGTACCGCTACTCTCCAACGATGGGTAGGGATCTAGCTCGCGACTCCCTCGCCTCGATCATGAACCGCAGAATCAGCAACACTCGCTAAGACTCTGCAAAACAAAGGAGAGGAAGGAAAAAGGAGGGGAAAACTCCCAAAGGGTGTGAGAACTACACCAAAAAGGGAGTTCTCAGTGGGTACCACCGCCAGACCCGACGGTCTGCCCACTAAGTCCTCAAGAGACAAAAACTAACCAAAGCCGTAAGGACTGAAATAAGGAAGCTGGAGGCTCCCAACAGCTATCCTGCCTCTATCTAAAAGCCCAAGATAGGAGAACCAACGAACGGTATGCAACCACTAGCACATGAAGTGCACAATCGACCCAATCGATAGACCAGTAATCACTGGCACTACCTGCCATGCCTGCCATGCCTGCCTGCCTACTATGCCTGCCTTGCCTGCCTAATATGCGTGCCTTGCCTGCCTACTATGCCTGCCTTGCCTGCCTGCCTACTATGCCTACTATGCCTGCCTTGCCTGCCTACTATGTGTTGGGTTATATGTAATACGGATCTAAATAGGGGAAAAAACACCTAGAGGGGGGTGAATAGGTGTAAACGTATAAACACTCAAAAATCGTTGCGATAAAAACCCAATGCGGAAATAAAAAATAATACGCAAGATTTTTACGTGGAAAACTCCATCACCGGAGTAAAAAACCACGGGACCGATAACACGGCAGAAATCCACTAGAATTAAAACACGTACAAGGTGATTTACCGTACACAATTACGACTCAACCTTTTCCATACGCTCCTAGAGGATCTTCTCCGCTCGCTCCGCGACGCTTCTCGAATCCACGATCTGCGCCCAACGCCGAATCCACGGCGTCCAACGTCGAATCCACGACGTCCGACCGAATCCACGGTCTTCACCCAATAGCACCCTTCGAATCCACGAACGTGCCTCGCTCCGAATCCACGAGAGCGGTTGAACCTTGAATCCACAAGGACACGCGAATCCACGCGCCGATTTTTGGGGTAAATCGTTGTTTTTGGGTGGTGATGATCCGCCGAATACTTAGATCAAAGATAGATCAGAAATACCATCTAAGTATTCATTAGTTTGATTCAACTCAAGATGTGAGTATGAAAACCTAGAATCAAACTAATCAATATAGATGAAGAAACATAGAGTATTCTCTAATGATTTCCTTTCTTCTCTATATGTGGATCTAGAGCCGTATAAGATGATACAAGAAAAATGACGGCCATCTCGACTCACTGGATTAACCCTAGAAAAAGAGTCATAGGGTCTATTTATAGGTTAGAAACCCTAGGAAGGAGATAAGAATCAAAAACCTAACATTTCTGGAGATTTTACGGACGGCGATCCGGATCGGATTAGCTGTGATCCGGATCGTCGTAACGAGTCAGGCAATTCCAGAAAAACGAAGGTTCGGGATCCGGATCGAAGTGCTTGATCCGGATCGTTCATACAGTTCACCAAACATCAACGTTCGGGATCCGGATTGCGAAGCCTGATCCGGATCGTTCAAGGAAGATGGTAAACTCAGTGTTCGGGATCCGGATCAAGAGGGGCTACGATCCGGATTGAACTGGTGTATGAACGAACCACCTTCGGGATCCGGATCGAACAACCTGATCCGGATCCTGAACATGTCCCAAGTCCAGTTTTTGATTTTTATGCAATGAAAGATTCTTCCAAGTGTTTCTACACTACAAGAAGTATTCGGATCACACAAAATCTTAGGTTAAACATACCTGATCCTTTTGAATTCTTCTTTCTTGAGATTGAGTTAAACGATCCAACTTTCTTCACCTTCAATCTTCAAGACTTGAGACTTTCACGAAACTACGCCAACTCAAATTCCGTAACAATCTCCCCCTTTGGCGGTTTCGTGATAAAACACAGATCCACTAGAGAAAATTCAAAAAGATATTTTTGTTGCTATCACCATACAACAAAAATTTACAATGGAGATCCAAAAATTTAAAAACATGGGATAAACTCCTAAAACAGACTCTAGCTTAGACATCTGTACTCTCTGCACAAAGAAATCATTCTTGACAAAAAGAGATCGTTAGATACCTCAAGAATATTTAGCATACAAAACCTAGTACAGAGATAGAGTTTATCTGATCATCATGACATTTGAGAATTCAGATATATAAGAGAATCATAGTCAAAAACCAATATATCTTCTATGCAATTAAAAACCAAATGTCACAAAAGGTTAGTCCAACATCAACTTGTTAGTCATATTACATGCCCAAATAGTTAGTCGAATAGTTAGTCGAGACATGCAAACAATCACAAGATGAAAACCAAAGTTGAAGTTGAAGTGATACTTACCTTGATGTATACAAAATCTTCATCAGCAAGATTTTCACAATCATTGTTCAAGTTCCCTTGATGTTCACTTACCTTGATGTTCATTCACATCATCATTGTTCATCATTGATGTATACAAGATCACAATTTTCACAATATCATTGTTCAAGTTCTCTAAACTCTTCACAATTTTCACAATATCATTGTTCAAGTTCTCTAAACTCTCTCCCCCTTTTTGTCACAAACAAAGCCATAGTTACCAAAAAAAATGAAGGAGAGTTAAAAAAAAATATCAACGAAAATGTTCCGAAAGTTTAAGAACTAGAACTAAAAGTATGTCCTAAAAACTGAAAAACCTGCACAAAAGGATTAAAAATCTGCAAAAGAATAAAAAGAAATCCTGTATAAGAGAATTGTTAGTCAGATGATTCAGGCATCTGAATCTGAGTCAACCGAGGCGGAGTCTTCAGAGCTCGTACAACCCAGCTTTTTCAAAATTCCTTTAAGCATTCCCGAGATCGTAGTACATTCTTGCTTCATCTGATGTATGTCCTTGGACATCTTTCTGAGTTCTAGAGCCATTTTATCTTGTTCTTGTTTTATGGAAGACTCTAGATTTCCCTTTTGGTCAGTTCTTCTGGAAGTTGAAGAACGTTGAGTGACGATTGACGGAGCAGTCTGACCTTCATTCCGAGGAGATCGTCTTGGCAAAAAGGATGGATTGCTTGGCACATTCTTTTTCATGGCTTGCTGCTTAAGTATTGAGGAAGGCTTCAGTAGCTTCTTTTTCTTTAGGTAAACCTTATTTTCTTTATCAATGCCTTGTTGTACTTCGTCAAGAAATGTGTCCCAATCTTCTTCGTCTTCTGATTCAGTGTCAATTTGAGAAATATTCCTTGGGTTCTCTTGACATGGTTCATTTATTTCAATACCTCGAGCTCGTCCAGGTCGTCGAGCAAGTCTTTTTCTTTTTAGGAAAATGGATGAAGAAGTCATCGGTGCTTTTCCTTTTTCCGCAGCAGTAAGCGGAGCCTTTTCCGTTGATGTTTCTGCATGGGCTTTCCCTTTTGATGCAACAGAGGTTTTCTGTGGCGATTCTTCAGGATGTGTTTCATCATCAGATAACTCATCCCAGTTAACTTCATCCTTTTTAGCTCTCTTGGCAGTGTCTCTCGTATGTACCATAGCAGTAAGTAGGAAAACAATCCAAGTGATCACCATTGCTAATGGTTTCTTGAGAAAAGGAATCCTGTGTGGAACGACTCAAGAACACATGAGAAAATTGTTAATTTTCAACGATTTGAAAGATTGTACCCAAACAATCATAATCATGTAGAGAGACTAAGAATCAAATTAGTTTTGCAAAAGGACTTTTAAAAATAGATCAATTGCATGATTTTCGAAAATCCTTATTATATGCCCTAAAACCGAAATTTTAGAAATCGATGCCTAAAAATCCGTTAATCAGGAGAATACCTAGCATATAATCAAAACTAATCTACCCAGAGTTCTTATTTCAAAAGAAATTTGATCAAAAACCATCCACAAACAAAGTTGATCCAAGAAATTCATGACGTTTGAGGAAGAAGAGAGAAAAACGGTGAAAAACCGAGATTTCGATCAATAAAACTTGCTTGGAGTTGAAGAACTTGAGTTTGAAAGCTTCCAGGAAGGATGAAATCTAGAGAGAGAGGCTCTGGAAACTTTGGAACAAAAGATTGGAGTAAACGAAATCAAAAACCCTTTTGTTCTTTATAAAACCTAGCCGCGATCCGGATCAGTTCATAACTGCGATCCGGATCGGCTACCCGCAGTGAGAAACTGCGTTCGGGATCCGGATCGGCAGATACAATCCGGATCGTCAGCCCGCAGAAGAATTCCTGCGTTCGGGATCCGGATCATCTAGCCCGATCCGGATCGGCTCCAACTTTTTCTTTAGAAAATTTCAGAGAAATTCAAGAAAAATCAGAAAAAGATTGTAAGCACAAATGTGTATCAACTTTAAACAAAAATCATCGTTTCATACAACAAGAATTAGATTATGCCAAATCTATCAATAATATCCAAAAATGAAACGAAAATTTACAAAAATTAAATCCCTTAAAGTTGAACACCTTCAATTACATCTAACTTGATCTAATGAGTAATGCCTTTATCAAATCATCAATTCAGTAAAGAAAATGAAATACAAAGATCAATAGATGTTTGAAATCCCAAATATAATAGATAATGTATCTAGACAATCTGTTGAAGAGAGTGGCTCTTTGAGCATCTTTCTTTAAAAACCCACCTTATACCAACCTTGAAATTTGACGGAGTCAAGTATTTCAACATGCATTTTACTTAATCACAAATTTGAACAACCATGCTTGGTATACATGTGGTAGCTGCACATAATACTCGGACGACCGAGGTGGTAGCTCTTTCCTCCATGTGGTGGTAGTTTTCACACACCTCATTGGGATGTAACTCTTTCCACATCTTTTGAGCATTTTACCTTTTCTATGACTCCCCCTCAATTGGCTATCAATTATTTAAGATATAAAGTATTCAACCAAATATTGATCTCGATTTCATACTCGACTAAGCAGTCAAATAAGATAATGACTATACCAAGAGATCATAGAGAGAGAGAAATTAACTTTGATCACTTAGAAGATGATTTAATTAACATAAATGATCATTGCAACAGTGAAATATTATGATGGCAAAAGCATACTAAAATTCTAAATGTGCGAAAAGATGCAATTAAAGTCAATTATGATCTATGCTCAATTAATGTCCTATGTACAAACATAGATAATGAACAAAACAAAAACAAATACAAAACCTATCCTAAGCAAAGGTTTCAAAAAGAAGTTTATTTCAAGGAAAGCATTCCAATTGCTTTTCGTAAATGAATAAAACGTTTTTGATCCAAAGGTTTTGTTAGAATGTCAGCTAATTGATTCTCAGTTGAAATATATGAAAGTTGAAGAGTATTTGATTCAACTAGCTCTCTAAGAAAATGATATCTAAGTTCAATATGTTTTGTTCTAGAGTGCAACACAGGGTTTTTAGAAATGTTAATTGCACTTGTGTTGTCACAAAGAATTGTTACCGAAGATGCTGAAATGCGGAAATCGCTCAAAACACTTTTCATCCAAATGAGTTGAGTTGAGCAACTTCCAGCTGAAATGTATTCCGCTTCGGCAGTCGAGAGTGCTATGCAGTTCTGCTTTTTACTGTGCCATGCAACAAGGCAATGGCCAAGATAGAAGCATGCACCACTCGTGCTTTTCCGATCATCCACTGATCCTGCCCAATCGGCATCTGAGTATCCAACAATATCCAAACTTGTTCCCATAGGATACCAAATTCCGAAATTAATTGATCCTTTGATATACCGGATGATCCTTTTCACCGCTTTCAGGTGAACCTCCTTTGGTGCTGATTGATATCTCGCGCAAATCCCAACACCAAAAGATATATCCGGGCGACTAGCCGTGAGGTAAAGTAGACTTCCAATCATACTTCGATACAATTTCTCGTCTACATTCTCACTATGTGATTCACTTCCAAGTCCCTTGTGGCTAGTTCCCATTGGAGTCGAAAAATCTTTACAATTTTCGAGATCAAACTTTTTGACCAACTCCATTGCATACTTGGATTGACTCAAGTGAATACCTTCATCATTTTGTTTAATTTGCAATCCAAGGAAATAAGTCAATTCGCCCATCATGGACATCTCAAATTCGCTTTCCATGGTTTCCGCGAATTTAGAAGCATCATTATCTCTTGTTGCGCCAAATACAATGTCATCGACATAGATTTGTGCTACAATGAAATTGCTTTGATAATGCTTTACAAAGAGAGTCCTATCAGCTCCCCCTCGAGTATAGCCCTTCTCCAAAAGGTGCTTTGTTAACCTTTCGTACCATGCTCGCGGTGCTTGTTTCAGACCGTAAAGAGCCTTTTTCAAACGAAAAACATGGTTAGGTTGTTTATGATCTACAAAACCTTTCGGTTGAGCCACATAAACTTCCTCATTTAAAAACCCATTTAGAAATGCGCTCTTAACGTCCATTTGAAATAATTTGATTTTAAAATGACAAGCAATAGCAAATAGTATACGAATGGACTCGAGTCTAGCTACAGGGGCGAATGTTTCATCAAAGTCTATACCTTCTACTTGAGAGTAGCCTTGAGCAACTAATCGTGCCTTGTTCCTGATGATAGTACCATCCTCATTTTTCTTGTTCTTGAAGATCCATTTGGTACCTATCACATTGTGTTGCTTTGGAGGCTTCGTTAATTCCCAGACTTTGTTTCGCTCAAATTGATGGAGCTCTTCCTGCATTGCTTTAATCCAGTAGTCATCCTGAAGAGCTTCATCTATGTTCTTTGGTTCGATTAAAGATACGTAGCAAGCGAATCCACAAACCAACTGCCTCCGAGTTCTAACTCCTTCTTGTGGATCTCCAATAATATTCGATTCCGGATGATCCTTGGAGATTCGTAACGTTTGTTGAAACGGAGTACTCGGAGATACATGAGATGATTCCTGCACATCAGATAAACTCGAAGAACCATTAGATGCATCATTAATATTGGAAGTATTATTATTAGAAGATGCATTAGCAGGAGAATCATCATCTAGAGAGATATCGAGGGTAGATTTTCCAGATCCAAAGTGAAAAGCTTCATCTACTTTAACATTTATAGATTCTACGATCGTCTTAGATTCAATGTTAAATACTCGATATGCTCTGCTATTCGTAGAATAACCCAAAAAGATCCCTTCATCACTTCGAGAGTCGAACTTTCCAAGATTTTCACGGTCACGTAAAATGTAACATCGACTCCCGAAGACACGAAAATATTTGATGTTGGGTTTTCTACTAAAACACAGCTCATATGGTGTATTTAAAGTTCCTGGGCGCAAGTAAACTCTATTAATGACATAGACAGCGGTGTTCACGGCTTCAGCCCAAAAATGTAGCGGTAAGTTCCGGCTATGAAGCATCACACGCGCCATCTCTTGAACAACCCTGTTCTTGCGCTCAACAACACCATTCTGCTGAGGTGTATAGGGTGCCGAGAATTCATGTTTAATGCCATTTGAAGTGCAAAAATCAATGAATTTTGAATTTATGAATTCTCCACCTCTATCACTTCTAACACGAATGATCTTTTCATTCTTTTCAATCATAATACGATGGCAAATCTCATGAAAAGAGTCAAACGTATCAGCTTTCTCTTTTAATAATGCTACCCAAGAAAACCGAGAGAAATCATCAACCAATAAAAAAATGTACCATTTACCTCCCAAAGATGGTTGACGGGTCGGCCCCATTAAGTCCATGTGCAAAAGTTCCAAGGGCCGTTTTGTACCAACGTGGTTCAAGTTCTTGTGTGCAGTCTTAGACTGTTTTCCCTTTTGGCAACCACCACACACAATGTTTTGTTTAAATAAAAGCTTTGGAACCCCCTTGACCACGTCCTTGCTTGAAATTCTAGTAAGTTCCTTAAAATTTAAGTGACCTAGCCTTTCATGCCAAAGAGTTTCATTATTCAAAGCGGCTAAGTTACAATTTTCAGAAAATTTATTAGGAACAACATAACAATTGTTTTCAGATCTAACCCCTTTTAAAAAGAAGACATGGTCCTTATCAGTTACAACGCATTCAACAGATGAAAAGTTAACTGAAAAACCATTGTCGCAAAGTTGACTTATGCTTATGAGGTTAGTCTTAAGGCCATCAACAAATAAGACGTTTTTCAAAATTGGGCCATCTGGAATAGCTACCGTCCCTTTTCCAACAATTTTGGAAGATCGACCGTCTCCGAAAACAACGTGTCCTCCGGAGATTTTCTCAAGATTTTGAAAACTATTTTTGTCACCGGTCATGTGACGGGAACACCCGCTATCCAGATACCAAGACGAACTATCATATGCATGCAAGGAAACATTGGAAACAAGACAAGGGAAAATTTCACCTTTGCGCACCCAAACCCTTTTGGAGTGCGTCGGTAATGGTCGTGAAGTTATATGCCTAGGTGAAGGCGTCTTGTTATAGCGATTGTTGTTCCTTGATGGGATCGTCTTGCGCGATGAACTACCAAGTCTCTTTTCATTTGAAAAGTTTTGCTTTGATTTTCGGGGAGGAGCCTTTTTGGTAGTTGTTGCAAGAGGTCCTTGAGATGAGCGTTCGACTCCCGTCTTGCAATATCTTCTTATGTGCCCTGAAACACCACAACGAAAACATACCTTAGATCTTGACGATCCCAAAGAGGATGAAGTAGGTTTGTTGTCGTTGTTTGTCTTGAATTCCGGTGTCGGAGGAGGAGATACCGACTGAGGCACAAAAACTGTCTCACTCGAACTTGGACTGTTTCCAGTTTGAGTGTATCCGAGGCCGAACCTATTTGATTGACCAAGACCAAGAAGTCTATCCAACTTACTCCTTCCTGAAGAGAATCGCTGTAAGTCATTCTTGAGTTGGAAAATGGTCTTTGTCATTTCCAGGTTATCCTGTCGAGCCTCGTTGTAGAGCTTTGAGAAGTGATTCGCGTTATCCACCAGATTTGTATGTTCCTTCTAAAGTTGCTCATTGGACTCTTGAAGGGAAGCATTTGCCTTTATCAGGTTTTCCCTTTCCACTTCAAGAGCGTTTGAGAGAGAAGTCGCTCTTTTTGCTTCTTCTTCGAGATCATGCACTCTCCCTCTCAAACTCTTGTTTTGCTTAGCCACTTTCTTTGAGTCCCTCAAAAGTCTGTGGTAGGCTAGAGCAAAATCTTCACCTTCCGAATCATCCAATTCGTTGTCCGTTGCATTCTTTTCAACAGTGGAGTTGGACATCGACTCGGATGTACTTGCCATAAAGCACATGAAGGGTGAAGATACGGACGCGTGGAATGCGGTGGAGCTCTTTTCTTCATCACTCGAAGACGACTCATTTGACGTTGAGTTGTCATCCCAAGTGACGACCTGCATCGCCTTCTTCTTTGCCGGATACTTGTTAGGACACTCTGTTGCAATGTGGCCGTAGCCTCGACATTTGAAGCATTGAAGTTGTCCTTCTGAACTTTTCTTATCCTTTGAGAAGTTCTCTTGCTTTCTTGACTTGTAACTTGAAGTACCCTTGCCTTTGTTCGACTTTCCGAAGGATGGAGATTTGCTTGAATTACCCCTCCGAAAGTTGCGGCGAAACTTCCTTGTCAAAAGAGCGAGCTGCTTCTCAAATTCCTCCATAGAAAGGTTCTCGTCATCGTCTGAGGAGGATGTATCCGCGTCTTCTTCCTTAGTTGTTTTCAACGCATAACCTGAAGACTTAGAAGTGGATGCCTTTCCAGAAGAATTGTTAGTAGTAAATGTCATTTCATAAGTTTGTAATGAACCAACTAATTCTTCTACACGTATTTCGTCCGGGTGTTTAATAGTTTCAATGGCAGTAACCTTTGGGCGAAATCGTTCAGGAAGAGTTCTTAAGATCCTTCTTACAATCTTAAATTCTGGAATCTTCTCTCCCAGATTAGCACATGAGTTTACGATGTCTTGCAATCGTGTATAGTAGTCCGTGAAAGATTCATTTTCTGCCATTAAGATAGAGTCAAACTTGCTCGTAAGCATTTGCAGTTTCTGAATCTTCACGAGGTTAGTTCCCTCATGTGTAACCTGAAGAACATCCCAGATTTCTTTCGCAGTCTCACATGCCGAGACGCGAGAGAATTCAGTTTGAGATAAGGCATTAAAGATAGCATTAATTCCCTTGCCATTGTAAGAAGATGAATCTAACTCTTCCTTGGTCCATTTCGACCTAGGTTTTAAGGTGCGAACATCACCAATAAGTTCAGTTGGATTAGACCATCCTAATTCAATTGATTGCCACACCCATTCGTCGATGGAAATTAAAAAGGCTTTCATCCGTACTTTCCAGTACGCATAATATGTTCCATCGAAGAACGGGGGTCGGTTGATGTTTCCACCTTCAACCATTGTTTACAACCCTATTCCCGCTCTGATACCACTTGTTGGGTTATATGTAATACGGATCTAAATAGGGGAAAAACACCTAGAGGGGGGTGAATAGGTGTAAACGTATAAACACTCAAAAATTGTTGCGATAAAAACCCAATGCGGAAATAAAAAATAATACGCAAGATTTTTACGTGGAAAACTCCATCACCGGAGTAAAAAACCACGGGACCGATAACACGGCAGAAATCCACTAGAATTAAAACACGTACAAGGTGATTTACCGTACACAATTACGACTCAACCTTTTCTATACGCTCCTAGAGGATCTTCTCCGCTCGCTCCGCGACGCTTCTCGAATCCACGATCTGCGCCCAACGCCGAATCCACGGCGTCCAACGTCGAATCCACGACGTCCGACCGAATCCACGGTCTTCACCCAATAGCACCCTTCGAATCCACGAACGTGCCTCGCTCCGAATCCACGAGAGCGGTTGAACCTTGAATCCACAAGGACACGCGAATCCACGCGCCGATTTTTGGGGTAAATCGTTGTTTTTGGGTGGTGATGATCCGCCGAATACTTAGATCAAAGATAGATCGGAAATACCATCTAAGTATTCATTAGTTTGATTCAACTCAAGATGTGAGTATGAAAACCTAGAATCAAACGAATCAATATAGATGAAGAAACATAGAGTATTCTCTAATGATTTCCTTTCTTCTCTATATGTGGATCTAGAGCCGTATAAGATGATACAAGAAAAATGACGGCTATCTCGACTCACTGGATTAACCCTAGAAAAAGAGTCATAGGGTCTATTTATAGGTTAGAAACCCTAGGAAGGAGATAAGAATCAAAAACCTAACATTTCTGGAGATTTTACGGACGGCGATCCGGATCGGATTAGCTGTGATCCGGATCGTCGTAACGAGTCAGGCAATTCCAGAAAAACGAAGGTTCGGGATCCGGATCGAAGTGCTTGATCCGGATCGTTCATACAGTTCACCAAACATCAACGTTCGGGATCCGGATTGCGAAGCCTGATCCGGATCGTTCAAGGAAGATGGTAAACTCAGTGTTCGGGATCCGGATCAAGAGGGGCTACGATCCGGATTGAACTGGTGTATGAACGAACCACCTTCGGGATCCGGATCGAACAACCTGATCCGGATCCTGAACATGTCCCAAGTCCAGTTTTTGATTTTTATGCAATGAAAGATTCTTCCAAGTGTTTCTACACTACAAGAAGTATTCGGATCACACAAAATCTTAGGTTAAACATACCTGATCCTTTTGAATTCTTCTTTCTTGAGATTGAGTTAAACGATTCAACTTTCTTCACCTTCAATCTTCAAGACTTGAGACTTTCACGAAACTACGCCAACTCAAATTCCGTAACACTATGCCTGCCTTGCCTGCCTACTATGCCTGCCTTGCCTGCCTATTATGCCTGCCTTGCCTACCTACTATGCCTGCCTTGCCTGCCTACTAAGCCTGCCTTGCCTGCCTACTATGCCTGCCAACTATCGAAATGCTCAAGAACTCACCTGCGGGAATACTGACCGACTACTGACCGGTACGATCGCATCCCAAAATAGGTGACGGACCGACTACTGACCGGTACGGTCGCACCCAAAATAAGTAACAGACCGGCTCCTGACCGGCACGGTCGCACACTAAATAAGTGACAGACCTGCTCCTGACCGGCACGGTCGCACACTAAATAAATAACAGACAGGCTCCTGACCGGCACGGTCGCACACTAAATAAATGACAGACCGGCTCCTGACCGGCATGGTCGCACACTAAATAAGTAGGAAACTCCGGCCACTAGAGAAATCCAATAACCAATCTGGTGTAATAATAACCACCCGGTCGACCGCCCAAAGTCCGCGGTCGCCGCAATACCCTGCCATCAAGCCCAGCCTGTCCCATATCCCAAGAATCTGACTACACTATCCCAAACCCCCTGCTCGCGCCCGAGCAACATAGACCGCCTGACTAACAAAGGAGGAGAAAGGGAAAAGCATGGTTTCTCGTAAGTCAAGTTCTAATAAGTACTGTAGCAGTAAAAGATAGCCTAACTAGATGACCATACAAGCATGCGAATGTCCATCACCTAGGGTAAGTCCCTTAGGTAAGCATTTACAATTCACCATCATGAATATATGAATGCTGCAAGTTCTCGATAAGATCTAATATGAATATTAGTCTTACAATTCCCTTATACAATCATCCTTCCTAGCTTACCTCCCAATAACATACAATTGTTGTACCTTAAACATGTGTGCATTCTAATATAAGAAATAAAGAACCGTCCATCGGTTCTGGGAACAGAACACCCACCTGAAGTGCTCAATCCAAGGCAAACCTGGGGTTGGTGAAGAACGTGGCCAACTGCACGCACAATCCACTGAACCCGTATCCACGGTACAAGTCGCGCAAACCTCGGCTCCTAGCGGTGTTCCAAAAACACCCGCGAACCCGCCTGGGTACAACAAAAAGGTCCAAAGTTACACTTTAAGCTGAAATATCCAAGTATACACCATCTGCTGAAACCAGCCCGGAAGATGTGAAATTTTCACCTTCAGAACGGATTCTGAAAAATCCAACAAAATTACTGTCGCGTTCCTCGCGTCGATACCTTCGAAACGAGTACCTGCACGTCAAATTCTGAGCCCCGTAGGCCGAGTTACAAATTCCACAACACAGGGCGCTCACAAACACACAACCACACATCTGTATTTCCATGCACAGATAAAGGGCGAGAAATATACCTTCGGGCAAGTCTTAGAGAAATCCAATAAAAATACTGTGACAATCCTCGCGTCGAGTAGATGAAAAAAGTGTATAAGCACGTCGCCATCCAATGCCCTGTTGCGGAGATAAAAATCCGGCAAGGTTCCGCTGTCCAGAAAATCCATCAGAAAAACCGTGTCACAGTAAACTCGGAAAAACACCTCGAAAAGTGTGAAAGATGGGGAAGAAGGAAATACCAACATCATAGCTCTGTCTGTCGCCGATCCAACGGCGCAAGAATCGCCTGAAACGGAGGTCGGAGTAGGCCGGGGGAGCTCGCGCACCGAAACGCGACGAAGGGGAACCCAATTGGACGAGCGTCGCGCCGCGCCGTAAAAATGGAAACCTCGATAAGCGTGCCACCAAAAATCTCAAAACTTTGCAGATGAATGCAGCATAGCTCGGGGATCATCTTTGCTGAAGGCGCCATGGCGAGAGGAGGCTCGGAAATGCCGGAAAAAGGGGAAAGAAGGAAGCTCGGATCGCTTTTATAGGCTCCAAAAACAAATCACAAAATACCGGATGTGTCATGATTTCCGGGCGCAAGGGACTTTCGGGCGCGTACTGTAGCAGCCCGAATCTCCCCTCGGCGCGCACTGTAGCAGCCCGAATCTCCCCTGGGCCTCCACGTCGCCCGCCAAACAGGCGACAGCAACGCCCGCCGCTCACAACACGACACGTGGCGCCCCCAGACGCCGACACGTGGCCGCCCACGCGCGGGAATAGCGCGTCAACGCGCCCACGTGCGCCCTGCGCCCGCCGCCTGCCCCTCTGCACGCACGCTTCCCGAGGCGCTCTCAGCCAGCTCCGTGGACCAGCGTGCTACACCGCACCAACCACCCGCCGCCACGTGTCACCCTCCGGTCCACCGTACACCGCGCTCTTCCCGTGGACCGTGCCCCCTGCGCCCGCCCAACCGGGATCCGCCACGTGGCCCGCGCCCGGTGCACGCCCCCCGCGGTGGACCGCGCACCTGCCCGCGCCTGCCCCGCCGCGCTCCGCCGCTGCCCACCGCCGCACGCTGCCGCCGCTGGTGCCGGAACAGTACCAAGAAGCCTCGAAAATTGCGCGCGTCATCCGGGCTTCGAAAAATACAAGTGAATAGTCCATTTTCATCGTTTTCGCGCGCTGAATCCAAATCCGAAGTCCATTTTGCCAAATTCCAACTCTAAAAATTGCCGAAGGCATCCGGGAAGATGTTCTTTTGTCCAAACTTCGCGCTGAGCCCAATTTAATATTCATTGCGCGCAAAATCACTTCTAAGCATTCGACGGGGTCCACCGATCACCCACGTGATCCATTTAACACACTGAGCCCATCACTTGTGTCCAATTGGTGCCCAAATACCACTGACACGCCCCATAGGCCTCCAGAAGCTGTAGAGGCAACAGTGCTCCATAAGTGGGAATTTCGGGCTTCACATACAATCTCCCTCGACTATCCATATAGTGTGTGTGATTACCAATTGGAAAGTAATACATTTTCCCTCGGCTTTCCATGAGGTGTGGGTGCTTGCCATTTGAAAAGTAGTACGATCCCCCTCGGCTCTCCATGAGGTGTGTGTGATAAGTGATTGGAGAGTAATACAATCCTTTTTGGCTCTCCATGAGGCTTAGTGTGATACATGACCAATTAATTTGATGGTCAATAATATGTTGAGGTACGGGGTAAACCTATAGCAAGTTGTAGTGCATCGGCTTCTGCTAAAATAGGAAAGTACGGATAAGCCACCCTAAACATGTTCAAAAACATGATGGAAATGAGTTAAAGCAAGCTTGGTTCTTAGCAAATCACTTTCGGATCGAAGTTAAGTCAAAAATGGGCAAAAACAACTCAGTCTGGATCTTCAGACTGGTTTCGAACACCCGAAAATGTCATGCAAGCGCTCGAAGCACATAGCGGGCGCAAGCGCGGGCGCCCTGTTCGTACTTTCGGACTCTCTACCCAAGAGCTGGATTTTTGGTACGTGTGGGTTTTTGGACGGCCAAGGTGTCTTGTGGGCGCCTGAATAAACAGTGGCGGGCGCAAGGTGAGGGTGCCCAAGACCATTCGGAGGAATAGTGGCTCCGGCGTTTTGGACGCCCGGATAGGGTCGCGAGCACCCGAAATGCGCGGAGACTGACATGGGTTTGAGAAAAATAGTGGATTTTTTGGGAGCATTTGGGTCATTTCACACCCTCTATCGTAGCCAACCACCCCCTGACAAAAGCCCTCTCTCACTCTCTTTCTTCTTCATCTCTCTGATTCTCTCCATCTCTCCCTCTCTCTGTGTTAAGCAGCTCCAGCAGTAGCCTGTGGGGGAGGGAGGCCAGCAGCTGGGAACCTGGTTTTGATCTCCAAAAGACCCAGAAAAAAGTAGATAAAGCCTTGAAGAAGGCTTTGGGAGAAAAAAGGAACCCTTTCCCCACCTCTTTTGTTTGGGAGCTCAAGAAAGGTATATGAAAAAATTTTAGGGTTTCAAAATTTTTACATACCTTTGGATTTAGAAGAGATAAAATGATCTCTTATAGGTTTCTATCCTAATTTTTAGGGATTTCTTGGAGATCAAACCACATGTCGTTCAAGAACTTGTATATGGTGGGGGATTTCACCGAAAATAGTGATCTTAACTTTTTTCCATTACTTTCTCTAATCTAGAACCAAATTAGTAAGAGTAGATGTGTAGAGAACACATAGTAACAAATAGGGTTTAGTCCTGAGTGGTACGTGTAAATAAAACCTAGATATAGGGTGGACATGTGTGGCATAAACCTAAGAGAAAACTAGGTTAAATCGAGTGGCATTTAAATTAAGGGAAAATCTATGGTGGAAATGTAGAATTTCAACATAGAGTCATGGAACTCTAAGATTAGAGTGGCATGGTTGGTGTCTTGGCGTCCTTGGTTTCAACTTGTAACCCTAGAGTGAAGAACTTAGGGAGAATGTGCAAAAACTGAGTAAACAAGATAACTCTAACCTAAATTGGTGTCCTTGGGGTATCCTAGTTATCCTAGAGTAAATAACTTATGGTGAAAAAGGAAAGTAAAAGAGAAAGAAAATGACACCTTCTGATTTGGGACTCGTAATTTGGGAGGTTTACGCTGATGCCGACTCCTAGGGCACGGGCCTATTAGGTGAGATACTTCCGAAAGGTTAAAAAGGCAAAAGGTAATGTAAATGCACCTTCGGATTTGAGGCTCATTATTTGGGGGTGAGCGCCCATAGCGGCCCCTAGGGCATGGGCCCATCAGACGAGATACTTCCGAAAGTTTAAAGATAAAATATATTGCAAATGACGCATTCGAATTTGAGACTCGTCAATTGGGAGCATGACTTCTAGGGTACGGGCCTATCGGAAGAGATACTTTCAAAAGCTAAAAGTAAAAGAAGAAGAAAGTGACCGAATGTGGTCGGGTTAGGCGTAACCCTTATAGAGGCATAGTGGCCGAGTTATGGTATAGTGGCCTAGTGTGGCATGGCATGATAGCATTATGGCATTGAGCATGGACTAGTGGTGTAGAGATTTCATATCTACATACTAGTATAATATTTACAGCTTTCCCTATTATCTTGCTACTATTGTTTTTAATGGACCAAAAGGTGTAGAACATATTTCTCGGTGGATGAACCCATTGGAAACTATTCGTAGTTCTTACACCCTATTGGTCTTCATTTTTTACAAATTTAGGTACAGCTGATGAGGCACATGACAGGGGTAAGAGCCCAGCAGCATAGAGACCTAGAGAGTCTAGCAGTATGTTTACCCATTTTTGTATTTAGAGTAAACATTGTATTTTGGTGAGGATAAACAAAAGAAAATTGTAACTAATTGTTTTATGTCAAATGTTCATTCTAGTATTTCATTTCAACTTTATTCAGTTGTATTTATATTTAAAGTTGAATGTTCAGTTTGGTAGTAGTTTTACTCTGATATTGTATCTTATTATACTCATTGTATTGTTTGAGATGTTGTTTCGTTCCTTTTGGGTATAGAGAGGTTATATCCGATTGGCGGGTCAGTTAGCGTGCCCGAACAAACCAAATAGGCGGTCTTGGGGTGTGACACAAGTGGCATAGTAGCATATTAGATAAGCGAGGCAATGTAGTTGTAAATTTATTTGCCGCATTTCTAATATAGAAATATTTATCCCTACTCATATCTCTCTACTATTGCCTTCCTTGAACCTAGTGCGTGTAGAGCACTTATTCTAGATGATTGCACCTGCGGAGAATTATTCGTAATTCTCACTTCCTGTGATTTACACTGTAGTAACCGAGAAAAACTAAATTATCTTAAATTCGAAAATGATATAGATTCTTGAATTTCTAGAAATTTAAATTCAAAAATTTGATTATTCCGGGGTCTTCGCGTAAATATCAATTAAATAGCCAAACCTGACCTGACTAGACCCAATTTCGAAGAAATAAAATCACCACCTGATCGGTATTGTTAAGCTGAGCGACGTGGTGTTGACCGTTTTTATGTTCGACGAGCCAATATCATCAAAAAACGTATAAGAGTGTAGTTTTTACTGATGAAGAGACTAGCGAGACCTAATCTCAACGGAAGAAAATCGTCACTCTGACGGCGTCATCGAACTGAAAACGATGGTGAATTCATCTTAAATTCGATACCCAGATCTCTTAAAAATACATGTTTTGCGTGTAAATCGGACTGGAAAACCGGTTTACGGTAAATTCGGTATAAGTCGTGACATTTTACGCATTGAGAGTTGTGAAATCAGTCATTTTGGGGCAATTCGGTTTTGGCATGCTTTACGAGAAAATTGAAGCCGAAAATTCAAAAAATTAGGGTCAAAATTCAAAATATTGGTTTTAGGGGGGACGTAAGTGTAATTTTTACAAATGTCACTTAAGAGGATTAGAATTAGGGTTTTCCTAAACCTAAGCACTAACCCTAAAACCAAACCCCTCTTTTCCTTTCTCCTCTCAGCCGCCAACTCCCTTTTCTTTTTCCCTGTCCGTACGTCGCCATTGCCGTCGAAGACGAAGAGAGGGAAACTAGGGTTTCAGGCCCTCCTCCCTTAGATCCGGGTCCCCATATCCGGAGTTGCCGCCTCTCTGCAGCCGCGCGTCAGGGTGTAACCCACGCGCAGTCAGGCTCGCACAAGCGCCCTGTCAGGCCTCACGTGGCTCGCGCAACACCCGCGCCCCTGCCCGGGCCCATGACAGCTCCGCGCATAGCCCATACAATTGAGCCGCCTGCGTGCTGCCCACACCCGCATGCCTCCTGCACGGTGCTTGCGAAGCCAACATCTGCGCGCCGCCTTCGCGCTGCTTGTGCGCAGCCAATACCGGCGCGCTGCCTGCACGCTACCTGCGCGCGGCCCGCACTTGCGCACTGCCGGTGTGCTACCTGTGCGCAGCTGTAGTACCTGAGAAATTCAAATTTAAATATGAAGAAATTCAAATGTGAATTTGAGTCTGAGAAGCAAGAGAAACCTAAGTGGTTGTATACCGGTGTGCAAATTACACAGTTTTCGAGACGTTATTTTCTGACTTTTAGATCCGAGTCTGATCTCTAAAATCTGAAATTACCAGTGCGACCGTCTCATCGAATCGATTGAAAATAGTATAGACCGATTTTTAATCCGACGGTCGGATCGTCTAGAAATCAGCAAAGAAACGGGTGGGACCCGCGACTTAAGTGAATATTGAAATAAATAGTAACCCCCTGATTTAATTCCCTCGCTGGCCAACGTCGGCCGATCAACTGTCCGGTGTCCGAATCTGATGATCTAGGTAGTCGATTTAAATGGCGTCATCATTTTGAGCGCAGTGGCACTGACGAAATTTGTGTTTGACGAGCCTAAGTTATCGAAAAGCGTGAAGAACTGTGAATTACACAGATAAAGATGGATCGAGAATTTATTAGGGCACAAACTCAAGAAACCAAAATCGCTACTCAATAGATTTCATCGAGCCGGACATCGTGGTGGTGTTCGTTTTTCTATTTGACGACCCGGTTGTCTTGAAAAGCGTGAAATATGAAAAAATTCATAGTATTTTGTGAAGAAGCCCAATATTTTATGCTCCGTTTTGCGTGCCACTTAATGGAGAGGGGCCTTATTGTAAATGTGATGTACAATAAAGGACCCAAGTGAAATAACCAAGTGTTGGAGGGCCTTTTTGCATATTGTTGCAAATTACTTTTATAGCAACATAAGGTTGCTTCTTTGCAACCCTAGCCGCAATCCTAATAACCGCAGCCTCAACCACGCCCTTCCCTCTTCCCTCTGTCCTTCCCGAGCACCAGAACCGTCGACCGCCGTTCCCCGTCGCCGAAAAAGCAAGGAAGAGTGCCTAAGATTTTTGATCTTGGGTTGGGGGGAGGGGATAGCCTTGCTTCAGCCTTGGACTCTCAGGAGATCTTCTCCTACCTCCAGAAGTCGAGCAAGAGGTGCCTCGTAGCCTGCCTTGGCCACGCGTCGCGGGGAGAATAAGCTTTCTTCCTCCTTCTTCTTCTCCAACTCCAGCAGGTCCCAGCAGTCAGCCGCCAGCTCGTGAGCCATCAAGCAGTCACCGTGATCGTCTACCCTGAGGTGGGTTTATCTTCGGTCCGGGCTTTATCATTTCAGCCCTATGGGGTACCGTGGTAGGTCGAACCCCTGTTTTTGGTGTAGCCTTGATCCTATGGTTGAGCCTTTCTACTTGCTTGCATTCCAACATTCAGTCTTTGTAGCTATATAGCCTCGATCTTACTGTTGAGCTTTTCTATATGCTTTCATTCTCAGTACTTAGCATATATAGTGATATACGTCTGGACATATGCCATGCCTGATTGGACATTAGCTAGAGTGATTATCAGTTCACTTCATATCAGCATTTCCTGTTCTATATTGCATGATAGAATATGAGTTCAGTCCTGATCAGTGATACAGTTTCAGCATACAAATTCAGTTATACAGCACCAGTTGAGATTTTTCGGGCTTGTTGTCGATTGGGATTTTTCGGGCTTGTTGTCGATTGTACGGTCTTTAGATCGCGAGCTTGAGCATCAGCATTATGATCGCCACTGAACCAGCTTTCAGTCACATACACCGCGGACTAGCTATCCGCAACGGTGTTCTTTACCGGTAAAGCGGTCACATTGACCCGTGAACCCATGGTCACACAGGTGTGCATGGGTTATGATAGCGCACTTAGCCTGAGGTTCTGTGAGACCAATAGTGGCATTTGGCTGAGGTTCTGTGAGACCGATAGTGGTATTTGGCCTGAGGTTCTGTGAGACCGATAGTGGCATCTGATTGGGTACTTTTGTTTCTGAGATTGATGCATGATTTGCATTGTTACTTCAGCATTTATTAGCATGACTGGCACATGATTATTGGTACTCTTTGTTTACAGCTTTGATATTTATGATTATCATACTTGCTCTGTTCTATAGCATGATCAGTATTATTGTTCATTGGGATTGACCAGGATTATCTGTTTTCCAGTTATTGCATGATCAGCCTCATTGTTCAGCTTACTTCATGAGTACCTGCTTTCTTTTCAACATGATTATTACCTATCGTTCAGATTATACCTCGTTTTGTTATCCGCTTATTATGGTATCCGGTAGGTACGACTTACTATTTCTCGGCCCGTCGTGCCCACTGGGATACATTTATGTTGTATCTCACATCCTTTGGGTGATCACCATTTCAGGTCATTCAGGTGCTGGGATGTCGGGATGATCCTGTGAGCTGTCGCGTTAGAGTTGTCCCCTGACAGACATGTGGATGATTATGATTCAGTATTTTGGATATTGTGTAGTTGTGGATATCTAGGATTGTGGATATCTAGGATTGTGGATCTTTATAGTTGTGGAACCTTATAGATGTAATAGAGTAGATGTTTATTTTAATGTTCAGTTGATGCTTGAATCTACTCTGATTGATTTATTGTACTTGCCTAGCTGAGTATGTATAGGGAAAACTTTGTCCGTGCGGGCAGAGGATTTCCTATGCATGTGGCGGTCTGTCCACGTCCTGGGTTTTAAAGTTTGAACTCTGATGTTTAAAAAATAATAATAATTATAAGACCTTTTTTCTAAACGCAGGGCGTGACATCAGCCCGCACCTGCACGCTATTCGCGCACCGCCCGTGTGTGAGCAGCCTGTCTGTGCGCGCGCAGCCTGTCCGAGTGTCGCCCGCGCGCTGCCCTGTCCTTGTACCGCGCGCGCGCGTAGCCAGGCCGCGGGCCGCCCGCGCGCGCCTGCGCGTAATCCGTGCCGCGCTGCTCACCGCTAGCCCGCATGCTGCACACCACTAGCCCGCATGCCACCCAGCGTTGCGCCACCCGCGTGTTGCCTATGCGCAGCCCTCGCCCGAGCCAGCCCTAGCCCGCGCCAGCGCGCCGTCGCACCCGCGCCTATCCAACCCTTGCTGTGCCCTCGCCCGGGACAGCAGCTTAACCCCTTTTTCTATTGCAGCTTACGGCGGATCCGGACCTACCTTTTTTCATCATGGTCATCGTAGCGACGTCGTCAAGCATCCTGATTTGTCGCCCATCACTCCGCTGAGCGTTGTGTCGCCTTTTTGATCATCCGAACCTAGCACGAACCCCGATCCGATGGCGGATCGTCCCAGAGGCGCGATTGATGTTCGATTCTTGCAGTTTGGACATCGGTACATCATTCTTGTGTTCCAGCACTCCCAGCGACCTCCGATCCTCCGGCAATCGTGCACGGTACACCCGGAACCCCCTTGTGCTCTTTAAATTGCTTATTTTTGCAATAAATCATAGCGGTAGAGTTTTGTCGCGTGTGTTCATCGGTTGTGGCTCCGGTTAACCGAATGTAGGTTTTCGGACACCGAATAGATCTCGGACAGCGGCATGACATTTGAGACATCACGTGCTGTCCGAAATCAGCATTGGATTGATTCCGAGCCCCGGGATTAGTTGTATGAACCGTTTTTCGCGTAGACCCTTAATAAATGCATCTAATTACATCAGTGGGACTTTGTGGTGCAAACTGCACACATAGACATCCCCGGACAGTGCGAACATCGCAGGTGGGACCCTTGGACTATTTGTCCTCATTCAAACGACAGTGAGGTCGTTCAAGTCTCTTTTTTTTATCAAGAGATCGTTCGGGTCACATTTTTTATCGGAAAACCGATCAGTGCGACGGTTCAGGAATCGGGAAAACATTCGGTTAATTGAAACAACGGGAATTTTGGCAAAGTGGTTGGGACCACTAATTCGCCAGTTATTGTTATTTGACCTTAGTGACCAATAGTGGTCAATCGGCGGATTATCAAAAATTCCGACGGATCCCGGGACTTCAGTGAAGTCTACTATTTACTCTTTCTGTACACTGAGTCAGTTGGATGGGTGTGAGTGAGTCAGTCACGGATCCTTGCTTCTGATTCAGGCTCGAGCAGTCAGGAGCCTGTACGTGAGCCTAGCAGTGGATTCCATGACCACCTACACTGAGGTAGGTACTCTGATCCAGGCATTGGCATAGTGAAACCTGACTAGATACCGTAGTCGATCATACCCTTTGGTTATCTTGCTAGCCCTTCTTCAGTTGTTACTTCCCGCTCTGTGATTACCTCTGCTTTACATATATGTGGCATGATTTTCAGTATTAGTAGATACTTCCCGTTATTGCTTAATTTATATCTTCTACTACTACTGTTATACTTGTCACTACCGCTGGATTATCTTGCATAATAGAGTAGGAGGATATTATTGTACTTATGGCATTGTGGCACAATGATTGATTCTGGATCCTGTTTGGAAATTCTTGGTTTATCGCCATATACCGGTCGTTGGACTGTGAGCATTAAGCATTCGCATTGTGATCGCCATGCACTTGTTGTACATGTCACGTACGCTTGTGGATTGATCCCCGCATTGGTGTTCTTTACCGATAGAGTGGTCTAATTGACCCATGCGTGTGAAGACCTAGATCTCCGCGGAAGGATAACAGCATGATCGGCAAGTTGTGGAGGCCCATTTTCGTTTGATGAAGTTGGTCGCACGCAAATCGGACCTAAGAAAGGGCAGCGTGAAAAATAGATCAAGATTACCTATTTGGGTGTTTTTGTCAAGTGATAGAAGTGGTTTCGTGCAAAACGGATACCGGATTTGGATTTGGCGTGAAAAAACGTTCGAAATCGACTATTTTGATGTATTTTTCTGAGCTCGGAGGCCCGAAAACGGGCAGCTGGAAGTTTTACATGTTGGTTTTTATGTAGGATCCACAAGGATCTAAATAGGTACTATCAAACAACTAGAGGGGGGGTGAATAGGTGTAATACTTATAAAACCAAATCTCAGTGCAAAATAAAAACCAATGCGGAAAATAAAAATAGCACACCGAGATATACGTGGAAACTCCAATCCAGGAGAAAAACCACGGGACCAACACGCAATAACAATCCACTAAGAATAGAAGAATAACAAGGTGATTACCGACTCCACGGACTCAACCCCTCCTTCAGCTTCTTCGGACCTTGCGCTGACCGGTTGGATGTCCACGCAATAACAATCCACTAAGAAAAGAAGAATAACAAGGTGATTACCGTCTCCACGGATTTAACCCCTCCTTCAACTTCTTCGGACCTTGCGCTCCAACGATTGCACGTCCACTGCACACGTTCGAATCCACGAACGCCACTCGAATCCACGAGCACACGTTTTGAATCCACGAAACGCCTTTAGCACACCGAATCCACGATGCCACGTCGAATCCACGACGCAAACTCAGCCGGTAAGAATGTTGGCTTCGATGGTGATCCTTTGCTTAGATTATCAATGAAGATCCATGGGAAAAATCTCTAAGCAAAGATTAGATCAATTCGACAAAAGATATGTTCTTGAAAGAACCGTCGAATTAACCTAAAAGAGGCTATAGAGAAGAACGATAAAAACCTAGCCTCTAGGGTTGCTCTCAAGTGTTTTATCAATTGATCGGCCGTGCTCCCCACGTTTTTGAGAAACCCTAAATGTCTATTTATAGTTTAGAAACCTTTGGAAAGATATAAGAATCAAAAACTTACTTTATCTGGAAATTTTCAGGACGGCGATCCGGATCGGATTTACTGTGATCCGGATCGTCGTAACGAGTCAGGCTATTCCAGTAAAAACAGGGTTCGGGATCCGGATTGAAATGCCCGATCCGGATCGTTCATGTATTCCAGCAAAAACCCATGTTCGGGATCCGGATCGAAATGACCTTTGATCCGGATCGGATTTGCCAATGAACAAGCACCCTTCGGGATCCGGATTGGACTGTCTGATCCGGATCCTGAACATGTCCCATGTCCAGTTTTTGATTTTTATGCAATTAAAAATTCATCCAAGTGTTTCTACACTATAAGAAAGTATTCGGATCACCAAAATTATTTAGTTAACCATACCTGATCCTTTTGAATACTTTCTTCTTGAGATTGATGTAACTGATCCACAATTCTTCAACTTCAATCTTCAAGACTCAAGACACTGAGTGTCAACTTGAGCTCTTGTTGAATCTTCTCTAAGTCTTTGATTGCTGATTGACAATTTGATCCCTTTAAGACTCCGACTCAACTCACTGACTTGACTCACGAAATATACCAACACCAAAATGCCGTAACATTACAGTAATTCGAGTGCACGGGGGGAGCTGTGGACCGGGAGAGGACACATGGCAGTTTTTGATTGGCGCGGCGCGGCCACGTGACGACTCGGGGTTGGCCAATGTAGCGGGCTCAGCAGTCGTGGCCCACGGGACCAGTGCGGGCAGGCCGAGCAGGCGCACGGGCAGGCGCGGGAACCGAGTAGATTGGGAGTGCCACGTGGCGGTTTCCCATTGGTCGGAGAGGATTGCGTTGTCGGGCGCTGGTTGGATAGGGCTGCCACATGACGGCCGCCGATTGGCCGACCACGATGCTCTGTCAGGCGCTGGTGGATAAGGTCGGGACACATGGCGCTTCCTGATTAGCGGGCGCTGTTGATCTGGCGGCACGGCACGGATGGGCGACACATGGCGCTTCGGACGGCCAGGAGCGATTCGGGCGCTCCTCCCAGTGGCATCTTCAGCAGATTTGGGCACCCAAAAATGTACCCAGAGCCCGAATTCTGTGGATTTTTCGGGGATCTTTTGGGCTATAAAAAGGGCTTTTCTCCTCCATTACACAGTTTTTGGAACCTGGTTTTTTACAGAATTTTTACAGAGCTTCTTTCCTCACTTCTTCTTCATCTCCACCACCATTGAAGGACTTTGGGGGCTCTTCTACTGTCACGCCCCGGGTGTAAACTAGAACCCGGGCCCGTCTACAGATCCGTCGTGCATACGGTATTTCCCGCGTACACGAAGCGCCAGTAACCTGCTCAGATATAAGAGATAACAATAAAGAGCATAAAACAAAGCTGAACTAAAAACTAATACATCTCAGACTGAAGTTGGAAATAAAATACAGTACATCTGTATAAATAATACATCTGTCTCTCCCAGCTCACCAAAAAAAGATACAACAGCTGGCTAAAGCCAGACCCAAAAGTAAAGTACAACCGTCTGAGGAAAAAGGGTACACCAACAGTCCAGCTAACTCGCTCATCCTGCCTCGAGATCTATCTACTCAGCCGTCCTCTCTCCTCGACCCGCCGCTAAAAACCCAACAGGACCCGCAGAAGACACTGCAAAACAGGGAGAAGACAAAGAGGAAAGAAGAATGGGGGTGAGAACTACTAGTAAACCAGTAGCCTCCCCTAGTGGGTAAAGCCTCAAACTCTGACGCACCCACTAGGTCTACCAGAGGCAAAAAGGGAAAGAAGAGTGGTGAACAACAAAACTGCTGAAAAAGGAAACTACCACTACTATGCCTCTAAATGCATCAGTAACCAAACTATCCCGGTAACCCAATCTATCCACCAGCAAAAACTAGTACTGCCTGCTGCCGCCCTCATCATCGGGCAAGCCGTGCCGATGTGATGGCAAAACTCCTACTGCCGCCCTCATCATCGGGCAAGTAAAGCCACGCCGATGTGATAGCAAAACCCCATCACTGTCTGACCCCCACGCTCCGGAGGGGAACTCGAGGGGAGCGACCCACACGAGGAAAGCATCACCGGGCATATAAAGCCGCGCCGGTGTGATAACAAAACTCAATCACTGTCACAAGTATCATAAAAGCAAGACTGGATCACGACTCTGATCAAAGTGGGAAGACCCATCCACTAAAGGGAAACCCAATCCCCAATCTGATGCATAAGTAACCATCCGGTCAACCGCCCAATATCCGCGGTCGCCGCGATACCCACTGTCAACAATCAAGCCCAACAACCGACACCCGGTCAACCGCAAAATATCCGCGGTCACCGAAATAACCCACAATCACAATCATGTCCCACATCCGACATCCGGTCAACCACCTACTATCCGCGGTAGCCGCAATAACCCCCAATCCATAATCGGGTAAAATAATCTGTATCCAGTCAACCGCCTACTATCCGCGGTAGCCGCAATACCCCACAACCCATAATCAAATACCACCTGTCCCCGACCCCAAGGTCCCGGCTACACTATCCCATACCCCTGCTCAAACCCGAGCAACAAGAACCACCTGACTAAAGAATAAGGAGAAAGAAGCAAGCATGGTTTCTCCTAAGTCAAGTTCCAATATGATAGTGTAGCAACAAATAGTGGCCTATCTAGATGACCATACAAGCATGCTTATGTCCTCATGAAAGATAAAAGAAAGTGTGACAAATAGTGGTTCCACA
This sequence comes from Tillandsia leiboldiana, assembly GCA_029204045.2. Lineage (NCBI taxonomy): Eukaryota > Viridiplantae > Streptophyta > Magnoliopsida > Poales > Bromeliaceae > Tillandsia > Tillandsia leiboldiana. The sequence continues at coordinate 8,790,603 of CM055066.1, forward strand.
TGTGTATCAATTAATAGCTCCGCATTGATATAACCATCATGCTAAAATCATTATCCAACCACACATATCTATAATCCACTAATTACCCTCACATAAATCATCCACCTATGCATGTCCAAACGATCCTCAAGTGGTACCCTCCCACAAGACATTTCATATTATCCCAACATGAAAGTAAATTCCACATGCAAGGTTAAGTGCTAATATTATATCCTTATAAACATGTATAAGTCCCAACCACTATTAGATTTCCACAATAGTATATTCCATATGATAGGCTCACAATTATTTTAATTTAAGCATGCATGTCCATTAGGTGATCATTTAATATGTCCAATATGGAGGTTCTCTCTAATACACATAGTGAGCAAGTCGAAAATTAAGGTATGCAACAACCACCCACCTCGATCGCGAAGCACGGATCCAAATGCGCCCACACTCCAGGGAAACCTCGGTACACCGCAAAACTGCAATAATAACCCACACGAGGCACAATTAATTCTCAAATCCTCAATTTACCGCTGTCCACAAAATCAGCCAGAAAAAGGCTAAATTTCACCTATGAGAAGACCTCAAAAAATTCTAGAAAAATAACCATTGTGATCCTCGCGGCGAGCCGATCGAAACGAGTACTTGCACGTCCAAATTCGACACCTGTAGGTCAAGAAATAATTAGAACATCGTCGTATGTCAAAACCTTCACGAACACAAGCCTGTAGAAACTCAGTCCAAAAGAAGCTTAATTATCACCTTCAAAGAGTCCTCCAAAAATTCCGATAAAAATACGGGTACGTTCCTTACGAAGCGTAGATGTCGATCGAGTCCTCATACATCTCATTCCGATGCCCGTAGACCGAGAAATCACAACAATACTCCTTCGCTATCCAAATCCTCACAACAGTACAAGGGGTCAAAAGATACCTCAGGAACCGTGCCAAAAACCCAAAATGAGGCAAAGTAAACAGCACGAAAATCGAAGCCTTACCTCTCAGGAACACACTGTCATAGAAATCGCCCAAAAGTTCCTCCTGGTTTGCGCACAGGAAAATTCCGACTGAACTACGATGGAAACGGGCCAAAAAAGGGACCGTCGAGGCGCACTGTAAAACGAAGATCGCCGCTACCGAGCCCCCAAAAAACCAGGGGATCCACCACAAGATTAAAAACGTAAAGGGGAACAACCTTCCTATAGGGCTCTCTCAGAGAAGGGGTCCAAAAAGCCCAAAAAAAAACAAAAAGAAAGAGGAGAGGGGGTATTTACTGGCCCAGCCCAGCACATAAGCTAACCGGATTCGGGCGCCGGATTTGGGCGCCTCAATCCGGCCCGACCCGGTACTGTGCAAGCCCGAGTCAACCACAGCCCGCCACGTCACCGCGCCGCGCGCCCGCCAATCGCGGCGCGCCGCATGGCGACGCTGTCCACGGCGGGAACCGTGGGCCGCGGTTCATGCCGGATCCGCCGGATCACTGCGCCCGCCAATGAGCGGGCGACACGTGGCCCAGTCGGTCCATCGTGCGCCGCTCCCGGCGCCCCTGTCGCGCGTGCGTTGACCGGCCAATCCCTGAGCGCCGCATGTCACCGCCTCCACTAGCTACGCCCGGTGCACGCACCCGATGCACCTACCAAACCCGAAGCCGCCACATGTCCCCAGCGCACCCAATGGGGAGCCGCCACGTGGCACACCAATCCGAACACCGCGCCTGCCCGCACGCCCTGCCCGCGCGCCTGCCAGGCCCGCGCACCTGCCCGCGCACCTGCCCGCGCTTGCTCCCATGGGCTGAGCCCACTGCGCCGCCTCGCCTGCTCCGCCACGTGGCGTACGGCACCACTAGAAAGCTGCCACGTGGCACACTCCACGGTCCACCGGTCCACCGTGCACCCGAAAACACTGAAAACTTCCGGGTGTCCGTTTTCGAGCGTTCGGACTCAGAAAAATACAAGTAAATAGTCATTTTCTTTCGTTTTTCCGCACTGAATCCAAATACGGCCTCCGTTTTGCCCAATTCCGCTTCTAAATTTCGACGGGTGCCTTCAACTACACCCGGGATCAATTCAACACACTGAGTCCATCTATAGAGTCCGAAACGCACCCAGACAACTCTAACACCCAACAAAGGCCTCCAAAAGCTGTTGATCCAACAGAAATCCTCTTGTGGAAATTCGGGTCCTCACATCTACACCACCTTTAGCCAAGCTTGAAAAAGAGGATCCATTGAAGCATTTTGAATCATTTTCGTCGTGTTTCAGTGCAGAGGCTCTATAGAGCTCATTTCTTAGAGTTTTTGGATGATGTTTGGTTTGGCATCTTCATGAGAGGTAGGCCTACAACTTTGATATTTACCACTTCACTTGGATCTTGAGTTTTCATGGAGCTTTTATGCCATCTCTGGGACCCTTGTGCACAGCCTGGTAGTTTTGGACAGCCCTCTATATTTTCCATCTTCTGGACAGTAGGATTGAAGTTTCGAGTTGATTTTTTTGGAGAAATCTTCAAGACTTGAAGCTCTACAACTTTGGTATGTACTATTTCACCCAGATTTGGAGTTTTCTTGAAGTTTATTTACCATCTTTGGAGTTTTGTGCATAGATCTGTTGTTTGGATAGTTCATAGTATTTATGGGATTTCTCTTTGATTTGTGCATGGATTTTGGAGTTCTTTAGTTTGTTTTGCATCTACTCTCGAAGAGAAATCCATTGGTACCTTGCTTGCTGGATTTGGAGTTCATTTGTCCAAGTAATTTTAACGATCTTTTAGCCCCTATGTTAAAGTTTACAGCAGTTCACTATTTTGGGTTTTGTGTTGATGAATGAAGCTTGGGATGCAGATTTCTTGGTGAGCAATTTCTCTTTTGATTTCAGTGGCAAATTTCATTTGGATTGATCCTTATAATTTTTGAAAGTTGGTGCTGAAAGTTTCAATGTGTTTTTGGGCAGCATTACACCCCTTACTTAATTTGATTATTAAGGGAAATTAATGATAGATTTGTGAAGACTTGGAGATATTCATATGACAGAGGACACCTTTGATTTATTATTGGGAACTTCAATTTGAGGTATTTGGGGTTGTACATGCATTTTATTTAGCATATGTATGATTGCTAAAATTCTAGGATTTTTTAGCAGTGGCTATTGTTTTCGCGATTGCGACCAATCTGAGTGGTGGATTTGAATGATTCTTGCTGCATTGGATTCATAAGAGGCTAAGAATTCTACACGCCAAATTTCAGCCAGATCGGATATCGGATCGACAAGTTTCAGGTGGGTTAGATTTTCCTCCAAGATTAATGGGTGGCTTCCTAATTCTATTGTGTAGTAAGCATGCATGCTAGAGATGCACTTCTTGTTGAATGAGAGCATGTATGTCTTGGTTGTACTCCTTATTTATTGGAAGCAAGCATGATAAGAATGGTATGTCGTATATTGATTGAGAGCATATATGTTTAAGTTAGTGATTTATATTGGTTGAGATATATGCATGATATAGTTGGTGGTTTATTTGTTGATTAAGAATAATGCATCCTATGGTTGGTGGTTTAGGTATTGATCAAGATGAATGCATGATAGAGTAAGTGGTTTGAGTATTAGTTATGTTGTATGTTAAATTATGGAATTTTGACTAGCACCCCATCATACGTTTGCATGTATTAACTAGACTATTAGAAAACTCTCGCTTGGGCTAGGTTCTTTTATGCTTTAGTCTTCTTACACATTGCATATTTATTTCCCTAAATTTAGAGTTTTCTCCTCGCCCGGGTAGTGGGCCGAGTGGTCGGGACAGTGTAAGACGCATGTTGCGCTCGTGCCGGGGGGCCGAGTGGAGTCTGGTTATTGAAGTTAGTTTGGTACTAGTGTCGGGAGTCGTTTGGGATGACGGTGATCCGGGGTCGTTAGTTTTTCCTCTGATTAGTCGAGGCCACTGAGTTGTGGCAGTGTTGATCTTATGATAGCAGGACCTTAAACCCAGAATGTTTTTGGGCACACATGATTTTAGTAAACTAATATTTCTTTCCAAGCTTCGAGGAGCACCAGAACCCATTCTTATTTGATTAGGGCGAAGGCACTAGTCCTTCAGAATTTGGAAAAATAAAACCGTCTTTAACTGATTTTCTTAAGAACTAAACTTTATTAAAATTGGGTTTCCTTAAATGAAGATGGTTTTCTAAAAAGAAGTTACTTTTTGTCCTCACCCAGAGAGCGGTCAAGTGAAATGGTTTTTAGAAACAAATGCCATCTTTTTATATAAACCTCCTCACCCAGACGAGGGTTCGAGTGATTTGGGTTCTAAGGGCTGCCTCCCTTTTGGGTCGAGAGCTACGGGAGGCTGTGCCTAGAACCTGTTCTTGTTTGATTGGGATTGTAGGCGTCAGTTTTTCGAAACTCTCGGTCCCGTCATCATTACTAGCGATTGAATTGGGTTCTGATCTTTGGTCGAGGTGTGTTTCGGCCAGTGTTGTTAGTCGATTGGGTATTGATGTTGGGTCGATAGGGGTTCCGGCCGGTGTGGTTAGTTGTTTTGGGTTTGCGAGTTTCCGATCTATTTGATCGTGGTCTTTGATTACAACTTGCATGTGCTACAGTTCTGGTTCTCAATTTCGTGTTGTTCTTTTTTCTCAGTGGGGTCGCTCCCCTTGAGTGCCGCTACGGATGCGATGGTATATTGGTTCGTGGGAATGCCCTACGTAATTCCTGTCCCGTTAGGGGAGGTGGTTGTAATGAGCATATACTAGCCCGTTGGGACACCCTACGTAATTCCTTCCCATCAAGTGGGAGGGGGTTGTAGGTGAGCACAGGCTTGACTAGCCTTTTTGGCAGTCTATACGATTAGGTCATTTTGGGCACCTTGAGTTAGAGTGGTTGCATATCATCATCTATTTCACCCATTGAGCATCGTAGATATAAGCATGATAGTTGTAGACTTCTTTCCAGCTTATCTATTCGTATTTACAGTTTTCTGTTATCTTATGCTTCTAGTAGACTTAGTAGGCAGACCGTTGGGCTTGGAGACGGTACCCACTGAGAACTACTGATTGATATAGTTCTCACACCCTCTGTTGGTGACAGTTTTGTAAAGGCTACTTCAGTTGGCTCGGCGGATCGAGGCGAGGGAGTCGCAAGATAGATCCCTACCAGTGTTGTTCATTTTGGTGAGATAGATGTACCAACCCGGATTGTGGGTTTTACTGTACATTGTTATATTTTATGGTTTTAGTTTATCTCCCTTTTTGGATTCGTAGATGTTGTATAGGAGGATTCTATTTGTACTTTGATTCAGTGGACTAGATTATTATTTTTGGGAGATGGATATTGTATCTTTATTTCAGTTGTAGAGTGGTTCAAACTTTTATTACGGGAGTTATTTTCAGTTCTGATATCTAGATTGTGGTTAGATGTTTCCTTTTGCATGTTGGACGCTTCGCCTATGCGGGGATTCCCATATGTGTGGCAGATCTGTTGGCGAGCTCGGGTCACAGTTTCGATGCCGGGGCGTGATAGAGAGCCCCTTTTGTTGTACCATTGGGTATGGGGGTTGTTATCAGTTTAGCCGGGTGTTCTGTTATGGCATCAGCCTGAGATTCTAGTGACCATTAGTGGCACTTGATTAGGTTATTGGTTATCACTATAGTAGACGTATTCTTTGTGATGACCCGGATCTCCGCAGAGCTTTTGCTGGGTGATCAGTAACTTCTGGAGGCTTATTCGGTGTGATGGAGGTGCTTGTGCGCAAATCAGACCTCAGGATTGGACCCAGCGGGAAATTGGAATTAAGAATACCTTTTCGGATGCCTTCGACAAATTTTAGAAGCGGAATTTGGCAAAAGAGACATCGGATTTGGGTTCAGTGCGCGAAAATGATAGAAATGGACTATTTACTTGTATTTTTCGGAGCCCGAATGCCAAAACACGGATTTCGAGGCAAGTGTTACTGTTCCGGCAGCCGGGGCAGCGCCGGCGGCGACGGGCAGCAGCGGAGCACGTGTCACGCCCCGGGGTTCTTTTTATAAATACCTTTTAAGGAAAACAGCAGAAAACCGTAGAGTTTTTTTTTTTTTTTTTTATACACCCCAAGACGCATACAGACCCGCCACAAATACAGATAACCCTCTGTTCACACGGACAGGACCTCCCCTGTATTTGTACGGCGTCACACACAGTACAGTTTCACAACCACCAATTCCACCTCACACACACACCACATTCACAAAAGATGGACATACAGCTAAATGATCCTTAAGCATGATGCTTTAATGCTCTACAATGTCCTTACCGCAGATGATGCATATGCACAGGTTATCAAGCATTCCTATCCTTTTGAAAGCGTTCCCCACACGGAAACCTTATTTGAAATCTACGAGTGAAATGAAAATCCAAAAATCTTTTTAAAACGGTTTCCCACATGGAAACATAATCTTTTGAAAATCGGCTACCACGAGGGGTAGAAAACGTTTTGCATAAAACCACGATATCATAGTAACAAGAATCCACTGTTAGTCCATCCAATTGTTAAACCAATCACACAACCAGACATAAACTGAACCACCACAACTCTAAACCCATCGACAAGTAAAAGTAGGGTAAAAAGTAATACTGAACAAAATCTCGGGACTGGTAAGCTCTCTAGCTATGTCGTCACCTCACGTACCATCCCGACCGTCACCTCCCGCAGTACCTGCAACTGGGGGGTAGTGAGAAACCAGCAAGGGTCTCCCAGTGGATACCGCAAGCCGACGAAAGCAAGCTGTACTCACTGGCAAACGAAAGAGAACAAACGACTACAAGGTATCGTAAAGTCAGATATAGTATCAAAGAAGGAAAGCATAATAATAAACAGGTAAGCCGAATACAGTAGCAAGAGAATATATCAAACAGTACTATCAGAAAACCGCTACAGTAAACTGGAAAGATACTAATAAGGGGTAAACAGTAATACCACAGTAACATGATCTAACAGGAAATGAAAGAAGCTAATATAAACAACTGTCGCTACCGTAACAATAGGGATACATCAACCGGACAAGCAGTCCAACAAATATAAACCCAATCAACCACCATGTTGGTCAAGAGACCTCAGGCAAACCACCATGTTGGTCAAGAGACCTCAGGCAAATGTCATGCTATGCTCAACCTGGCATATAACCCTAGCAGTGACCGCATCAGGCTCACGGGTCGGACGTACGACCACTTCTCCGGAAAAGAACACCCTCTTGCGGTGGATCAGACTGCTGGTGTAGGCGAAATGCACAAAACACGCTATGACGATCGATGCAACATGCTCAATGGCCAACTGTCGGCAAATAGCTGAGATAGAATCAACAAGGAATCACTGATCGAGTCCAACAAGTCATATCACAAGTCTCAATATGTCACCGACCAATCAAGTCCACTATTCCCGAAGGAATGTCACAATGTCACCGACCTATCAGGTCCACTATATCCAGAAATCATGCAATCGATATGAGATGTAAACAATCATGAAGCCACTAAATCATGCTATGTCTCAAGATCATGTGCTATAATCATGTCATATGAACTCTAGCAGTCACAGATTACCGCTCTACTTCTAAGTCATGATGCAAATAGGAAAGTAGAGCAAACAGGAACGAAGTGTGTAGTGCTCAAGTGCTCACATGCAAAGTGTGTAATCAAGAAAAGAGACACGGGGAAAGGAATGTCACCAAGCATGCACCATTGAACCAACGTCGGGTCGAAGTACCCACCTGAAGTTCGATGAAGCATCTAACGCCAAAAGTGATGCAACTAGTCACCTGTACCTACGAAAGGTACTAAAAATCATAAACCACTCGATACTAAATACCACTGTAACCCACACATCGACTCACATTCCGAGAACTATTTGGGCCATCGGTACTTTTTACCGATTCCTGGAACCTACCGTAACAATACCGGATTCCCAAGGATGCCAATTTCGGCTCCAAAACCCCCCACAACCAATCCACTGCCTCTGGACACACGAGGAGGTAAGGATGACCAGCCCACAAGGCTCGACAACAAACGGAATGTGTTCAATTTGACAGAACTGAATTACGGAACAGAACCGCGATCGGACGGCCGATTTGGTCGATGATCGCGTCGACATCCCGAAATAAGGACCGCGATAATCCACGGACCTAGGACGACTAGTCCAAAGGTCAAGCACCACTCATACATGCTTTTCGAGACAACCTTCATTCAACAATTGCACAAAAACCTCAAAACATATACTAAAAACCAAGATAAAAACATAAGAATACAGCAATTAAGCATTTACCAAAAATTCCCACACTTCGGAATTCAACAACACCATAGCCCGACAGGTCTCGACGTTCTGAAGGTGATGCTCGCTGTCCGGAGCGAAGTTAATACCTGAGGAAAGCTCCGGGTCAAATCGGAAGTCAAAACTAAATTTCGTCGAGGGCGCACGGTCCGACACACAACCGGAGGCGAAATCGGGGCTCGGCGGCGTTGCTACGACGTCCGCGACGGAGAGGGGCAGGCACGGACTTTCACGCCCCGGGGTCGAAACTGCGACCCGGGCTCGCCAACAGATCCGCCGCCTATGCAAAACCCCGCACAGGCGAAGCGTCCAACCTGCAAGAAAATGTACTACAACTAACAGATATCAGAGCTATAAATAAAAATCTGCTGTAAAACTAAAATCAACCACTATACAACTTGAAATAATACAATAATGTCCATCTCCCAAAAAGATAATCATACAATACCCTCAGATACAAAACTCAAAACTCAACAAGGAGGTATCTCCAATAAATACATCAGTGTACAGGCTCTCAATACATAAGATATCCTCACTACATCAGTCTCTCAAAAGAGGAAAATAAAAATAACTAATCTACTGAAGATCTCCTCTGAAGGGGTACCGCTACTCTCCAACGACGGGTAGGGATCTAGCTCGCGACTCCCTCGCCTCGATCAACAACCGCAGAGTCAGCAACACCCGCTAAGACTCTGCAAAACAAATGAGAGAAAAGGGAAAAGGAGGGGGAAAACCCCCAAAGGGTGTGAGAACTACACCGAAAAGGGAGTTCTCAGTGGGTATCACCGCCAGGCCCGACGATTAGCCCACTAAGACCACTAGAGGCATAAGATAACCAATGCAGTAAAAACTGAACAAGAACGCTGAAGACACTCAATAGCTACCATGCCTCTGTCTAAATACTGAAGAGGGGAGAATCAAAGAATGGCATGCAACCACTAGCACATGAAGTGCACAATCGACCCAATCGAGCTGACTGCCACATCTGGTCCAGTCGAACCTGCGCCCACCTACAACCACCTCCCACTAACGGGCAGGAATTACGTAGGGTGTCCAAACGGACTAACTCGCTATCGAATAGCGGCACATGCAGGCTATAGTCGAAATCCACACTCTCTCTCTCAGAACGGATAGACTCAAGGTCCATAATCTCACACACAACGGTCAAAGTACTCACAACGACACGGGACCACCGTCAAACCAAACGGCTCCCAACAACACTAGCACTGGTCTAAACACAGCTACTAGACTCCACTCAGCCCCCAGGCACGAGTGCAACAATAAAAGTACTTGACCGAACAAACCCAATCGAATGAACCGGTATAAAACCCGGTACTGCCTGCTCTGTCATCAATCTCACGAACTCAGTATCTCCACTGTCCAAATGACCGGAACCCAACACGGTCTGACCGGCACCCAACACGGTCTAAAGCCTACTCCGAAGTGGCACTCGAGAGGAGCGACCCACACGAGTAAAGTATCACTGTAACCAGTATCATCAGTATCACAAAATAGCAGGACTGGATCATGACTCTGATCAAAGTGGGAAAACCCATCCACTAAAGGGAAATTCGTTTCCCATTCAGATACAAGGGTAAACAACAAGTGGGAAACTCCATCCACCGAAGGAAAATCTGATACCCTCTGATGCACAAGTACATATCCGGTCAACCGCCCAATATCCGCGGTTGCCGCAAAATCCCACAAGTCCACAAACTAATCCAACCTGTCCCAAACACAAAGTCCCGACTACACTATCCCAAACCCCTGCTCGAACTCGAGCAACACGAATCTAGAATCTAGAATGAAAGGAGAAAGAACAGACATGGTTTCTCCTAAGTCAGATTCCAACATGATATTGTAGCAATAAATGATGGCCTATCTAGATGTCCATTCAAGCATTCTTTTGTCCTCAGAAACGATAAAAGAGAATGAAACATACAATAACAAGGCATGCTAAAGTATTCCTACTATGATATACCAATCTCACATAAATAGGCCAATGAATACTCATGTATGATCTCTATATCATCTAGTGCGGGATAAATATAACCGTCTACCATATGCTAAGTCTCCAATTCACCAAACATGTACAATAATCAGGTAAGCATCAATCCACATGATCTAGGCCATTTCCGTGCTTACCTCTCACTCATATTGGTTGTACATTAAATTATGCATGCTATCAATCATAGAGGGTGGCATTCCCATAGGTAAGCTTACATTAACCATACATAAACATCCACTATTACAACTCCCATAAGGCACAACATGCATATAAACCATGCCATTCCCTTATACAGTTACCTTTACTAAACTTACCCACCTGAAGTGCTTAATCCAAGACAAACCTGAAGTCGGTGAAAAGCGTGGCCACTTGCTAACAAATTCCACTGAACCCGCATCCTCGATACATGTTCGCACAAGCTTCAGCTCCAATCAATAACACGCCAACACAACAACACAATCAATAATCAACACCACAAGTTCTCCAAACAGCACATGCTGTCACGACAAACCAGCAGAGGAAAAAGGGAGCCTCACCTGTGTACAGTGCTCTAAAAATTCCAGAAAATTCACAGTTGAGATTCTCGCGACGAGTAGCCCCAAAACAAGTATTTATACGCCCCGTTCCGACACCTGTAGGCCAAGATACAAATTAAACAAGGTGGGGCGTTGGCAACCCACAACACTATGAAAACTGCGGGATACAACCCCAAAGAAGCTAAAATCTCACCTTCAGAGAGTCCTCAGAAAAATCCAATAAAAATACAAGTACGTTCCTCACGAAGAGTAGATGTCAATCGAGTGCTTAAACGCCTCATTCCGATGTTCGTAGGTCGAGATAGAAAATCGACAAGCCTCAGCTGTCCAACATCCCGCAGCAGAAAAAGGGGTCACAGAAACACCTCAGAAACAGTGCCAAAAACTCGAAACAAGGAGAAGTGAACAACACGGAAAACGAAGCCTTACCTCTAGTGAACGCGTTACCGTGAAAATAGGCTGAAAATTCTATCGGGGTGATCCGGTGTGCCTCGCAGACTAAAGAGCGACGGTAGAAGCCAAAAATCCAATGTGCGTCGATGTGCGCCGCGTCGTAGATAACGTCGATGGCACGTTCTCAAAAAATGCCCAAAATCCGAGGAAGGGTAGAGAACAAGGTGGGAAGTGTTCTGCTCAAAGGGGAGGCTCCCAGACTGCCAAAATCCCGCACCAAGGCCCTCTGCTGCCTATTTATAGGCTGAAATCCAAGCCAAAATCACACTTTGGGGGACATTTTTCGGGCGCCCGAATCTTTCGGGCGCCTACAGTGCACCCGAAAGTCCCCAAACCGGCTGCGTCTGAAACCATACTGTTGCGCCACGTCAGCCCGCACAGCAAACAGGGACCACAGCCAACAGCTCCGCTCCACGTGGAGTGCACCATGCATGCGGGTGGTTGGCACCCGCCAACCACACGCGGCCATGTGGACTGCACCCACACATGGCCCACGTGCACTCGCGTGCTCCCCGCGTAGCCGCCTGCCACCCTGACCCGCGCACGCTTCCCGATGCTACCGCCAGAGTCTCCGTGGTCCGCGCCTACTACACCCGCCAAAACCCTGCTGCAACGTGTACCAAGCGGGCCAACCAGAATCCCCCATGTGGCACACCAACCTCCATGCGCCGCGCTCTGCCCACGCGCTGCCCGCGCCCATACCCGCGCGCTGCCCGCGCCTGCTCCGCCGCCTGCCCGAGCCCGCGCCGCCGTGCTCCGCCGCTGCCCGCCGCCGCCGACGCTGTCCCCGACCGCCGGAACAGTGCCTACTGCCTCGAAATCCGTGCACAGCATCCGGGCTCCAAAAAATACAAATAAATAGTCCATTTTCATCGTTTTCGCGCGCTGAATCCAAATCCGCTATCCGTTTTGCCAAATTCCAACTGTAAAAATTGCCGAAGGCATCCGGAAAGGTGTTCTTTTATCCAAACTTCGTGCTGAGTCCAATTTTAGTATCTGTTTCACGTGAAACCACTTCTAAACATCCGACGGGGTCAACCGATTACCCACGTAATCCATGTTAAGCCCGAAGTCCACCACTTGTGTCCTATTGGTGCACCAACACCGCCGACACGCCACATAGGCCTCCAGAAGCTGCTGGTCACACTGTAGAAGCCCTGCACTATAGGAAAAAGCGCATATAGAGGCGGTTGCGTAGAGGCGGTTGTTGCAATCGTCTCTATATTTTACCATAGAGACGTCTTAGAGGCGGTTTGGCACAACCGCCTTTACATGTTAAAAAAAAAAAATTCTAAAATTTTTTCTTTCCCTCCTCTTTTCTTTTCTCCCAAAAGAATCCCTAAGTTTTCCCCCCAAAACCATCTCCTCCCACCCAGCCACTCTCCCCACTCTCTCTCTCTCTCTCTCTCTCTCTCTCTCTCTCTCTCTCTCTCTCCCCCCCCCCCCCACTCGCCGGAACCCTCATCGTCGACGGTCGCCGGAGAATACGCCACCGGCGAACCCACGCCGCCTAACGAGAGGCGGCGATCTCCTCCTCCCCACCCCAGGGGACGCGATCGAGCTCCGTCGGATCGTTGATGCAGGCGGAACCCCGGCGGGATCTCGCCGCAACCCTTGTCGCGAGATGAACGGTAGCAGCGCCGAGGACGCCGAGCGGGCGACGCCGCCGCCGTTGGAGTGGAAGTTCTCGCAGGTATTTGGAGAGAGGGTGGCGGGAGAGGAGGTGCAGGAAGGTAACGATCAGAACCCCCGATCATGATCCCTTTTGTTTAGGGGGATTTTTTATTGAGTTTTTGAAATGGTTCTTAGGGTTTTGCTTGGAATTTAGAATGGTTCAGTGAGGAAAATGGAGATCAAGTTGTTCGGGTATCAAAGTGTTACTGCACTTGTAGAAATTGGAAACTAGTAGGATGGTTTTGATGTGTTCTCTCTGGTGATAATGATAGATTTATTCTGCAAACGTAATTGTCGATTGTTATGTTAGCTGCATATTTGTGTGTTCTCTCACATTTTGTGTGATTTTTCTGCTGGATATCTCTGCATTTCATTTTATTTTATTTTATTTTGTGGAATTGGAAGACCCTATAGTTAAGTGTCTTGGCATTTGTTTAACCAACTTCAATTTGTCAATCATCAATTTTCGCTCAGGTTTCATCTCTTTACTTCCCTTCTCTACTCGAATGAAGCTTTCAGTAGGATTTTATTATCTTTGGTTTATCTAAAATCAATTTTAGTAGAAATTGATGCATAATTCATGCAACTTGGGAACAACCCTGCAAAAATTTCAGTAGTCTTAAGAAATAATTTATTAGAGGTAGAAACGTATCTTCCAATTATATGATTTCTATTTATTATTAAGGAGAAATTATGGGAAAGCTTAAACCTCAATGAGGTTATTGAATTTTGGAATAATTGCTTTCATGTCCTCGCAAAATAGTTTGTATGTGCATTTATCCCTGAAAACACCTGTTTACTGCATATGTCCCTCCCAATTCTTAAAAAATTGAAAATAGATCTCTCCTTCTGAGTTGACTGCTAAATATTTATCATTTTCTTTTTAAAGACAATTATACCTTGTAAGAATCTCCTTCTAGAAATATTTGAGGGTGATTGTTCAGATTTAATGGTTTAGGTTTTAGGATCTTGGTTAAAAGCTTTATGATTTAGTATGAACTGTGTTTGTAAGAGCATAATGATTGTTAAGATGAAAATTTGTTTCAACAATCAACTGACATGGGGGGATATGTTTGCCAATTTTCAAAATCTAGGGGGATATGTATGATAAACTTAAATTTGTAGGAATATTTTCGCAAGTGTCAAAATTTTCAGGAATATAATTGCAGATGCCCTAATGGTTTTTTAGATTAGATTCCCCTTTGTTCAGTGTCGGTTGTCTCATAAAGTTACTAATATTTGCTGCATTGTAGGTATCAAGCCAAGAGACAAACCTCGTTGCTAGATGTAGAAGGATATACACCCATGCTCATGATTATCACATTAATTCAATTTCAAATAACAGGTTTCTTTCTATCTTTTCTAGTTATTCTTTAGTGTATTTGTTGTGCTTTTCTTAGTTGTGGTATAGATTCTTGCCACTCAAACTGTTTCATTGGTTTATGTGTTAGCTTTGCTTAGTTTAGGTATATAAGATTTCTATTGCAAAAGCTAACTGCATGCACATTTGCCACTCATGTTTTCACTTTTTTTCTTTCTTTTTCTTCCCTTCTTTTGCAGTGATGGTGAGACATTTATATCAGCAGATGATTTGCGAATAAATCTTTGGAATTTGGAAATCAGCAGTCAGAGCTTCAACATTGTTGATGTGAAACCTGCAAATATGGAGGATCTAGCTGGTAACTATTCTCACCCTTATATTGCTATAAATGTTCAATGCTAGACTCCATCTTTACAATTGTTAGTTCCTCGTAAAAACTGTAATTGGCATAAACATTAAATTTTAATTTTCCAGCTTGAAACCTGAAGTTTGCCTATCGTATCTAATTAGCGAATTAGCAAATGCTTATGCATAAAACTTGTAATTAATTAGTACTTCTGTTTTCTGCAATTCTCTGAAGTACTCTTTTTTTTGTTGGAAAAATTATGCCAGACTTCTTGAAAATTAGTTCAACACCAGATTTGTTTGCCAACTTCCAATTAGGCCTTCTTGGTCAACCCTTTCTTTTTGGGCCGTTTAAAAGATTTAGCCTTCTCGATCTCCACCCTTTCCTTCAAGTTGTTTTAATGTAGTAGATATTCTTCACTCTTATTATCTCGTGCAAGATCTCCACCCTTTCCTTCAAGTCAATCAGAGGAAGTGAAAAAGCTCAAAGAAGAAATGCGCGAGATGCGAGAGAAAATGGCTCAGCTAAAAACAAATTTATTACAGGTATGTTAAATTATATATATATAATAATATATATTATATATATATAATTGGGTTGTCATATGACTAATAATTTTTATAATGTTTGATTTTTTTTTAGGTTGCTGGGGACAAAACAAATATGGTTGGGGCATTTTCTCCAAATATTTTTTCATCGAATGCAAGTCACGAGCCCGAGGCCACAAATAAAGAACATTAAAATGCAATTTAAATTTTTGTGAATGATTGACAACTCAAATGTTGGCAAACTATTATACTTTTTTTATTATGATATTACTACTCTCTATGATACTTATTGAACGATATGTTATGTGTTTTGGTTGGTATGTTTTCTTAAATTATGAAGTTTTGATGATATTTTTTACTGCTTATTGAGAATTGTTTTGTTTCTTGTATTGTTAGTGTATGTTTGAAATTAAATGATAAATTTTGTATGATTGTCATCGAATCTGTAATGTTATGTGTATAAATGCGGTTTAAAATAATTATTAAATATAATTTTTTATTTTATTTTTTATGTAGAAGCGGTTCAAACCGCCTTTTTATAATGAGATTTTGTTAATCTGTAGAGGCGGTTTAAACTGTCTCTAAATAGCAAACCTTTGTAGAGGCGGTTTAAACCACCTCTACAATACAACATTCGTAGCGGCGGTTTAAACCGCCTTTATGTTATTACGAAATTAAATATATATATATATATATATATATATATATATATATATATATATATATATATATATATATATATATATATATATATATATATATATATATATATTTAAATAAAAAATTTGATGCGGTTGTCAAAACCGCCACTAGAGAACCGTCTCTAGTTTTCCCCGGCAGTCCCCCAAACCGCCTCTACAATGTAGAGGCGGCGTCTACGCCGGCGGTCCAGAGACGGTCATTAGAACCGCCTCTAGATCTTGTAGAGGCGGTTTAAACCGCCGCTACAATAACTAAGAACTGCCACTACAAGCACATTTTGGTGTAGTGAGAGATCTGGGTCACCACACGGACCACCCCAAGCTGCTGGTGAGGAAGGGGGCGCCCGAACTCGGGAGAGGCCGAGCAGGCGGGGCGCGGCGCGCGGCTCCCCACGCGCACAGGCCCGCGCGGTTCGGTCCTCGCGTGCGCTGGGCCCTGCGCGAGCGCGCTGGCCCGACCGGCTGGGCGCAACTGCGGCTGCGGCGAGCGCCCGCCTCGGGCATGGAGCGTCCGGTGCTAATCTCCCGCTCGCCTGTGCGAGCCCTAGGCGGCGACTCCCTCGCGCGGCGCGCTTGCAGCGTCTATGGGCGCGGCAGCTGCAAGGAGGCGGCTCCCAGATCCAGCCCCTTCCCAGCTATGGCTTCGACGACGGTGCGACGTCGACCAGTGCTAAGGGAGGAGGAAGAGGGGAAACGAAGGCTTCTTCTTCGTGGCGGCTGTGGAGGATTAAGAAGGGTGATTAGGGAATTAATTAGGGCTTATCAAGTCCTAATCCTAACCCAAAGTATACCCCTCCTAACTCAACATTTGGAGTAATTCCGTTCACGTCCCCAAGAAAAATATCTCTCCCTTTAACTCCAAAAATTCTATTTTGAAATTTGAATTTTCGAAAAACCGTGTCCAATGCCTGTCCACCCCAACTCAACAAGATTCACGAATACCAGAGAAGAAAAACTGCGATTTTACCCGAATCACGAAAATCGAGTTTACAGTCCGCTTTTCTTGCAAAACGCGCAGGTTCGGAAGATCCGAATATCATATTTGAAATCTGATCGCACCACCGTCTTCAGCTCGATGACGCCATCCAAGTGACGATTTTCTTTCTTTGAAAATCCCACCGGATCACGAAATTAATCATTTTACAGAAAGAAACACCCTCACTAACGTTCCAGACTGTAAAAAACTTCAACTTAGATAAATTTTCTCATTTAGAGATTCAAATCCTGAAATTAAAGTTACAGATATTACATCACTCCCCCCTTATAAGAAGTTTCGTCCCCGAAACTTACTTACATCCCCTCAATCAGCTGTGGATAATGCTCCTGCATTCCTGATTCAAGCTCCTAGGTAGCTTCACGCCCCTCGTGATTCTTCCATAGGATCTTCACATAAGGGATGTTCCGATTCCTCAATTTCTTCACCTCGCTTGCCAATATCCGCTCCGGGGCCTCCTCATAACTCAGATCCTCCCGCAACTGGATAGTCGTAGGCTGATCACATGGGACGGGTCTGAGATATACTTCCGAAGCATGGACACGTGAAACACACTGTGCACCCGGGCGAGACTTGGAGGAAGAGCCAACCTATAAGCCACCGGACCAACACGTTCCAGAATCTCTAACGGTTCAACAAACCGCGGACTGAGCTTGCTCCGCAAACCAAACCGTTTGATCCCTCTAGAAGGCGACACCTTGAGCAACACATGCTCACCGACCGAAAACTCTAGGTCACGCCGACGTCGATCCGTGTAGCTCTTCTGTCTTCTCTGTGCAGTCAGCAATCGTTGCCTTGCGATGCGTACCTTGGCTTCCGTTTCCTCCACTAAGTCTGGCCCAATCACCCGGCGTTCACCGACATCATCCCAGCAAATCGGGAACCGACATCGACGCCTAAACGGTGCCATCTCTATACTCGCCTAGTAACTATTGTTATAGGCGAATTCCACCAAAGGTGGGTACTTGAGCCACCCGTCGCCGTAATCCAAGACACAGGCGCGGAGCATGTCTTCCAGAGTCTGAATAACACGCTCAGATTGACCATCGCTCTGCGGATGGAGAGCCGTCAGGAAAAGTCGCGAAGTTCCCCACTTTACCTTGCTCGGCATCCGCCCGCACCTTCTACAAATACGGATCCGTCTGCTGTCTAACCAAAATCCGATCCAACAAAGTGAAATTTACCACTAAGGTCATCAACTGGGCAGTAGCCCCCGTGGGTATAACCTCCAACTCCAAAACAAACCAAAACGGTCAAACTGCCCTGGTTACGCCTCTATGCAACTACATGCTATATCTGTCTCTCAGTCCTAAAGATCACACACGGAATATTCGAAATCCGCTTAGAGCAATTTGAAAATCCTGATCCTCCAAACAGAAAAGTAATTAACTAACACTCGAGACAAAGCAGCAATCTACCTCCGAACTAAGGTGGCAAGGAAATACTATCACACAGCATAAAAAGGGGACATAACATCCTATACCAGCGGACCAACACCCTGGGGTTACTAACCGTCCAATATACTGCGGACAAAAAAGAAAAAAAAAACCGTATCGCAAATCTGGACCACCCAACCCAAAATGTTGGCTAAACCAAAGGCATCAACCGCTCACTGACCCGAAACCCCAGGTCAAAGCCGGCACAAGTCCGCGTAATCAACAAAGCCCAACGAATAGAACAGGGACTTTGCCTAGCAATGCCAAATCCAATACAAGAGTTCTCCAACGCAAATAGCCAAATCACCGAACTCACACCGATGTCGACTCAAAGGATCATGAACCGACACCAACGACTAGATCACAACTCCCAAAGCCCGAAATCAAAGCTCGCCAAAGGCTACTAAAATAGGGCCTCTACCAAGGATAAAATAAAGAACTACTTCTTCGCTCAAATCCAAAACGACCTGGAGCATGCTCTTAAGGTCTGAAACGACCCAGAATTTACAACGGGCGTCCCTCGTACTCCAAACACTCCAACCATCCGAGTAGACTACTCAGCCGCGGTCTTTCATCCAAAGGAACCCTCAGGGACACAACCACAAGCCATATTTGCCTCAACAGTCCACACAGCACCAGCTGTGGAATCATCAAACTCAACCCCAAACAGCTCTCCTGCTCCAGGTATCTGCCATCACAGTGGCCCTGTCGGGGTAATCCAGAATGCTCAACAATAACCCAACGGTAATTCCACAGTCACTATAGAGGCATCACTAAAACTCGCAGATCCATCTCCCAACACTAGAAATACTAGCATTGGCACTGGTATCAGTCTCATCGTCCATACGTTAAGCTCTTCTGGCACTATCCAATCCAAGAAGCTCCTTACCTTAACCATAAATATTGATCACGGTCAATCTCGAATAATATCCATTTTGGTCGGGTTTCCACCGCCGCCCCTACGGCTCAAACAAGGTGACCCTAGAAGGTATGCTCTCGAAGCTAAAACTTGTATCTCAATAACTTGGCATACAGCTTCATCCACACAGGCATGGTAGCACATCCACACAGGCATGGTAGCACATCCACAAGTGCTCCTCGTGCTCCACGTCGCTCAGGGAGTAAATCAAAATATCCTTGGGGAACACCACTCCCAATCCGTCCAAGTACAATTGGAACACACAATTCCTCAAATCTTGAAGACAATGGGGCATTAATCAATCCAATTGGCCTCACCACAAGCTCATAATGCCCCCACTAGGTCTTGAACGCCGTCTTGGCAAAATACGCAGCTGTGTAATTCCAAAGAGGTAGAGGCATCGCAGACGAATAACTGCCGGAGTATGACTCCAAAAAGGTCCTACATAATATCCGGATCTGCCTGTGCTCAAACCACCACGAACCCTCACCGTCGTGTATCAACGACGTAGCATCACCACCGTGTACCAACGGCGTGGCACTAGGTCAAACAGACCCCTCGATCCATCAGATCCTGCGACTGCGCCGTCAGCTCTCTAACTACTCCACTGGCGATATCCAATGAGGTGCTGTCGAGGGTGGCGCGGTTCCCCGAACCACGTCAAACGCAATCCCTATCTCCCTAACCGGCGGCATCATCAACAACTCAGGTGGAAATCACACCCGGGATCTCGTGGGCAACAGGGATATCCTTGAGTCCCGGTGCCGCCGTAAGCACCTCTCACACTGTCGCTACAATCTGTGCACTCTAACAATCTCAACAACCAAGCATCCTCTCGTTTGCCTCGCAGAAGGTCAAAGTCCTCTCTCTCCGCAGTCAAACATCCTGTGGCACTGTGCCAACCAAAACCCGAGCACTAGGTCAAAAACACCGAACTGCCACAATTACCAATAAGTCTGCCGGTAACTCGCGATCTCAGCTGCACTGGACATGATCCAAAAGCCTCCTCCACATGCACAACAACAACAAAAACCTGTATCTCAAGTGCATGTGGTAACGACTCTACCTCTAGTCCATGCAGGAGAGCCAAATGCTCCAACTCCGACTGCTGTGATGAAATCACACCTGCAGCAACTCGATCCACTGCCGTGGCGCCCTCCAACCGGGCAGCACAAACTCGTCCGCTCGACGAAAAGGGGGGGGGGGGGGGGGGGTCGTCGCTCTATCTGCCTGAAAATCTAAACCAATCACAAAGGGAGAACGACCTCAGTCTCTGCTCCCACTGAGGCGACGAATACGGTCCTCCGCTGATAACCAATCCATGCTACCGCCGTGCCACTCTAATGTAGATGCTGATGCTGCCATCGGGGTCCACCCGATCTCTGGCATCTCAGAAATTCACTATCAGGAAAAGAGATCAGAAATGTCTCTGCCGGCCGATCTATCCTCCATCACCCGGCGCCAAGCACCAATATCCAGAACTCGCCTCTGGCGGCAGATCCCTATCCAAAGGAACTACAGCGCCACACTCCATACACAATGCCTACACCATCGAGGCATCAATAATCCATAACAGATGGACCAACTAAACTGAAAGGTATCCTGGCGCAATCCACTCCTAGCCACACATATCCTATGCGCCTCGTCCCTCGAACCTGAAGCGCGCAGTTAAGCAACTGCGTAAACTTTCTAGCACAGGGAGGCTCTCAATTGATCACTCCATCACCACCAACCACGATTCTGCCTCCAAAGGCTCCAAGCTCAATCCTATGAATCGGGGTGGTTCAAGTGCCAAAACTGGATTGATAGATCGGTCGCGTCCCCTTAGCTCACCAGCTGTCAACTATCCACCCTGCCTCGGTGCCTCGGCACTAAACGTTGGCACAGAGGGGGGGTTACTCAGTGCTCCGACAACTGTGTCACCAAAACCAGCTGCTCACCCAGTCGCTGATATGCCTCTGACGATCCTGTCATCTGGGTCCGGAGCTCTCTGACCTCAATCCGGGTATCCGGCCCAAAACCAACCGCTCAAGCTCGGCTGCTATGACAGGATGCACACGAGTCAAAACCCAGTGTCGGGACACACAGTGTAGTATCCTAACTTTTCTGCTGTCGTTGTTGACTCTTATCGTTTAACGTTAGTTGAAGGTGCCCTTTCTTATCGACTTTTGGTGAGTTGTGTTTTGGTGTACGTTAGTATTTTTCGGTGATAGAGCTCGAAAAATGATGAACGGTGGTGCGATTGGATCTGAAATCCGACTCCCGGATCTCCCGGTTTTGATTTTCTAAGGTGACGGTAACTGTAACTTCTCGCCCTTATTGAGTGCGTGTGAGATTAGGGTTGAGAGGAGGAATTTCCCTATGCCTATAAATACTGACGGTTCTACCCAGGGAAAAGGGGATATGCTTTAACCTAGCCACCTTGGGTGAGAGAGAGAGGGGGATCCCGTCTGTGCGACCAACACATCGGAGGCCGGGAACGGACCGGGAGACGGATCCGTAACCCCTCTTCTCCGGGGAACGATCGGATCATCTACACCGTTACCTCGAGGTGAGCCTTGCCCGTTTCGTGGGTTTTCTCTTTGTTCTTTTAGAGTCGTGTTGCCCTTGCCGTGGCCTTCGTCGCCGCCGTCGCTGCCGCCCACGCGGGGCGATCTGCTGCCGCGCCGCCCGCGCGGGGCTTGTGCCCGCGCGGGGCTCTGCCGCCGCGCCGTGCGACCTGCTGCCGCGCCGCCCACGCGGGGCGACCTGCTGCCGCGCCGCTCGCGCGGGGCCTTGCCAGCGCGGGGCGATCTGCTGTCGTGCCGCCCGCGCGGGGCGACCTGCCGCCGCGCCGCCCGCGTGGGGCCTTGCCCGCGCAGGGCGACCTGTTGCCGCGCCGCCCGCGCGAGGCCTTGCCCGCGCGGGGCTCTGCTGCCGCTGCCGCCGCGCCCGCGCTGGGCTTGTGCCCGCGCCGGGCTCTGCTGCTGCCGCCGCGCTGCGCCCGCTTGGCCCTATGCCGCGCGGGGCTCTGCCACCGCACCGCCCGCGTGGGCATGCGCCCACGCGGGGCTTGCTGTCGCCGCAGCGCTGCGCCCGCGAGGCTTTGTGCCATGCGGGGCTCTGCCGCCGTGCCGCCCGCGTGGGCACGCGCCCGCGCGGGGCTTGCTGTCGCCGCCGCCGCTCGGCTCCTTTCGTGTTCCCGCCGTGTGCGTTCGTGTCCTGTTTAGCACTTATTTACTATTGAGTCGTTCGTGTGTGGTGTCTTCGCTAATTCTTCGTACTTAATGGTTGTTTTTCTGGGGACTCCGTAGGTTGGGTTGTCGTTCGGGGGCTGTGAGTCAACTTCGGGTGTTCCGACCAATCGCTGTTCAGGTGGGTGTTCCTTCAAATCCTAACATTTATGATATATGGTAAAGTTTCGTGTGTTCATGAATATAATAATATTGACCGTATGATCTCATCTAACCACTGTTTTCCATAAGCATGTTATTACTAATATCTCCAGCGACTGTGGGTCGCTCTGGTTTATGATACACACACATTATGAGCCCAAGGTTTGCTTGCACGCACACCAGCGGTCTGGCCACCGCATAGGGTGTGTTTTTTCGAAAAAATGGCACGTTGGCCCGTGTACCCTAGTGGTGATGGGGACCTCTCACGGCTGCTCACGTACCGCACGAGCGCCGTGGAGGGGTATAGGCAAATCACGAGTGGCAGGTGCACATTTGATTGTTACAGGAGCAAATACGCATGTTTGATTGTACAAGAGCAAGGACGTATGTTTGATTGTTACAGGAGCAGATGCACGTGTCTGGCTCGTTACAGGGTACCGTGGCTCTCTTGGGAGGGGGCAAACACGGACACGCGGGTGGCTCGGTTTGCATTAATTTCCAATTATCGCATATATATTGTTTACCGTGGTTTATGTTGCATCCTGGTAGTGTCACTGACTCCCCACTCTGTGACAGGTTGGTCGGGCGCGGGCACGAGATGGATGTGAGGACGGTTTAGGAAGATGTGTCGTATTTAGCATCTCTTTCGAGTGACTTTGCGAGGTTTTATTCATGTATATCTCCTTAGTTTTTCGTGCTGTGTGAGTGGGTTCGACTGTGCTTGTGTGGATGTTCAAACTACTGTGGTGACTCTGTTTGCTTTCATACTCTGTAGCTTTCGGCCTATTTTCAAACCAGAAAAATGTTTGCGAAAACGGCTTTTAAAACAACGAGTGTCGTGTAGGCATCGGTTTGAAAACCCATGGATTTATCCTTTCTAAATATCGACGGCCGTGTTAAGTAGTTATAGTACTCTCTCTTGCATTTGTGAACGATGATTGTGGTTAAAGTGTGAACGAGATTACATGCGGGTTGGTATGCCTGTCTAAGTTGAGACTGTTGTGCACGTGCAAAGGAGACCCCGCTCTCGGGGTCGAGGAATTTGCACGTGTGGCAGGTCTGGCGCGCACCGGGGGACACTGTAAAAGAAAATTTTAATATTTCACGTTTTTCACTCTACCGAAAAACCCCCAGGGCGTTACACACAGCTCACCACGACAAAACCACAAAACAGCACACAACAACGCTCGACCCAATCCAGCGAAAGTCTAGAGCATGTCACCCGTTCCATCGCATTATGTTGTCTGCAGCCAACATAATCACTTAGGAGAATAAACATGCCGATCACTCATCCCATCCCCTGGTGTTGGGTTACGTTATAATAAGGATCTAAATAGGGAAAAAACCACCTAGAGGGGGGGTGAATAGGTGTAAACGATAAACATTCAAAAATCTTTGCGTAATAAAAACCCAATGCGGAAATGAAAAATAATACGCAAGATTTTTACGTGGAAAACTCCATCACAGGAGTAAAAAAACACGGGACCGATAACACGGTGAAATCAACTAAGATTAAACACGTACAAAGGTGATATAACGTACTCACACACGACTCAACCTTTTTCCATACACTCCGAGTTGATCTTCTCCGCTCGCTCCGCAACACGCCTCGAATCCACGATGTGCGTCCAACGCCGAATCCACGGCGTCCAACGTCGAGTCCATGACGTCTAACCGAATCCACGGTCTCCACCAAGTAGTACGTTTCGATCACACGAATCGTACCTTGCTCCAAATCCACGAGAGCGGTAGCACCTTGAATCCACAAGGCCACGCGAATCCATGCGCCGATTTTGGGGAAAAATCGTTGTTTTGTTGGTGGTGATGATCCGCCGAATACTTAGATCAAAGATAGATCGAAAATGCCATCTAAGTATTCATTAATTTGATTCTACTCAAAATCTGAGTATGAAAACCTAGAATCAAATTAATTAATATAGATGAAGAAACATAGAATTGAATCTAGTTATTTCCTTTCTTCTCTATATGTGGATCTTATAAGTTTTTCTCCATTAATATTTTTCCGTCATTTCCCGGAGTATAAAACTTATAGTGGATTACCCTAAATGATAGAATTAGGGTTTACTTATAGGTTAGAAACCATTGGAAGAGGATAAGAATCAAAAACTAACCTTATCTGGAAATTTTTGGGTCGACAGTCCGGACTAAAATAATGCGATCCGGACTGTCGTCATTAAACAGAGTTTTTCCAAAAAGACAACGTTCGGGTTCCGGACTGAAATCCCATGGTCCGGACTGTTCATGCAGTTTTTGCAAAAACCACGTTCGGGGTCCGGAATGAAATCCCACGATCCGGACTGTTCATGCAGTTTCTGCAAAATCCACGTTCGGGGTCCGGATTGAACAACATGTGTTCCGGACTGGATTTGCGCATGAACTACCCTATGTTCGGGTTCCGGACTGTAGTACTCTGATCCGGATCCTGAACATATAACATGTCCAGTTTTTGATTTTTATGCGATTAAAAACCCATCCAAGTGTTTCTACATTATAAGAAGTATTGAGATCACCAATATTGTTTAGTTAAACTTACCTGATCCTTTTGAATTCTTCTTTCTTGAGATTGAGGTATATGATCCAAGCTTTTTCATCTTCAATCTTCAAGACTTAAACACTTTCACGAAATACGCCAAAACAAAATCCTTAAAACCTGGGAGAGGTGTAAAACTCAATCAGGACTCTCACTATAAATCACGACTCTCACGAAGTCAACCAAGGGTCAAACCATAAGCCTAGGGTTTCTAAGTCCACCATGACCTACAACCTAGGCTCTGATACCACTCTAATCTGTCACGCCCCGGGGTCGAAACTGCGACCCGGGCTCGCCAACAGATCCGCCGCCTACGCAAAACCCCGCACAGGCGAAGCGTCCAACCTGCAAGAAAATGTACTACAACTAACAGATATCCGAGCTATAAATAAAAATCTGCTGTAAAACTATAATCAACCACTATGCAACTGGAAATAATACAATAATGTCCATCTCCCAAAAAGATAATCATACAATACCCTCAGATACAAAACTCAGAACTTAACAGGGAGGTATCTCCAATAAATACATCAGTGTACAGGCTCTCAATACATAAGATATCCTCACTACATCAGTCTCTCAAAAGAGGAAAATAAAAATAACTAATCTACTGAAGATCTCCTCTGAATGGGTACCGCTACTCTCCAACGACGGATAGGGATCTAGCTCGCGACTCCCTCGCCTCGATCAACAACCGCAGAGTCAGCAACACCCGCTAAGACTCTGCAAAATAAAGGAGAGAAAAGGGAAAAAGAGGGGGAAAACCCCCAAAGGGTGTGAGAACTACACCGAAAAGGGAGTTCTCAGTGGGTATCACCGCCAGGCCCGACGATTAGCCCACTAAGACCACTAGAGGCATAAGATAACCAATGCAGTAAAAACTGAACAAGAACGCTGAAGACACTCAACAACTACCATGCCTCTGTCTAAATGCTCAAGATGGAAGAATCAAAGAATGGTACGCAACCACTAGCACATGAAGTGCACAATCGACCCAATCGAGCTGACTGCCACATCTGGTCCAGTCGAACCTGCGCCCACCTACAACCACCTCCCACTGACGGGCAGGAATTACGTAGGGTGTCCAAACGGACTAACTCGCTATCGAATAGCGGCACATGCAGGCTATAGTCGAAATCCACGCCCTCTCTCTAAGAACGGATAGACTCAAGGTCCACAATCTCACACACAACGGTCAAAGTACTCACAATGACACGGGACCACCGTCAAACCAAACGGCTCCCAACAACACTAGCACTGGTCTAAACACAACTACTAGACTCCACTCAGCCCCCAGGCACGAGTGCAACAATAAAAGTACTTGACCGAACAAACCCAACCGAATGAACCGGTATAAAACCCGGTACTGCCTGCTCTATCATCAATCTCACGAACTCAGTATCTCCACTGTCCAAATGACCGGAACCTAACACGGTCTGACCGGCACCCAACACGGTCTAAATCCTATTCCGGAGTGGCACTCGAGGGGAGCGACCCACACGAGTAAAGTATCACTGTAACCAGTATCATCAGTATCACAAAATAGCAGGACTGGATCATGACTCTGATCAAAGTGGGAAAACCCATCCACTAAAGGGAAACTTGATTCCCATTCAGATACAAGGGTAAACAACAAGTGGAAAACTCCATCCACCGAAAGAAAATCTGATACCCAATCTGATGCACAAGTACATATTCGGTCAACCGCCCAATATCCGCGGTTACCGCAAAACCCCACAAGTCCACAAACTAATCCAACCTATCCCAGACACAAAGTCCCGACTACACTATCCCAAACCCCTGCTCGAACTTGAGCAACACGAATCTAGAATCTAGAAGGAAAGGAGAAAGATTAGACATGGTTTCTCCTAAGTCAGATTCCAACATGATAGTGTAGCAATAAATGATGGCCTATCTAGATATCCATTCAAGCATTCTTTTGTCCTCAGAAACGATAAAAGAGAATGAAACATACAATAACAAGGCATGCTAAAGTATTCCTACTATGATATTCCAATCTCACATAAATAGCCCAATGAATACTCATGTATGATCTCTATATCATCTAGTGCGGGATAAATATAACCGTCTACCATATGCTAAGTCTCCAATTCACCAAACATGTATAATAATCAGGTAAGCATCAATCCACATGATCTAGGCCATTTCCGTGCTTACCTATCACTCATATTGGTTGTACATTAAATTATGCATGCTATCAATCATAGAGGGTGGCATTCCAAGAGGTAAGCTTACATTAACCATACATAAACATCCACTATTACAACTCCCATAAGGCACAACATGCATATAAACCTTGCCATTCCCTTATATAGTTACCTTTACTAAACTTACCCACCTGAAGTGCTTAATCCAAGGCAAACCTGAAGTCGGTGAAGAGCGTGGCCACTTGCTAACAAATTCCACTGAACCCGCATCCTCGGTACATGGTCGCACAAGCTTCAGCTCCAATTAACAACACCCCAACACAACAACACAATCAATAATCAACACCACAAGTTCTCCAAACAGCACATGCTGTCACGACAAACCAGCAGAGGAAAAAGGGAACCTAACCTATGTACAGTGCTCTAAAAATTCCAGAAAATTCACGGTTGCGATCCTCGCGACGAGTAACCCCAAAACGAGTATTTATACGCCCCGTTCCGACACCTGTAGGCCAAGATACTAATTAAACAAGGTGGGGCGTCGGCAACCCACAACACTACAAAAACTACGGGATACAACCCCAAAGAAGCTTAAATCTTACCTTCGAAGAGTCCCCAGAAAAATTCAATAAAAATACGAGCGCGTTCCTCATGAAGAGTAGATGTCAATTGAGTCCTTAAACGCCTCATTCCGATGCTCATAGGTCGAGATAGAAAATTGACAAGCCTCTGTTGTCCAACATCCCGCAGCAGAAAAAGGGGTCACAGAAACACAACAGAAACAGTGCCGAAAACTCGAAACGAGGAGAAGTGAACAGCACAGAAAACGAAGCCTTACCTCTCGTGAACGCGCTGCCGTGAAAATCGGTACAAAATTCCATCGGGAAGATCCGGTGTGCCTCGCGGACTGAAGATAACGCCGATGGCACGTTCTCCAAAAATGCCCAAGATCCGAAGAAGGGTAGAGAACAAGGTGGGGAGTGTTCTGCTCAAAGGGGAGGCTCCCAAACTGCCAAAATCCCGCACCAAGGCCCTCTGCTGCCTATTTATAGGCAGAAATCCAAGCCAAAATCACACTTTGGGGGACATTTTCCGGGCGCCCGAATCTTTCGGGCGCCTACAGTGCACCCGAAAGTCCCCAAACCGACTGTGTCCGAAACCATACTGTTGCGCCACGTCAGCCCGCACAGCAAACAGGGACCACAGCCAACAGCTCCGCTCCACGTGGCGTGCACCATGCATGCGGGTGGTTAGCACCCGCCAACCACACGCGGCCACGTGGACCGCCCCCACACACGGCCCACGTGCACTCGCGTGCTCCCCGCGCAGCCGCCTGCCACCCTGACCCGCGCACGCTTCCCGATGCTACAGCCAGAGTCTCCGTGGTCCGCGCCTACTATACCCGCCAAAACCCTGCTGCCACGTGTACCAAATGAGCCAACCAGAATCCCCCACGTGGCACACCAACCTCCATGCGTCGCGCTCTGCCCACGCGCTGCCCGCGCCCGCACGCTGCCCGCGCCTGCTCCGCTGTGAGGACCCGGATCCCCACGACGAGATTACTGGTTGACCAGCAGCTTCTGGAGGCCTATATGGCGCGTCGGTGGTGTTTGTTCACCAATTGGACACTAGTGATGGACTCAGAGTGTTAAATGGATCACGAGAGTAGTCAGATGACCCCGTCGAATGCTTAGAAGTGGTTTTGCGCGCAATGGATATTAAAATTGGGCTCTGCTCGAAGTTTGGACAAAAGAACATCTTTTCGAATGCCTTCGGCAATTTTTAGAGTTGGAATTTGGCAAAACAGACTTCGGATTTGGATTCATCGCGCGAAAACGATGAAAATGGACTATTCACTTGCATTTTTCGGAGCTCGGATGACGCACACAATTTTCGGGGCACCTTGTCACTGTTCCGGCGGCTGGGGCAGTGCCGGCGACGGCCGAGGGCGGCGGCGCGGGCTCGGGCAGGCACAGGCGCGGCGGCGAGCAGGCGAGGGCAGGTGCGCGGGCGCGCGGGCAGGTGCGCAGTCCACGGGGCCGGCGTGCACCGGAGGTAGGACACATGGCAGAAGATGGTTGTTCGGTGTAGTGCACCGGGACCACGAAGCATGATGGACCACCTCGGGACGCGTGCCTGGCAGAGTTCGCAGGCGGCTCTGGCGCGCCCATGTGCGCGCGCCAGGCGCGCGTTGACTGGAGCCGGCCACGTTTCGGCTCCCCGTTGGGCCACGTGTCGTGCGGGGGATGGCCCCGCACAGCTGTCTGCTGGTTGGCGGGCGACGTGGAGGCCCGTGGGCGATTCGGGCCCGCACAGTGTTGGGCCGGGCCCAACACTGTAGCGACCCGAAAAATTCGGGCGCCCGAATCTGAGGATATATCCGGTATTTTGCGAATTATTTTCTGGAGCCTATTTAAGCGACCCGAGCTGCCTTCTTCTTCCCTTTTCCGGCATTTTCGAGCCTCTCCTCGTCACGACGTCTTCAGCAAAGATGATCCCCGCGCTGTGCTCCACCCACTTGAGGATTTTGGAGATTTTTCGTGGCACGTTTTCGTAGGTTTCCATTTTTACGGCGCGGCACGACACTCGTCCATTTGTGTTCCCCTTCGTCGCGTTTCGGTACGCGAGCTCCCCCGGCCTACTCCGACCACCTTTTCAGGCGATTTCTTTGCTGCTGGATCCGCGACGGACAGAGTTTCGATCTAGGTACCTTCAGTATCCCCTAGTTTCATGCTTTTTGAGGAGTTTTTCCATGCTTACTGGGATTCTTGTTGCTGTGAGCTTTTTCGGGGACAGCAGGGTTGTTGCGAGGAGTTCTCCGCGCACGAGCCTCAGATCGAGGCGAGCCTATACACTTTTTTCATCTACTCTACGCGAGGATTGTCACCGTATTTTTCTGGGATTTTTCTGAGGCTTGCCCGAAGGTATATGTTTTCTCCCTTAACTGTGCATGGAATTACAGTTGTGTTGTTGTGAGGTTGTGTGCACCCTGTATTGTGTAATTTGTAACTCGGCCTACGGGGCTCGGAATTGGACGTGCATGTACCCATTTCGAAGGTCTCGACGCGAGGATCGTGACTGTATTTTTGTTGGATTTTTTGGAGTCCTCTCTGCAGGTTAAAATATTGCTTCTTTGGGACTAAAGTTTCAACTTGAACAGCACTCTTGGAATATTGTATAAATTGTAGTATTGGACTATCTTTTGTATCCAGGAGTATTTATGGGAGTTTTTGGAACACTGCTAGGAGCCGAGGTTTGCGCGACATGTATCGTGGATACGGGTTCAGCGGATTGTGCGTGCAAGTGGCCACGCTCTTCACCGACCCCAGGTTTGCCTTGGATTGAGCTCTTCAGGTGGGTAAGCTTAATATTGATAAGATTGTTATGTTATGGTGAATGTAAGTGCACTTGTGGGGATGTCACCCCTCTATGACTGATAGCAGGCATATTTGATGTACAACCGATATGAGTGTCACGCCTCGGGGTCGAACTGCGACCCGGGCTCGCCAACAGATCCGCCGTCTGTGCGGAAACTGTCGCACAGACGAAGCGTCTAACCTGCAAAAGAGATCTATAGCTATACAAGTATCTGAGCTGAAAAGAAACTATACTGAAGAAAGAAAATAGAAAAACGGAATCGCTAAGTAATAAAAGTCCCAATACACAAGTCCACTATCTCTCAAAACATAAGTACAATATCACGGTCTGGTACAAAAGTGGAAACCAAAAAGTACAGGTCACTCTACCTCTGACTCGACGGACTCGGGTAGGAACTAGTCAGCTACGCCCTTAC
The DNA here is from genome assembly GCA_029204045.2 of Tillandsia leiboldiana. Taxonomy (NCBI): domain Eukaryota; kingdom Viridiplantae; phylum Streptophyta; class Magnoliopsida; order Poales; family Bromeliaceae; genus Tillandsia; species Tillandsia leiboldiana. The sequence continues at coordinate 8,821,698 of CM055066.1, forward strand.
CTCGGTCCGAAGACTCCGCTCGAGCTAAGCTTGGAATAGACGCCTCAGGAACACCTGTCAGACGCAGCGGGTGTGAGATCCACTGCAAAGGCAGATCTCAGTGGGTACCGTCGCCAAAACTCACGGTATGCCCACTAAGTCCGCTGGAGTCCGCTAGATAGATAGATACTATGCTCGAAGGAAACACCATCTAAGAACATATGCTACCCTCACCTGCTCATGTCACCCAATCTCAACGACTGCCACAAAGGGTCCAGTCAAGCCTGCGCCTGTCGACTAAGAACGCACCTGCCCACTACCACACATCCACTTGAGGATGGGATTTACGTGGGGCGTCCTATCTGACTATCACAATCTCACTCAAGTAGCCACCTGGTAGCTCGGCCAGGGGCGAGTACCCACCTGGTAACTCGGCCGGGGGTATCATCACATCAACGCGTCCGGAGCGTGACCCGAGGGGAGCGACCCCACCGAGTATCGAACAAGTCTCAACTGTCTCAGCAAGCGGCATATGCAGGCTATAGTCCACGATCAACCAGATCGGAAAAACTCGAATGCTCAAATGACACTACTCACACTCGTGTCCAAGTCGGAACAACCTCACTCGACTAAATCTGACTAACCCCGCTAAATATAAAACAAGGACCATTCATGAATAAAAGGAATTCTCCCCAGTTTTATAAAATGGCCCGGGAGTAATAACAATGCTTACTAAATAGAAGAGGGCATCAAACACTGCCCGGGTTCCCACATGCTTACCACGACTGTTGGGCAGTTATCAGATCAAATACTGGTAAAAGAGACACGATACCTTTGCATTCAGAAGCTTTATAGGGCATTTGGTAACTTTAGGAATGAAGCAACCCACCTGCGAACAATCCGCAAAACCGCGCGCCAAACGGAGGTCCCGATGCGATCCTACAGCTCCACGCGGCAAAAACACGCACCACCGGCCACGTAGAAAGCTAACACTATGCCACAACTGCGAGAGAAGGAGATAAATCAGGATCAAATAACACGCGGCCAAAGACTGCACTCACAAAGGCGAAAGAAACCCATCCGTCGACGAAAAATGTCGCGCGTTGCCCGGAAAACCCATCGCGCACACGCCGCGGCGCGTCGCCGAGCCGCAGCCCGTGTGGCAACAGCGCGGCTCGCGGCCGCACGGCTCAAAAACCCAGCCCCGTGCGGTGAAGGGCCAGCCGCGCGGCACGAAGGCCGCCCGCGCGGCGCCCTGCAGGGCCGCGCGGCCTGCAGCGCCGCGCGCCTAGCGCACGGCCCTCAGTGCGCGGCCCGCGCGGGGCCCGCGCACTGCGCGGGGGCCCACGGCACCGCGGGCGCACTGCAGTGCCGCGCGCGGCCCGCGCAGGGCCCGCGGCACTGCGCGCGGCCCGCGCGCGGCCCGCGGCACCACGCGCGCAGCGCAATGCCGCTGCACGCCCAGCGCGCAGCCCGCAGCGCCGCCGCGCAACCCGCACGGGTGCCGCGGCGCTGCGCGCGCTCCTCCATGGCGCGGCGCCCGGAGCACCCAGTGCTGGCGACCTAGCGCCCTGCTGCACACCAACGGCAGCGGGCGCCTGCTGCGCGCGGCGCTCATGCGCGCCCGCGCAGCAGCAGGCCTCCACATCCGCGCGTCGCCCCAATTGCGCGCGCGCGGCCCACGCAGCTCCGCCACGCCTCGGACGACAAGTCCGTAGGGCCACATGCAGGAAGGAGAAGGGAAAAAAAAGAAAAGAATACAAACCAAAAAAAAATCCCAAGCTCTCAATAAAAATAATAAAAATAATAAACACCAACCTTGAGGCTCGCTGCGCCCTCTCTCGGCTCCACGTCCTCGCAGGGGAGAACAACTCGCAAGAACACCTCTCTTCACTTTCTTCTTCTTCCTCCTTCCCTTTCTTTCTTTCCTCTGCTTCTCTCCAAGCCAAAGAAAAAGCTGCTGCTTGCTTGCTTGCTTCTTGGAGAAGAGAAAGGTGAGGTGGCAGTGAGGAACTACTTAAATAAGCCAAAAGCAAAAAGGAAAAATTAAGGGATTTAAATAATTCACACCTACCAACCCCCTAATTAAATCTCCACCAACTCCTCTGCCAGCAGGACCCTCACAGCAACACTAAAAAATAAAAAGGCAACAACATAATCCTTAATTAAAAAAAAAAAGAATAAAATATTCCAAAGAAAAGCCAACGATAACTCACTTTTTGGCTTCGGGCTTTCCGCCGCAGTCCGGAACCTCCCGAACTCCGCTGTAATCAGAAAATACACATGCTCATAGCTTTTCTCACCCAAAAAGCCCATCTGCAGAGTCGGTAAGCTCAATCTGAAATCCGTTATACTACAATGAGCGAGAGGTAAGCAAGGAATGGCCTACTTGTGTGAGATTGGTATATCATAGCAGGAATATTTTAGCATGCTTTGTTATTATATGTTTCACCCTCTTTTATCGTTTCTGATAACAAAAGCATGCTTGTATGGACATGTAGTTAGGCCATCTTTTACTGCTGCACTACTTTTGGAACTTGACTTAGGAGAAACCATGTTATCCTTTTCTCCTTCTTTGTTAGTCAGGTGGTCAGTGTTGCTCGGGTTCGAGCAGGGGTCTGGGTAGTGTAGCCGGGACATTGGTGTCAGGGACGGGCTGTGTTGGATTGCGGTTGGCAGGGTTTGCGGTGACCGCGGACTTTGGGCGGTTGACCGGAGGTCGGTTATAGGACTTGATTATAGACGGGAGGGTATTGCGGCAACCGCGGATATTGCGCGGTTGATCGGATATTAATTTATGCACCAGATTGGGTATCTGATTTTTCTAGTGGATAGAGTTTCCCACTAATTGAGTATTTTTGCATCTGATTGAGGACCGAGGCTTCTTTAGTGGTTGGGCTTTCCCACTTTGATCAGAGTCATGATCCAGTCCTGCTGATTTATACTTCTGTTACTGGTTACTGAGATACTTTACTCGTGTGGGTCGCTCCCCTCGAGTGCCACTCTGGAGTGTGCGATCGGACGGTTAGAGTGGCCGATCTGTTACTTACTTTGAGTCCTTGAGACTCCTATCCCTTATCTGTGTTATGCATTGGCCAACATACCCGATTTGTCAGGCACAGCAGGCAGTACCAGTTTTACTGGTGGCACCAGATTGAGGTCGTTACAGGCATTTACTTTATTGTTGCACTCGTGTCAAGGGGACCGAGTGGAGTCTTGTAGCTGTGTTTAGACCAGTGCTAGTGTTGTCGGGAACCGCTTGGGGATTGACGGTAGTCCCGAGGTCGTTGTGAGTTAGTCGACCGTTGTGCGAGAGGTTTGGTGATCTTGAGGCTATCTGTTCTGAGAGAGAGAGTAGATTTTGACTATAGCCTGCATGAGCCACTACTCGATAGCGGGTTAGTCCGTTTGGACGCCCTACGTAATTCCTGCCCGTCAGCGGGAGGTGGTCGTAGGTGGGGCGCAGGTTTGACTGGACCAGATATGGCAGTCAGCTCGATTGGGTCGATTGTGCACTTCATGTGCTAGTGGTTGCATACCATACTTTGATTCTCCCCACTTGAGCATTTAGATGGAGGCTTGGTAGCTGTTAGGTGACATCGGCATTCTTATTCAGTTCCCACTTCTTTGGTTATTTTATGTCTCTTGAGGACTTGGTGGGCAGACCGTCGGGTCTGGCGGTGGTACCCACTGAGAACTCATTTTTTGGTGTAGTTCTCACACCCTTTGGGGGTTTTCCCCCTCCTTTTTTCTTCCTCTCCTTTGTTTTGCAGAGTCTTAGCGGGTGTTGCTGATTCTGCGGTTGTTGATCGAGGCGAGGGAGTCGCGTGCTAGATCCCTACCCGTCGTTGGAGAGTAGCGGCACCCCTTCAGAGGAGAGCTTCTGTAGATTAGCTATTTTATTTTCCTCTTTTGAGAGACTGATTTAGTGAGGATTTGATTTGTATTGAGAGCCTGTACACTGTTGTATTTATTGGAGATACCTCCCTGTTGAGCTATGAGTTTTGTATCTGAGGATATTGTACGATTATCATTTTTGGGAGGTGGACATTGTGGTATTATTTTCCAGTTGTACAGTGATTGATTTTAGTTTTACAGCATATTTTTATTTATAGCTCTGATTTCTGTTTAGCTGTAGTACTTTTCTTGCAGGTAGGACTGTAATACTCGGGAAAATTGTGTTAGTGTAAAGAGTTTTTTTCAGGTGCGAATGTGTGCGAGGAAACAAAATTAACCTTAGTGGTGTGTACCGGTGCACGGATGGCACAGTTGCCGAAGCACAAATTCTGCCTTACCGATCCAAGTCTGATCTCGGAAATCTGAGGTCGCCAGTGCGACCGTCTTATCGAATCGAGTGGAAATGGTATAGACCGTTTGCTGATCCTACGGTCGGATCGTCCGAAAATCAGCAAGAAAACTAGTGGGACCCACGACTTAAGTGAATAGTAACCGCTGATTTCGGTCCCCTCTCGATCGGTCGTTGGCCATTTCACTGTCCAAAATCCAAACCTAGCAGTATGAGTAGACGATTCTAGCTAATTTTGACGTTCTGAGCGCAATGGCGCTGACGGAATTTTCGTTTGACGATCCTAGAGTCTCGAGAAGCATGCCACACTGTGTAATTGTACAGTAATTATGGACCGAGATTTTATCCGGGCATTTCGTCGAAAAACAAAAATCGCTACCTGATAGGTTTCGCCGAGCCGGACGTCGTGGCGAAGTCTATTTTTTGACTTGACGACAAAAATGCCTCGAAAAGCATGAAAAATAGTGAAAAATGCCGTATTTTGCACACGAACCCCTATATTTTATGCTCCGAATTGCGTGCGGCTTTGTGGAGAGGGACCTAAATGTGGAATAAATACTCGGTGAAGGACCTAGCACAAAATACCTCGAGTTGAGCGGGGTTTTTAGTATTTTGTTACGTGGATATATATAGTGTATAAGAGCCCTCTTAGAAACGGGAGCAATCCAGAACCCTAGACCTAGCCGTCCCACACCAGAGACTTCTCCTCTCCCTCTGCGTCCCTCCCTGGCATTGCGCCGCCGGCCGCCGTCGTCCCACGCCGGAGAAGAAGAAGAACAAGCAAGGAAACGCTTGATCTCGGGTTTTGTTGGTGAGGAAGCAACCAGAGGAGAAGGGATGACACCAAACCTTCTCTGAGGGTGTTTCCATGAGTTTGAAACCCGAGCCGAGACCCCAGCTCCGACGGGCGCCGCCGCGGGGTCATCTTCTCCCTGGGGATTTTCTGGTGAGGTAGGTCTTCCTCTTTTCTTAGTTTTATTGGCCAAGAACCCTCCTCTTCTTCTTCTGACATTGTGGGGATCATCCCTGTGTAGCCCCGAGGCCAGCCGTGCTCCGGTTAACCGGCGGAGACGTGGGTGACCGGAAACCTAGTTTTGGTCGGTTTCGGGCGCGGGATCAATCCGGCCATTGGATGAGGGATCTGAGACGTTGCATCCCTTCCTCTCGTCGACTTCAAGAGACTCTCCAAGTCTGGTGATCATCGGACAATAATCCGAGTCGCACGGGCTTGCCCTAGAGCTGGACGTTTTGTCACCATGGCCGAACCTCGCCGTCCGGCGCCGCCGTGGACCCACACCGCCGGCCACCACCATAGGAAGCATCGGGGAGTCGAGAGCAACACTTTGGTCCAAGTTAGAACGGCTCTCGTGCTCCGGCAAGAAATCCGCCATTAGAGGCTATCTTCTTGGCCGAGCTCCGCCGCCGGCGATCGCCGGGGCTCCGCGCAATGGGAAAACGACTCAGGTATGTTCTTAAGGTTAGGTTGGAGCTTCCCATTCCTTTGCATGCAAACTTGAATGTGGGGATCTCCTATTTTGTAGTTGCACCCTTCTTTGGTCCGTGCTTCACCTCCGGCTGCCGCCACCGCCTTGGGATGCCGGCCACCGACTCGGGTAAGCTCTAAATACTTTTTATAGACTTTCCATCAATTTAGTTTAGCCGAGAATCTCTATGTCTTGAGTTGGTCCAAACTTGTAAATTTGTTTGAGGATAATAGAGGTTTGGGTCCGGCCGCCGCCGCCTCCGGCCGCTGGCTGTGGGTCGGACTTGGACCAAACTTCCTCTGGGAGGTTGTGTTAACTCGTGCTCCACCTTGTTCCAGAACTTAACTTGGTTTGTTCCAAGAAATCCCAACCCAAGCTCTTGCTTTGAGTATGGGTTGCTCCGACGATCTCTCCGGCCAGTCCTTGGCAGGTTTCATGTGAGCATCACACTTCTCGGTTGGTTGTATACATGATGCTTCAGTTATAGCCTAGTTATATCTAGTGTATAGCATTAATTTGTGAAGTTGTGTTTTGGGCCCTGTGTAATTATGGGCCAACTTTGTAATTGGGCTTGTAGGTTTATATATAGGATCCACGAGGATCTAAATAGGTACTATCAAATAACTAGAGGGGGGGTGAATAGGTGTAATACTTAAAAAACCAAATCTCAGTGCAAAATAAAAACCAATGCGGAAAATAAAAACAGCACACCGAGATTTACGTGGAAACTCCAATCCAGGAGAAAAACCACGGGACCAACACGCAATAACAATCCACTAAGAATAGAAGAATAACAAGGTGATTACCGACTCCACGGACTCAACCCCTCCTTCAGCTTCTTCGGACCTTGCGTCGACCGGTTGGATGTCCACGCAATAACAATCCACTAAGAAAAGAAGAATAACAAGGTGATTACCGTCTCCACGGATTTAACCCCTCCTTCAATTTCTTCGGACCTCGCGCTCCACCGATTGCACGTCCACTGCACACGTTCGAATCCACGAACGCCACTCGAATCCACGAGCACACGTTTCGAATCCACGAAACGCCTTTAGCACACCGAATCTACGATGCCACGTCGAATCCACGACGCAAACTCAGTCGATAAGAATATTGACTTCGATGGTGATCCTTTGCTTAGATTCTCATTGAGGAACCGTAGAAGAAATCTCTAAGCAAAGATTAGATCAATTCGACAAAAGATATGTTCTTGAAAGAACCATCGAATTGACCTAAAAGATGCTATAAAGAAGATCGAAAAAAACCTAGCCTCTAGGGTTGCTCTCAAGTGTTTTATAAATTAATCGGTCGTAGCTCCCACGTTTTTGAGAAACCCTAAAACTCTATTTATAGTTTAGAAACCTTTGGAAAGAGATAAGAATCAAAAACTTACCTTATCTGGAAATTTTACGGACGGCGATCCGGATCGGATTTACTGCGATCCGGATCGTCGTAGCGTGATAGACAATTCCAGAAAACCAAGGGTTCGGGATCCGGATTGAACTTCCCGATCCGGATCGTTCATGAATTTCAGCAACATCCAATGTTCGGGATCCGGATCAGAATAGGCTTGGATCCGGATTGGATTTGCACATGAACTAATACCCTTCGGGATCCGGATTGGATCATCTGATCCGGATCCTGAACATGCCCCATGTCCAGTTTTTGATTTTTATGCAATTAAAAATTCTTCCAAGTGTTTCTACACTATAAGAAAGTATTCGGATCACCAAAATTATTTAGTTAACCATACCTGATCCTTTTGAATACTTTCTTCTTGAGATTGATGTAACTGATCCACAATTCTTCAACTTCAATCTTCAAGACTCAAGACACTGAGTGTCAACTTGAGCTCTTGTTGAATCTTCTCTAAGTCTTTGATTGCTGATTGACAATTTGATCCCTTTAAGACTCCGACTCAACTCACTGACTTGACTCACGAAATATGCCAACACCAAAATGCCGTAACAATCTCCCCCTTTGGCAATTTCGTGACAAAACCCAAAAATACATAAAAGCGCTCAAGTCACTCATCTTAAACCAAAAAGTCGAAATTCAATGTTATCACCAAAACATTGATTTTCTTTGCGTGAAAGATCCAATAAATACAAAATTACATTTGAACCAAACAGTCCTAGAACATACTCTATGACTTAGGACTTGGAGTCTTAAAGTGATGTAATTCCTGCAAAACAAAACTCCAAACAAAATCAAACGTTAGTCGTTAGAAATTAAAATCCTACATTTGATTCGTCCTTTTGGTTCCTTTGTTTTTCGGCTCTTTCAATCTTTTCTTTATCTCCCCCTATCATGAGCATCTCTAACATGTTCTCCATGTTCTCCGTGTTCTCCCCTTGTCTTGAGCATTTATGTTCTCCCCCTTTGTGATACGATCATTATTTTCTGTTCTCCCCCTTTTTGTCACAAATTGTCAAACAGTGAACATACTAGACAAAAGGAAATCACTAACAGCATTAGTTCATAGAGAAAGAGAGATAAAAGCTGTTCCGGTATATAACAAAAATGCAGATTGCGTACCTGTACCAGAAAGCAAAAATCAAATAATTTCTTGAAACAAATCCAGATTTTGGAGTCTTTCAAATACCGATTTGTATTCCATCAAGAAATCAATTTAAGTGCTTTAAACAATGAATTCAATCCAATTAATTTCACGAAATTAAAAAGATTTACTCCTCAATCATGAAAAACAAAGGTAAAGCATTATAAACAGTTTTTTATGTTGTCCATAAGAACCAGAAAAAGTATGTAAGCACTTTAGCGCATCAACTTTAAACAAAAGTCATCGTTTCATGCAACAAGAAATAGATTATACCAAATCTATCAAAAATACTCAAAAATAAAACGAAAATTTATGAAAATTAAAACCCTTAAAGTTGATCAACTTCAAACACATCTAACATGATCTTATGCGTAATGTCTTTATCAAATCATCAATTTGGTAAAGAAAATGAAATACCAAGATCAATAGATGTTTGAAATCCCAAATAAATTATATAATGTATCTAGTCAATCTGTTGAAGAGAGTGGCTCTTTGAGCATCTTTCATTAAAAATCCCACCTTATACCAACCTTGAAATTTGACGGAGTCAAGTATTTCAATCAGCATTTTATTTATTCAAAAATTACAAAATCATGCTTGGTATACATGTGGTAGCTGCACACAGTACTCGGACGACCGAGGTGGTAGCTCTTTCCTCCATGTGGTGGCAGTTTTCACACTCCTCATTGGGATGTAACTCTTTCCACATCTTTTGAGCATTTTACTTTTCTTTGACTCCCCCTCAATTGGCTATCAATTAATTTAAGATATAAAGTATTCAACCAAGGATTGATCTCGAATTCATACTCGACTAAATAGTCAAATAAGATAATGACTATACCAAGAGATCATTGAGAGAGAAATTGACTTTGATCACCTAAAAGATGACTTAATTAACTTAAATGATCATTGCAACATCGAAATATTATGATGTCAAAAGCATAATAGATTTCTAAATGCGTGAAAAGATGCAATTAAAGTCAATATGACCAATGCTCCAAGATTATGATTATGGAGTAAAGTTGATAATCCATATAAAATTAATTTGGAGTGAATGAACGTGAAACCCTTTTTAATCAATGTACTTGTTCGTTAAAAACCTTTTGTTCAAGAACAAAACATAAAACCAAGAGCATTGAAAAAACATGTAATGCAAAGATTAAGAAAAATATGAAGGGAAAACCAATCAAAGCATTACATACAGTCAAAAGCTATTTAGAACTTAAGACAAGGAAAGATATCACCTTTCCGAATCCAAAATTGTCGAATTTTGGGTTGTCTTGATTCACTGTGGTCGGGAGTTGATAGCTTGGACTGTTGATTCACCTTAGGTCTTTGCCTCGCAGTGTTCCACTTGAATGATTGATGTTGTGGCTCGGACCTTTGGTGGGTTGAGTGAACTCCATTGACTTGATGTGTCTTTTGATTCCGTTGAGTTTGCTCCGTAGATGAAGTTGCCGAAGGACTCTTCTTTCTCTTTTTCGGGCAATTCTTCACCAAATGTCCTTCAAGTCCACATAAGTGACAAGTTCTTCCTTTCAATTTCATTGTGGAACTTGAAGCATGCACAGTTTGGTCCTTTTTGAATCCCAAACCAACCTTGCTTGTTTAACCTAATCCGGACATACAATCTAGTTTCTTGGAACCGGTTGAAAGCCTTTGTATGTCAAATTTGAGTTCATGAACTTGCTTGGTCAAAACTTGGTTGGTGACATGAATCTCCTCAAACTGTTTTTCTAGAAAACCAATCTTGTCCATAAATGATTTAGCGTTTGTCTCCGATTGGTTTAGCTTTTCTTGGAGGATTTTATTGTTATTCAATAAACGTCCTTGTTCCTCCTCGAGATCATGAAGTTTTATCTTTAAAGCATGATTCTCGTCTTGAATCTCAAGTCGTTGCTTCCTCAACTTCTTGATATGCTTGGCCATCTTCTTAGATTCCGCAAGAAGTTGTTGATATGCCTCAACGAGTTCTTCTTCGTCCGACTCCCCCTCACTTGATGACTCTCCGCCGGATGTTGATGTTTCATGCAAAATCAAAGGAATAGAGTCAGTGATTAATGATGATAAGCAAACATTAGAGGATGGAATTTGAGAAGCATGTAAGGCAACGACTTTTTCCTCTTTACTTGAGGTCGATTCATTAGAAGTAGAATCGTCCCAAGTTTTCGATTGCAAAGCCTTCTTTTTATATGATTTCGGAGAAGGACATTCCGTTGAAAAATGGTCGTAGCCTTTGCATCTATAGCATTGGATTTCCCCTTCGAAATCATCTTTTTCTTTTTCTTTAGAAGGTTTTGCAAAGCTTTTGAGGTTAGAGGATTTAGAACCCGATGATCCTTTAGAAGGTTTCGTGGATGAAGATCCATCGGTTCGATTCTTCCAAAACTTCCGACGAAATTTCTTTGTGATCCGCGCCAATTGTTCTTCAAAATCGGCAAAAGAGATTTCATCGTCGGAACTCGATTCGCTATCTTCTTCCTTTGTTGATTTGAATGCAATACCTGTAAGCTTAGAAGAAGACTTGGAAGAAACTTGATTAGTAGGAAAAGTCATTTCATAAGTTTGCAAAGCACCTACTAATTCCTCTAAACTCATCTCATCCGGATGACTAACGGTTTCAATGGCGGTAACCTTTGCCCTAAACCGTTCCGGAAGAGTCCGAAGTATCTTTCTTATAATTTTCGACTCCGAGATCTTTTCTCCTAAATTAGCACATGTATTAATTACATCTTGAAGTTTAGTGTAATAATCTGTAAACAATTCATGCTCTTCCATATGAATAGAGTCAAATTGACTTGTAAGCATCTGGAGCTTTTGAATTTTTACAAGATTAGTACCCTCATGTGTAATTTTGAGAATATCCCAAATTTCCTTCGCGGTTTCACACGCGGAAATTCTTGTGAACTCAGTCGAGGAAAGAGAATTAAATAAAGTGTTCATACCATTCCCATTGTAAGAAAATCTTTCAAATTCCTCTTTGGACCATCTAGAGCGAGGTTTTGGGGTAGTAGAATTTCCTACTTCCTCAACAGGATGCACCCAACCGTATTCCACGGATTGCCATACTCGCTCATCAATTGCGATGAGAAAAGCTCTCATCCGCACTTTCCAATAAGCATAATTAGTCCCATCAAAAAGATGAGGTCTATAAATATTACCACTTTCACCCAACATGATAGATAAACCTAAAACCCGCTCTGATACCAATTGTAGGTTTATATATAGGATCCATGAGGATCTAAATAGGTACTATCAAACAACTAGAGGGGGGGTGAATAGGTGTAATACTTAAAAAATTAAATCTCAGTGCAAAATAAAAACCAATGTGGAAAATAAAAACAGCACACCGAGATTTACGTGGAAACTCCAATCCAGGAGAAAAACCACGGGACCAACACGCAATAACAATCCACTAAGAATAGAAGAATAACAAGGTGATTACCGACTCCACGGACTCAACCCCTCCTTCAGCTTCTTCGGACCTTGCGTCGACCGGTTGGATGTCCACGCAATAACAATCCACTAAGAAAAGAAGAATAACAAGGTGATTACCGTCTCCACGGATTTAACCCCTCCTTCAATTTCTTCGGACCTCGCGCTCCACCGATTGCACGTCCACTGCACACGTTCGAATCCACGAACGCCACTCGAATCCACGAGCACACGTTTCAAATCCACTAAACGCCTTTAGCACACCGAATCCACGATGCCACGTCGAATCCACGACGCAAACTCAGTCGATAAGAATATTGACTTCGATGGTGATCCTTTGCTTAGATTCTCATTGAGGAACCGTAGAAGAAATCTCTAAGCAAAGATTAGATCAATTCGACAAAAGATATGTTCTTGAAAGAACCATCGAATTGACCTAAAAGAGGCTATAAAGAAGATCGATAAAAACCTAGCCTCTAGGGTTGCTCTCAAGTGTTTTATAAATTAATCGGTCGTAGCTCCCACGTTTTTGAGAAACCCTAAAACTCTATTTATAGTTTAGAAACCTTTGGAAAGAGATAAGAATCAAAAACTTACCTTATCTGGAAATTTTACGGACGGCGATCCGGATCGGATTTACTGCGATCCGGATCGTCGTAGCGTGATAGACAATTCCAGAAAACCAAGGGTTCGGGATCCGGATTGAACTTCCCGATCCGGATCGTTCATGAATTTCAGCAACATCCAATGTTCGGGATCCGGATCAGAATAGGCTTGGATCCGGATTGGATTTGCACATGAACTAATACCCTTCGGGATCCGGATTGGATCATCTGATCCGGATCCTGAACATGCCCCATGTCCAGTTTTTGATTTTTATGCAATTAAAAATTCTTCCAAGTGTTTCTACACTATAAGAAAGTATTCGGATCACCAAAATTATTTAGTTAACCATACCTGATCCTTTTGAATACTTTCTTCTTGAGATTGATGTAACTGATCCACAATTCTTCAACTTCAATCTTCAAGACTCAAGACACTGAGTGTCAACTTGAGCTCTTGTTGAATCTTCTCTAAGTCTTTGATTGCTGATTGACAATTTGATCCCTTTAAGACTCCGACTCAACTCACTGACTTGACTTGTAGTGTACTGGTTTTCCCATGCAACTTTCCGGTGAATCCACTGTGTAGAACACCTAGTGTTGGTGTCTGGCCCATGGTGCATCGAAGGGATGCCACAGATGGACCTTGTGAGACTTGGATAGAAGATTTGGCCTTCGGCTGTGATTGCCGAATTTTAGAAAGGGTTTTGGGCCAATCTGAGGTTGGATTTGGATTCAGCGCGGAAAAACGCTCGAAAACGGCTATTTGCTTGTTGAATTTGGAGTCCGGATGACCAAATGCGGGCTTCCGGAAGTTTTGGGGGATTTTCGGTGCATGGGAGTGACACGTGGACCGGCCCGAGCCACGTGGCGGCCTCTTATTGGCCGGCTCACGCAGCTGGGTCCACGGAGTGGCGCGACGGTGCATGGACCGCGGCGGGTGGACGCGTGGCGTGCTCTGGTAGGCGGGCGCACGCGGCACGGCTCATGGGATTTGCGGGATTGCGGTGGACCGGGCGCATGGCACGTGGCGGCTCCGGATTCGTCGGTCCACGTGGGCGCGGTCCACGGGTGCGCGGGGGAGGGCGCCTCGGTACTGTGCGCGCACGTGCGCGCACAGTGGCGCAGGCGGGGCGGTCGGCCGCACTCGAGTGCGACATGTGTCGCCTCGAGATTGGGCGGCCGTACCTACCCCGCTGACTGCGTGGGTGACACGCGGCGTGTCGCGGGCGCGGGGATCCGCTGTCCCCTGTTCGGGGCTACGTGGCAGTCCCAGAAGGATTCGGGCGCGTCGGACGGGATGCATACAACCCGGTTTCCGGGCGCAGTGCGCCCGAAAACCGCGCCCGAAAACCCGGCCCGCTAAGCTTTGGGCTGGGCCTATAAATAGCCTCCCCCTTTCTTTCTTTGGGCTTTTTGGACCTCTTTTCACTGGGCTTCCTTCACAGAAGTTCCTCCCCTCTCAGTGCTCGACCCTTTGGAGAAGTTTGAAGATTTTTGGAGGCACGCATCCCGAGGTTCACCATTTTACGGCGCGGCGCGACGCTTGTTCTCCGGCGATCCTCTTCGCCCCTTTTCAGTGTTTGGACTCCTCCGACCCACCCCGACCTCGGAATTCGCCGATTCTTGCGCCGTTGAACTCACGACAGGTAGGGCTTCAACTCCTGTGTTTTATGGTTCCTCGATTTCCGTGCTGATCTTGGAGTTTTCTTAGCACCCATTTGACCCTTTTTCTTTGCGGACTTTTGGGACAGCACCGCAGTGTTCTTGCCATATCTTTTCGCTCAGGCGTCGGAACGAGGTGATTCAAGAGGCAATTTTCATCTACGCGTCGCAAGGAGTCTCCTGGATTTTTCTCAGAATTTCCTGAATTTACTCGAGGGTGAGAATCTTCTTTCTCTGTGGTTCATTGTTACAGGAATTTGGTACAGTTTGGGTACGGGGTGTACCCCTTGTCGGATTTTTATCTCAGCGTAGGAAACTCCAAATTGGGCGTGCAGGTATTCGTTTCGACGGGCTCGTCGCAAGGATCGCGCTAGTATTTTCCTTGGATTTTTCTGGACATTATTCGCAGGTGAAAATTAGTGAACTCTGGACTGCTGGTTTAGGGGGCAGATTGTGAGAAGTTGGTGACAAATAGCTTATGTTTGTTCTTTGGGGTATTTTGTACAGATTGGTGGTGTGTTTGGACTGGTCTCGGACTTTGCCTTTGGAAATTTGGAATAGCGCTTGAGGTGGGTGATGTTGTGAACCTCCTACTTGTGAATGTCACTAGGCCTATTAGAATGCTTCTATCATGTGTTATTAAATGTGAATGTATCTAGCATGCTTGTATGAGATTATGGTTCATTTGTTAATACTTGCCTTGTTAGCAAGCTACAAGTTAGTAAGTGATGTTTCCATGTTTAGATATGCAAATTAATTAGTGGAATGAATGCTATAGCCACATCATAATACAAGTTAAGGGAAGGGTTGGATATGTGGTTAGAATGAATGTTGTATAAGGGATATTTGCTAGTAAATTGTGCATCTAAAATGTATCAAGTATCATATATCTTACCGCATGTACATCGGGATTACCCAAACACTTAATGTTGCATATGTTTGAATAATTGGAGTAATTATAGCAAATAAAGGACTTTGCATGCTTGAATGGTCATCTAGCTAAGCCATCTTTTTCTGCTACACAAACATATTGGAATTGACTTAGGAGAAACCATGCTTTTATTCGTTCTCCTGTCGTCTAGTCTTAGGGGATTGAGTAGTCAGATGTTCAGAGTTGGGACAGTCGGGGATCGAGGTTTGGGTGTTGCGGCGACCGCGGACTGTGGGCGGTTGACCGGATTATTATTATTATTATTATTACTTTTGCATCGGATTGGAGGTAGGGGATCGAGTTTCCCTTTAGTGGATGGGTTTTTCCCACTTGGATCTGGGTCGTGACCCCGTCCTGCTATTTATGGTACTGATGATACTAGTGACTGTGATACTATGCTCGTGTGGGGTCGCTCCCCTCGAGTGCCACTCCGGAGTAGGATTTTGACCGTGTTGGGTGCCGGTCAGGCCGTGTTGGGTGCCGGCTAGACCGTGTTGGGTTCCGGTCTATTTTGGACAGGGGAGATACTGAGTTGTGAGGTTGACAGCAGGGCAGGCAGTACCAGTGTTCACTGGTGTTTTGATTGTGTTGGTCAGTCAGTCCTTACGTTCTGGTGCTTGCCTTTAGCCATTCTCTAGCAGACATCGTAGAGGCATGTTAGTGGTAGCTTTGCATCAATAGAGTACTTGTAGCTTACCACCTTTGTTTCTTTTTTTTCTTCGCCTCTGATAGTCCTAGTGGGCATGTCTGAGTTTGAGGTCTACCCACTAGGGGAGGCTACTGTTTTTATAGTAGTTCTCACCCCCCACTGTTTTCTCTTTTCTGTTCCCCTTTGTTTTGCAGAGTTCTCTGCGGGAGTTGCGGGACCCTCTTCCCTGGACCGAGGTAAGAGGATCGCTGACTAGATAGCCACTGCCCCCGAGTTCGAGTTTTTGATAGTTTTGATGTATCCCCAGTACACTCAGACGGTTGTATTTTCCTTTTATTTTGGGTCTGGCTGCGGCCAGCTGGTTGTATATATTTCGTGAGCTGGGAGAGACACTTGTATATTTTTGAGAGCTTACTGTACTTTCCTTTCCAGTATTTGTCTGAGTTGTATTAGTTTTAGTTAGCTCTGTTTTATGCTCCTTTATTACTTGTTTTATATCTGAGCAGGTTATCAGCGCTTCGTGTACACGGAAAATTCCGTGTGCACGGCGGATCTGTGGACGGGCCCGGGTTCTGGTTTACACCCGGGGCGTGACAGATTAGTTGGTATCAGAGCTTAGGGATAGGTCAGACGGGACTTAGGAAACCCTAGGCTTTTGGCAGACCCTAGGAAGGCTGAGCGCGAGTGACGTGATATTGTGCGAAAGTCGGTAATTGGTTGTTAACTCTTCCTGTGAGTGGAGAGGGATTGGCATAGCCTATTTCTGGGGGACTATTATGTTGGCTGCAGACAACATAAGGTTACAGAAATAGGGGAATGCCCATGACTTTCGCGTGATTGGGTCGAGAGTGGTTTGGTTTACTGACCCGTGGATTTTGTGTAGCAGGATGCCTCCTAGGCGGCAGATTCCTACTCGGGGTACTCCTATACCCCGGAGGAGCCGGAGCAGTCCGGGCCTACCGAGATCAGTGAGCTGAGGGCCATGGTGGCCCAGTTGGCGGAGAGCCACCGCCGACAGGAGCAGAGGTTTGAGCAGTTATTGGCCCAGGTTGCGGCACCTCCCCCTACTACTGCTGAGGCCCCCGCACCACCTGTTGTACCACCGACTATTCCACTTGCCCCTACAGCGCCGTCGTCGAGCAGCGGGGCCCAGGGGATGTTCAGGCCTTTGACCCCAGAGGAGGAGCGGGAGTTTTCTGACAAACTCACGCAGTTCTGTAAGCGAGGACCCCCTAAGTTCTCGGGGCGGAGCACTCACCCGTGGGAGATTGGATCATGGCTAGCGTCGATGGAGAAGATGTTTCGGGACTTCTTCATCGACCAGAGGTTCAGAGCACATTTGGCAGTACACTGTTTGGAGGGGGATGCCGATGCTTGGTGGCGTCGGGTTGAGCCCCTAGAGTTTCAGGTCACCCGGCAGCTACCCTGGTCAGAGTTCAGGAGGATGACCCTTGACACTTACTTCTCCACGAGTGTGAAGAAGAAGATAGAAGATGACTTGAAGAACCTGCAGCAAGGTGATCGCCCGGTGTGGGACTATTATCAGGAGTTTACGCAGTTGCTCAACTGCGTGCCCTACGTTGCCAGGGATGGGCTGCACCAGGTGGAGCTGTTTGAGACAGGCTTGCGCCCCGAGCTCTTTACCATGGTACACGCCCAGAGGCTTCAGACTTTATCAGAGGCAGTGGAGCATGCCCAGTGGGTCGAGAGGGGAGATCAGGTTGTTTCTAGACGCGGAGGTCCGGTCGCTCAGAGTTCTGAGAAGAAGCGACCAGCATCAGATGAGGGGGGACAGGCCAGTTCCTGGAGGCCGCCCCGACCGCCACCGCCTCAGTTTACGGGCCGGGGGCGTTCGGAGCGGCGAGGGCCTGGAGGATCCCAGAGGCCCCCACAGCATCAGCAGCCCCAGCGACAGCAGCAGCACTCGCAGCAGCAGAGGTCGCAGTCGCTGACAGCAGGGATCTCAGCGGCAGTCGCACAGGCAGCAGCAGCAGCAGTCACGGCAGTTTCGGGCTCCAGGCAGTTGTATCTTCTGCGGGGGTCCGCATTTCCCCGGCACTTGTGATCAGAGGTGGGGGGCGTTGTTATGGCTGCGGGCAGGCAGGGGCACATACGATCTTCATGCCCTTTTTCGGCATCAGTGGCGCCTTCTTCGGCCTCAGTTTCTCCTTCACTCAGCAGCGACCGCCAGCTCAGCGGCCCTATGCTTCTGCGAGCAGGGCTCCTTCCTCCCACCCTGCAGACCACCGACCACCAGCTCAGAGCGGGCGAGTCTACGCCGCTCAGGTAGGGGACTCCGCGGCAGCCGACCACGTGGTGGCAGGTATCACTTTACTTTTTGGCATTAGAGCTCGCACTTTATTTGATACCGGTGCATCACATTCTATTATCAGTAGAGCATTTGCATCATCGCATGGACTAGAGTTAGGTCGGTTGCCACATGTTTTAGAGGTACAGATTCCCGGTCACATATTGTATGTAGAGTGAGTGTTGCTGGTCGTTGCCCGGTACAGCTTGAGTCTTGGATTTTTGCCAGCGGACCTGATGGTCCTTAGTCAGCTTGCGAGATTTTGACATTGTACTGGGGATGGATTGGCTGGCTCGCTATTTCGCGACGATTGATTGCGCCGCGAGGTTCTGTTACTTTTAGCGAGCCAGGCCAGGAGGTGTTCGTTTTCAGGGGGTGCCAGAGTGCTTTCTTTGCCTCTATGGTTTCGACTTCTCGTGCGAGGCAGATTGATGCGCAGTGGATGCGTAGCCTTTATGGCATCTGTGGTTAAGGACGCTACGGCGGCTCCGGGACTCGCGGATATCCCGATTGCCCGCGAGTTCCCGGATGTGTTCCCTCCAGAGCTGTTTAGTATGCCGCCGGATAGGGAGGTCGAGTTTTTGATTGACGTGGTCCCAGGAACTGCGCCGATCTCTAAGGCTCCTTACCGAAGGGCACCGGCTGAGCTGCGGGAATTAAAGGCGCAACTCCAGGATTTAATGGATAGGGTGTTTGTGCGACCGAGTGTAATCGCCTTGGGAGCGCCGGTGCTATTGTGAAGAAGAAGGATGGTTCGCTTCGGACTGTGCGTTTGATTATCGGGAAGCTGAATAAAGCGACCATCAAGAACAAGTACCCTTGCCGCGCATTGATGACTTGTTTGATCAGCTGCAAGGGACTTGTGTCTTCTTCCCAAGATCGACTTACAGTCTGGTTACCACCAACTGAAGGTGAAGGTCCGAGGACATCCCGAAGACGGCATTTAGGTCGCGGTACGGGCATTATGAGTTCACCGTCATGCCTTTTGGACTGACAAATGCCCCTGCAGCTTTTATGGATTTAATGAACAGGATTTTTCGACCATACCTGGATCGGTTCGTCGTTGTTTTTATTGATGACATCCTAGTTTATTCCCGAAGCGATGCGGAGCACGAGGAGCATCTGAGGATTGTGCTACAACTTCTGAGAGAGAGGAAGTTGTATGCAAGTTATCTAAGTGTGAATTTTGGCTTCGGGAGGTTGTCTTTTTGGGCCACGTGATTTCATCCGCTGGAGTGGCAGTAGACCCGGCGAAGATCGAGGCAGTCCGGGATTGGCCGCGACCGACGACGGTATCAGAGGTTCGCAGTTTTATGGGCTTAGCAGGATATTACCGTCGATTTGTGGAAGGTTTTGCGAAACTTTCCACGCCCCTCACTCGTTTGACGCGAAAAAGGGATTAAGTTACTTGGAGTGAGGATTGTCAGAGGAGCTTTGAGGAATTAAAGAACAGATTGATGTCGGCTCCTTCCTTTCCCTCCCTGTTATGGGAAGCAGGATACTGGTAGACAGCGACGCATCGCACAGTGGACTTGGTTGCGTGCTGATGCAGGAGGGAAGGTAATCGCTTATGCCTCCCGGCAACTGAAGGATTATGAGCAGAATTACCTACCCACGACTTGGAGCTAGCTGCGGTGATTTTTCACTAAAGTTGTGGCCCATTATCTGTATGGGGAGCACTGCGAGATTTATACCGACCACAAGAGCTTGAAATACCTGTTCACGCGCAGAAGGAGCTCAACTTGAGGCAGCGCAGATGGTTGGAATTGTTGAAAGATTTTGATGTAGACATCTTATACCATCCCGGCAAGGCCAACGTGGTTGCTGATGCCCTGAGCAGGAGAGCAGTACAGAGTCTATCTTTGATGATCACCGATCAGGCGCCATTACTTGAGCAGATGAGGCGGTTAGAGCTCGAGGTTGTGTCCCCTGGGGTCTCTGCTAGACTTATGTCTCTAGTCGTGCAGCCCACTCTGTTGGACAGGATTCGGAGAGACAGAGTGAGGACCCCCACCTGATGAGGATTCGAGAGCAGATGCAGACTGGTTTTGATAGGGGACTTCTCAGTCGATGCTGCGGAGTACTACGGTACAGGGACGCGTGTGTGTGCCTATGGACGCAGAGATTCGAGAGCAGATCTTGAGGGAGGCCCACTATACACCTTATACCATCCATCCTGGTGGGACTAAGATGTATAGGGATCTTAAGGCACAGTTTTGGTGGAATGGATAAAAGAGACATTGGGAGATTTGTAGCACACTGCCTAACTTGTCAGCAAGTAAAGGCGGAGCATCGTGTACCTGCTGGCAGTTGCAGAGTCTCCCAATCCCTGAATGGAAATGGGAACATGTTACGTGGATGGATTTGTCACTAGTTTGCCGAGAGCACAGACGGGAGCGGATGCCTATCTGGGTAGTCGTGGACAGGCTTACAAATCCGCTCCTTTCTGCCGTTCAGATGACTTGGCCGATGGAGCGACTCGCACAGGTGTACTTGGCTGAGGTGGTTAGATTACACGGAGTACCTGTTTCCATCGTATCAGATAGAGACCCCGAGTTTGTCTCGCTTTCTGGAGGAGTTTACAGACAGCCTTGGGGACCAGCTCCGATTCAGTACAACATTCCACCCACAGACCGATGGCAGTCAAGCGCACTATTCAGCAACCCTCGAGGATATGTTGAGAGCTGCATTCTGGACTTGTGGGGAGGATGGTACCGACACTTGGATTAGTTGAGTTTGCGTACACAACGCTATCAAGCGAGTTCAGATGGCTCCGTTTGAAGCGTTGTATGGACGCAAGTGTTCGGTCACCCCTTATTGGAGTGACGTGGGTGAGAAGAACTTGGGTCCTGATCTACTGTTAGAGGCAGAGGAAAGGTCAGAGTGGATCGACGACAACTCGGAACCGCCCAGAGTCGACAGAGGAGTATGCTGATACTCGACGGCGAGACTTAGAGTTTCCAGGTGGGTGACCATGTTTTTCTGAAAGTCTCGCCTTCGAAGGGGATTCGGAGATTTGGTATTTCGTGGGAAACTGAGCCCTCGTTATATTTGGACCTTTTGAGGTGTTGGAGCGTCTTAGGTCCAGTTGCCTACAGGCTTGCGCTTCTCCCTCCAGGCTTTCGGGTGTTCACAATGTTTTTCCAT
>CM055066.1:8842863-8881481 GCA_029204045.2 Tillandsia leiboldiana
GGTAATCTTTTAGCGAGAGTCTGATTGGGTTCCCAACTCTCCCAGTGGTGGGATGAGTGATCGACATGTCTTCCTTCGGTGGCGACTATGTTGGCTGCAGACAACATAGTACTATGGGAAGGGGGAATGCCCTTTGACCTTTCGCTAGATGGGTCGTGTTTTGTTGGGGTTCTAACTGTTTCTCTTCTTCCCTCAGGCGAGTGATGCCTCCGCGACGCACGATGTCGACGCGTTCGCAGCCTTCTCCTCTGAGCCCGAGCGGAGGACTCGGGGCAGGGACAGCAGAGTGAGGTTTTGGAGCTTCGTGCCCAGTTGGCACAGATGTCTGAGGCTGTTCAGCGCCAGGAGGAGACTTCCCGACGCCAGGAGGAGGCTTCCGACGCCAGGAGGAGGCCTTGGGTCGGATGATGCTTATGTTAGAGCAGAGGTCGCAGCCTGTGGTAGCACCCCCTGAGAGTTCCTGTGCCCTCTTCGCCAGCTGCAGCGCCCCCTGTGGTTCCGTCAGCACCAGCTGTTCCTGTCGAGCGGTTTCCTGCCAGCCCCACCGTCTGAGTCGTCGGGACCTTTTACTTCTTTGAGCAGCAGGCAGCGGTAGATATCTTGATGAGGTTCCGTCGGTTCGATCCATCCCGTTTCTCTGGTCTGGGTGATGAGCCCATGGGAGGCCGAGACTTGGGTTACGGCCATGGAGCGACACTTTGAGAGTTATTCGTCGAGGATCGGTTTCGGGTCTTCTTGGCAGCGCATTATATGGAGGCAACGCCGAGGCTTGGTGGCGGCGTGTGCGGCCTGCTGGTCCGTCTGGGACACAGATTCTTCCTTGGGCGGAGTTCCGCCAGACTTCTTATGGGGGCCTTCTTTCCTGAGAGTGTCGTCAGAGACTGGAGGAGCAGCTGAGGAATCTCCGCCAGGGAGATAGGCCCGTGCATGTGTACATAGCTAACTTCAATCAGCTGTTGGCTAGTATGCCTCACGTGGCCAGGGATGAGGCTCACCAGGTTTACATGTTTGAGCGGGGGCTGCGCCGGGACATTTATCAGCTGGTTCGCTCCCGCAGATTGCAGACATTAGAGGCCTCGATGGAGCAGGCGTTATATGTTGAGTCTGGAGAGGTAGTTATGGATGAAGTGGCTCCAGCCCCCGTAGGGACTCCTGGGGCGAAGCGCCCGGCACCGGTGGAGGAGGGGCAGTCGAGTAGGCAGGGACCCCCGAGACCCCCACGATTCCATCCTCAGGGTCGTGGACGCCAGGGGCGCCAGAGATCTGGATCATCTCATCAGTCTTCGCAGCAGCGTCGTCCGCCTCGACCTCAGCAGTCATCTCAGCAGCAGCAGACTTCGCGGCAGCCCCGTCAGGAGCGATGTGTCTTTTGTGGAGGGTCGCACTTACCGATGCACTGTCAGCAGAGACACGGCCGTTGTTTCCGTTGTGGACAGGCCGGTCACATTCAGAGTTCATGCCCCAGGGCAGGTCCTCCAGCTCCTTCCGCGGCCTCAGCACCTTCTGCTCCTCACATGACAGCAGGGCCTTCTATGGCCTATGGTAGGCCTGATCAGGCTTCTTCCTCTTCGCGACAGTCAGAGCGACGCCCCCCGGCGCAGAGCGGGCGAGTCTATGCCGCCCAGGTTGAGGATGCTTCAGCAGCCGATCATGTCGTCGCAGGTACTATTTTGATTTCTGCAGTTCGTACTCATGCTCTTTTTGATACCGGTGCATCGCATTCATTTATTACTAGAGCATTTGCATCCCTACATGGTATAGAGGTAGTTTCTTTATCGCATGCATTAGAGGTTCAGATTCCAGACCATGTCTTGCATGTCGAGGAGTGTTGTAGGGATTGCCCGGTACAGTTGGGACCCTGGGTCCTGCCGGCAGACTTGCTCGTCATGCGGCAGCTCCAGGATTTCGACGTGGTACTTGGCATGGATTGGTTAGCTCGGTATTTCGCCACCATTGACTGCAGAGAGAGGACGGTGACCCTCCGCGAGCCTGGACAGGAGGAGTTCGTTTACAGAGGCTGCCAGAGTACCTTATTTGCCATGACTATTTCTTCGGCGAGAGCCCGACGGATGATGAGTAGGGGTTGTACCGCCTTCCTGGCGACGATTGTGGAGGTGCCTACGGCGGCACTGGGACTCGAGGATATTCCTATTGTCCGCGAGTTCCCAGATGTGTTTCCCTCAGAGTTGTCGACCATGCCGCCGGAGAGGGAGATTGAGTTTGTGATTGATGTGGTTCCAGGAACCGCACCTATCTCGAAGGCACCCTATAGGATGGCACCTGCCGAGCTGAGAGAGCTGAAGGCCCAGTTGCAGGACTTGATGGATGTGGGCTTTGTGAGGCCCAGTGTATCTCCGTGGGGAGCGCCTATTTTATTTGTGAAGAAGAAGGATGGGTCGCTTCGATTATGTGTCGACTACAGAGAGCTGAATAAAGTGACCATCCGGAACAAGTACCCCCTTCCACGGATTGATGATCTGTTTGATCAGTTACAGGGAGCGTCTGTGTTCTCCAAGATTGATCTCCAGTCAGGTTACCACCAGTTGAGGGTGAGGGCCGAGGACATCTCCAAGACGGCTTTTAGATCCCGGTATGGGCATTATGAGTTTACTGTTATGCCTTTTGGTCTAACTAATGCCCCTGCTGCATTTATGGATTTAATGAACCGGGTATTTCAGCCGTACTTGGACCGGTTTGTCGTTGTGTTCATTGACGACATCCTGATTTACTCCCGAAGTGATATAGAGCATGAGGAGCACTTGAGGATAGTGCTGCAGCTTCTGCGAGAGAAGGAGCTGTATGCCAAGTTAAAAAAGTGCGAATTTTGGCTTCGGGAGGTTGCATTTCTAGGCCACATTGTATCAGCCGCAGGAGTGGCAGTGGACCCGACGAAGATTGATGCAGTTCGGGATTGGCCTAGACCGACGACGGTTACTGAGGTCCGTAGCTTTCTTGGATTAGCAGGTTATTACCGTCGGTTTGTAGAGGGCTTTGCGAAGCTCTCTACTCCCCTTACCAGTTTGACCAGGAAGGGGATTAAGTTTGTGTGGACTGAGCGGTGCCAAGAGAGTTTTGAGGAGCTCAAGAGGAGATTGATCTCGGCACCAGTTCTAGCACTACCAGTGATGGGCGATGGATTCGTGATTTATAGTGACGCCTCTCACAGTGGCTTGGGATGTGTTTTGATGCAGCATGGTAGGGTAATTGCTTATGCTTCACGGCAGTTAAAGGATTATGAGAAGAATTACCCTACTCATGATTTGGAGCTTGCAGCCGTGGTATTCGCGCTGAAGTTGTGGCGGCATTACCTCTACGGGGAGCACTGCGAAATTTACACAGATCATAAGAGTTTAAAGTACTTGTTTACTCAAAAGGAACTGAATTTGAGGCAACGCCGGTGGTTGGAGTTATTAAAGGATTATGATGTGAGCATCCTTTATCATCCCGGCAAGGCCAATGTTGTAGCAGATGCTTTGAGTAGGAGGTCAGCGCAGAGCTTGAGCATGTTGATTACACAGCAGCCACCGCTTGTAGAGCAGTTGAGACGCCTGCAGATAGAGGTAGTATCCCCTGGGGTCTCTGCTAGACTCATGTCCATGGTCTTGCAGCTCACTCTGTTGGACAGGATTAGAGAGACACAGAGTGAGGACCCCCACTTGGCGAGGATTAGATCGCAGATTCTGGCCGATCAGATAGGGGATTTTGTAGTGGATAGCTCGGGAGTACTGCGGTACAGGGACCGAGTATGTGTGCCTTTGGACACTGAGATCAGAGATCAGATTTTGAGGGAGGCCCATTATACACCTTATACCATTCATCCAGGTGGTACTAAGATGTATAAGGACCTCAAGGCACATTTTTGGTGGCCTGGGATGAAGCGGGATATTGGAAGATTTGTGGCTCATTGTTTAACTTGTCAGCAAGTGAAGGCGGAGCACCGAGTTCCTGCTGGCAAGTTACAGAGTCTTCCAATTCCCGAGTGGAAGTGGGACCACATCACCATGGACTTCGTCACGGGACTGCCGAGGGCACAGAGTGGGGCCGATGCTATATGGGTTATCATTGATAGACTCACCAAGTCTACACATTTCTTGCCTGTACAGATGACTTGGTCGTTGGATCTTCTGGCACAGTTATATTTGGATGAGATAGTGAGGCTGCACGGTATACCCGCCTCGATCGTATCAGACAGGGACCCGAGGTTTGTATCACGTTTCTGGGGGAGTCTACATTCAGCCTTGGGGACCCAGCTCAGATTTAGCACTACTTTCCACCCACAGACCGATGGACAGTCGGAGCGCACCATACAGACTCTCGAGGACATGTTGAGAGCGTGCGTGATGGATTTTGGAGGAGGGTGGTATCGGCACTTAGCACTGGTTGAGTTTGCGTACAACAATAGCTATCAAGCGAGCATTCAGATGGCTCCATTTGAGGCGTTGTATGGACGCAAGTGCCGGTCGCCCTTGCATTGGAGTGACGTGGGTGAGAGGAGGACTTTGGGACCAGAATTATTGTTGGAGGCAGAGGAGAAGGTCCGATCAGTTCGCCGACACCTTGAGATAGCCCAGAGTCGTCAGAGGAGCTACGCTGATACTCGACGGCGAGACCTAGAGTTTCAGATTGGGGATCATGTCTTTTTGAAGGTCTCGCCTTCGAAAGGGGTCAGGAGATTCGGAGTTCGGGGGAAGCTCAGTCCCCGCTTCATTGGACCCTTCGAGGTACTTGAGAGGATTGGCCCAGTGGCTTATAGGGTTGCCCTTCCACCACGCCTGGCCGGAGTTCATGACGTCTTCCACGTCTCGGCTTTTGAGGAGATATGTTTTCGACCCTTCGCACGTGATCGACTTCACTTCCTTGGAGATTGGCGAGGATCTTGGTTATGAGGAGCGCCCGTTGTGAATTCTTGCTCGTGAGGAGAGGGAATTGCGCAACCGGGCCATTCCGTATGTGAAGATCCTGTGGAGCAATCACGAGGAGCGAGAGGCTACTTGGGAGCTGGAGACGGTGATGCGAGATTCATACCCTTTCCTGTTCGAGACTTCCGGTTGAGGTACGTCTGTTGTTCTTTCCTTGTTTCGGGGACGAAACTTCCTTTTAGTGGGGAAGGTTGTAGAGACCCTAAACCCCGTGCAGCTTTCCTGGTGAATCCACTGTTTACAACACCTAGTGTTGGTGTATCTGGTCCATGGTGCATCAAGGGGATGCCACAGATGGACCCAGTGTGTTATCTTTTACTGTGTTGGCTTTCGGCTGCATTTGCCGAAATTTTTATAAGGATTTAGGCCAAACAGAGGTTGGAATTGGATTCAGCACGGAAAAATGCTTGAAAACGGCTATTTGCTTGTTAAATTTGGAGTCCGGATGACCAAAAACGGGCTTCCGGAAGTTTTCGGAACTTTTTGGTGCACGGGGGTGTCGGTGGACCGCCGGCTGCCACGTGGCGGCCTGTAATTGGCCGGTTCGCGACGTTCGGTCCACGGAGCGGCGCGGCTGGGTGCATGAGCCCGGCGCAGGACACGTGGCAGGCGGGGATTGGCTGGCCTGTGATGCGCGGTTCACTGAATTTGACCGGCGGGTGCACTGTTTGAGCGCCGGTGCAGGAATTCTGGGCGGGACCACGTTTCGGTCTCCGATTGGCGGGCGCTGGGGGCTCGGTCCACGGAGTTCCCCGCGCGGGTGCATAGACCCGGCGCAGGGACACGTGGCGGCAGCTGAGTGGCGGGCTCAGTTCGCGCGGCGCACGGGATGCGTGGGGACCCGCCTCGGGACAGAGGGCGCACAGGGGGGCGCTGACGCGGCTGTCGGCCGCACTCGAGTGCGCCACGCGTCGCAACACGAGCGGTGGCCGTACTCGAGTGCGCCACGCGTCAGCGCGCGGTTGGTGGTCCGTACCCACCCCGCTGACCGCGGGACGGACACGTGGCGC
The DNA here is from genome assembly GCA_029204045.2 of Tillandsia leiboldiana. Lineage (NCBI taxonomy): Eukaryota > Viridiplantae > Streptophyta > Magnoliopsida > Poales > Bromeliaceae > Tillandsia > Tillandsia leiboldiana. Next base: position 8,848,793 of record CM055066.1, read on the forward strand.
ACTGCGGGACGTCGGCACCGCTGTTCCCTGTTGTGGGGTGACGTGGCGTCACCTGGGATTTTCGGGCGCGTCGGACGGGGTTTGTCCGACCGGATTTCCGGGCGCAAGGCGCCCGGATCTTGCGCCCGGAAACCCGGCCCACTTCAGCTTTGGGCCTTGCCTATAAATAGGCTTCCTGGGCTTCTTTTTAGCCTTTTTACTCTTCTTTTCCCTGTGAAGCCTTCAGAGGAGTTCTTTCCCACACCGAGCACTACCCTTTGGAGGAATTTGAGGATTTTCGGAGGCACGCATCCCGAGGCTAACTATTTTTCGGCGCGGCGCGACGCTTGTTCATCTTCGACCCGCTTCGTCCCTCTGCAGTGTTTGGGCTCTCCCGACTCACCCCGAGCTCCTTTTTTGACGATTTTCGCGCCATCGGACTCTAGACAGGTAGGACTTCAACTCCTGTGTTTTGAGCTTCCTCGATTTCCGTGATGATCTTAGAGTTTTCCGAGCTCCCTTTTGACCCCTTTTTCTTCGCGGATATTTGGACAGCACTGCGGTGTTCTTGCTGTAGCTTTGCGCACAGGCATCGGATCAAGACGATTCAAAAGGCAAAATTCATCTACTCTTCGCAAGGAATCTCATGGATTTTTCTCAGATTTTTCTGGATTTTTCACGAAGGTGAGAATCTCCTTTTTCTGCGGTTTGTTGTTACAGAAATTTGGTACAGTTTGATTTGGGGTGCTTCCCTTGCCGGATTTTTATCTCAGCGTAGAGGACTCCGTTTTGGACGTGCAGGTACTTGTTTCGAAGCTATCGACGCGTAGAACACCGGGGTATTTTATCTGGAATTTATTGAGCACTTTCTACAGGTGAATTATTGGCATCTCTGCGGCTAAATTTTCAGCATTGTATTTCTTGGCAGATTTTGGGAGTTAAGTGTTTTGTAACCTTGTGTTGTACCCAGGGGATTGTTGGACTGTGCTGGACCTGTTAGATTTGGAGTTGCAGTTTTCCTGGTATTTTTCAGCTGTAGAGCTTCGGGCAGTTCAACGCTTCAGGTGGGTGACCTCTTTTCAAGATCAGCGGACTGTGGACTAATTCTAACTTTAGGGACTTGCATATTTTAATGTTTGATGTCCAGCATGCTAGAATGTGTGAATTGATGTTCCTGTTGTAGTTAGATGATCCTGTGATTATTTTTCTCCCCTAAGCTGTTGATTATTATTATCTTGCTCCCTTCAAGCTGTTGTTTATTATTTATCTTGGAACTTGACCTAGCACCACTGCCATATGATGCATGTTCAGCCAGACTGTAGAAAACCTCAACTTGGGCTAGGTTTTATTGCTCTAGACATTCCCACATCACTTTTCTGTATATCACTCTGGACTTAGAGTTCTCCTCGCCCAAGTAGTGGGCCGAGAGGTCGGATTATTGTGGGATGCTTTTACACTCGTGTCTGGGGACCGAGTGGAGTTGTTAGCAGTCTGTAGACCAGGTTTCCTTGGGAAAGTGACTTGGGTTGTAGATTTGAGATCTTGAGAGCTATTTTGAGTGACAGTGAGTCTCGGCTGTGCAGTTTTTCAGCCTGTGTGTGAGACAGTGTTCCTTTGGTTTCAGTCGATCTTGTTGATCGAGGATTTGGATTATAGCCTGCATGAGCCACATTTGAGCTCGACAGAGATGCGCGGATACTTTCCTCGGTGGGGTCGCTCCCCTCGAGAGCCACTCCGGAGTTGGGCCTGTTCTTCTATCGCGACTTGTCGACGCAGTGTTCCCGCTGGCTGGGCCAGTTAGTGGCAGTCACGGACACAGTCCCTCTGGCTGGGCCAGTTAGTGGCAGTCACGGACGCCCTACGTAAGTCCGGTCCCCCGGGACGTGACGGCAGTAGGTAGGCGCAGGTTGACTGGACCCTATGCGGCAGTCAGTTGAGATTGGGTGATTTGAGTAGAGAGCTTGTTGTAGCATCATGTTCTTTCTGTCCCACTTTTGAGCATCTAGATAGAGGCATAGTAGCTGTAGAGATTACTTTACCAGCTTTTCCCTTTCCGCACTGCATTGTTACTTTTTGCCTCTAGTGGACTTAGTGGGCAGACCGTCGGGCTTGTTGGCGGCACCCACTGGGAACTACTTGGGACGTAGTTCTCACACCCGTCGTGGTGTTTTTCCCCAGGGACTTCTTCTTCTGCTCTAGTTCCTGCCGCACCTGTTGCTGACCCGACTGATCGAGGTAAGGGAGTCGCGAGATAGATCCCTACCAGTTGTCGCTTGAGAGTAGATGTACCTCCCTACTTTTTGAGAGTTCTTGTCGAGTGACCTTGTAGTGAGGATTGAGTTGTACTCTTCTTATTTTGAGAGATATCTGTATTTTGGTGAGGACTCTGGTTGTATATTTTGTTAGAGTTGTATTTATTTTATCCAGCTTTTACTTTATCAGCTCTGATATCTGTTTAGTGTAGATCTCTTTTGCAGGTTAGTCGCTACGTCTATACGGGGCTTCCCGTATGGGCGGCGGATCTGTTGGCGTGCCCGGGTCGCAGTTTCGACCCGGGGCGTGACAGTCTCTATAGTCCTCGCTTTTGAGTTATACTTGGTATATTTGGTGATCCTTTTGGTTCATTACTATCGGTTTTATCTTGTTATCTAACTATATGTAGATGATAGTTTCTATGGTTCTCGTTTCTTGATTTCGAACGGTATTCTTGGTTACTATGCTCGAGGCAGCAGCACGCGCACCCGCGGTTTGGCCACCGCAAAGGGTGCGCTTTTTCAAAAAAGTGGTCTATGACCCGTGTATACTCACGAGGTAACGTAGTGGGGCCTCTGTAGTTGTGGGGTTTGATGCGCCAAGGTGTGAGCGGTGCGACCCGTCGGTTTAGTTGTCCGACGTGGTCGGGTATTGCAGGGGTACAGGCGACCCGTCGGTTTAGTTGTCCGACGTGGTCGGGTATTGCAGGGGTACAGGCGACCCGTCGGTTTAGTTGTCCGACGTGGTCGGGTATTGCAGGTTTACAGGTGTTCGCATTATCTTTTCCCTCTTGGGAGGGTGGTTGCTCCGGATAGTTTACGGTTGGACGCATTTCTTTACCCTGCATTCTTTATTGTTATTATTACTTAGTAGCTGACTTCCCACTCCGTGACAGGTTCCTTTAGGGGTGAGAGCTAGGCGACGGTGAGGCCGAGTCAGGAGCCTTCGGGTCCTTCGAGATCCCAGACTGTATCTTCCCTTCTTATCGCATTTCATTTTCTACTCGTAGACTGTTGTGTGGTTCTCGATACCCTCGTGGGGTCGGTGTGGATGTCGGAACTTTACTATTTGGATTTGCGAATGATACTTGAGTTCTTATCTCTGTTCGGCCATTTTCAAAAAAGAAAGAATGAAAAAGAAAAGAAAAAGAATTGCGAAAACAGATTTCAAAACTTGGGCGTCGTGTGGGTGCCGTTTTCAAAACCCTGTGGATTTATGGATTTTAGAAAACGGATTTCAAAACTTGAGTGTCGTGTGGGCACTGTTTTAAAACTCTCTGGATTTATGGTTTTCGAACTGTTTTAGAAATCTGGGTGCCGGGTGGGCACCGCTTTTAAATCGTGGATTTATCCTTTCAAATTACCCGGCCTACAGAACAGTTTAGTTGTGTAAATGTTGAGAACTGTTGTGATTGAACAAGCTTCCATGTTTGCATGTTGTATTAGCCGCGACGCCATGCATATACAGAGGAGACTCTGTCCGTCTGCAGGGTGATTCTGTGCATGCGGCGGGTCTGGACACGCACCGGGGAGGAAGGCATTTCAAAAAAAAATAGACACACAAAACAAACCCTTTCTAGTGATTGTTTCCGCTGATTGAAACCCCCGGGGCGTGACAAGGACGCTTCGCCTATGCGGGTTTGGCATAGGTGGCGGATCTGTTGGCGAGCCCGGGTCGCAGTTTCGACCCCGGGGCGTGGCAGATGAGGTTGGTATCAGAGCCTAGGTTGTAGGTCATGGTGGACTTAGAAACCCTAGGCTTATGGTTTGACCCTTGGTCGACTTCGTGAGAGTCGTGATTTATAGCGAGAGTCCTGGTTGAGTTTTATACCTCTCCCAAGGGACGGGAAGAGTGATTGGCATGTTTATTCTCCTAAGTGATTATGTTGGCTGCAGACAACATAATGCTGTGGAACGGGTGACATGTTTTAGACTTTCGCTGGATTGGGTCGAGCGTTGTTGTGTGCTGTTTTGCAGTTTCGTCGTGGCGAGCGGTGTCTCCCCGACGCTGGGTTTTGACCCGTGTGCTTCCTGTCATAGCAGTTGAGCTTGAGCGATTGGTTTTGGGCCAGATACCCGTATTGAGGTCAGAGAGTTCCGGACCCAGATGACAGGATCGTCTGAGGCCTATCAGCGGCAGAGTGAGCGAGCAGCTGGTTTTAGTGACACAGTTGTCGGAGCAACGGGCAGCTCGACAGTGCTTCCTTCTGAGACCACCCGGTTGTAGTATCCTCAGGGGCGGGGATTGCTGTGGCACCGATGGAGTGAGTAGCCCCCTCTGTGCCAATGTTTAGTGCCGAGGCACCGAGGCAGGGTGGATAGTGGACAGCTGGTGAGCTGAGGGGACATGATCGATTTATTGAGCCGGATTTGGCAGATGAACCACCCCGACTATTAAGATTGAGTTTGGAACCTTTGGAGGCAGAGTCGTGGTTGGTGGTGATGGAGTGATCAAATGAGAGCCTCCCTGTGCGAGAGAGTTTATGCAGTTGTTGAACTACCCACCCCAGGTTCCGAGGGACGAGGCGCATAGGATGTGTGTGTCTGGGAGTGGATTGCGCCAGGATACCTTTCAGTTTATTCGGTCCCTCCTGTGCAGATTTTGGATCTTTGATGCCTCGATAGAGTAGGCGTTGCATATGGAGCTTGGCACTACAGTTCCCTTGGATAGGGATCTGCCGCCAGAGGTGAGTTCTGGATATTGGCGCGTGGCGCTGGGTGATGGAGGACAGATCGGCCGGCAGAGGCATTTCTGATTTCTTTTTCCAGGATAACGGATTCCCGAGATGCCAGAGATCGGGTGGACCCCGATGGCAACGTCAGCATCTATATCAGAGTGGCGCAGTGGTAGCGTGGATTTGCTATCTACGGATGAACCTGTGCCGCCCTGTTGGAGGGCGCCACGGTAGTGGATCGAGTGTTGTAAGTGTGATTTCATCACAGCAGCCGGAGTTAGAGCATGTTGCATTCCTGCATGGACTAGAGGCAGAATTGTTACCACGTGCACTAGAGGTACAGGTTTCCGTTGTTGTTGTGCATGTGGAGGAGACTTTTGGATTATGTCCAGTGCAGCTGAGACTGCGAGTTACCGGCAGACTTATTGGTAATTGTGGCAGTTCGGTATTTTGACCAGGTGCTTGAGATTGATTGGCACAATGCCACAGGATGTTTGACTGCGGAAAGATAAGACTTTGACCTTCTGCGAGACAGACGAGAGAAGGCTTGGTTGTTGAGACAGTTAGAGCACACAAGTTTTAGCGACAGTGTGAGAGGTGCTTACGGCGGCACCGGGACTCAAGGATATTTCTGTTGCCCACGAGATCCCGGGTGTGATTTCACCAGAGCTGTTGATAATGCCGCCGATTAGGGAGATAGAGATTGCATTGGACGTGGTTCGGGGGACCACGCCACCCTCGACAGCACCTCATTGGATATCGCCTGTAGAGCTGAGAGAGCTGATGGCGCAGTTACAGGATCTGATGGATCGAGGGGTCTGTTTGACCTAGTGCCACGCCGTTGATATACGGTGGTGATGCCACGCCGTTGGTACACGGTGGTGATGCCACGTCGTTGATACACGACTGTGAGGGTCCTTTTATGGTTCGAGTGTAGACAGGTCTGGGTGGTATCTAGAACCTTTTCATGGAGCTATACTCCGGCAGTTATTGTAAGATGCGAGTACCTACTTGGAATCAGACAGCCGAGGACTTTGCCTAGAGGGCATTCAGGATCTGGTAAGGGCATTATGAGAGCATAGTGAGGCCAAATGGAATGACTAATGCCCTGTGACTTCAAGATCTGAGGAATTGTATGTCCCAGTTGTACTTGGACGGACTGGGAGTGGTGTTTTCCGAAGATATTTTGATTTACTCCCGGAGCGACTTGGAACACGAGGAGCACTTATGGATGTGCTACCATGCCCGTGTGGATGAAGCTGTATGCCAAGTTATTGAGGTACAAGTTGTAGTTTCAGAAGCTGTCACGCCCCGGGGGTCTCGCTCAGCGGAAAAGAAAGAGTTGTTAGTTTGAAACCCCTTTTTTTTTTTTGAAATTCGGTCCTCCCCGGCACGTGCCCAGATCCGCCACATATACAGATTTACTCGAAAATCGGGCAGAGTCTCCTCTGTATATGCACGGCGTCGCGGCTATTACAACATCTCAACACAAGCATTCAGTTAATCACAACAGTTCGACATTCAACCAACATTGCAACTAAATAGAAAGCCCGTCGCTAGTCAAGTTAAAAGGATAAACTCACAGTTTTGAAAACAGGTCCACACGACCCAAGGTTTTGAAAACGGTTTGGAAAGATGCCATAAATCCACAGGGTTTGGAAACAGGTCCACACGACCCGAGGTTTTGAAAACGGTTTAGAAATCCCATAAATCCACATGGTTTGGAAAACGGGTCCACACGACCCCATATTTTTGAAAGATAGTTTTCGAAGTTCCTTTTTCTTTTCTAGTTATTTTGCTTTGGAAAACGGCCGAACGGGAATAATAAAAGAACCATAATATCAAATCCAAAACACCGGTAATCAACATCCACACCGACCCCACAAGGGTATCGCGAACCACACCGTAGTCTACAGTACCAAATGAAATGCAAGAAAAAGTAAAGGAGATACAGACTAGGGCTCCTCACTGCCCGACCACTCCTGCCTCGACCTCACCGTCGTCTACCGCTCACCCCTGGAAGAACCTGTCACGGAGTGGGTAGTCAGTGACACGAAACAATAATGATAAGCAAGAAAGAAAAGCCAAACCCAACTGTAAGACTATCCGGAGCAACCACTCGGCTCACTGGACGAGTAACACGTGAACACCTGCAATACCTGTAATACCTGTAGCACCTATGCACCTTGATCTCGTCGGGCACCTACCCCGACAGATCGCACCGCTCACACCTTGGGGCACCTGACCTCGTCGGACACCTACCCCGACGGGTCACACCTCTCCCCCCCTTTTGATGCCTCAAACCCCACACCTACGGGGGCCCCCACTACCTCACCTCGTGGGTTAACACGGGTCGAAGACCGCTTTCCCGGAAAAGAGCACCCTTTGCGGTGGCCAGACCGCGGGTGCGCGTGTCGCAACTACGAGCATGAAACCAAAATACAGGATAATATCGCAAACACTACAGACCGTTAGCATTAGTACGGATAACATGTAATTAGTAGCCTTCCAACAACATTGACACTATGCTAAGCCTCAAAGAAAAACCCACCTGTCACGTGCTATGACCGCCGCTCAACCCCTCCGCATCCCGGTGCGCTCCCCGGATCTGCAAGGACCCCCGGGATGAATCAGATACCCACCAACAATAAGTCGAGCGCAGTAGAAAAGAATATCCAGTTTCCGTTGCTGGACGCGACCCTCGCCCGTCGGTCGCGGAAACAGCGATGGCCCGGTCGGACCCGGTGGCGGCGGCGTGGCCGCACGGTGTCCGGGCCTGCGCGGCACCCAGACCGCACGCGCGGGCGGCGCCCCGCGCGGTGCCCAGGCCCGCGCGGCGCCCAGCCCGCACGCGCGGGGGGCGCCCCGCTCGGTGCCCAGGCCCGTGCGGCGCCCCCGTGGCGGCGGCGTGCGGCCGACCGTAGGGTCCCGATCCTTCGTGCGATGATCCGCCTCAACCTACCCAAGAAAAACGTGCAGTAAAAGAAACGAATTATTAAAACAAAAGACTCACCGATCTCGGCGTTCCCGATCCGCCGATGGAGAAGGATGAATAGGAAAGGTTCGCCCCGCGCTTGCTTGCCGGATTTCCTTGGGGTGAGCAATCGTTTCCCCCTCTCCTTGATCACCTCCGCCTGGTCCTCGGTTCCGCTGGTAGAAAAGAGGGGATTTTTGGGAAAAGGGTTCCGCTTCCTCGTTCCTTGTGACCTACGCTCAGGGCAAGAAGGAGGAAAAATAATAATAATCCCAACCCCAGTCGCAACATAGAAGAAAGGATTGGGCTAATCAAGAGAGTGGGGGTAGCCCAAACCTAATTCTCCAAGGCCAAATAGTTAGTCGACTTGGGTGCGAACCAGGGTTCGGTCTGCCTCGGTAATTGTGTAAGTCGCCTGAACCGCACTAAACTTCCGGAATTTATTCTGGGAGATTCCGGAGTCGGAATCCAAAACCGATTTCGCCGGCGGTCTCCGTTTCGCGAGCTTTATTGACTAAAAATACACGCGACCCCCGACGATCTGCCTGGAAACAAAGAAATATTAGTCCCCCCTCCGGACCCCTGAAACGAACGCGAAGCAAAGAAAACCCAAAAATAGACCCAAGAACAGAACCACGGCGTTTTAAACCAGCGGGTACTACACCACTCACCTCTAAAAATGAGTTTCGTCCCCGAAACTCAATCCTGGTCCGCGGTGAAAAGATAGGGGTAGCCCTCCCTCATCTTTGACTCCAGCTCCCACGTCGCTTCCCGCTCCTCGTGGTTGCTCCAGAGCACCTTCACGTAGGGAATGGCTCGGTTTCGAAGCGACTTGCTCTCTCTTGCTAGGATTCGCACCGGGGTTTCCTCGAAGCTTAGGTCCTCCTTCAGTTCGAGTGTCGAGATGTCCAGGACATGCGATGGGTCGGGGAGGTATTTCTTGAGCATCGAAACGTGGAACACGTCGTGGATCCGGCTGAGGTTCGGCGGTAGGGCAAGGCGGTAAGCCACTGGGCCAATGCGCTCCAGGATCTCGAACGGCCCCACAAACCGTGGGCTCAGCTTGCCTTTGAGCCCGAAGCGCTTGATTCCTCTGGACGGCGAGACCCGCAGAAACACGTATTCTCCCACCAGGAATTCTAGGTCGCGGCGTCTCCGATCCGCGTAGCTCTTTTGCTGACTCTGGGCGGTCAGTAGACGCTTCCTGATAAGGCGTACCTTCTCTTCAGTTTCTTCCACCAAGTCGGGTCCCAAGAACTTCCGTTCTCCTAAGTCGTCCCAACAGATCGGGGATCGGCAGCGTCTGCCGTATAAGGCCTCGTAGGGTGCCATCTGGATGCTAGCCTGGTAGCTGTTGTTGTAGGCGAATTCAACGAGGGGCAGGTAACGCTCCCAACCGACCCCCCAGTCTAGCACACAGGCTCGCAGCAGGTCCTCCAATGTCTGGATCACTCGCTCCGACTATCCGTCCGTCTGCGGGTGGAAGGCCATGCTGAACTGTAGTTTGGTCCCCAAGGCCTGCTGTAGGCTCTGCCAAAACTTCGAAACAAAGTGTGTGTCTCTATCCGATGTGATCGATGCCGGCACTCCATGCAGTCTCACAATCTCGCTGAGGTAGACTTGGGCCAACCGCTCTCTGGTCCAGGTTGTGTGAATGGGTAGGAAGTGCGCTGACTTGGTTAGCCGGTCCACAATGACCCAGATTGCGTCGTGCCCCTGCTGTGAATGTGGGAATCCAGTGACGAAGTCCATGGTGATCTGATCCCACTTCCACTCCGGTACCGGTAAGGGCTGTAGCTTTCCCGCCGGCCGCTGATGCTCTGCCTTTATCTGCTGACAAACCAGGCAATGCGCAACAAGATGAGTCACATCCCCCTTCAGCTTGGGCCACCAGAAAGTCTGCTTGAGGTCCCTGTACATCTTTGTACCCCCCGGGTGTGCCGCATAAGGGGCGTGATGTGCCTCAGCTAGGATTTCCTCCTTCAATTCCGGGGTATCCGGCACGCAGATCCGCCCGCGGAACCGTAGAGTGTCGTCGTCTTCCACTGAAAAGTCACCTTCCTGATCCGGCGAGATCTTGTCTCGTACGAGCTGTAAGTATGAGTCCGCCTGCTGTCCCTCTCAAATTCTCTCGAACAGCGTCGGCTTTACCACTAAAGCCAACAATTGTGCAACTGTGCCCATTGGTACCACCTCCAACTTCAATCGCGAGAATTCCGCGATCAAAGTGCTCTGCTCAGTTATCGCGCGTGTCGTCGTCTCTTCTGGTTGCCCCTTCCTGCTCAAAGCGTCCGCCACTACGTTTGCTTTCCCGGGGTGGTACTGGATTGTTAGATCGTAATCCTTCAATAGTTCAAGCCACCGCCTCTGCCGCAAGTTTAGTTCCTTCTGGGTGAACAGGTACTTAAGGCTTTGGTGGTTAGAGAAAACGTTACAGTGGACACCAAAGAGGTAGTGTCTCCATAATTTCAGAACAAAGACCACTGCAGCCAGTTCCAAATCGTGTGTCGGATAATTCTTCTCGTAATCCTTCAGCTGCCTGGAAGCATAGGCTATTACTTTTCCCTGTTGCATCAATACACCCCCAAGGTCGATCCTCGATGCGTCGCAGTACACCTCAAAATCCTCTCCGGGTGTTGGTAGTACAAGAATTGGTGCCCTGGTTAGCCTTCTTTTGAGTTCTTCGAAGCTCTCCTGGCATTGTGTCGACCACACAAACTTTTCTCCTTTCCTAGTCAACCGGTTCAGGGGGGTGGCTATCTTCGAGAAGCCCTCGACAAAGCGTCGGTAGTACCCAGCAAGGCCCAAGAAACTGTGGATCTCCGTTACCGTAGTTGGCGGCTGCCAGGCTGTCACGGATTCCACCTTCTTGGGATCCACGGCGATTCCTTTTGCCGAGATCACGTGCCCTAAAAAGCCCACCTCGCGTAGCTAGAATTCGCACTTCTTGAGCTTAGCGAACAACTCGTGGTCCCTGAGGGTCTGGAGGATCATTTGTAGATGTTGCTCGTGCTCCTCGTCAGTGGGTGAATAGATCAGTATGTCGTCTATGAAGACCACTACGAACCGGTCTAGGAAGGGCCTGAAAATTCGGTTCATCATATCCATGAAGACGGCGGGGGCGTTCGTAAGCCCGAAAGGCATAACCGTAAATTCGTAGTGGCCATACCGGGTCCGGAAGGCGGTCCTTGGAATGTCCTCGTTCCGAACCCGAAGCTGGTGGTAGCCCGATTGCAGATCAATCTTTGAGAAGACCGTCGCTCCCCGCAGTTGGTCGAAGAGATCGTCAATTCTGGGCAGGGGGTACTTGTTTTTCACCGTAACTTTGTTTATCCCTCTGTAGTCAATGCAGAGTCGTAGGCTTCCATCCTTCTTCCGCACAAAGAGTACCGGTGCGCCCCAGGGTGACACACTCGGTCTGATGAACCCTTTGTCCAAGAGGTCCTCCAGCTGCGCCTTAAGCTCCTTCAACTCCGCGAAAGCCATTCGGTACGGCGCCTTCGTAATCGGTTGTGTGCCTGGTAGCAGTTCAATCGGGAACACCACCTCTCGCTCGGGGGGCATCCCGGGTAGTTCCGTCGGAAAAACATCGGGAAAGTCCCTTACCACCGGGATGTCTGACGGCGCCCCTGAGGGTCGGGTGGCCATGTCCACCGACGCCAAGTAGGCCACGCACCCACCCTCTACCAATCTCCTGGCTCGTGCCGCTGAGATGACCGCTGGGAAGGAGATGCTCCTGCACGCCAAATACGCATTCTTAGGGAAGCTTGGTTCTTGAAGTTGCACCATCCGTTTCTCGCAGTCGATGAGCGCTTGGTATCTTGAGAGCCAATCCATGCCCAATACAATGTCGTACTCCTTCAGGGGAATTACCACCAAATCCCAAGGGCAAGGCAGTCGCCCTAACATAATTGGGCAGGTGGCCACCAAGCTGGTCGTCTCCAGTGTCCCACCCGCCGTCTGGACCGTCATTCGGTTTTGGAGAGGTGTCTCCCCAAGGTCATGCATAAACACGTAATCACAAGAAATGAACGAGTGTGTTGCTCCGGTATCAAAGAGGGTTCTAGCTCGGGAATTTGAAACATAAGTAATACCTGCAAGCACGTCCTCCGGCCGGTCCGTCTCTTGGTGGGTCATTGAATAAACTCGCCCGCCCAGTTGAGGTTGCCTTGCCTCCTCGCGTTGCGGTGCCAGAGGCCTAGAGGTCAACCCCATAGGAGCTTTCCCCCGCCCTGAGAACTGTGTAGAAGGCGTGGATGCGGTAGAGGAGGCTGGTCCCAAGGTTAGGGGGCAGTTGCGGCGGAAGTGCCCCTGCTTGCCGCAGCGGAAGCAATGATCGACTCTCTGGGGGCAGTCTAGCACTTGATGGCCCCCCCCGCAGATTACACAAGGCCTGTCCCCCGGCCTCGGTCCTCCTGCAGGTGCGCTCCGGGTTCCTGACTGTGGTCTCCACCGCTTGGGGGGTCGGTTCCCACTGTAAGAACCCCCCCCAATGTACGGTTGTTGCCGCTTCTTTTCCTCGTGCCGCACCGGGGCCTCCCTCTTGGCGCGAGTAACTGCGAACCCGCGCTCGACCATCGTGGCCCTGTCGACCACTTGTTGGAACGTGTGCAAGTCGGCTGCCTGTACCACTTGGAAGATATCGCTCCGTAAACCATCCACGAAAAGTTGCGCCTTGTGGGCTTCGTCCCTTATGACGAAAGGGACGCAGTTCGCCAATCGCACAAAACCGCGCTGATATTCCATAATTGTCTTGCTCCCCTGCTGGATGTGATTCAAGTCGTCCTCCAATTTCTTTTTGACGCTGTTGGTAAAGAAAGCCCCAAACAGCTCCTGCTTAAACGTCATCCATGATGGAAGCACGGTGCTCTTGGTTGGGTCGGGACGCACCGTCTTCCACCATAAGCGGGCGTTTCCCCCTAGGCAATGGACCGCTAGGGGGACCCGCTCACAGTCCTCCATGAGCAAGTCTTCAAACGGCTTTTCCATCGATCCTACCCAGTCCTCGACGACCCAAGGATCGGTCGTTTCTCCCTCGAAAACGGGTGGATCATATTTCTTGAAATCCGCCAGGTTGGCTCGTACCCACTCCCGCTCTGTCAGTGAAGTTGTCCCCTCTCCCGCGGCGGCGGCGGCTGCAACAGGAACGGGTGCCACCAAAGTCTCCCCCGAGGTACCCCCGCCGAGGGCCCCCGGAGCCGGTCCCGTGGACGCTGCTGGGGGTGCTGCTACTGGCGTCGTCGTCTGGGCTGATGCTACCCCGGCTGCTGCTGCCGGTGGAGGGGCCATTCCTGCCCCAATCCCCGTCACTTGCGGTACTGCTATTGGCGCGGTTGGCCCCTGTGGAGGGGCCGGTGCGACCGTCGCCGTCGCGGCCGGGAGCCGCTGCGTCAACTGACGCACATGATCGGTGAGAGTCGCCAGTTGTCCCGCCATTTCTCGCAGTTGCTGCCGCAGGAGTTGGTTCTCCGCGGCCGTCGATGCCGTCGCATCAGTCCCCTCGTCCCCAGCCGACGCCCTGGTTCGAACCATCGTCTGTACACACATACAACCAAAACATTAGTCCTAGACCCTGCTAGAACAACAGCCCTGCATCGAGAGAGAAGAAACTACACTTTCCCCCTCCCTCCCCCGGTCACTCACGTCCTACACCCCTATGTCCTACACATTTCATTTACTCGAAGCTACGTGTGGTATTACCGTGGATGTTGGACCTTAACTGTTGTGATTAAAAGAAAACCTCTCTGATACCATCTTAATCTGTCACGCCCCGGGGGTCTCGCTCAGCGGAAAAGAAAGAGTTGTTAGTTTGAAACCCCCTTCTTTTTTTTGAAATTCGGTCCTCCCCGGCACATGCCCAGATCCGCCACATATACAGATTTACTCGAAAATCGGGCAGAGTCTCCTCTGTATATGCACGGCGTCGCGGCTATTACAACATCTCAACACAAGCATTCAGTTAATCACAACAGATCGACATTCAACCAACATTGCAACTAAATAGAAAGCCCGTCGCCAGTCAAGTTGAAAGGATAAACTCACAGTTTTGAAAACAGGTCCACACGACCCAAGGTTTTGAAAACGGTTTGGAAAGATGCCATAAATCCACAGGGTTTGGAAACAGGTCCACACGACCTGAGGTTTTGAAAACGGTTTAGAAATCCCATAAATCCACATGGTTTGGAAAACGGGTCCACACGACCCCATATTTTTGAAAGATAGTTTTCGAAGTTCCTTTTTCTTTTCTAGTTATTTTGCTTTGGAAAACGGCCGAACGGGAATAATAAAAGAACCATAATATCGAATCCAAAACACCGGTAATCAACATCCACACCGACCCCACAAGGGTATCGCGAACCACACCGTAGTCTACAGTACCAAATGAAATGCAAGGAAAAGTAAAGGAGATACAGACTAGGGCTCCTCACTGCCCGACCACTCCTGCCTCGACCTCACCGTCGTCTACCGCTCACCCCTGGAAGAACCTGTCACGGAGTGGGTAGTCAGTGACACGAAACAATAATGATAAGCAAGAAAGAAAAGCCAAACCCAACTGTAAGACTATCCGGAGCAACCACTCGGCTCACAAGACGAGTAACACGTGAACACCTGCAATACCTGTAATACCTGTAGCACCTATGCACCTTGATCTCGTCGGGCACCTACCCCGACAGATCGCACCGCTCACACCTTGGGGCACCTGACCTCGTCGGACACCTACCCCGACGGGTCACACCTCTCCCCCCCCTTTTGATGCCTCAAACCCCACACCTACGGGGGCCCCCACTACCTCACCTCGTGGGTTAACACGGGTCGAAGACCGCTTTCCCGGAAAAGAGCACCCTTTGCGGTGGCCAGACCGCGGGTGCGCGTGTCGCAACTACGAGCATGAAACCAAAATACAGGATAATATCGCAAACACTACAGACCATTAGCATTAGTACGGATAACATGTAATTAGTAGCCTTCCAACAACATTGACACTATGCTAAGCCTCAAAGAAAAACCCACCTGTCACGTGCTATGACCGCCGCTCAACCCCTCCGCGTCCCGGTGCGCTCCCCGGATCTGCAAGGACCCCCGGGATGAATCAGATACCCACCAACAATAAGTCGAGCGCAGTAGAAAAGAATATCCAGTTTCCGTTGCTGGACGCGACCCTCGCCCGTCGGTCGCGGAAACGGCGATGGCTCGGTCGAACCCGGTGGCGGCTGCGTGGCCGCACGGTGTCCGGGCCTGCGCGGCACCCAGACCGCACGCGCGGGCGGCGCCCCGCGCGGTGCTCAGGCCCGCGCGGTGCCCAGGCCCGCGCGGCGCCCAGCCCGCACGCGCGGGCGGCGCCCCGCGCGGTGCCCAGGCCCGTGCGGCGCCCCCGTGGCGGCGTTGTGCGGCCGACCGTAGGGTCCCGATCCTTCGTGCGATGATCCGCCTCAACCTACCCAAGAAAAATATGCAGTAAAAGAAACGAATTATTAAAACAAAAGACTCACCGATCTCGTCGTTCCCGATCCGCCGATGGAGAAGGAGGAATAGGAAAGGTTCGCCCCGCGCTTGCTTGCCGAATTTCCTTGGGGTGAGCGATCGTTTCCCCCTCTCCTTGATCACCTCCGCCTGGTCCTCGGTTCCGCTGGTAGAAAAGAGGGGATTTTTGGGAAAAGGGTTCCGCTTCCTCGTTCCTTGTGACCTACGCTCAGGGCAAGAAGGAGGAAAAATAATAATAATCCCAACCCCAGTCGCAACATAGAAGAAAGGATCGGGCTAATCAAGAGAGTGGGGGTAGCACAAACCTAATTCTCCAAGGCCAAATAGTTAGTTGACTTGGGTGCGAACCAGGGTTCGGTCTGCCTCGGTAATTGTGTAAGTCGCCTGAACCGCACTAAACTTTCGGAATTTATTCTGGGAGATTCCGGAGTCGGAATCCAAAACCGATTTCGCCGGCGGTCTCCGTTTCGCGAGCTTTATTGACTAAAAATACTCGCGAGCCCCGACGATCTGCCTGGAAACAAAGAAATATTAGTCCCCCCTCCGGACCCCTGAAACGAACGCGGAGCAAAGAAAACCCAAAAATAGACCCAAGAACAGAACCACGGCATTTTAAACCAGCGGGTACTACAGAAGCATACCTTCTTGGGTCACTTTGTTCGAGCCGTAGGAGCGGCGGTGGAAATCCGGCCAATATGGATGCTAATTGGGAATTGGCCGAGATCGACAATTATTGTCGAGGTGAGGAGCTTCTTGGACTTGGCAGTGCCGGGAGAGCTTGGCGGACGGATGATGAGACTAACACCAGCACCGATTTCAGCTTTGTCAGTGGTGGGATATGGATTTGCGAGTTATAGTGAGACCTCCCTTAGTGGCTGTGGAATTACCTTGGGTTTACCTTCGGTCCGCGCTTCATCAGTCCAACCCTATGAGTATTGTGGTAGGACGAACCGCTGCTGTGTAGGCAGCTTGGATCCCACAGTTGAGCCTTTCAGTACGCCTATTATTTCCAGCTTTGATTGATATACCTGGGCGTTGGCCATGCCTGTTTGAGCATCAGCATTATGATCGCCTTTTGAGCCAGCTTTCAGTCCCGTTCACCGACGGTTTGGCCACCGTCAGAGTGTTCTTTACTAGTTGATAGATCGATTTCGACCTGTGGGTCCGTTGGGGTTATGACAGCTTGTTGTGTGACCAACTATGGCATGAGATTGTATCTTTAGAGGGTCCCTTTTGATGGTAAACCGTTGTTGAGCAGTCCACTCGGATGGTCTAGATTCGGGAGTGACCGAGTGAGAACCCCTCCTTGTTAGGGCTCTTTTTCTTATTAGATAATAGCGCGGGTATGTTTCGGGTTGCCTTGGTTGAGTTGACACAGGTAGTGGTTTGGTGCGTGTTGCACTGGTGATTAATTTGTTTCCCCCAGCTTTTTGATGGAGCCCCTGTGGTGTTTCACGTCTCAGCTCAGGAGTGTTTCGCTTTTGGATCCCTCGCCCGTGATTTCCTCGCTCCATTTGAGATGTGTGAGTGTTTGGAGTACGAGGGATGCCCGTTACGAATTATGGCTCGTGAGGTGAGGGAATTGCGCAATCAGGCTATGCCATACTGGTTGTTACTGTTGTTGTTGTTGAGGAGTAATCACGGGGAGTGAGTAGCGACTTGGAGCTGGAGATGATGATGTTGAGTACTTACCCTTGGTGTTTGTGACTCCTGGTGGAATTGAGCTAGTTTCGAGGACGAAACTTTCTTTAGTGGGGGAGGATGTGAGGGCCCGGATCCCCACGACGAGATTACTGGTTGACTAGCAGCTTCTGGAGGCCTATATGGCGCGTCGGTGGTGTTTGTGCACCAATTGGACACTAGTGATAGACTCAGAGTGTTAAATAGATCACGAGAGTAGTCAGATGATCCCGTCGAATGCATAGAAGTGGTTTTGCGCGCAATGGATATTAAAATTGGGCTCAGCGCGAAGTTTGGACAAAAGAACATCTTTCCGGATGCCTTCGGCAATTTTTAGAGTTGGAATTTGGCAAAACGGACTTCATATTTGGATTCAGCGCGCGAAAACGATGAAAATGGACTATTCACTTACATTTCTCGGAGCCCAGATAACGCGCACAATTTTCGGGGCACCTTGTCACTGTTCCGGCGGCAGGGGCAGCGCCGGCAACGGCGGAGGGTGGCGGCGCGGGCTCGGGCAGGCACAGGCGCGGCGGCGGGCAGGCGCGGGCAGCGCGCAGTGTGTGAGAACCTGGATCCCCACGACTAGATTACTGGTTGACCAGTAGCCCCTGGAGGCCTATGTGGCGTGTCGGTGGCGTTTGTTCACCAATTGGACACTAGTGATGGACTCAGAGTGTTTAATTGATCACGTGAGTAGTCAGATGGCTCCGTCGAATGCTTAGAAGTTGTTTTGCGCGCAATGGATATTAAAATTGGGCTCAGCGCGAAGTTTGGACAAAAGAACACCTTTCCGGATGCCTTCGGCAATTTTTAGAGTTGGAGTTTGGCCAATCGGACTTCGGATTTGGATTCAGCGCGCGAAATCGTTGAGAATGGACTATTTACTTGTTTTTTTCGGAGCCCGGTTGACGCGCACGTTTTTCGAGGTGTGTGCGCGAATCTCGAGACGGCACGGATCCCGAGGTGCACGCGGTGGCGTTGGCACGCGGCTCGAGGGGGCGTACTGCGCGAGGGGGGGCGCAGCTGGTGCGGGGAACCGCGCCTGTGGTGACCCGGATCTCTGCAGGGCTCCTACAGTGTGACCAGCAGCTTCTGGAGGCCTTTGTGGCGTGTCGGCGGTGTTTCTGCACCAATTTGGACACAAGTGTTGGACTTCGGGTGTTAAATGGATCACGTGAGTGATCGGAGGACCCCGTTGGATGTTTATGAGTAATTTCGCGCGAAGCGGATATTAAAAATGGACTCAGCGCGAAGTCTGGACCAAGGAACACCTTTCCGGATGCCTCCGGCAAATTTTGGAATTGGAATTTGGCAAAACGGACAGCGAATTTGGATTCAGCGCGCGAAAACGGTGAAAACGGACTATTTACTTGTTTTTTTTGGAGTCCGGATGCGAAAACACGTTTTTCGAGGCCTTGGTACTGTTCCGGCCGGCCGGGGGCAGCGCCGCCGCGGCGGGCAGCGGCGGAGCGCGGCGGCGGGCAGCGGCGCTGGGCTCTCGGTCCACGGGGCAGGCGTGCACCGCGGGAGGGACGCGTGGCGGCCCGGGAGTGGTGGGCGCACGCGCGCGCGGTCCATGGGACGTGCGGCCTGGTGCATGGACCGGCGGGGGACACGTGGCAGCGTGTGGTTGGAGAGGTGTTGTGCGCGCGGTCCACGCAAGGAGCGGAGCAGGTGGCCGGGGCAGGTGGCCGTACGCGCGGGGTAGGTGGTCGTACGCGCGGATCAGCCGGGCACGTGCGCGGGGCAGGTGCGGGGGTGCCACGCAGCGCGGCCGGGGTGGACGGCGCCGCTGTTTGCTGTTCGAGCGCGGGCGACGTGGCGCAGCGCGGATGGCGGAGGTTGTTGTTTGCTGTTTTGGGGTGACGTGGCAGAATCTAGTGGATTCGGGCGCTGATGGACGGCCAGATTCGGGCGCACTATGCGCGCCCGAATCATTTCGGGCGCCCGAAAGTTGGGACACATTGGGTAGTTTGTGATTTGTTCAGTTTTGGCTATAAATACCTCCCTTTGGCCTGCAGTTGGAGGCTTTTCCCGAGCCCCCCTCTCTATGCAACCTTAAGCAAAGTTGTTCATCTTCTTGTGGAGCATCTCGTGGAGAAGTTTGGGAATTTTTGGTGGCACGAACTTTGAGGTATGCGGCATTTCGGCACAGTGCGACTTTCCTTCACCGGTGATCCCCTTCGTAGCGTTTCGGTGCGCAGGCTCCCTTGGCTTGCTCAGAACATCGTTTTCGACGATTTTTATGGCAGAGCGTTCATGAGAGGTAAGGCTTCGTTTTTCGTGTTGATTACTTCTCCGCATTTTGAGTTTTTGGCACAGTTCCCGAGGCATCTCTGAGCCACTGTTTTTCTGTGGTGATTTTGGACAGCATGAGCTTGTTGGATTTATTTCTCAGCCTACAGACATCTGATTGAGGTGTTTAAAGACTCGATTGATATCTACTCTTCGAGAGGAACGTACCCGTATTTTTATTGGATTTTTATGAGGTCATTTCGAGGGTGAGAAGTAAGCTTCTTTGCTGCTACCTTTTCAGCAGAATTGTGTTTTTGAGGGAATGGCTTCCAACGTTGTCCGAATTGTTTCTTGGCCTACAGGTGTCAGAACGGGGCGTTTAAATAGTCGATTTGGGGCTACTCGTCGCGAGGATCGTAACCGTGATTTTTCTGGGATTTTTAGAGGACTGTATGCAGGTGGAAATCCCCCTCCTCTCTGCTGGTTGGTAAAAACAGCGTGTGCTGTTTTTGGGAATATGTGGTATTTGGTTATTAATTGTTGGTGATGTTGTTGATTGGAACAGAGGTTGGGGCGGCTGTTTACCGAGGGAGCGGATCCGGCAGATTTTGGATTTCGTGTGGCTGCGTACTTCACCGACTTCGGCTTTGCCTGCGGAATGCGTTTCAGGTGGGTGCTTTGTTCCAAGAATCGGTGGACGGTTCTCTAATTCTATATGTTAGAATTGCATGCAGGTGTAGGGTACAATACCTGGGATTGATTGGTAAGCTTAACAATGTTGATTTTATGGGAATTACAAGTTAATTATTCATATTATGACAATTGTATTACTCGAATATTCACGTTGATGATTAGTGGAAGCTTACCTAAGGCAAGGTTACCCTATATGATTAATTATCATGCCATGTTAGCACATAACCTTTTACGAGGCTGGTTTATGCAATGGGATAGGACTTTGTAGTTATGTGCAGGTTCTACTCTGAGGAGCGATTATGGATCGAGGATTATGGACAGGTATAGTCATTGATAATTTTGGCATGAGGTTTTCTTTCTTTATTCTTCTTTGAGGACAAATGCATGCTTGTATGGACATATAGTTAGGCCATCTTTTACTGCTGCACTACATATTGGAACCTGACTTAGGAGAAACCATGTTATTCCTTTCTCCTTCTTGTTAGTCAGGCGGTCTGTGTTGCTCGGGTGCGAGCAGGGGTCTGGGGTAGTGTAGCAGGGACATTAGTGACAGGGACGGGTTGTGCTGGATTGCGGCTGGCAGGGTTTTGGCGGTGACCGCGGACTTTGGGCGGTTGACCGGAGGTCGATTATAGTACTTGGTTATAGACGGCAGGGTATTGCGGCAACCGCGGATATTGGGCGGTTGACCGAATATTTATTGATGTATCAGATTGGGTATTAGACTTTCCTCTAGTGGATGGAGTTTCCACTTATCGTTTACTGTTGTATCAGTTTGGGGATCGGGTTTCCCTTTAGTGGATGAGTTTTCCCACTTTGATCAGAGTCGTGATCCAGTCCTGCTATCTCGTGATACTTGTTACAGTGAGACTTGTTACAGTGATACTTTACTCGTGTGGGTCGCTCCCCACGAGTGGCACTCCGGAGTAGGCGATATATATATGGCCAGTGAGTGCCAGACATTATCTATGGCCAGTGAGAGCCAGACCTTGAGTATCGGTCAGTGAGTACCGATTTGTTAGCAGATACTTGAGACAGTTTGAGCAGGCAGTGCCAGTTTTTACTGGTCCATCGATTGGGTTTATTCAGGAGATACTTTTTGTTACACTCATGCCTGGGGGGCCGAGTGGAGTCTAGTAGCTGTGTTTAGACCAGTGCTAGTGTTGTTGGGAACCATTTGGGGATTGACGGTGGTCCCGAGGTTGTTGCGGGTTAGTCGACCGTTGTGCGAGAGGTTTGGTGATCTTGAGGCTATTCGTTCTGAGAGAGAGAGCGTGGATTCCGACTATAGCCTGCATGAGCCACTACTCGATAGCGAGTTAGTCCGTTTGGACGCCCTACGTAATTCCTGCCCGTCAGTGAGAGGTGGTTGTAGGTGGGTGCAGGTTTGACTGGACCCGGTGTGGCAGTCAGCTCGATTGGGTCGATTGAGCACCTCGTGTGCGAGTGTTGCATATCTTTATCAGAGTTTTCCCCTTTTGAGCATTTATATAGAGGCATGGTAGCTGTTGAGAGTCTCCAGCTTTCTTGTTTAGTTTTTACTGCATTAGTTATTTTATTGCCTCTAGAGGACTTGGTGGGCAGATCGTCGGGCCTGGTGGCGATACCCACTGAAAACTCCCTTTTTGGTGTAGTTCTCACACCCGTTGGGGGTCCCCCCCCCCCCCCCTTTTTGTCCCTTCTCTCCCTTGTTTTGCAGAGTCTTAGCGGGTGTTGCTGATTCTGCGGTTGCTGTTCGACGCAAGGGAGTCGCGAGCTAGATCCGTACCTATCTTTGGAGAATAGCGGTACCCCTTTCAGAGGAGATCGTCAGTACAGTCGGTAGATTAGTGTTTTTATTTTCTCTTTTGAGAGACTGATGTTGTGAGGTTATGTTTTGTATCGTGAGACTGTATACTGATGTATTTATTGAGGATACCTCCCTGTTGAGTTTTGATTTTGTATATGAGGATATTGTATGATTTCATTTTGGGAGTTGGACATTGTTGTATTATTTCCTGTTGTACAGTGATTGATTTTAGTTATACAGCAGATTTTCATTTACAACTCTGATATCTGTTAGCTGTAGTACTTATCTTGCAGGCAGGACGCTTCGCCTATGCGGGGTTTTGCATAGGTGGCAGATCTGTTGGCGAGCCGGGTCGCAGTTTCGACTCCGGGGCGTGACAGCGCCTGCCTGCGCGGGGGCCGCCACGTGGCGGGCCCCCATTGGCGCCCGCGCGGGCGTGGGGGGCGCGCACCCGTGTGGCGCGGTGTAACGCGCCCCGTGTGGCGCGCGGGCTGCGGCGCCCTCGTGGCACACAGGGACGCGCTCCACGTGGAGCAAGGGCGCGTGCCTGGACCGGGTGCGCGCGCCCCTGTGTGGTGGACCGCCACCCGGCGGTTCCCCATTGGGGGGAACCGTGGGGTGGGTCCATTGGACCACCCCTTTTGTTTCCCTCCTCCTCCTTCTCTTCTTCTTCTTCCTTCTCCCCCGCACCATTTCTCCTCCCTTTTTCTTCTTCTTCTCCAACCGAGTGCGAGAGGGAGTGAGGGAGGGATTTTCGTGGGGTGCGGCGGTGCGCCGTGGACCTCGTGAAGCGCGCGAGGTGTTCCAAAGAGACAGTTGGACGGCGCGACGCGGTCGGGGTAGGTCCCGCGTGTTGTTTTTACGGTGTTTTTAGCACAGTTTTGGGGCGTTCTTTTGGACATTGGATTGACCCCTTGTTCTTATCTGTGTTAGGGACCGTATTTTTACTGCTTCGTTTTGCGTGCGGACCCCGACGGCGTGCTCCGTTTTGCGTGCGGACTCCGTTTTGCGCGCGAATTTTGGCACGGTGCTTCGTTTTGCATGCGGACTCCGTTTTGCGCGTGGATTTTGGCACGGTGCACCGTTTTGCGTCCGGACTCCATTTTGCGCGCGGGTTTCGGCACCGTGCTCCATTTTGCGTGCGGACTCCGGCGGTGTGCACCGTTTTGCGTGCAACTTGTTGTACGAGCTCGGTTTGAGGCGTGCCTTTACACTCTTTGGATCTACGCGTCACAAGGATTACCGTCGTGTTTTCGGGAAATTTTCTGAGATTCGCCCGAAGGTATACTTCTTTCCCCTTTACTGTGCAGAGTATTACAGTTGTGTTTGTTGTGGACTTTCGCGCTCACCGTGTTGTGGAATTTGTAACTCGGCCTCCGGGACTCGGATTTTGACGTGCAGGTACTCGTTTCGAAGGTCTCGACGCGGCGATCGCGACAGTATGTTTGATAGATTTTTCTGAGTCCGTTCTGCAGGTGAAAATTGCACATCTTCGGGGCTGGTTTCAACAGATGGTGTATACTTGGATATTTTAGCATAAAGTGTAACTTTGGACCTTTTGTTGTACCCAGGAGGGTTCGCGAGTGTTTTTGGAACACTTCAAGGAGCCGAGGTGGCGCGACATGTACCGTGGATACGGGTTCAGCGTATTATGCGAGCAAGTGGCCACGCTCTTCACCGACCCCAGGTTTGCCTTGGATTGAACACTTCAGGTGGGTAAGCTTAATATCAGTAACTGTATAAGGCAATGATTATCTTATGGCAAATATAAGTGCACTTGTGGGGATGTCACCCCTCGATGATTGACAGCAGGCATATTTGATGTACAACCGATATCAGCGAAAGGTAAGCAAGGAAAGGCCTACTTGGGTGAGATTGGTATACCATAGTGGGAATACTTTAGCATGCTTTGCTAATATATGTTTCACCCACTTTTATCGTTTCTGAGGACAAAAGCATGCTTGTATGGACATATAGTTAGGCCATCTTTTATTGCTACACTACTTATTGGAACTTGACTTAGGAGAAACCATGCTTTTCCTTTCTCCTTCTTTGTTAGTCAGGTGGTCAGTGTTGCTCGGGTTCGAGCAGGGATCTGGGTAGTGTAGTCGGGACTTGGTGTCTGGGACAGGTTGGATTAGTTGTGGGGCTTTGCGGCAACCGCGGATATTGGGCGGTTGACCGGATATTTATTTATGCACCAGATTGGGTATCTGAATTCTCTAGTGGACAGAGTTTCCCCCTATTGAGTACTTTTGCATCCGATTGAGGTCGGGTCTTTCTTTAGTGGACAGAGTTTTCCACTTTGATCATAGTCTTGATCAAAGTCCTGCTATACAGAGATACTTTACTCGTTGGGTCGCTCTCCTCGAGTGCCACTCTTGAATTTCCGATCGGACGGTTTAGATGCCGATCTGTTACTTACTTTAGTTTCCGATCGGACGGTTTAGATGCCGATCTGTTACTTACTTTAGTTTCCGATCGGACGGTTTAGATACCGATCTGTTACTTACTTTAGTTTCCGATCGGACGGTTTAGATGCCGATCTGTTACTTACTTTGGGATGCGAGCCACGTGGGCCGATCCCGCGGTTTCGAGCCATGTGTGCAGATTCCGCTGAGCAGGCAATGCCAGTTTTACTGGTGGCACCAGATTGGGTTTATTA
Organism: Tillandsia leiboldiana; assembly: GCA_029204045.2. Taxonomy (NCBI): domain Eukaryota; kingdom Viridiplantae; phylum Streptophyta; class Magnoliopsida; order Poales; family Bromeliaceae; genus Tillandsia; species Tillandsia leiboldiana. The sequence continues at coordinate 8,873,220 of CM055066.1, forward strand.
CAGATATTCGCTTTATTGTTGCACTCGTGTCAGGGGGACCGAGTGAAGTCTAGTAGCTGTGTCTAGACCAGTGCTAGTGTTATCGGGAACCGGTTGGGGATCGACAGTTGTCCCAAGGTCATTGTGAGTTGGTGACCGTTGTACGAGAGGCATGGCAGGCATAGGCAGGCATAGGCAGGCATAGCAAGCATAGGCAGGCATGGCAGGCATAGCAGGCATGGCAGGCATAGGCAGGCATAGCAGGCATGGCAGGCATAGGCAGGCATAGGCAGGCATAGCAGGCATAGGCAGGCATGGCAGGCATAGCAGGCATGGCAGGCATAGGCAGGCATAGCAGGCATAGCAGGCATAGGCAGGCATGGCAGGCATAGCAGGCATAGGCAGGCATGGCAGGCATAGCAGGCATAGGCAGGCATGGCAGGCATAGCAGGCATAGGCAGGCATAGCAGGCATAGCAGGCATGGCAGGCATAGCAGGCATAGGCAGGCATGGCAGGCATAGCAGGCATAGAGGCATGATAGCTGTTGAGAGGCTCCAGCTTCCTTATTTCAGTCTTTACGGCTTTGGTTAGTTTTTGTCTCTTGAGGACTTGGTGGGCAGACCGTCGGTCCTAGCGGTGGTACCCACTAAGAACTCCCTTTTTGGTGTAGTTCTCACACCCTTTGGGGGGTTTTCCCCTTCTTTTTCCTTCCTCTCCTTTGTTTTGCAGAGTCTTAGCGGGTGTTGCTGATTCTGCGGTTGTTCATCGAGGCGAGGGAGTCGCGAGCTAGATCCCTACCCATGTTTGGAGAGTAGCGGTACCCCTTCAGAGGAGAGCTTCAGTAGATTAGTTGTTTTATTTCCTCTTTTGAGAGACTGTTGTAGTGAGGATGATATGTATTGAGAGCCTGTACACTGTTGTATTTATTGGAGATATCTCCCTGTTGAACTATGAGTTCTGTATCTGAGGGTTTTGTACGATTATCATTTTTGGGAGGTGGACATTGTTGCATCATTTCCAGTTGTACAGTGGTTGATTTTATTTTTACAGCAGTTTTATCTTATAGCTCGGAATTGGACGTGCAGGTACCCGTTTCGAAGGTCTCGACGCGAGGATCGCGACTGTATTTTTGTTGGATTTTTCGGAGTCCTCTCTACAGGTTAAAATATTGCTTCTTTGGGACTAAAGTTTCAATTTGAACAGCACCCTTGGAATATTGTATAAATTGTAGTATTGGACTATCTTTTGTATCCAGGAGTATTTATGGGAGTTTTTGGAACACTGCTAGGAGTCGAGGTTTGCGCGACATGTACCGTGGATACGGGTTCAGCGGATTATGCGTGCAAGTGGCCACACTCTTCACCGATCCCAGGTTTGCCTTGGATTGAGCTCTTCAGGTGGGTAAGCTTAATATTGATAAGATTGTTATGTTATGGTGAATGTAAGTGCACTTGTGGGGATGTCACCCCTCTATGACTGATAGCAGGCATATTTGATGTACAACCGATATGAGCGAGAGGTAAGCAAGGAATGGCCTACTTGTGTGAGATTGGTATATCATAGCAGGAATATTTTAGCATGCTTTGCTATTATATGTTTCACCCTCTTTTATCGTTTCTGAGGACAAAAACATGCTTGTACGGACATATAGTTAGGCCATCTTCTACTGCTGCACTACTTTTGGAACTTGACTTAGGAGAAACCATGTTATCCTTTTCTCCTTCTTTGTTAGTCAGGTGGTCAGTGTTGCTCGGGTTCGAGCAGGGGTCTGGGTAGTGTAGCCGGGACATTGGTGTCAGGGACGGGCTGTGTTGGATTGCGGTTGGCAGGGTTTGCGGTGACTGCGGACTTTGGGCGGTTGACCGGAGGTCGGCTATAGGACTTGATTATAGACGGCAGGGTATTGCGGCAACCGCGGATATTGGGCGGTTGACCGGATATTTATTTATGCACCATGTTACGGAATTTGAGTTGGCGTAGTTTCGTGAAAGTCTCAAGTCTTGAAGATTGAAGGTGAAGAAAGTTGGATCATTTAACTCAATCTCAAGAAAGAAGAATTCAAAAGGATCAGGTATGTTTAACTAAAGATTTTGTGTGATCCGAATACTTTTTGTAGTGTAGAAACACTTGGAAGAATCTTTCATTGCATAAAAATCAAAAACTGGACTTGGGACATGTTCAGGATCCGGATCAGGTTGTTCGATCCGGATCCCGAAGGTGGTTCGTTCATACACCAGTTCAATCCGGATCGTAGTCTCTTGATCCGGATCCCGAACAGTGAGTTTACCATTTTCCTTGAACGATCCGGATCATGCTTCGCAATCCGGATCCCGAACGTTGATGTTTGGTAAACTGTATGAACGATCCGGATCATGCACTTCGATCCGGATCCCGAACCTTCGTTTTTCTGGAACTGGCTGACTCGTTACGACGATCCGGATCCTAGCTAGTCCGATCCGGATCGCCGTCCGTAAAATTTCCAGAAATGTTAGGTTTTTGATTCTTATCTCCTTCCTAGGGTTTCTAACCTATAAATACACCCTATGACTCTTTTTCTAGGGTGAATCCACTGTGAATCGAAATAGCCGTCATTTTCATATATCATCTTTTACGGCTATAGATCCACATATAGAGAAGAAAGGAAATCATTAGAGAATACTCTATGTTTCTTCATCTATATTGATTAGTTTGATTCTAGGTTTTCATACTCACATCTCGAGTTGAATCAAACTAATGAATACTTAGATGGTATTTCCGATCTATCTTTGATCTAAGTATTCGGCGGATCATCACCACCCAAAACAACGATTTACCCCAAAAATCGGCGCTTGGATTCGCGTGTCCTTGTGGATTCAAGGTTCAACCACTCTCGTGGATTCGGAGCGAGGCACGTTCGTGGATTCGAAGGGTGCTATTGGGTGAAGACCGTGGATTCGGTCGGACGTCGTGGATTCGACGTTGGACGCCGTGGATTCGGCGTTGGGCGCAGATCGTGGATTCGTGAAGCGTCGCGGAGCGAGCGGAGAAGATCCTCTAGGAGCGTATGGAAAAGGTTGAGTCGTAAGTGTGTACGGTAAATCACCTTGTACGTGTTTTAATTCTAGTGGATTTCTGCCGTGTTATCGGTCCCGTGGTTTTTTACTCCGGTGATGGAGTTTTCCACGTAAAAATCTTGCGTATTATTTTTATTTCCGCATTGGGTTTTATCGCAACGATTTTTTCAGTGTTTATACGTTTACACCTATTCACCCCCCTCTAGGTATTTTTTTTCCCCTATTTAGATTCGTATTACATATAACCCAACAAGTGGTATCAGAGAGGGAATAGAGTTGTAAACAATGGTTGAAGGTGGAAACATCAACCGACCCCCATTCTTCGATGGAACTAATTATGCGTACTGGAAAGTACGGATGAAAGCCTTTTTAATTTCCATCGACGAACGGGTGTGGCAATCGATTGAATTAGGATGGTCTAATCCAACTGAATTTAATGGTGATGTTCGCACCTTAAAACCTAGGTCGAAATGGACCAAGGAAGAGTTAGATTCGTCTTCTTACAATGGCAAGGGAATTAATGCTATTTTTAATGCCTTATCTCAAACTGAATTCTCTCGCGTCTCGGCATGTGAGACTGTGAAAGAAATCTGGGATGTTCTTCAGGTTACACATGAGGGAACTAACCTCGTGAAGATTCAGAAACTGCAAATGCTTACGAGCAAGTTTGACTCTATCTTAATGGCAGAAAATGAATCTTTCACGGACTACTATACACGATTGCAAGACATCGTAAACTCATGTGCTAATCTGGGAGAGAAGATTCCAGAATTTAAGATTGTAAGAAAAATCTTAAGAACTCTTCCTGAACGATTTCGCCCAAAGGTTACTGCCATTGAAACTATTAAACACCCGGACGAAATACGTGTAGAAGAATTAGTTGGTTCATTACAAACTTATGAAATGACATTTACTACTAACAATTCTTCTGGAAAGGCATCCACTTCTAAGTCTTCAGGTTATGCATTGAAAACAACTAAGGAAGAAGACGCGGATACATCCTCCTCAGACGATGACGAGAACCTTTCTATGGAGGAATTTGAGAAGCAGCTCGCTCTCTTGACAAGGAAGTTTCGCCGCAACTTTCGAAGGGGTAATTCAAGCAAATCTCCATCCTTCGGAAAGTCGAACAAAGGCAAGGGTACTTCAGGATACAAGTCAAGAAAGCAAGAGAACTTCTCAAAGGATAAGAAAAGCTCAGAAGGACAACTACAATGCTTCAAATGTCGAGGCTACGGCCACATTGCAACGGAGTGTCCTAACAAGTATCCGGCAAAGAAGAAGGCGATGCAAGTCGTCACTTGGGATGACAACTCAACGTCAAATGAGTCGTCTTCGAGTGATGAAGAAAAGAGCTCCACCGCATTCCACGCGTCCGTATCTTCACCCTTCATGTGCTTTATGGCAAGTACATCTGAGTCGTTGTCCAACTCCACTGTTGAAAAGAATGCAACGGACAACGAATTGGATGATTCGGAAGGTGAAGAATTTGCTCTAGCCTATCACAGATCTTTACGGGATTTAAAGAAACCGGCTAAGCAAAACAAGGGGTTGAGAGGAAGATTGCAGGATCTCGAAGAAGAAGTAAAAAGGGTAACTTCTCTCTCGACCGATCTTGAAGTGGAAAGGGATAAACTGATAAAAGAAAATGTTTCCCTTCAAGAGTCCAATGAGCAACTCGAGAAGAACTATATAGATATGGTGAACAAAGCGAACTACTTCTTGAAGCTCTACGGCGAGGCCCGACGGGAAAAATTGGAAATGACAGAGACCATTTGCCAACTCAAGGATGACTTACAGCAATTTTCCTTAGGAAGGAGTAAGTTGGATAAACTTCTTGGTCTTGGTCAAACAAACAAGTTCGGCCTCGGATACAATCGAACTGAAGACAATTTTAGTTCGGTTGGGACAGTCTTTGTGCCTCAGTCGGTATCTCCTCCTCCGACACCGAAAATCATGACAACTAACGACAACAAACCTACTTCATCCTCTTCAGAATCGTCAAGCACAAAGGTATGTTTTCGTTGTAATTCTGCAGGGCACATTGGAAGAAATTGCAAGATTGGAGCTCAAAGATCAAATCAACCACATCTTGCAACTGCTACCAACAAGTTCACTCCATGGAACTCAAAGAAGGATTTTCCTAAAGAAAAGGACATTGGTAGTACTTCAAACAAGACGATGACAAAAGAAAAAGACCAATCTTGCAAGACGTCTTCATCAAGGAAAACTTCTCAACCACTGCCAACATACTCCAAAACTCAAAAGGTTTGGGTATGCAAAGGTGAAACTCCTCCTTGTCTTGAATCGTTCTTCGATTAAATCTTGTGTAGTTTATGTATACTACTTTCTTTTCTTCTTTTTCTTTTGGCCGACCCGTCAACCATCTTTGGGAGGTAAATGGTACATTTTTTTTTATTGGTTGATGATTTCTCTCGGTTTTCATGGGTAGCATTTTTGAAAGAGAAAGCTGATACGTTTGACTCTTTTCATGAGATTTGTCATCGTATTATGATTGAAAAGAATGAAAAGATCATTCGTGTTAGAAGTGATAGAGGTGGAGAATTCATAAATTCAAGATTCATTGATTTTTGCACTTCAAATGGAATCAAACATGAATTCTCGGCACCCTATACACCTCAGCAGAATGGTGTTGTTGAGCGCAAGAACAGGGTTGTTCAAGAGATGGCGCGTGTGATGCTTCATAGCCGGAATTTACCGTTACATTTTTGGGCTGAAGCTGTGAACACCGCTGTCTATGTCATTAATAGAGTTTACTTGCGCCCAGGAACTTTAAATACACCATATGAGCTGTGGTTTAGTAGAAAACCCAATATCAAATATTTTCGTGTCTTCGGGAGTCGATGTTACATTTTACGTGACCGTGAAAATCTTGGAAAGTTCGACTCTCGAAGTGATGAAGGGATCTTTCTGGGTTATTCTACGAATAGCAGAGCATATCGAGTATTTAACATTGAATCTAAGACGATCGTAGAATCTATAAATGTTAAAGTAGATGAAGCTTTTCACTTTGAAACTGGAAAATCTACCCTCGATATCTCTCTAGATGATGATTCTCCTGCTAGTGCATCTTCTCATAATAATACTTCCAATATTAATGATGCATCTAATGGTTCTTCTAGTTTATCTGATGTGCAGGAATCATCTCATATATCTCCGAGTACTCCGTTTCAACAAACGTTACGAATCTCCAAGGATCATCCGGAATCGAATATTATTGGAGATCCACAAGAAGGAGTCAGAACTCGGAGGCAGTTGGTTTGTGGATTCGCTTGCTACGTATCTTTAATCGAACCAAAGAACATAGATGAAGCTCTTCAGGATGACTACTGGATTAAAGCAATGCAGGAAGAGCTCCATCAATTGAGTGAAACAAGTCTGGGAATTAACGAAGCCTCCAAAGCAACACAATGTGATAGGTACTAAATGGATCTTCAAAAACAAGAAGAATGAGGATGGTACTATCATCAGGAATAAGGCACGATTAGTTGCTCCAGGCTACTCTCAAGTAGAAGGTATAGACTTTGACGAAACATTCGCCCCTGTAGCTAGACTCGAGTCCATTCGTATACTGTTTGCTATTGCTTGTCATTTTAAAATCAAATTATTCAAATGGACGTTAAGAGCGCATTTCTAAATGTGTTTTTAAATGAGGAAGTTTATGTGGCTCAACCGAAAGGTTTTGTAGATCATAAACAACCTAACCATGTTTTTCGTTTGAAAAAAGGCTCTTTACGGTCTAAAACAAGCACCGCGAGCATGGTACGAAAGGTTAACAAAGCACCTTTGGAGAAGGGCTATACTCGAGGGGGAGCTGATAGGACTCTCTTTGTGAAGCATTATCAAAACAATTTCATTGTAGCACAAATATATGTCGATGACATAGTATTTGGCGCAACAAGAGATAACGATGCTTCTAAATTCGCGGAGACCATGGAAAGCGAATTTGAGATGTCCATGATGGGCGAATTGACTTATTTCCTTGGATTGCAAATTAAACAAAATGATGAAGGTATTCACTTGAGTCAATCCAAGTATGCAATGGAGTTGGTCAAAAAGTTTGATCTAGAAAATTGTAAAGATTTTCCGACTCCAATGGGAACTAGCCACAAGGGACTGGGAAGTGAATCACATAGTGAGAATGTAGACGAGAAATTGTATCGAAGTATGATTGGAAAGTCTACTTTACCTCACGGCTAGTCGCCCGGATATATCTTTTGGTGTTGGGATTTGCGCGAGATATCAATCAGCACCAAAGGAGGTTCACCTGAAAGCGGTGAAAAGGATCATCCGGTATATCAAAGGATCAATTAATTTCGGAATTTGGTATCCTATGGGAACAAGTTTGGATATTGTTGGATACTCAGATGCCGATTGGGCAGGATCAGTGGATGATCGGAAAAGCACGAGTGGTGCATGCTTCTATCTTGGCCATTGCCTTGTTGCATGGCACAGTAAAAAGCAGAACTGCATAGCACTCTCGACTGCCGAAGCGGAATACATTTCAGCTGGAAGTTGGTCAACTCAACTCATTTGGATGAAAAGCATATTGAGCGACTTCCGCATTTCAGCATCTTCGGTAACAATACTTTGTGACAACACTAGTGCTATTAACATTTCTAAAAACCCTATGTTGCACTCTAGAACAAAACATATTGAACTTAGATATCATTTCCTTAGAGAGCTAGTTGAATCAAATACTCTTCAACTTTCATATATTTCAACTGAGGATCAATTAGCTGACATTCTAACAAAACCTTTGGATCAAAAACGTTTTATTCATTTACGAAAAGCAATTGGGATGCTTTCCTTGAAGTAATCTTCTTTTGAAATTCCTTGCTTAGGATAGGTTTTGTATTTGTTTTTGTTTTGTTCATTATCTATGTTTGTACATAGGACATTAATTGAGCATAGATCATAATTGACTTTAATTGCATCTTTTCGCACATTTAGAAATTTATTATGCTTTTGCCATCATAATATTTCACTGTTGCAATGATCATTTATGTTAATTAAATCATCTTCTAAAGTGATCAAAGTCAATTTCTCTCTCTCTATGATCTCTTGGTATAGTCATTATCTTATTTGACTGTTTAGTCGAGTATGAAATCGAGATCAATATTTGGTTGAATACTTTATATCTTAAATAATTGATAGCCAATTGAGGGGGAGTCATAGAAAAGGTAAAATGCTCAAAAGATGTGGAAA
>CM055066.1:8881581-8981920 GCA_029204045.2 Tillandsia leiboldiana
GGTTACGGAATTTGAGTTGGCGTAGTTTCGTGTGAAAGTCTCAAGTCTTGAAGATTGAAGGTGAAGAAAGTTGGATCATTTAACTCAATCTCAAGAAAGAAGAATTCAAAAGGATCAGGTATGTTTAACTAAAGATTTGTGTGATCCGAATACTTCTTGTAGTGTAGAAACACTTGGAAGAATCTTTCATTGCATAAAAATCAAAAACTGGACTTGGACATGTTCAGGATCCGGATCAGGTGTTCGATCCGGATCCCGAAGGTGGTTCGTTCATACACCAGTTCAATCCGGATCGTAGTCTCTTGATCCGGATCCCGAACAGTTGAGTTTACCATCTTCCTTGAACGATCCGGATCAGGCTTCGCAATCCGGATCCCGAACGTTGATGTTTGGTGAACTGTATGAACGATCCGGATCAAGCACTCGATCCGGATCCCGAACCTTCGTTTTTCTGGAATTGGCTGACTCGTTACGACGATCCGGATCCAGCTATCCGATCCGGATCGCCGTCCGTAAAATTTCCAGAAATGTTAGGTTTTTGATTCTTATCTCCTTCCTAGGGTTTCTAACCTATAAATAGACCCTATGACTCTTTTTAGGGTGAATCCACAATCCAAATAGCCGTCATTTTCATATATCATCTTATACGGCTATAGATCCACATATAGAGAAGAAAGGAAATCATTAGAGAATACTCTATGTTCTTCTATATTGATTAGTTTGATTCTAGGTTTTCATACTCACATCTTGAGTTGAATCAAACTAATGAATACTTAGATGGTATTTCCGATCTATCTTTGATCTAAGTATTCGGCGGATCATCACCACCCAAAACAACGATTACCCCAAAATCGGCGCGTGGATTCGCGTGTCCTTGTGGATTCAAGGTTCAACCGCTCTCGTGGATTCGGAGCGAGGCACGTTCGTGGATTCGAAGGGTGCTATTGGGTGAAGACCGTGGATTCGGTCGGACGTCGTGGATTCGACGTTGGACGCCGTGGATTCGGCGTTGGGCGCAGATCGTGGATTCGAGAAGCGTCGCGGAGCGAGCGGAGAAGATCCTCTAGGAGCGTATGGAAAAGGTTGAGTCGTAAGTGTGTACGGTAAATCACCTTGTACGTGTTTTAATTCTAGTGGATTTCTGCCGTGTTATCGGTCCCGTGGTTTTTTACTCCGGTGATGGAGTTTTCCACGTAAAAATCTTGCGTATTATTTTTATTCCGCATTGGGTTTTATCGCAACGATTTTTGAGTGTTTATACGTTTACACCTATTCACCCCCTCTAGGTGTTTTTTCCCCTATTTAGATCATTATTACATATAACCCAACAAGTGGTATCAGAGAGGGAATAGGGTTGTAAACAATGGTTGAAGGTGGAAACATCAACCGACCCCCGTTCTTCGATGGAACAAATTATGCGTACTGGAAAGTACGGATGAAAGCCTTTTAATTTCCATCGACGAAACGGGTGTGGCAATCAATTGAATTAGGATGGTCTAATCCAACTGAATTTATTGGTGATGTTCGCACCTTAAAACCTAGGTCGAAATGGACCAAGGAAGAGTTAGATTCATCTTCTTACAATGGCAAGGGAATTAATGCTATTTTTAATGCCTTATCTCAAACTGAATTCTCTCGCGTCTCGGCATGTGAGACTGCGAAAGAAATCTGGGATGTTCTTCAGGTTACACATGAGGGAACTAACCTCGTGAAGATTCAGAAACTGCAAATGCTTACGAGCAAGTTTGACTCTATCTTAATGGCAGAAAATGAATCTTTCACGGACTACTATACACGATTGCAAGACATCGTAAACTCATGTGCTAATCTGGGAGAGAAGATTCCAGAATTTAAGATTGTAAGAAAAATCTTAAGAACTCTTCCTGAACGATTTCGCCCAAAGGTTACTGCCATTGAAACTATTAAACACCCGGACGAAATACGTGTAGAAGATTAGTTGGTTCATTACAAACTTATGAAATGACATTTACTACTAACAATTCTTCTGGAAAGGCATCCACTTCTAAGTCTTCAGGTTATGCGTTGAAAACAACTAAGGAAGAAGACGCGGATACATCCTCCTCAGACGATGACGAGAACCTTTCTATGGAGGAATTTGAGAAGCAGCTCGCTCTCTTGACAAGGAAGTTTCGCCGCAACTTTCGAAGGGGTAATTCAAGCAAATCCATCCTTCGGAAAGTCGAACAAAGGCAAGGGTACTTCAAGTCAACAAGAAGAAAGCAAGAGAACTTCTCAAAGGATAAAAAAGTTCAGAAGGACAACTACAATGCTTCAAATGTCGAGGCTACGGCCACATTGCAACGGAGTGTCCTAACAAGTATCCGGACAAAGAAGAAGGCGATGCAAGTCGTCACTTGGGATGACAACTCAACGTCAAATGAGTCGTCTTCGAGTGATTGAAGAAAAGAGCTCCACCGCATTCCACGCGTCCGTACTCTTCACCCCTTCATGTGCTTTATGGCAAGTACATCTGAGTCGTTGTCCAACTCCACTGTTGAAAAGAATGCAACGGACAACGAATTGGATGATTCGGAAGGTGAAGAATTTGCTCTAGCCTATCACAGATCTTTACGGGATTTAAAGAAACCGGCTAAGCAAAACAAGGGGTTGAGAGGAAGATTGCAGGATCTCGAAGAAGAAGTAAAAAGGGTAACTTCTCTCTCGACCGATCTTGAAGTGGAAAGGGATAAACTGATAAAGAAAATGTTTCCCTTCAAGAGTCCAATGAGCAACTCGAGAAGAACTATATAGATATGGTGAACAAAGCGAACTACTTCTTGAAGCTCTACGGCGAGGCCCGACGGGAAAAATTGGAAATGACAGAGACCATTTGCCACTCAAGGATGACTTACAGCAATTTTCCTTAGGAAGGAGTAAGTTGGATAAACTTCTTGGTCTTGGTCAAACAAACAAGTTCGGCCTCGGGATACAATCGAACTGAAGACAATTTTAGTTCGGTTGGGACAGTCTTTGTGCCTCAGTCGGTATCTCCTCCTCCGACACCGAAAATCATGACAACTAACGACAACAAACCTACTTCATCCTCTTCAGAATCGTCAAGCACAAAGGTATGTTTTCGTTGTAATTCTGCAGGGCACATTGGAAGAAATTGCAAGATTGGAGCTCAAAGATCAAATCAACCACATCTTGCAACTGCTACCAACAAGTTCACTCCATGGAACTCAAAGAAGGATTTTCCTAAAGAAAAGGACATTGGTAGTACTTCAAACAAGACGATGACAAAAGAAAAAGACCAATCTTGCAAGACGTCTTCATCAAGGAAAACTTCTCAACCACTGCCAACATACTCCAAAACTCAAAGGTTTGGGTATGCAAAGGTGAAACTCCTCCTTGTCTTGAATCGTTCTTCGATTAAATCTTGTGTAGTTTATGTATACTACTTTCTTTTCTTCTTTTTCTTTTGGCCGACCCGTCAACCATCTTTGGGAGGTAAATGGTACATTTTTTTTTATTGGTTGATGATTTCTCTCGGTTTTCATGGGTAGCATTTTTGAAAGAGAAAGCTGATACGTTTGACTCTTTTCATGAGATTTGTCATCGTATTATGATTGAAAAGAATGAAAAGATCATTCGTGTTAGAAGTGATAGAGGTGGAGAATTCATAAATTCAAGATTCATTGATTTTTGCACTTCAAATGGAATCAAACATGAATTCTCGGCACCCTATACACCTCAGCAGAATGGTGTTGTTGAGCGCAAGAACAGGGTTGTTCAAGAGATGGCGCGTGTGATGCTTCATAGCCGGAATTTACCGTTACATTTTTGGGCTGAAGCTGTGAACACCGCTGTCTATGTCATTAATAGAGTTTACTTGCGCCCAGGAACTTTAAATACACCATATGAGCTGTGGTTTAGTAGAAAACCCAATATCAATATTTTCGTGTCTTCGGGAGTCGATGTTACATTTTACGTGACCGTGAAAATCTTGGAAAGTTCGACTCTCGAAGTGATGAAGGGATCTTTCTGGGTTATTCTACGAATAGCAGAGCATATCGAGTATTTAACATTGAATCTAAGACGATCGTAGAATCTATAAATGTTAAAGTAGATGAAGCTTTTCACTTTGAAACTGGAAAATCTACCCTCGATATCTCTCTAGATGATGATTCTCCTGCTAGTGCATCTTCTCATAATAATACTTCCAATATTAATGATGCATCTAATGGTTCTTCTAGTTTATCTGATGTGCAGGAATCATCTCATATATCTCCGAGTACTCCGTTTCAACAAACGTTACGAATCTCCAAGGATCATCCGGAATCGAATATTATTGGAGATCCACAAGAAGGAGTCAGAACTCGGAGGCAGTTGGTTTGTGGATTCGCTTGCTACGTATCTTTAATCGAACCAAAGAACATAGATGAAGCTCTTCAGGATGACTACTGGATTAAAGCAATGCAGGAAGAGCTCCATCAATTTGAGTGAAACAAGTCTGGGAATTAACGAAGCCTCCAAAGCAACACAATGTGATAGGTACTAAATGGATCTTCAAAAACAAGAAGAATGAGGATGGTACTATCATCAGGAATAAGGCACGATTAGTTGCTCCAGGCTACTCTCAAGTAGAAGGTATAGACTTTGACGAAACATTCGCCCCTGTAGCTAGACTCGAGTCCATTCGTATACTGTTTGCTATTGCTTGTCATTTTAAAATCAAATTATTTCAAATGGACGTTAAGAGCGCATTTCTAAATGGGTTTTTAAATGAGGAAGTTTATGTGGCTCAACCGAAAGGTTTTGTAGATCATAAACAACCTAACCATGTTTTTCGTTTGAAAAAAGGCTCTTTACGGTCTAAAACAAGCACCGCGAGCATGGTACGAAGGTTAACAAAGCACCTTTTGGAGAAGGGCTATACTCGAGGGGGAGCTGATAGGACTCTCTTTGTGAAGCATTATCAAAACAATTTCATTGTAGCACAAATATATGTCGATGACATAGTATTTGGCGCAACAAGAGATAACGATGCTTCTAAATTCGCGGAGACCATGGAAAGCGAATTTGAGATGTCCATGATGGGCGAATTGACTTATTTCCTTGGATTGCAAATTAAACAAAATGATGAAGGTATTCACTTGAGTCAATCCAAGTATGCAATGGAGTTGGTCAAAAAGTTTGATCTAGAAAATTGTAAAGATTTTCCGACTCCAATGGGAACTAGCCACAAGGGACTTGGAAGTGAATCACATAGTGAGAATGTAGACGAGAAATTGTATCGAAGTATGATTGGAAGTCTACTTTACCTCACGGCTAGTCGCCCGGATATATCTTTTGGTGTTGGGATTTGCGCGAGATATCAATCAGCACCAAAGGAGGTTCACCTGAAAGCGGTGAAAAGGATCATCCGGTATATCAAAGGATCAATTAATTTCGGAATTTGGTATCCTATGGGAACAAGTTTGGATATTGTTGGATACTCAGATGCCGATTGGGCAGGATCAGTGGATGATCGGAAAAGCACGAGTGGTGCATGCTTCTATCTTGGCCATTGCCTTGTTGCATGGCACAGTAAAAAGCAGAACTGCATAGCACTCTCGACTGCCGAAGCGGAATACATTTCAGCTGGAAGTTGGTCAACTCAACTCATTTGGATGAAAAGCATATTGAGCGACTTCCGCATTTCAGCATCTTCGGTAACAATACTTTGTGACAACACTAGTGCTATTAACATTTCTAAAAACCCTATGTTGCACTCTAGAACAAAACATATTGAACTTAGATATCATTTCCTTAGAGAGCTAGTTGAATCAAATACTCTTCAACTTTCATATATTTCAACTGAGGATCAATTAGCTGACATTCTAACAAAACCTTTGGATCAAAAACGTTTTATTCATTTACGAAAAGCAATTGGGATGCTTTCCTTGAAGTAATCTTCTTTTTGAAATCCTTGCTTAGGATAGGTTTTGTATTTGTTTTTGTTTTGTTCATTATCTATGTTTGTACATAGGACATTAATTGAGCATAGATCATAATTGACTTTAATTGCATCTTTTCGCACATTTAGAAATTTATTATGCTTTTGCCATCATAATATTTCACTGTTGCAATGATCATTTATGTTAATTAAATCATCTTCTAAAGTGATCAAAGTCAATTTCTCTCTCTCTATGATCTCTTGGTATAGTCATTATCTTATTTGACTGTTTAGTCGAGTATGAAATCGAGATCAATATTTGGTTGAATACTTTATATCTTAAATAATTGATAGCCAATTGAGGGGGAGTCATAGAAAAGGTAAAATGCTCAAAAGATGTGGAAAGAGTTACATCCCAATGAGGAGTGTGAAAACTACCACCACATGGAGGAAAGAGCTACCACCTCGGTCGTCCGAGTATTGTGTGCAGCTACCACATGTATACCAAGCATGGTTGTTCAAATTTTTGATTAAGTAAAATGCATGTTGAAATACTTGACTCTGTCAAATTTCAAGGTTGGTATAAGGTGGGTTTTTAATGAAAGATGCTCAAAGAGCCACTCTCTTCAACAGATTGTCTAGATACATTATCTACTATATTTGGGATTTCAAACATCTATTGATCTTTGTATTTCATTTTCTTTACTGAATTGATGATTTGATAAAGGCATTACTCATAAGATCAAGTTAGATGTGATTGAAGGTGTTCAACTTTAAGGGATTTAATTCTTGTAAATTTTCGTTTCATTTTTGGATATTATTGATAGGTTTGGCATAATCTAATTCTTGTTGTATGAAACGATGATTTTTGTTTAAAGTTGATACACATTTGTGCTTACAATCTTTTTCTGGTTTTTCTTGAATTTCTCTGAAATTTTCTAAAGAAAAAGTTGGGGCCGATCCGGATCGGGCTAGGTGATCCGGATCCCGAACGCAGGAATTCTTCTGCGGGCTGACGATCCGGATTGTATCTGCCGATCCGGATCCCGAACGCAGTTTCTTACTGCGGGTAGCCGATCCGGATCGCAGTTATGAACTGATCCGGATCGCGGCTAGGTTTTATAAGGAACGAAAGGGGTTTTTGATTTCTTTACTCCAATCTTTTGTTCCAAAGTTTCCAGAGCCTCTCTCTCTAGATTTCATCCTTCCTGGAAGCTTTCAAACTCAGGTCCTTCAACTCCAAGTAAGTTTTATTGATCAAAATCTCGGTTTTTCACCGTTTTTCTCTTTTTCTCCTCAAACGTGATGAATTTCTTGGATCAACTTTGTTTGTGGATGGTTTTTGATCAAATTTCTTTTGAAATAAGAACTGTGGGTAGATTAGTTTTGATTATATGCTAGATATTCTCCTGATTAACGGATTTTTAGGCTTCGATTTCTAAAATTTCAGTTTTAGGGCATATAATAAGGATTTTCGAAAATCATGCAATTGATCTATTTTTAAAAGTCCTTTTGCAAAACTAATTTGATTCTTAGTCTCTCTGCATGATAATGATTCTTTGGATACAATTTTTTTTAATTTTTGAAAACTAAGAATTTTTGTGCTCTTGAGTTGGTTTTCACAGGACACCTTCTTAACTCAAGCACTTTGCTCAATGGCACTCTCTTGGTTAATCCTTCTCCTGGTCACAATGGTGCACAAGAGTACGTCTGTAAAAGAGGAACCGGATGTTTCGACAGAAGATAAGACAACCGAAGGCAGGGAGGACAGCTCAGAGTACGATACGGAAGAATGGGATGAATTCTTCAAAGATGTTCAACAGAAGATTGATGAGGAAAACAGGAAATCTGTCAAAGGCAAAAGGCTTATGAAATCTGCATCAACAACTAAGCAATATACAAGACGAAAGAATGTCCTAAGAAGTGAAAGTTTTCATAGTAGGCCTCTTACTAGAGCTCGCTCACTCTCTGGGGTTCTACAAACTGAATCTCCATGGGTTACGGGATTGGATGCACCATCTGCTTCTAGACAGCATCCATCACACTCGAAAAGACAGGATACAGACGCTGCTGTATTGGAATCGCTTCGCCAGGAACAACAAAGACTCTCTGCTGCACAAGAGAGGATATCGAAAGAACTTCAGCAAATTTCCTCTGAACACAAGAAGATCAAGAAGAAGTGTTCAACTATCTCGACAATGCTTAAAGGGATTTTGAGCAAGCTGAGTTGTACCAGCTCCGACTCCTCCGACTGAACTGCACCTTCCTTTTTTTCTTTTTGTGCAGGATTTTGATTTTAGGATTTAGTTTTATACTTACTTTAGCTTAGTTCTCAGGTTTTACGTTTTATTGGAACTTTTTCACTCTCCTAACATTTCGTGGTCTTAACTACATTTTGGCTTTGTTTTGTGACAAAAAGGGGGAGAGAGTTAGAGAGAACTTTGAACAATGAATGATGGTATGAATGATGAAATATCAAGGTAAGTATGATCTCTACGATGAATGATGAAACATCAAGGTAAGTATGATCTCAACTTCAACTTTTGGTTTTCATCTTGTGATTGTTTGCATGTCTCGACTAACTATTCGACTAACTATTTGGGCATGTAATATAACTAACAAGTTGATGTTGGACTAACATTTTGTGACATTTGGTTTTTAGTTGCATAGAAGATATGTTGGTTTTTGACTATGATTCTCTTACATATCTGAATTCTCAAATGTCATGATGATTAGATAAACTCTATCTCTGTACTAGGTTTTATATGCTAAATATTCTTGAGGTATCTAACGATCTCTTTTTGTCAAGAATGATTTCTTTGTGCAGAGAGTACAGATGTCTAAGTCTAGAGTCTGTTTTAGGAGTTTATCTCATGTTTTTAAATTTTTGGATCTCCATTGTAAATTTTTGTTGTATGGTGATAGCAACAAAAATATCTTTTTGAATTTTCTTTAGTGGATCTTTGTTTTGTCACGAAACCGCCAAAGGGGGAGATTGTTACGGAATTTGAGTTGGCGTAGTTTCGTGAAAGTCTCAAGTCTTGAAGATTGAAGGTGAAGAAAGTTGGATCATTTAACTCAATCTCAAGAAAGAAGAATTCAAAAGGATCAGGTATGTTTAACTAAAGATTTTGTGTGATCCGAATACTTTTTGTAGTGTAGAAACACTTGGAAGAATCTTTCATTGCATAAAAATCAAAAACTGGACTTGGGACATGTTTAGGATCCGGATCAGGTTGTTCGATCCGGATCCCGAAGGTGGTTCGTTCATACACCAGTTCAATCCGGATCGTAGTCTCTTGATCCGGATCCCGAACAGTGAGTTTACCATTTTCCTTGAACGATCCGGATCATGCTTCGCAATCCGGATCCCGAACGTTGATGTTTGGTAAACTGTATGAACGATCCGGATCATGCACTTCGATCCGGATCCCGAACCTTCGTTTTTCTGGAACTGGCTGACTCGTTACGACGATCCGGATCCTAGCTAGTCCGATCCGGATCGCCGTCCGTAAAATTTCCAGAAATGTTAGGTTTTTGATTCTTATCTCCTTCCTAGGGTTTCTAACCTATAAATACACCCTATGACTCTTTTTCTAGGGTGAATCCACTGTGAATCGAAATAGCCGTCATTTTCATATATCATCTTTTACGGCTATAGATCCACATATAGAGAAGAAAGGAAATCATTAGAGAATACTCTATGTTTCTTCATCTATATTGATTAGTTTGATTCTAGGTTTTCATACTCACATCTCGAGTTGAATCAAACTAATGAATACTTAGATGGTATTTCCGATCTATCTTTGATCTAAGTATTCGGCGGATCATCACCACCCAAAACAACGATTTACCCCAAAAATCGGCGCGTGGATTCGCGTGTCCTTGTGGATTCAAGGTTCAACCGCTCTCGTGGATTCAGAGCGAGGCACGTTCGTGGATTCGAAGGGTGCTATTGGGTGAAGACCGTGGATTCGGTCGGACGTCGTGGATTCGACGTTGGACGCCGTGGATTCGGCGTTGGGCGCAGATCGTGGATTCGTGAAGCGTCGCGGAGCGAGCGGAGAAGATCCTCTAGGAGCGTATGGAAAAGGTTGAGTCGTAAGTGTGTACGGTAAATCACCTTGTACGTGTTTTAATTCTAGTGGATTTCTGCCGTGTTATCGGTCCCGTGGTTTTTTACTCCGGTGATGGAGTTTTCCACGTAAAAATCTTGTGTATTATTTTTATTTCCGCATTGGGTTTTATCGCAACGATTTTTTGAGTGTTTATACGTTTACACCTATTCACCCCCCTCTAGGTGTTTTTTTTCCCCTATTTAGATCCGTATTACATATAACCCAACACACCAGATTGGGTATCTGATTTCTCTAGTGGACAGAGTTTCCCACTATTTGAATATTTTTACATCTGATTGAGGACCGAGGCTTCTTTAGTTGTTGGGCTTTCCCGCTTTGATCAGAGTCATGATCCGGTCCTGCTGATTTATACTTCTGTTACTAGTTACTGAGATACTTTACTCGTGTGGGTCGCTCCCCTCGAGTGCCACTCCGTAGTGTGCGATCGGACGGTTAGAGTGGCCGATCTGTTACTTACTTTGAGTCCTTGAGACTCCTATCCCTTATCGGTGTTATGCATTGGCCAACATACCCGATTTGTCAGGCATAGCAGGCAGTACCAGTTTTACTGGTGGCACCAGATTGAGGTCGTTACAGGCATTTACTTTATTGTTGCACTCGTGTCAAGGGGACCGAGTGAAGTCTAGTAGCTGTGTTTAGACCAGTGCTAGTGTTGTCGGGAACTGCTTGGGGATTGACGGTAGTCCCGAGGTCATTGTGAGTTAGTCGACCGTTATGCGAGAGGTTTGGTGATCTTGAGGCTATCTGTTCTGAGAGAGAGAGAGTGGATTTTGACTATAGCCTGCATGAGCCACTACTCGATAGCGGGTTAGTCCGTTTGGACGCCCTACGTAATTCCTGCCCGTCAGTGGGAGGTGGTCGTAGGTGGGGCGCAGGTTTGACTGGACCAGATGTGGCAGTCAGCTCGATTGGGTCGATTGTGCACTTCATGTGCTAGTGGTTGCATACCATACTTTGATTCTCCCCTCTTGAGCATTTAGATGGAGGCTTGGTAGCTGTTAGGTGACATCAGCATTCTTGTTCAGTTCCCACTTCTTTGGTTATTTTATGTCTCTTTAGGACTTGGTGGGCAGACCATCGGGTCTGGCGGTGGTACCTACTGAGAACTCCCTTTTTGGTGTAGTTCTCACACCCTTTGGGGGTTTTCCCCCACTTTTTTTCTTCCTCTCCTTTGTTTTGCAGAGTCTTAGCGGGTGTTGCTGATTCTGTGGTTGTTGATCGAGGCGAGGGAATCGCGTGCTAGATCCCTACCCGTCGTTGGAGAGTAGCGGTACCCCTTCAGAGGAGAGCTTCTGTAGATTAGCTATTTTATTTTCCTCTTTTGAGAGACTGATGTAGTGAGGATTTTATTTGTATTGAGAGCCTGTACACTGTTGTATTTATTGGAGATACCTCCCTGTTGAGCTATGAGTTTTGTATCTGAGGATATTGTACGATTATCATTTTTGGGAGGTGGACATTGTGGTATTATTTTCCAGTTGTACAGTGATTGATTTTAGTTTTACAGCAGATTTTTATTTATAGCTCTGATATCTGTTTAGTTGTAGTACTTTTCTTGCAGGTAGGACGCTTCGCCTATGTAGGTTTGGCATAGGTGGCGGATCTGTTGGTGAGCCCGGGTCGCAGTTTCGACCCCGGGGCGTGACATCCGCCGCCTGCCCGAGCCCGCGCCGCCACGCTCCGCCGCTGCCCGCCGCCGCCGACGCTGCCCCCAGCAGCCGGAACAGTGCCTACTGCCTCAAAATTTGTGCACGGCATCCGGGCTCCGAAAAATACAAATAAATAGTCTATTTTCATCGTTTTCGCGCGCTGAATCCAAATCCGCTATCCGTTTTGCCAAATTCCAAATCTAAAATTTGTCGAAGGCATCCGGAAAGGTGTACTTTTGTCCAAACTTCGCGCTGAGTCCAATTTTAATATCCGTTTCGCGCGGAACCACTTCTAAACATCCGAAGGGGTCAACCGATTAACCACGTAATCCATGTTAAGCCCGAAGTCCACCACTTGTGTCCTATTGGTGCACCAACACCGCCGACACGCCACATAGGCCTCCAGAAGCTGCTGGTCACACTGTAGAAGCCCTGCAGAGATCCGGGTCACCACATGGACCACCCCAAGCTGCTGGTGAGGAAGGGGGCGCCCGAACTCGGGAGAGGCCGAGCAGGCGGGGAGCGGCGCGCGGCTCCCCACGCACACAGGCCCGCGCGGTTCGGTCCTCGCGTGCACTGGGCCCTGCGCGAGCGCGCTGGCCCGACCGGCTGGGCGCAGCTGCGGCTGCGGCGAGCGCCCGCCTCGGGCATGGAGCGTCCGGTGCTAGTCTCCCGCTCGCCTGTGCGAGCCCTAGGCGGCGACTCCCTCGCGCGGCGCGCGTGCAATGTCCATGGGCACGGCAGCTACAAGGAGGCGGCGCCCAGATCCAGCCCCTTCCCAGCTACGGCTTCGACGACGGCGCGACGTCGACCAGTGCTAAGGGAGGAGGAAGAGGGGAAACGAAGGCTTCTTCTTCGTGGCGGCTGTGGAGGAGAAAGAAGGGTGATTAGGGAATTAATTAGGGCTTATCAAGTCCTAATCCTAGCCCAAAGTATACCCCTCCTAACTCAACATTTGGAGTAATTCCGTTCACGTCCCCAAGAAAAATATCTCTCCCTTTAACTCCAAAAATTCTATTTTGAAATTTGAATTTTCGAAAAACCGTGTCCAACGCCTGTCCACCCCAACTCAATGGGTTTCACGAATACCAGAGAAGAAAAATCAAGTTTACAGTCCGCTTTTCTCGCAAAACGCGCAAATCCGGAAGATCTGGATATCATATTTGAAATCTGATCGCACCACCGTCTTCAGCTCGATGACGACATCCAAGTGACGATTTTCTTTCTTTGAAAATCTCATCGGATCACGGAATTAATCATTTTACAAAAAGAAACACCCTCACTAACGCTCCAGACTGTAAAAAAAATCAACTTAGATAAATTTTCTCATTTAGAGATTCAAATCCTGAAATTAAAGTTACAGATATTACATCACTCCCCCCTTATAAGAAGTTTCGTCCCCGAAACTTACTTACATCCCCTCAATCAGCTGTCGATAATGCTCCTGCATTCCTGATTCAAGCTCCTAGGTAGCTTCACGCTCCTCGTGATTCTTCCACAGGATCTTCACATAAGGGATGTTCCGATTCCTCAATTTCTTCACCTCGCATGCCAATATCCGCTCCGGGGCCTCCTCATAACTCAGATCCTCCCGCAACTGGATAGTCGTAGGCTGATCACATGGGACGGGTCTGAGATATACTTCCGAAGCATGGACACGTGAAACACACTGTGCACTCGGGCGAGACTTGAAGGAAGAGCCAACCTATAAGCCACCGGACCAACACGTTCCAGAATCTCTAACGGTTCAACAAACCGCGGACTGAGCTTGCTCCGCAAACCAAACCGTTTAATCCCTCTGGAAGGCGACACCTTGAGCAACACATGCTCACCGACCGAAAACTCTAGGTCACGCCGACGTCGATCCGTGTAGCTCTTCTGTCTTCTCTGTGCAGTCAGCAATCGCTGCCTTGCGATGCGTACCTTGGCTTCCGTTTCCTCCACTAAGTCTGGCCCAATCACCCGGCGTTCACCGACATCATCCCAGCAAATCGGGAACCGACATCGACGCCTAAACGGTGCCATCTCTATACTCGCCTGGTAACTATTGTTATAGGCGAATTCCACCAAAGGTGGGTACTTGAGCCACCCGTCGCCGTAATCCAAGACACAGGCGCGGAGCATGTCTTCCAGAGTCTGAATAACACGCTCAGATTGACCATCACTCTGTGGATGGAGAGCCGTCAGGAAGAGTCGCGAAGTCCCCCACTTTACCTTGCTCGACATCCGCCCGCACCTTCTACAAATACGGATCCGTCTGCTGTCTAACCAAAATCCGATCCAACAAAGTGGACTTTACCACTAAGGTCATCAACTGGGCAGTAGCCCCCGTGGGTATAACCTCCAACTCCAAAACAAACAAAAACGGTCAAACTGCCCTAGTTATGCCTCTATGCAACTACATGCTATATCTGTCTCTCAGTCCTAAAGATCACACACGGAATATTCGAAATCTTCTTAGAGCAATTTGAAAATCCTGATCCTCCAAACAGAAAAGTAATTAACTAACACTCGAGACGAAGCAGCAATCTACCTCCGAACTAAGGTGACAAGGAAATACTATCACACAGCATAAAAAGGGGACATAACATCCTATACCAGCGGACCAACACCCTGGGGTTACTAACCGTCCAATATACTGCGGACAAAAAAGAAAAAAAACCGGATCGCAAATCTGGACCACCCAACCCCAAATGTCGGCTAAACCAAAGGCATCAACCGCTCACCGACCCGAAACCCCAGGTCAAAGCCGGCACAAGTCCGCGTAATCAACAAAGCCCAACGAATAGAACAGGGACTTTGCCTAGCAATGCCAAATCCAATACAAGAGTTCTCCACAGCAAACAGCCAAATCACCGAACTCACACAGATGTCGACTCAAAGGATCGTGAACCGACACCAACGACTACATCACAACTCCCAAAGCCCAAAATCAAAGCTCGCCAAAGGCTACTAAAATAGGGCCTCTACCAAGGATAAAATAAAGAACTACTTCTTCGCTCAAATCCAAAATGACCTGGAGCATGCTCCTAAGGTCCGAAACAATAGGCTCAAACTAACCAACCTCGTTAGCTAGCTAACCACAAGCTAGAACGTGCCGTCGCCTTGCGACAAAAGAGGTTACCCGACGAAAACCAACCAGATTCAATTCGATCCTAGCAGGTACAAAGGGTTACCTACTTACATGCTAACCGCTGACACTTAGCTTCACTCACTAACACTTAATCATTGTGCTAAGTGTTACCCCACATAAGCCTGCATCTCATGGCAACTAAATATTCACTTAGAGTCTCCAGTCGAATAGGTGGCAAACCATCCCTTGGGATACAGAATCACTAAACCGGACAACGCCAAAAATCGATCCCAAACTCAATTGGTTCCAAAACTAAATGCTTCGGGGGTCAAATTCACCGCAACGATCAACAACAAGATCACGCTACCAACACAATTCACCCCTTTTGCATACCAATACCGCCACAACAGTCGACAAAATCCAATTATAGAGCACAGGGACCACATCAAGCCTAACGAACTCTAAGTCACAAAATCTCAAGTCCTCACTACCCAACAGGGGTCGAAAATTGGTTCATCTACAGACTTAACAACTTAGACTACTTCACCACCGGCATAACCACAGTGGCTGCCGCAGTCGTCATAGGAAAGGCTGTCGCGGCACCTACATACCAACTGAATCAGCACTGGCGACGACACCAGCTACAATATGGGCCACAACAGCAGCAACACTCGCGGCTACACCTGCATCCGTCCCGATGGTGGAGCCTAGCCAACCCCAGCTGCAGCCTATTGCTGCACCACATGCTGGATCAATCCGGCCAGTATGGCCACCCACTCCTACAGTCGTCGGACACGGTCTGCAACACCAGACGCCACAGTATCCGGGTATCGACCACTTCCGCCCATAGTGGAACGTCTTCTGCATGCAATATGCTGAAAACAGACAGGGTTAGAGCCAAGTTAGAAATAAACTGACTCGACTCGACCCGACTCAACTCCAATTGACTCACTAGGAGTCAAGACCAAACCAACCCCGCACACTCACGTGCCTAAATACCTTAGGTCTTTCTAGGTCAACCTAACCTGTGGTTCAGTTTTAAAACCTGCGAGTGAAATTGGGGTTGTAACCTCTCTGATACCATCTTAATCTGTCACGACCCGGGGTTCTTTTTATAAATACCTTTTAAGGAAAACAGCGGAAAATCGTAGAGTTTTTTTTTCTTTTTAGACACCCCAAGACGCGTACAGACCCGCCACAAATACAGATAACCCTCTGTTCACACGGACAGAACCTCCCCTGTATTTGTATGGCGTCACACACAGTACAGTTTCACAACCACCAATTCCACCTCACACGCACACCACATTCACACAAGATGGACATATAGCTAAATGATCCTTAAGCATGATGCTTTAATGCTCTACAATGTCCTTACCGCAGATGATGCATATGCACAGGTTATCAAGCATTCCTATCCTTTTGAAAGCGTTCCCCACACGGAAACCTTATTTGAAATCTACGAGTGAAATGAAAATCCAAAAATCTTTTTAAAACGGTTTCCCACACGGAAACATAATCTTTTGAAAATCGGCTACCACGAGGAGTAGAAAACGTTTTGCATAAAACCACGAGATCATAGTAACAAGAATCCACTGTTAGTCCATCCAATTGTTAAACCAATCACACAACCAGACATAAACTGAACCACCACAACTCTAAACCCATCGACAAGTAAAAGTAGGGTAAAAAGGAATACTGAACAAAATCTCGGGACTGCTAAGCTCTCTAGCTATGTCGTCACCTCACGTACCGTCCCGACCGTCACCTCCCGCAGTACCTGCAACTGGGGGGTAGTGAGAAACCAGCAAGGGTCTCCGAGTGGATACCGCGAGCCGACGAAAGCAAGCTGTACTCACTGGCAAACGAAAGAGAACAAACGACTACAAGGTATCGTAAAGTCAGATATAGTATCAAAGAAGGAAAGCATAATAATAAACAGGTAAGCCGAATACAGTAGCAAGAGAATATATCAAACAGTACTATCAGAAAACCGCTACAGTAAACTGGAAAGATACTAATAAGGGGTAAACAGTAATACCACAGTAACATGATCTAACAGGAAATGAAAGAAGCTAATATAAACAACTATCGCTACCATAACAATAGGGATGCATCAACCGGACAAACAATCCAACAAATATAAACCCAATCAACCACCATGTTGGTCAAGAGACCTCAGGCAAACCACCATGTTGGTCAAGAGACCTCAGGCAAATGTCACGCTATGCTCAACCTGGCATATAACCCTAGCAGTGACCGCATCGGGCTCACGGGTCGGACGTACGACCACTTCTCCAGAAAAGAACACCCTCTTGCGGTGGATCAGACCGCTGGTGTATGCGAAATGCACAAAACACGCTATGACGATCGATGCAACATGCCCAATGGCCAACTGTCGGCAAATAGCCGAGATAGAATCAACAAGGAATCACTGACCGAGTCCAACGAGTCATATCACAAGTCTCAATATGTCACCGACCAATCAAGTCCACTATTCCCGAAGGAATGTCACAGTGTCACCGACCTATCAAGTCCACTATATCCAGAAATCATGCAATCGATATGAGATGTAAACAATCATGAAGCCACTAAATCATGCTATGTCTCAAGATCATGCGCTATAATCATGTCATATGAACTCTAGCAGTCACAGATTACCGCTCTACTTCTAAGTCATGATGAAAATAGGAAAGTAGAGCAAACAGGAACGAAGTGTGTAGTGCTCAAGTGCTCACATGCAAAGTGTGTAATCAAGAAAAGAAACACGGGGGAAGGAATGTCACCGAGGATGCACCACTGAACCAACGTCGGGTTGAAGTACCCACCTGAAGTTCGATGAAGCATCTAACGCCAAAAGTGATGCAACTAGTCACCTGTACCTACGAAAGGTACTAAAAATCATAAACCACTCGATACTAAATACCACTATAACCCACACATTGACTCACATTCCGAGAACTATTCGGGCCATCGGTACTTTTTACCGATTCCCAAAACTTACCGTAACAATACCGGATTCCCAAGGATGCCAATTTCGGCTCCGAAACCCCCAGCAACCCATCCACTGCCTCTTGACACACGAGCAGGTAAGGATGACCAGCCCACAAGGCTCGACAACAAACGGAATGCGTTCAATTTGACAGAACTGAATTACAGAACAGAACCGCGATCGGACGACCGATTTGGCCGATGATCGCGTCGACATCCCGAAATAAGGACCGCGATAATCCACGGACCTAGGACGACTAGTCCAAAGGTCAAGCACCACTCATACATGCTTTTCGAGACAACCTTCATGCAACAATTGCACAAAATCCTCAAAACATATACTAAAAAGCAAGATAAATACATAAGAATACAGTAATTAAGCATTTACCAAAAATTCCCACACTTCAGAATTCAACAACACCATAGCCCGACAGGTCTCGACGTTCTGAAGGCGATGCTTGCTGTCCGGAGCAAAGTTAATACTTGAGGAAAGCTCTGGGTCAAATCGAAAGCCAAAACTAAATTTCGTCGAGGGCGCACGGTCCGACACGCAACCGGAGGCGAAATCGGGGCTCGGCGGCGTTGCTGCGACGTCCGCGACGGAGAGGGGCAGGCACGGACCACCCCAAGCTGCTGGTGAGGAAGGGGGCGCCCGAACTCGGGAGAGGCCGAGCAGGCGGGGCACGGCGCGCGGCTCCCCACGCGCACAGGCCCGCGCGGTTCGGTCCTCGCGCGCACTAGGCCCTACGCGAGCGCGCTGGCCCGCATGGCTGGGCACAGCTGCGGCTGCGGCGAGCGCCCGCCTCGGGCAGGGGGCGTCCGGTGCTAGCCTCCCGCTCGTCTGTGCGAGCCCTAGGCAGTGGCGGCGACTCCCTCCCACGGCGCGCGTGCAGCGTCCATGGGCGCGGCGGCTGCAAGGAGGCTGCGCCCAGATCCAGCCCCTTCCCAGCTACGGCTTCGATGACGGCGCGACGTCGACCAGTGCTAAGGGAGGAAGAAGAGGGGAAATGAAGGCTTCTTCTTCGTGGCGGCTGTGGAGGAGGAAGAAGGGTGATTAGGGAATTAATTAGGGCTTATCAAGTCATAATCCTAACCCAAAGTATACCCCTCCTAACTCAACATTTGGAGTAATTCCGTTCACGTCCCCAAGAAAAATATCTCTCCCTTTAACTCCAAAAATTTTATTTTGAAATTTGAATTTTCGAAAAACCGTGTCCAACGCCTGTCCACCCCAACTCAACGGGTTTCACGAATACCAGAGAAGAAAAACTGCGATTTTACCCGAATCACGAAAATCGAGTTTACAGTCCGCTTTTCTCGCAAAACGCATAGATCAGGAAGATCCGGATATCAGATTTGAAATCTGATCGCACCACCATCTTCAGCTCGATGACGCCATCCAAGTGACGATTTTCTTTCTATGAAAATCTCACCGGATCACAAAATTAATCATTTTACAGAAAGAAACACCCTCACTAACGTTCCAGACTGTAAAAAAATTCAACTTAGATAAATTTTCTCATTTAGAGATTCAATTCCTGAAATTAAAGTTACATATATTACAGCACGGCGGCGCGGGCGCGGGCAGCAGCGCGGGCGGCCGGTCCACGGGACCTGGCATGTACGGGACTAGCGGGCCTTCGACGGGACACGTGGCGCACGTTGATTGGTTGGTCAACGCACGCGGGACAGCGCGCCGGGCACGGCGCACTGTGGACCCGCCAGGCCACGTGTCGCTCGCCCATTGGCGGGCGCAGCGACTCGGGTGGCCCGGCGCTGACCGCGACACGTGCACCCCACCGTGGACCGCGTCAGCACGCGGCGCGCCGCGATTGGCGGGCGCGCGGGGCGCGGAGCGGGTGACATGGCGCGCTGAGGGTGATTCGGGCGCGCACAGTGTTGGGCCGGGCCGGATTTGGGTGCCCGGATCCTCTTGTGTGTGGACTTTGGGCTATAAATAGCCCCTTTTTGCTATTCTTTGGGCCTTTTCCCGAGCTCCTCTTGGGTTGAAGCCTTAAGCAATGTTGTTCCTCACCTTGTCCTCTACTTCTTGATGGATTCCCAGAATTTTTGGAGGCCGCAGGATCGGCGTTTTCTGCGACGCGGCGCACTTCGACGCTCCTCCGTTTGTGGCTTCTACCGTCGCATTTCAGTGCGCGAGGCCCCCTGGATCACCCCGATGGAGTTTTGAGCCGATTTTTGTGGCAGCGCGTTCACGAGAGGTACGCCTTCGATTTCCATGTTGATCACTTCACTTTGTTTCGAGTTTTTGGTGGTGTTCCCGAGGTACCTTTTGACCCCTTGAACTGCTGTGATGTTTGGGACAGTGGTGGAGTATTGTTGGGATTTCTCGGCCTACGGGCATCGGATCGGGACGTATGAGGACTCGATCGGCATCTATGCTTCGAGAGGAACGCGACCATATTTTTATCAGATTTTTCTGAGGTCGTTTCGAAGGTGATATTTTAGCTTCTTCGTGACTAATTTCCGCAAATTTGCGAGTTGTGGATTGATTGACTTTTCGCGGTGTTCTATTTATATCTTGGCCTACAGGTGTCGGAACGAGGAGTATAAATACTCGATTTGCATCTACTCGTCACGAGGATCGTAGCCGTAATTTTTCTGGATTTTTCTGAGGATTGTACGGAGGTGAAAGATCCCCTTCTCTGTGCTATTTTGGCAAAACAGCAAATGCTATTTGGGGTGTGTTTGTGGTGTTGATTAATTATTGGCTGCAATGTTGTTTGAGTAGAGGCTTGTGCGACCGAGTACCGAGGGTGCGGTTTCGGCGGATTTTGTTAGCGTGTGGCTACGCACTTCACTGACTTCGGCTTTGCCTGCGGAAAGCGATTCAGGTGGGTTACTTCGTCTCCAGAACTGGTGGACGGTTCTCTAACTCTATTTGTTAGTATGCATGCATGGTTTAAGGTACAATTTTAATGATTGTGATCTAAGAATGAGAAATAGTTTGAATGATGGGATTGAGGCTTAATTGATAAATTGTACATGATATGTGGATTTGAGCGTTGCATGATTTATTTACCCTTATACATGAGGGAGAGTTACAAGATAAAGATGGTTATCCTATACTAGTGGAAAAGCATGCTAGATGATGATGTTCACTTACTTGTTGGAAAATAGGATTGATGCATGTCTACTCTATATTGTTTAAGCTTGTGAGAATGTATGAGTAGAGTATACTACTTTTGATTGGAAGCAAGCATGTTATGAATTGTCCATGTTATTGGTTCAGTTTTATGCTTAACATGGTTAGATGATTATATATTGATTATTGGAACTTGACCTAGCACCCCGTCATATGATGCATGTTTAACCAGACTAGCAGAGAACCTTCACTTGGGCTAGGTTCTTTTATACTTTAGACATCCCACACTTTGCATCTTTTCCTGGACATAGATTTTCCTCGCCCGGGTAGTGGGCCGAGTGGTCGGTTACTGTGGGACATTGTTGCACTCATGCCTGGGGGCTGAGTGGAGTCTGGTAGCTGAGTTTAGACCTGTGCTAGTATTGTTGGGAGCCGTTTGGGTAGACGGTGGTCCCGGGCCGTCGAGTATCTTCCGGTCAGTATTGTTGGGAACCGTTGGGGTTGACGGTGGTCCCGGGTCGTTGAGTGTCGTCCGACCAGTTTTGTTAGCCCTGAGTTGTGGGTCGATCCCGGCTGTGGAGTATCTCCAGCCTGTGTGTTTAGCGTGGCGAGTTGCGTGTTTCGTTTTGGGAGCCGTTTGAGTCGACGGTGGTCCCGGCTGTGGAGTATCTCCAGCCAGTGGGTTTAGTGCCACGAGTTGGTTGAGTTCGTTAGTGCCTCGAGATTTGTGAGAGCTGGTTAGCTGGGTCGTTGAGATCGTTCCGACCGTCGTGCAAGGTATTTGAGGATCTTGAGTCCTTCCGTTCTGAGAGTGAGCGTGGATTTTGACTATAGCCTGCATGAGCCACTTTGAGTTCGACAGAGATGCGCGGATACCTTTTTCCTCGGTAGGGTCGCGCCCCTCGAGTGCCCCATCCGGAGTGGGCCTGTTACTTTCGTATCGCGACTTGTCGACGCAGTCTCTCTGGCTGGGCCAGTTTTGGCAGTCACGGACGCCCTACATAAGTCCCGTCCTCTTGTGGATGTGTGGCAGTAGGTAGGCGCAGGCTTGACTGGACCCTATGAGGCAGTCAGTTCGATTGGGTCGATTGAGCATCTTGGGTGCGAGTAGTTGCATATCTTTTCATCTGTATCACCCATTGAGCATTTAGATAGAGGCATGATAGCTGTAGAGTATCTCCAGCTTTGCTTGTTCAGTTTTTACTGCATTGTTATCTTATGCCTCTAGTAGATTTAGTGGGCAGACCGTCGGGCTTGGTGGCGGTACCCACTGAGAACTACATGTTGATGTAGTTCTCACACCCGTTGGGGGTTCTCCCCCTCCTTTTTCTTTCCTCTCCTTTGTTTTGCAGAGTCATCTTTGGGAGATGCTGATTCTGCTGTTGCTGTTCGAGGTGAGGGAGTCGCGAGATAAATCCCTACCTGTCTTTAGAGAGTAACTGTACCCCCACCTCGGAGATTTGTAGTACAGTCAATAGATTAGTTTTATTTCTGTTTTTGAGAGATTATTGTAGTGAGGATATGACTTGTACTGAGAGCCTATACACTAGTGTATTGTATTTCAGTTTTCCTCCCTATTAAGTTCTTGGATTTTTGTATCAGAGGATATTGTATGATTCATTCTTGGGAGATGGATATTGTATCTTTATTTCCAGTTGTACAGTGGTTGGATTTTAGTTTTTCAGTAGTTTTCTTTATAGCTCTGATATCTGTTTAGCTGTAGTACCTTTTCTTGCAGGTTGGACGCTTCGCCTATGCGGGGTTTTCGTATAGGTGGCGGATCTGTTGGCGAGCCCGGGTCGTAGTTTCGACCCCGGGGCGTGACATTCTTGCTTATGATTATATCATGCATATACCTGCTTATTGCCTTAAGTATTGCTTTCATATATGCTCTTATAGTCATTGCTTTCATATCCGCTTTTACAGTTATTGCTCCATACTTGCTTCACAGTTATTGCTTTCGTACTAGTATTTCCTACTGATTATTACATGTTTTATCGCCTTTTGATTATTGTATACTAGTAGGTACGACTTGCTCATCTCCGTCTCGTTGTATCTACTGGAATATATTCAGTTGTGTCTCACACCCTTTGGTGACCCATTTTTCAGATCCGTCGGGTAGTGTGCAGTCGGGACGATGATATGAGGTTCACGTGATAGAGCTGTCCCTACTTGCTAACTAGAGAGCTGGCCTATTTATCATGCCTTATGTTTATGCCAGAGATTCAGTATTTTGCTTTTGCTTATCATGTGATTAGAGTAATATACATCACCTTGGATATTGTGGTAGTAGTTGCGGATTTGTATTAGTTGTATTTGGCTCATGGTTTATGATTTTAATTATTTAGCTCTATGTTTAGTAAACTTTGATGGTTTGGTATTATTGTTGTATTTGTCTAGTCGTGTGTGTATAGAAAAAATTATGTCTGAGTGGATAAAGAATTCTCTATACACATAACGATCTGTTCACGTCCTGAGATTCATATTTTTAACTTTGAATATATATATATATATATATATATATATATATATATCCGGGACGTGACTTTTTTAGATTTAGGTATTGTTGGCGAGGCACGTGATCGCAACAAGGATGTCCGAAATAATGGATTTAATCGGGTCTAGTTGTACCCTTTTGTAAAAAATAAAGAGACTTATAATATTTTGAGGGTTAAGTGATCTAAACTTAGGATATGCATGTTGGGTTTAAAAGAGGAATCAAAATCGGAATGGAAAATAGAAATGGGTCGGAATTAAAAACGAAATGATAAAAACAATAATTTGTAATATTTTGAGGGTTCAGTGATGTAAACTTAGGATATGTTGGGTTTAAAAGAGGAATTAAAATCGGAATAGAAATTAGAAATGGGTCGGAATCGAAACCGGAATGATAAAAACAACAATTTGCTTAGTTCATAAGAGAAATCAAAATCAAAATTGAAATAATGTCTAAATTGAAATTAAAAAAAAATAAATTTTTATTAAAAATTTAAATTTATTATTCAAATTTTTAATCAAAATTTGAATCTAAATTTAAAATTATAATTTGTATTTATAATTCAAATTCAAGGTCAAAATTAAAATTAAAAGTTAGAACTATTAAATTAAAATTTAAGAAATTAAAATTTGAATTTTATATTTAAAATTCAATTTTAAAATTATAATTTAATCTAATAAATTTATTTGATTTATATTTGAATTCAAATAATTTTTAATTGAAAAAAAAAAAATTCTCAATCACTTCGAAATCAAAAATAATTTTCACCATGAAGGTGGGAATCATTTTTAAAGTATTTGAATCCTCTGAAATAGGAATCAGAATGTTAATTCCTGATCCAAACACTAACAATGAAAATGACTTTTTTCTTATTCACATTTAAAGTCTCAAATATTTCAAACCAAACATGCTCTTAATGAAATTTTATTTTAATTGAATATTTCAATTAGTTGTAGACTTTGAATGGTCAAGATTGATTGTCTAAAATTAGTAGTTGTACTATGATATTATATGTATTCCTTTTGTGCATATTTGTATAGGTTGGTATACATTTTCGTTTCGTTCGGATAGAGGCGACTCTACCCGTTCGGTGAATCTGTGCGTGTGTTCGAACAGGCGAAATTAATTAATGGTCTCGAAAATTGACATATAAGAATGATATAAGAACTTAGGAGGAGTTCTAAGTGGTTAGTAAAATATGAGCTTAGGGAGATTCCGAAAGTAGTGCGTGAATTATGAGGAAAGTATATAATTATGTAATGCGGTGTTTCCAACTCGTTGTTGGAGACTCATCGAGGGAAATGAATTTATAAATTTTACTTTTGTTTTAAATGTCTATACACTAATATTTTATAAATTTTAAATATATCTATAAAAAGAAAATTATAATTTTCCTATTTGGTCTATGGCGCACCGGGTGTACCAACGGAATAGACATATGTCCGCAAACAATCAATGGCTTTTTCTATTGGAAATTATGTGTGCACGCAATGTATATGAGCATTCCATACACACCAATAAATTTATATAATAAAACTATTAAAAATAAAATTTTAAAATAAATTATAATTAATTAAATTTATTTTATAGTATTTAAATGTCTATATATTAAATATTTAAAAAATTTAAATATATTTATTAAAATAAAAAATATATATTTACAGAATTTATATTACCTTAGGTGTACCGAATATATCGACGTGATTTATGTTAACAAAAGGAGAGTGCTCAACGCCTCACACTAAGAGTAAAGGCAAACACTAATAATAATAAATTAATAATAATTTTAATTATAAGAATTAGGTTATTATATTATTAATAGTACTAAGTTATTGATGTTATTAAATTTTTAATTTTTTGATGTAGAGAAGTGCGGTTAAAATAATAGTAAATTTTTAAAATTTAGTAGATAGTTGAAAAAATAGTATGATCTAATTAATGAAAATAATCAAAGGAATAAATCTAACGGCGAAAAATTTAATAGCATAAAATATTTGATGCTGATTATAATTAGTATTAGTATTTTATCAAATTAATTTCAAGTTGAAAGCAACCTAAAATATCTCATCTCATTTTTATTTTTGGACGGATCACGAGCCAGTTAAAATTAATTTCAAGCCGATCTTCCACGGCTCCAGTTTGATCGTCTTCGGCTTGTTGACGGTTCTATTTGGGCCAATCTTCCGCTGCTCCAATTTGACCGTCTTCGGCTTGTTGACAGTTTTATTTGGGCCAATCTTTTTACCCTACTTGAATATTTTGGATCGGTCCAATTAAATTGTTGTGTGCAGTGTAACACTGCTGAGTTAGATTCGGGACTATCAAGATCGCTATAATATATACAGCTTAAATTTAGTAGTCTAATAAAAGGGTCTAAAATATAAGTAAAATGCTAAGGGTACATCTCTTTCGAAATGTATATCCTACATTTTTATCCATCTAATGAGTGGAAGTGTGGTAAAGAATCACTTCGAGTGACTCCTAAAGTCATCCTATTTATTAGATGGATGAAATGTATAATATACATATCTTTCGGGGTGTATATATAGTATTGCCCAAAATATAAGTAGCTTTCATGTAAGCAGCCGAAAAAAAATGAAAACAAAAGGGTTAGGCAGGTTCGGTTGGGACGGCCTAACCTACAGAACTTTTTTGGATGCCTCACGGACGAATTCAGGAATTAATAATATCTCCGTCCAAGTCTATTTGAGCACTTATTTCAATTATGCGGAACAATAAATGAATAGTTGTGATAATGGCTTGTCTCGTGGATGATTGATTTTTTAAAATTAAAGGGGAAAAATTAAAAAAAAAAAAAAAGTCTCATTCTCCAATACTAATGAACGAAAATAATGCGAACAAAAATAAAGCATTAACGCCGAAGAAAATCATCTTCAACTTTTATTTATTTTTTCAAGTATTAAAATTAAAAAAAAAAAAAAATTGTTTATGAGAAGTGCTTTTATACTTTATTTTCTACAGGCGGTTTCTATAATTCATTAGATAGTCGAGATTAATTTGATAATCAATTGTTTCTCTCAACAAAAAAAAAAAAAAATTATAGGTCGTAAAATTTTTTATTCATAACACAAAAAAAAAACCCTTAAAATATATTTTTGATTTATTGGATTATATTTCAATGATATTAATTTTTTAATATTTATATAACACTGTTTAATACAAAATTAATAAAATTTTAAAATTTATAATTTTATTACTTCGTGGATTGATTTTCTTAATTAATATTGTAGATAATATTATCGAACATGATTTTTTACTGAATCAAATCGTTATGAGGTTGAAGATTCAAGTTCCTATATTGGCTTAAAATTTGGAGCTCTTAGCGCTTACCATTTGTTTCAAAGTAAAAATGTATTTTTTGAATCGTGCGGGTAAAAAATAGAAAAAGTTGGCATGGTGCAATTGGTGCATGCAGTGATGATTGAAACTATATATATTAATATTTTCACTTGATTAAAATTACTTAATTTTAAAAAAAAAAATTGCAAAAATGTCAGTAAAATTGATAGGCATCTTAAAACCAACAATATTTGAGATGGTCTCCGTATATTTTTATTTGAAATGATTCTAATTTCAAGTCTAAACTAATTGCATGGAAAGATAAAATTTGTACGAATTACTATTTTTAATATGAAGAAAATATAGGTGGCCAGATAATCAAGTGACTCTTTGAATGATAAATTTTTTCTTAATAAATAGGAAATAATCTTTCTTATAACAAAAAAAATGTATGGAGACAAAATCTCTAAATTTTAATTTGCTCTGAAACATCACAAGATGACATGCAAAATGTATGGAAGTAAAATGAGTGTTTAACTAGTAATCTTACTGAAAAGGAAATGGCTATCAAGGAAATTAGAATTTTTTATCAATTTTAATAATTTAAATCATTTTTTAGTAAAAAAAAATAGAACAATCAACTGTCAATAACAAATAAAGTAATTAAATTTAATAAAAAATTAATTAATCTAAGTATAAAAGCTCAATTAAAAAATAAAAATTAAGAAAATATCAATTGAAAAAAATGAAAAGTTGAGAAGTCTATTTTAGAAGGGTTTAATTAGACCTGTTTAGAAGTAAAAAGTCGGAAAGTGAGAAATTTGTAAGTTTTATGAACTTAATTTTGACTCCTATCCCACCGAAGTTAAAAAGTTAATTTTTATATACTTATGACTTATGAGTGAGAGTTTGAATGATCTTGTAAATTTAGTATCAAAATAAGTATACACCGACATATACAACCTTTTTTGAGCCAATATTGTAGTCTTGTGAGCATTGAGAGTGAGAGCATTGAGAGTGAGAACACATGCGGACAAAAAAGAGAAATACACAAAGAAAATAAATTTTTGAAAAGAGATAAATATTATTGATCGGAACTCAAAATTGCTTACAATAATCAAATCTCATATATTTATAGGTGATATTTAGAGGTGTATGTGGACCGGATCGGTCCGGATAGTTGATATACTGTATTCATATTTTTAAAAAAGAAAAGACGGAAAAAAATTTATACCATATTCATTTAATTTCGGGTAGTGTCCTCAGTACTTACTTTAATAATATACTCATCGAGTATATTTGAGCGGATATGGATAGTGACTATTCGTATACTATCCATTTAAAATCGAATACGAATCAGGTATATATCGGATCTAGATCAGATATGAATAACCATATGTATATATTTTTTATAAATTTTATCAAATAATATATATCTAGCCTATACTACTACAATACACAGTCCAAAATATATGCACCTATCATACTGTAATATGAACCATATACTATTACAATATGGGGTTCAAAACACATGCATCTACTATTATATAGTTAAAACACATATTTTTTAACTCAAATATTTTTAATTTACTATCGGATTTGGGTATTTTATTAGGTCCGAGTCAAGTCTTGATTTGAAAATTATTTCGGATCCTGTTCATTAAAAGGTCGGATTTGGATCGGGTCTGTCGGATCGTTGGCGCTAACCATTAATTCTAAAATCTCGAGCTAAATACACAACCAATTCACTTAAAATGTACAGATACAGCGCCCACGGGTCTCGACCGGACTCAACCCATCTGGACATTGGGTCTATTGTTGAGCCTCTTGTCGTTTGGTCTATTGTGGACCGCAGCCCCACTTAACTTATAGGGCTCACCCAACTCAACTTATTAGTTTTCTGGACCTATTGTCACGGGCAGAAAGTTAGACCTATTTTTAACCCATAAATAAATAGCCAACATATATCACTTGTGAGATCGTTGGCGTTAACCATTAATCCCAAAAGCTCTAGCTATTAGAAATACGCAACCAATTCAATTAAAACGTACAGATACAACGCCCATAGGTCTCAACCGGATTTAATCCATCTGGACGTTGGGTCTATTATTTGGTCTCTTGCCGTTAGATTTATTATGGACCACAGCCCCACTCAACTTATTGGACTCATCCAGCTAAACTTGTTAATTTTCTGGGCCTATTGTTATGGACAGAAAGTTGGATATATTTTTAATCCATAAATAAATAACCGACAGAATTTAAATCGGATATGGATATAAATTATCTGATCTATATTCAAAACTTTAATGGATAATTTTTTTACTTGTATACTATTTTTTTTTTTTTTTTTTTTGAGTTCGAATAGGGTCCGGATCGGATCCGGATCAGGTATGAGTTTTGGACTGTTTTAGTGATATTAGAATGGAAAATGACAAAATCTAAAACATCTCTAAATCTATTTGATTATAAATAATTTTAACTAACTCATCATTCTAACTTAAAATAGAAAAATATAAAAAAATTTCAAAAACAGTTTTGAAGTACAAAATTAGAGGACTAAATAATTAAATTTGGATTCCAAACTGAGTTGAAATTGTGAAATTGTTCACTATGTAGATCTTAAAAATTTGTTTCCAAAATAAAATTGCATGTTAAAAACGGACACCTATTCGAAAAATTATAACCGTTTGAAAAATTTTCAAAAAAATTGTATAAATTTTTGAATTTAATAAAATTTTCGGCTAAACCTCGTTAGGTACAGTGTTTTCACCCAACTTGCAGTATTTTCATAAATCATAAAGCTAAATTGACTGTGCATAATATTATTTTATTACTTTTTAAATATTAAAAATTTAAAATTATTAATAAATTTTAGAATTGTAAAGTAAAAAATCTATTTTTTTAATTTTTTATAAACACCAACTGCAACACTATGGATTTCCTCATAGTGTCGTCCCTCGAAGCCGCACTCGTTTTTGTCATGTCCGCGACGTTATTCCCATCAGATACGCGCAGGCGCGGGCGCGGCATCGAGGAATGATGTTTCGGTGAGATCCATGACGACAGTGATTTAAACCTTGCGTGGAGAGTGAGAGCGACACGGCGGGCTCAAGAAAAAGAGGAGGAAGAAAAAACTCGAACAAAAAAAAAAATAAAAAAAAAATAAGAATAAAAATAATTTGATCATTTTTTTTAAAATTCGGATAAAATATATAAAAATAAGAAAAATATAATCTATTTTGACCGATACGCAAAATTAATAATTTTTTTATATAAATTAATCATAATTTTTAAAATTATAAAATATTTATTTATTATTATTATTATTATTTTTTATGAATAACAACTGCAACAAGCAAATAAATTGCAAGTATAATAATAATACACACCCATCTGCCATACACGCCCAATTCCACATTGAGGGGAAAAAAGACACGCGGCGGTGTCAGAACCTCAAGACAAACAAACTGTACGCCACATGAATCCTCGGCACTCTCATTCGCCGCCTCGCCCATTACAAAGTGGACCCGCCGCGGAAATCGCGTGCCCAATTCCTCGCCATCATTCCAAGTCCGGTAGTCGCCGGTCCGTCCGCCCACCCAACTGAAAACAACCCACCAACTTCTCCGACTCTCTCACGCTACATCGCCGATTAATTCGCTCTTCCTGACGGAAAAAAATAATAATAATAAAATAAAGGAAAAAAAAAAATGCACATAAGCCCCTTTGAGTATAGGTTGTTCAGTACTAAATCCCTCATAGGTCTCCAATTGATATTTCATTACCATTTCATCAACTTATAGAGTCCGGCTATTATACTTATAAAAATACAAAATAATTGATATTACTAAGTTTTCTACCATTAAATTTATTTTTTTAATTAATTTCAACTCTTATACCATACTATTTCACCAACCACCCACTAAACCCAAGGGGTCCACTATTATTCTAATTATACATTTTTTCACCGAAAGGTTAAAACCTACAAGTACTAATGACTTGATACTTTTAAAGGTATAGGAGCTCAATTATATATACTTTTAAAGGTATAGGAGCTCAATTATATATATATATATATATAATTGAGCGCCTATACCTTTAAAAAAAAGAAAGTAATTAGTGCTTGTAGGTTTTTAACCTTTCGGTGAGAGAGAGAGAGAGAGAGAGAGAGAGAGAGAGAGAGAGAGAGAGAGAGAGAGAGAGAGAGAGAGCGTTAGGCTAGAATATTATTAATAGTACCAAGTCATTGGTACTATTAAGTTTTTTAATTCTTAAATTAAAAAATGTGTGGTTGAGATGATAGTGGAACCCTTGGGTTTAATAGGTGGTTGGGGAAATAGTAAAATCTAACAGGTGAAAATGATCAAAGGGGTTGATCTAAGGGTAGAAAACTTGATAGCACCAATAACTTGGTACTATTAATATAATAGTAGCCGGACTATATATATATATATATATATATATATATATATATATATATATATATATATATATATAGTCCAACTTGTGTGCTTTTAGAAACACGGAGTCCTCCGTGTAATCAAGTTGTTTCCGATGTTTGGATTTTCGAATCGACGATCGGCTCTGTTAAATTTAATCTAAAATATTTGAAGTATTCAGATAATATAGTTCACGTCTTTTTTTATATCATTTACCAATCAAAAATGCTCAAAATAAATAGCTGAAAATAAAAATATCACAAAATGTGATGATCATATTGTCACGCCCCGGGGTCGAAATTGCGACTCGGGCCCGCCAACAGATCCGCCGCCCATACGGGAAGCCCGTATGGGCGAAGCGTCTAACCTGCAAAAGATAATACTACAGCTATACATATATCAGAGCTGAAAAGTAGACTACTGAAATAAGAAAATACATCTCCAAACAGTACAAGTCTGAACATCACAATATAAGTCTCTCGAAAATAAAACTCTCAACAGCAACTATCTACAATAATCCAGCAGACTGTTTTACAAAGCTCCAAAAAGGGTTATAGCTATACTCCAAAGACGGATAGGGAACTAGCTCGCGACTCCCTTACCTCGATCAACTGGTGCAGCAACAGGAGTAGGAACAGGGGTAGATGCCTCTGGAAAATCTGTCACCAACAGAGGGTGTGAGAACTACACCGTCACGTAGTTCTTAGTGGGTACCGCCACCAAGCCCGACGGTCTGCCCACTAAGTCTACTAGAGGCATAAGATAACAGAAAAACTGTAATAATATAAAGATAAGCTGGAATGAAATCTACAGCTATCATGCCTCTATACACAATGCTCAATTGGTGATACAGATGAAAATGATGCATTGACTCTAAACCCAATATACTCAATCAACCCAATCACAGTGACTGCCATATAGGGTCCAGTCAAACCTGCGCCCACCTACTGCCATTACATCCACGGAGGACTGGACTTACGTAGGGCGTCCCACACGGACTGCGTCGACAAGTCGCGATAGCAAAGTAACAGGCCCAGCTCCGAAGCGGCACTCGAGGGGCGCGACCCCACCAAGGAAAGTATCCGCGCATCTCTGTTGAGCTCAATATGGCTCATGCAGGCTATAATCCAAATCCATGATCAACAAGATCGACAGTGCCCAAATCACATCTCTAACTCACTAGCTGGAAATACTCGACAGCCGGGATCACCGTCAACCCGACGGCTCCCACATCCCGACATCAAACTCAACGTGCTAAAACCCACTGGACTGGAGATACTCCACAGCCGACGACAATGAAGGGTTCGAACACCCCGAAAGACTAGTACCTACAACCCAAATCAAACAAGAACAGGCTCTAGGCATAGCCTTTCGTTGTTCTCGACCCAAAGAATGAAGAATCCTCTTGGGTGAGAAAGTTTACAGGAAAATGTGATATTTATTACTGAAAACCATTTTCACTCGAACCCCCTCGGTGTGAGGACTAAAAGTAGTTCCTTTTTTATAAAACCATCTTGATTTGAGAAAACCCATTTTAAAGATTTTTAGCTCTTTTAGAAAAATTAGTTAGAAAACAAGTTTTATTCCCAAACCCCGAAGGGCTAATGCCTTCTCCCAATCAGACAAGAACAGACTCTGGCGACCCTTCGATATTTGGAAGAAAAACATTGATTGACTAAAATCATGTGTGTCCAAAAAGATTCTGGGTTCAAGGTCCTGCAATCACTAGTACACTACTGCCACCAACATAGTGACGACAAATAAATCAGAGAAACTCGACAGCTCGATCTTTTCCGAAGATCAATAACCTTTGGCTCTGATACCAATTGTTGGAAAAATCCGGTACTCGCCCCGGTACCAGATTCTCTGAATCCGCAACCCGCTTCGATACCGCAATCCGCTCTGGTACCGCCTAGAGTTGGGATTCCGCAGCGAAAACGTCAAATTAAATTTTTACCATAAACCCGTCCTCTCAACAAAACCGGAACCAATACAACCACAAAGAGAAAAAAAAACCAATACAAGGAAATATGCGGGGTGAAATAAGATTTATTAACTAAGAGAAGAATTACACCGATTACACAGACTTCTCTTCTACAATAGAATAGCTTCAACCCGAGCCCTCCTCCTGAATCTCTCTCACCCTTCTCTCATCTTCTATAAACCTAGAAGACTTCTCTATTTTCTCTCTTTTTTGTATCGTACCATCCTCAAGATCATACGTACTTATATATATATATGCTCTCTACATTAGAGATATATATAAACTCTGCCAAAGATAAACCCAAATCTACTTAAATTAGGATTATAATCTAATAATATTTAAATCTAAATTAATTTATCTCTAACAGATTTAAATATTAATCCTAATCCAATTAAGATTTAATTACAAAACTAACCAAATCCTAACAATCTCCACCGTGGTTTGATTTGTAATCTTTAATTGCTACGTCGAGCTCACCACGCAAGCTCCACCTTGAGCTTGTCTCCGCCGCTCAATGTTGCCGCATCCTCCGCTCCATCTTGAGCGATTGCGCCTCCGCGAACTTTTGGAACCCAAATTGCTTTTGCTTCGGTTCTGATTGTTCTCCCGTTCAGAACATACAAGTTCCCGTGCTTGTTCGCCACGCACACGATCCGATCTCGTTTTTGCACCCTCATAGCTCCACCTGAAGCTGAAATTTTGCAACCTTTCGAGTCCAACTCACCTAACGAGATCAAATTCCGCTTCAGACCAGGAACGTGTCGTACACCTATCAGCTTCCTCATGACCCCATCATACATCCGGATCTTTACCGTGCCGACTCCTAAAACTTTGCATGCCGTCCCGTTCCCCATAAGAGCTTTTTTGCCTTTTATCGCCTTATAGGTAGCAAAAGACTCCTTTTTCGCGCAGACGTGAAAGGAACATGCCGAATCGAGCACCCATACATCATCCGAAATTTTAGTATCACCGGTCACCGCATATAGCACGTCAGAATCGATCATCTCCGATTCTGCCGCCTGCGCCATCGCTGACGTCTGATTGTCCTGATCCGCGACAGTTTTTCCCTCCTACCGCTTTAACTCATTCAAGTCATCCTTAAGCTTATGACAGTTGCACTTAATGTGACCTCTCTTATGACAATAGAAGCACTCCACCTCGGATAAGGGCTTCTTTTGTCTATTTCCGGTAGCCAATATTTTTACATCCTTCTTCGCTTTTACTATCAAAGCTGTGTCATGACTCTGCATGCCGGACTCCTGAGTTATCTTTCGCATCTCATTCGAGAGAAGCGCCGCCGTGACCGTCTCCACGCTTATGGTCTCCTTACCATAAAGCAACGTGGTCACAAGATGCTCATATCTCACCGGTAACGAGGAAAGTAAAATAAGCGCCTTATCTTCATCATCCAGTTTGACTCCGATACTGGTCAACTGGGTCACCACCTTGTTGAACTCGTTCAGATGCTCATGTAGGTTAGCCACTTCTTGCATCCGCAGCGTGAGCAGTCGCTGCTTCAGATACAATCTGTTCGTTAGGAATTTGGTCATGTACAGATCTTCCAATTTCTTCCACAACTTCGCCGGTGTTGACTCGTTGACTATGTTGTAAAGAACATCATCTGCTAATAATAGATGAAGCGTACTTAACGCTTTTCGCTCCATCTTCTCCCATGCCGCATCC
Organism: Tillandsia leiboldiana; assembly: GCA_029204045.2. Lineage (NCBI taxonomy): Eukaryota > Viridiplantae > Streptophyta > Magnoliopsida > Poales > Bromeliaceae > Tillandsia > Tillandsia leiboldiana. Next base: position 8,916,342 of record CM055066.1, read on the forward strand.
TTAATCTACGTCGGCTTTGTCTTTTTCCCGTTCAACGTTTGGTCCAAATCCCGTTGTACCAAAACGGCTCAAACTTTAATTTGCCACAAGCCGAAATTGTTCTTGCCGTCGAACTTCTCGATTTCGAACTTCGCGGCCATCTCCGTCGATCTTTTCCGAAGATCAATAACCTTTGGCTCTGATACCAATTGTTGGAAAAATCCGGTACTCGCCCCGGTACCAGATTCTCTGAATCCGCAACCCGCTTTGATACCGCAATCCGCTCGGGTACCGCCTAAAGTTAGGATTCCGCAGCGGAAACGTCAAATCAGATTTTTACCAAAAACCCGTCCTCTCAACAAAACTGGAACCAATACAACCACAAAGAGAAGAAAAACCAATACAAGGAAATATGCGGGTGAAAAAAAATTTATTAACTAAGAGAAGAATTACACCGATTACACAGACTTCTCTTCTACAATAGAGTAGCTTCAACCCGAGCCGTCCTCCTGAATCTCTCTCACCCTTCTCTCGTCTTCTATAAACCTAGAAGACTTCTCTCTTTTCTCTCTTTTTTGTATCGTACCATCCTCAAGATCATACGTACTTATATATATATATATGCTCTCTACATTAGAGATATATATAAACTCCGCCAAAGATAAACCCAAATCTACTTAAATTAGGATTATAATTCAATTAATATTTAAATCTAAATTAATTTATCTCTAACAGATTTAAATATTAATCCTAATCCAATTAAGATTTAATTACAAAACTACTCAAATCCTAACAAATACGATAACCGAGCGAGGAGATAAAAATCGAACAAGCTCCATGTGACACCCCCGGAATTTGGATTAGTCCTCTATATAAATGATATAATAGGACTAAATCTCTAACCCGGCTATAGCATTTTGGATGGTAGCAAGATCCAAAAGGAACATGAGAGTTAAGCGTGCTAGAGCTAGAGTAGTTCTAGGATGGGTGACCCCCTGGGAAGTGGGGCGTCACAATTGGTATCAGAGCCATTCACCAGCCGGAAATGTGAGATGAGTCTCGGCTGAGCCAGGGTTATAGCGGGTAGAGCGAGGCTCCCCGGCTAATGACCGTTGTGAGTGGAGTGCAGCTCCTCACAAGGTCGGCTAAGGCTAGCGAGACGAGTCTCACATCGCCTGGTGCTTGTGAGTGTGCTTGAGCCTGACGTGGACGTCAGGGCTTAAAGGGGGGAAGAATGTGACACCCCCGGAATTTGGATTAGTCCTCTATATAAATGATATAATAGGACTAAATCTCTAACCCGGCTATAGCATTTTGGATGGTAGCAAGATCCAAAAGGAACATGAGAGTTAAGCGTGCTAGAGCTAGAGTAGTTCTAGGATGGGTGACCCCCTGGGAAGTGGGGCGTCACACTCCACTGTCCAGAAAAACCAGCAGCACGAAAGGGGTTCAAAGATGCTCCGAATACCCCAATAAAAACCCAAAACTGAGAAGAGCGATAAACACGGAAAACGAAGATCTACCTCTCGTGAAACCGATGCCGCAAAAATCGGCTAAAAACTTTCTCCCGTCAGTCCACGGGAGCTCGCGGAAGAAACATTGACAGAGAAAATTGATAACGAAGACACGTCGAAGCTCGCGATGTCGAGTAGGAAGCTGATGAAACACCTTTCAAAAATTTTCGGGATGCCGAAAATCGAAGAAAACCTGATGAAGAACCTCCCAGTCGAAGATGGGCTCAGAAAACTCGGAAGAAGAGCCTAAAAACGAAAGCCCAAATGGGCTATTTATAGCCCAAGCCCACACAATAGGGGGATTTGGATTCGGGCGCAGGATTCGGGCGCCCGAATCCGGCCTGGCCCAGCACTGTGCGCGCCCGGATTCACCCGGGCGCGCCACATGTCCCGCGCCGCGCACTGCGCGCCGTGCACACGCGCGCCCGCCAATCACGACGCGCCGCGTGGCAGCGCGGTCCACGGCGGGGTGCACGCGCCGCTGTCCGCGCCGGGCCAGCCGGGTCGCTGCGCCCGCCAATGAGCGGGCGACACGTGGCCTGGCGCGGTCCACCGTGCACCGCGACCGGCGCCAATTGCACACTGCCTCGCGTGTGTTGACCGGCCGCTCCCCGTGTGCCACGTGTTCCACTCGCCGCGTCTGCTGGTCCAGGTGCACGCCAAGTCCCGTGGATCGGCCGGCCCGCGCCTGCCCGCGCCGCCGTGCTCCGCCGTCTCCCCGACGCCGCCGGTGCTGCCCTGGCCTGCCGGAACAGTAACACATGCCTCGAAATCCATTTTTGGGCATCCGGGCTCTGAAAAATACAAGTAAATAGCCGTTTTGTCATCATTTTCGCGCTCTGAGTCCAAATTCGATGTCCGTTTTGCGAAATTCCACTTCTAAAATTTGTCGAAGGCATCCGGACAGATATTCTTAATCCAAATTTTGCGCTGGGTCCAATTCTGAGGTCTGATTTGCGCGCAACCATCTCCATCACACATCATAGGCCTCCAGAAGCCACTGAACACGCTGCAAAACTACCGTGTGGATCCAGTTCATCACATCCTCCCCCATTAAAGGAAAGTTTTATCCCCGAAACTAAAACACACCATAATCACAAAACCAACTCGTCCAAATCTACTCGAAGTACGCCAACACAACCAAACAAGAAAGGTAAAGGCCCCACCATCAGGAACGTCATCAACTCCAACTCTCTATTTAGAAAACAGCTGAAAATAGCAAAAAGTTCAAAAATTTCGAAAGGCCAGTGCCTTCACCCCAATAAAAAAAAAACAAGTTCGGGCACTGTCTCCATTTCTGGAGTAGCCTTTCGAAGTTTACATCTCGTTCATAAATTCAAGCGTAAAGGCGAGAAAAGGGAAGAGAAGTGTTGAAGCCGTTCCTGCTGTGGCGACAAAAATAAAAGCTACGATCTAACCGTGACCTCTAGGGACGCAACCTCTAGTCCTAATTGTCACATCTGCTCAAGTGGTGGCATCTGTCCACTGCCGCTGAAGCCATCGCTGTAGGAAGGGTACTTCGGCAACCAGTGAAAATGAACTCCTCCTGTCCAACTCGCGGAAGGGTCACTGTTCTCATTCTACAATCAGTCGTCGCATGATATCGCGCCAACCGGTCCATCCCGGGTGCTCGGTCAGAGTATTGGAGCTGCCACCAAACCATCACATCTGTCAATATAATCCCAAGTCTTAACTGTACTGATCGTGTTCCACAACCCTCCTCTACTCGCAGGGTACAATCGAGAATCTAAACCACTAATACATGTAGCAATAATCCTATCTCTTATCCATACAGTGATGCAAATGCTCTACTAACATATGTAGGAAATGCGGCGGAACCAATGTGCACAAGCTCCGCTGGCTGTAAGTAAAATCATACTTGCGACGACACGATCCGCTACCGGGGTGTTGTCACGCCCCGGGGTCGAAACTGCGACTCAGGCCCGCCAACAGATCCGCCGCCCATACGAGAAGCCCCGTATAGACGAAGCGTCTAACCTGCAAAAAGAAGGATACTATAGTTATACAGATATTAGAGCTGAAAAGTAAACTACTGAAATAAGAAATAATACAACTCCAAAAGTACAAGTCTGAACCTCACTACAAAAGTCTCTCAAAAATAAAACTCTCAAAAGTAACTAAATACAATAATCCAGCAGACTGTACTACTAAGCTCCAAAAAGGGGTACAACTATACTCCAAGGATGGGTAGGGAACTAGCTCGCGACTCCCTCACCTCGATCAGCAACAGAAGGATCAGCAACACCCGCAGAAGAATCTGCAAAACAAAGAAGAGGAAAGAGGAAGCGAGGGGGGGAAGAACCCCCAGCGGGTGTGAGAACTACACCAACACGTAGTTCTCAGTGGGTACCGCCACTAAGCCCGACGGTCTGCCCACTAAGTCTACCAGAGGCATAAGATAACAGGAAAACTGTACTAATGTAAAGATAAGCTGGAAAGAAATCTACAGCTATCATGCCTCTATCTACAATGCTCAATAGGTGATACAGATGAAAATGGTGCATCGACTCTAACCTAATATACTCAATCAACCCTGTCACGCCCCGGGGTCGAAACTGCGACCCGGGCTCGCCAACAGATTCGCCGCCTATACAAAACCCCGCATAGGCGAAGCGTCCAACCTGCAAGAAAAAGGACTACAGTTAAACAGATATCAGAGCTATAAAAATAAAACTGCTGTAAAACTAAAAACCAACCATCTGTACAACGGGAAATAATAATACAATATCCATCTCCCATAAGTGATAATCATACAATATCCTCAAATACAATAACCCGAAACTCAATAGGGAGGTAAACCGAAATAATACATCAGTGTACAGGCTCTCAGTACAAGTCAGATCCTCACAATACAATGATCTCTCAAAAGCGAAAATAAAATAATCTACTGACTGTACTATGGATCTCCAATGAAGGGGTACAGCTACTCTCCAAAGATAGGTAGGGATCTAGCTCGCGACTCCCTCGCCTCGAACAACAACCGCAGAATCAGCAACACCCGCTAAGACTCTGCAAAACAAAGGAGAGGAAAGAAAGAGGAGGGGGAAAACCCCCAACGGGTGTGAGAACTATACCAAAAAGGGAGTTCTTAGTGGGTACCACCACCAGGCTCGACGATCTACCCACCAAGTCTACTAGAGGCATAAGATAACGATGCAGTAAAAATTGAACAAGAAAAGCTGGAGATACTCTACAACTACCATGCCTCTATCTAAATGCTCAATGGGTGGTACAGATGAAAATATATGCAACTACTCACACCCAAGGTGCTCAATCGACCCAATCGAACTGACTGCCTCATAGGGTCCAGTCAAGCCTGCGCCCACCTACTGCCGCACATCCACAAGAGGACGGGACTTACGTAGGGCGTCCGTGACTGCCAAAACTGGCCCAGCCAGAGGGACTACATCCGTGACTGCCTAAAAAAATGCCCAGCCAGAGGGAAAGCATCGACAAGTCGCGATACAAAAGTAACAGGCCAACTCCGGACGGGGCACTCGAGGGGCGCGACCCCACCGAGGAAAAAGGTATCCGCGCATCTCTGTCGAGCTCAAAGTGGCTCATGTAGTCTATAGTCAAAATCCACGCTCACTCTCAGAACGGAATGACTTAGGATCCTCAAACATCTCGCACGACGGTCGGAGTACTCACGACGACTCAGCTAACCTGTAGTGTTCTGGTTTTTCCCATGCAACTTTCCGATGAATCCACTGTGTAGAACACCTAGTGTTGGTGTGTCTGGCCCATGGTGCATCAAAGGGGTGCCACAGATGGACCTTGTGAGACTTTGTTAGCTGATTTGGCATTCGGCTATATTTGCCAAATTTTATAAAAGGTTTTGGGCCAATCTAAGGTTGGATTTGGATTCAGCGCGGAAAACGCTTGAAAACGGCTATTTGCTTGTTAAATTTGGAGTCCGGATGACCAAAAACGGGCTTCCGGAAGTTTTCGGGAATTTTTGGTGCATGGGAGGTGACCGTGGACCGGCCTGAGCCACGTGGCGGCCTGTCATTGGCCGGCTCATGCAGCTCGGTCCACGGGGGATGCGGGTTGGTGCATGGACCGCGCGGGGGCCACGTGGCGCGCGCGTAGTGGATGGCACACGCGGCGCGGCTCAGTGATTTTGCGCGGCATGCGTGGACCAGGTGCATGACACGTGGCGGCATGGTACTGGCTGGCTCAGGAAGTCGCGGTCCACGGTGGAGGCGCCTCGGTACGGAGCGCACTGTGGCGCTGACGGCGCTGTCGGGGCACTCGAGTGCGGGCCACGCGTCGGCCCCCATTGGCGGGCCGTACCTACCCCCGCTGACCGCGGGGGGACGCGTGGCGCGCAGCGAGACCTTTGCACTGCTGTTCCCTGTTGTAGGGCAACGTGGCAGCACCAGGGAGATTCGGGCGCGTCGGACTGGGAGTATGCGACCGGATTTTCGGGCGCAATGCGCCCGAAACATGCTCCCGAAAACCCGGCCCAACAACACTTTGGGCTGGGCTATAAATAGGGTCCTTAGTGTTTCTTTTGGCTCTTCTGGATCTTTTTCTTCAGAGAGTTCTTCAGAGAAATTTTCCCCCTCTCAGTGCACGATCCTTTGGAGGGATTTGAGGATTTTTCGGAGGCACGCATCCCGAGGTTCACGATTTTACGGCGCGGCGCAACGCTCGTTCTCCGGCGACCCGTCTCGCCCCTTCTCAGTGTTTGGACTCCCCCGACTCACCCCGACATCCGATTTCGCCGATTCTTGCGCCGTTGGACTCACGACAGGTAGGACTTCAACTCCTGTGTTTTGAGGTTCCTCGTTTTTCGTGCTGATCTCGGAGTTTTCTGAGCACCCATTTGACCCATTTTTCTTCGCGGACTTTTGGACAGCACCGCGGTGTTCTTGCCGTATCTTTTCGCTCAGACGTCGGATCGAGGCGATTCAAGAGGCATTTTTCATCTACACTTCGCAAGGAGTCTCCTGGATTTTTCTCAGATTTTTCTGGATTTTGCACGAGGGTGAGAATCTCCTTTTTCTGTGGTTCTTTGTTACAGAAATTTGGTACAGTTTGGATTGGGGTGTTTCCCTTGCCGGATTTTTATCTCAGCGTAGGAAACTCCGATTTGGGTGTGCAGGTACTCGTTTCGACGGGTTCGTCGCGAGGATCGCGATAGTATTTTTCTTGGATTTTTCTGGGCAATTTTCGCAGGTAAAAATTGGAGAATTCTGGACTGTGGTATTAAGGGACAGATTTTGGGAAATTGTGAATGAATAGCTTATGTACTTTCCTTTGGGGTATTTTGTACAGATTGGTGGTGAGTATTTGGACTGAGCTTGGGTTTCGCTTTTGGGAACTTGGATTAGCGCTCGAGGTGGGTGATGTTGTGAACCTCCTACTTATGATCTGTCACTAGACCTATTGGAATGCTCTTGATCATGTTGTTAGTAAAACTGTGAAATGGACCTAGCATGCTTGTATGAGATCGTGGTTGCTTTGTTAATATTTGCATTGTCAGAAAACTACAAGTTAGTAGGTTGTGTTTCCATGCTTTAGATATGTAGTATAATTACTTGGAAATCATGCTAAATCCATAACATGTTGAATGTCTTAATGAAAGGTTGGGATATGCGGTTAGAATACTTAAAATGGTTTCATCAAGAAAAAAAGGACTTTTGCATGCTTGAATGGTCACCTAGATAGGCCACCTTTTTCTGCTACACTATCATGCTGGAATTGACTTAGGAGAAACCATGTTTCATTCTTTCTCCAGTCACTTAGACATAGGGGATAGTATGCTCTGATTAGAGCAGGGACTGGGATAGTGTAGTCAGCTTTGGGATTTGGGGACAGGCAGGTTTGAGGACAGGGTACTCGCGGCAACCGCGGATTTCGGGCGGTTGACCGGACTGTTATTAGTGTATCAGATTTGGGGATAGGGGACCGGGACTTCTTTAGTAGATGGGTTGTTCCCACTTAAGTCTTGGTCCAGTCTGACTATATCGGGTTACTTGTGACCGTGCCAGTCAGGAGCCGGTCTGTCGCAGTACTTGAGACCGTGCCGGTCAGGAGCCGGTCTGTTGCAGTACTTATGACCGTGCCGGTCAGGAGCCGGTCTATTGCCTCGGGGATGGGACCGTGTCGGTCAGGAACCGGTCTGCATCCCGCAGCCGAGATGTGAGTTAGTGGGCATAGTAGGCAATACCGGTGTTCACCGGTGTCTAGATTGGGTTACCCAGGCAGGCATATGTATACTCTGATGTATGCATTTAGCTTATTACTTGAGAGGCATCTTACTGATAGCTTGTATCAGTTGTTATACGTATAGCACACCACCTTGTTTTATCTCTCCGCCTCTTGTAGTCCTAGTGGGCAGGTCTGTGGTAGAGGTTTACCCACTAGGGGAGGCTATTGTTTTTATAATAGTTCTGACCCCCCCTGTTTTTCCCTTTTCTTGTCCCCTTTGTTTTGCAGAGTCATCTGCTGGAGTTGCGGGACCCTCTTCCCAGGATCGAGGTAAGAGGATCGCTGATTAGATAGCTGCTACCCCGAGCTCGAGTTTAGTAGTTTTGTTGTATCCCCTGTACACTCAGACGGTTGTATTTTCTTTTATTTTTGGGTCTGGCTGCGGCCAGCTGGTTGTATTCATTTCGTGAGCTGGGAGAGACACATGTATATTCTTGAGAGATTATTGTACTTTTATTTCCAGCATTTGTCTGAGATGTACTAGTTTCAGTTTAGCTCTGTTTTATGCTCCAGTATTATTTCTTTTATATCCGAGCAGGTTACCAGCGCTTCGTGTACACGGGAAATACCGTGTGCACGGCGGATCTGTGGACGAGCCCGGGTTCTGGTTTACACCCGGGGCGTGACATAACCAGCTCTCACGAATCTCGAGGCACTAACGAACTCAACCAACTCGTGGCACAAAACACACTGGCTGGAGATACTCCACAGCCGGGACCACCGTCGACCCAAACGGCTCCCAAAATGAAACACCCAACTCGCCACGCTAAACACACAGGCTGGAGGTACTCCACAGCCGGGATCGACCCACAACTCTGGGCTAACAAACTGGTCGAACAACCTTCAACGACCCGGGACCACCGTCTACCCAAACGGTTCCCGACAACAATGACCGGAAGATACTCAACGGTCCGGGATCACCCAACGGCTCCCAACAACCCAAACACTGGTCTAAACTCAGCTACCAGACTCCACTCAGCCCCCAGGCACGAGTGCAAACCATGTCCCACAATAACCTGACCTCTCGGCCCACTATCCGGACGAGAAAACTCTATGTCCAGGAAATATGCAAGGTGTGGGATGTCTAAAGCATAAAAGAACCTAGCCCAAGTGAAGGTTCTCTACTAGTCTGGTTAAACATGCAACATATGACGGGGTGCTAGGTCAAGTTCCAACAATAACATTTAAATGAACTGAATCATAAGCAGGGGACATTAACAGATATGATCACCAAAATCAATCAAAATAAGCCTCGTCTCCCTAAACATGCTCTCAATCTCATAGGGGAACACTACACCTATGTAAGCTCTCAATTACTATAACTTGGATAACAATATCATGCAAGCTCTCATTTAATACAACAGGAATATCTGATCTTGGAAGTTTCCATTAGGTATAACGTGAATATCATATCTTGCAATTCTCAAACCAACACCATTACCAAGCTTACATCTCAAACATATATTGGTACACTAACATGCATGCATTCTATCAAATAGAATTAGAGAACCGTCCACCGGTTCTGGAGACAAAGCAACCCACTTGAAACGCTTTCCACAGGCAAAGCCGAAGTCGGTGAAATGTGTAGCCATTTGCTAACAAAATCCATCGAAACCGCACCCTCGGTACTCAGTCGTACAAGCCTCTGTTCAAAATAACATCACAGCCAACAATCAATCAACACCACAACACCATAAACAACCCTTGTTGTTTTTACCAACCAGCGCAGAAAAATGGGATTTTCACCTGCGTGCAGTCCTCCGAAAAAATCCAGAAAAATTACCGTTGCGATCCTCGCGATGAGTAGATACAAATCGAGTACTTATACTCCTTATTCCGACACCTGTAGGCCAAGATACAAATAGAACATCGCGGTAAGCCAAACTACCCACAATCGCAAATCTGTGGAAAATCAGTCCCAAAGAAGCTTAAATATCACCTTCATTGAGTCCTCCAAAAATTCCAATAAAAATACGGGTGCGTTCCTCTCGAAGCGTAGATGTCGATCGAGTCCTCATACGTCTCGTTCCGAGGCTTGTAGGCCGAGAAATCCCAACAATACTCCACTGCTATCCAAAACCTCGCAGCGGTACAAGGGGTCAAAAGATACCTCGGGAACCATGCCAAAAACCCAAAATGAGGCGAAGTGATCACCACGGAAATCGAAGTCATACCTTTCATGAACGCGCTACCATGAAAATCGGCACAAAATTCCATCGGGGTAGCTCAGGGGGCCTCGCGCACTGAAATGCGACGGTAGAAGCTAAAAACGAAGGAGCGTCGAAGTGCGCCGCGTCGTAGAAAACGCTGATGCCGCGGCCTCCAAAAATACCCAAGATCCAAAAAAGGGTAGAGGACAAAGTGGTGAAGTGATCTGCTCAAAGGGGAGCTCCCAGAAATCCAAAAATCCCGCACAAATGGCCCCTACAGCCTATTTATAGGCTGAAATCCAAGCCCAAAACACGGTCTGGGGTACACAATTCGGGGCGCCCGAAACTTTCGGGAGCCAACAGTGCCTCGATCCACACCCGCTCATCAAGCGCCCGGAATGCCCCTGTCGCGCCACGTAGCGCCGAACAAGGGACAGCGAAACCTGCCAGCCGCGTTGCGCCGCGTGGCCCACCACAAGCGCTGACGTGTGGCGCGCCCACGCGCGGGAACCGCGCGTCAGCGCCTCGGGCTTCACGCCCACGTGCGCCCACGCCTCCTGCCGCGCACGCTTAACGAGGCACCTGCCGCACCAGCCTGTGGATCGCGCCCACAGCACCAGCGAATCCAAAGCTGCCACGTGTCCACCCCTCGCCAATAAGAAGACGCCACGTGGCATACGCCCCCGCTGCACCGCGCTCGCCCGCGCGCGGCTGCCCGCGTGCCTGCCCGCGCCCGTGCACCTGCCCGCGCCTGCTCCGGCGCTTGCCCGCGCCCGCGCCGCCGTGCTCCGCCGCTGCCCGCCGCTGCCGGCGCTGTCCCGGCCGCCGGAACAGTACCACACTGCCTCGAAATCCGTGTTTTGGCATCCGGGCTCCGAAAAAACAAGTAAATAGTCCATTTTATCGTTTTCGCGCATTGAGTCCAAATACGATGCCCATTTTTCCCAATTCCACTTATAAAATTTGTCAAAGCCCTCAAAATAAGTGTTCTTAACCCAAAATTCGCACCGAGTCCATTTCTTGAGTCCGATACGCGCACAAACACTTCCAACACATGCAAAGAGCCTCTAAAGGTTGCTGATCACACTGCAAGTGCTCAGCGGAGATCCGGGTCATCACAAACCTAATCACAGTGACTGCCACATGGGGTCCAGTCAAACCTGCGCCCACCTACCGCCATTACATCCACGAAGGACTGGACTTACGTAGGGCATCCGTGACTGCCTAAAAAAGGCCCAGCCAGAGGGACTGCGTTGACAAGTTGCGATAGCAAAGTAACAGGCCTAGCTCCGGAGTGGCACTCGAGGGGCGCGACCCCACCGAGGAAAGTATCTGCGCATCTCTGTCGAGCTCAATATGGCTCATGTAGGCTATAGTCCAATCCACGATCAACCAGATCGACAGTACCCAAATCACCTCTCTAACTCACTAACAGGAAATACTCGAACAGTCAGGACCGCTGTCAACCCAACGGCTCCTCAAAAAGAACATCAACTCAACATGCAAACTCACTAGCTGGGTATACTCCACAGCCGACAACAATGAAGGGTCTGATAACCCCGAAAGACTAAAACCTACAACCCAAATCAAACAAGAACATGCTCTAGGTATAGCCTCTCGTTGTTCTCGACCCAAAGAAAAAGGCAGCCCTTAGAACCCAGATCACCCGAACCCTCCCGGGTGAGGGAGTTTACATAAAAATGTGATATTTATTTCTGAAAACTATTTTCACTCGAACCCCCTCGGGGTGAGGACTAAAAGCAGTTCTTTTTCTTTTTATAAAATCATCTTGATTTGAGAAAACCCATTTTAATGATTTTTAGCTCTTTTTAGGAAAATCAGTTAGAAAACAAGTTTTAATCCCAAACCCCAAAGGGCTAATGCCTTCGCTCAATCAGACAAGAACAGACTCTGGCGACCCTTCGATGTTTGGAAGAAAAAAATTGGTTGACTAAAATCATGTGTGTCCAAAAAGATTCTGGGTTCAAGGTCCTGCTATCACTAGTACACTACTGCCACGATCACAGTGGCGACACATAAACTGGAGAACTCGACAACCTGGGACCACCGTTTACCCAAACGGCTCCCACCACAGGTACAAGACTAGCTACATCTACCAGACTCCACTCTGCCCCCAAGCACGAGTGTAACATGCATCCTACACCAAAATAAATCCTGACCACTCGGCCCACTACCCGGGCGAGGATAACACTATGTCCAGGAATAGAGTAGAACGTGTGGATGTCTAAAGCATAAATAAACCTAGCCCAAGTGAGAGTTTTCTACTAGTCTGGTTACACATGCAATATATGACAGGGTGCTAGGTCAAGTTCCAATAATAGTATTTAGTTTAACTAAAGCAAGATCAGGGAACATTAACCAACATGATATCAATAACAACACAAGAAAGACAACATCTCTCTCTCTCTAACATGCATTCTAATACATCTCACAATCATGCATATTTTCTATACAATAGAATTAATGAACCGTCCACCGGTTTTGGAGACGAGGCAACCCACCTGAAAATGTGCGTCGATCCAAGGTCCAACTGAACGTGGATAATCCTCAGGTTTCCATGATTCCAACGAGTCCAAGAACACCCAATCTGCGAACCACTGCAAAAAGTATCGCATTTAGCATCAACGGTAGCAATTCCAAAAAACAGCACTTGCTGTTTGCCAAAACCAGCACAGAAAACGAGGGATTTCACCTCTGTGCAGTCCTCAAAAAATCCAGAAAAATAACCATTGCGTTCCTCGTGAAGAGTAGATACGAATCGAGTATTTATACGTCTCATTCTGATACTTGTATGCCGAGAAAACCCATGATTACTCCGCCGCTGTCCAACAATTGCCGCAGAAAAAGGGGGTTTAAAGAAGCGCCAGATAACCCAGTAAAACCTCGAAACGGGCGGAAATGGTAAATACAAGAAATGTAGCCCTACCTGTCGTGAAGACAATGCCACAAGAATCACTAAAAAAGTTCTTCGGAGTAGCCCAAGGGAGTCCGCGGACCGAAATGCGACGGAAAAGAACACCGGAAGGAGAACGTCGCAGTGCGCCGAATCGCCGATATCGAGATCTCCAAAAATCATCAAATCTCTGCGGGAGATGGAGAACAAGAGAGAGAAACCACGGCCAAAAGGGCTCAGCTCGGGTTGCTCCAAAAAAAATGAAAAGGAGAGAGAGAGAGGGAGGTATTTATAGAGGATAAAGGGGGGGAAAATCACCCCTTTGGGGTGCGTTTTTGGGCGCTCGAAACATTCGGGCCCCGAAAAACGCACCCAGAACCCCTCTCCGCGCAGCACCCGGATCAGCCCGGGCGTGATGCGTGTCCCGAACACGGGACAGCGGCGCCCGGCCAACCGGGCGCTGCCGCGTGGCCCGACAGCGGGGCGGGGTGGTTCGGCGTCCGCCAATGGCGGGACGCCACGTGGCACCCCCCGCGTGGGCGCCATACCGCTCGCACCTGCCCGTACCTGCCCCGTACCTGCTCTGCCAATCAGCGTGCACCACGTGTCCCTCCTCGGTGCTCGCTGCGCCCGGCGCACGCGCCAGGTCCGTGGACCGAGCCGCGTGAGCCGACCAATCCAGAGCTGCCACGTGGCTCCGTCCTGGTCCACGGCTCCCCGCGCGTGGCCCCATGAACCGCGCGCGCGTGAGCCGACCAATCCCAGGCTGCCACGTGTCCTCTCTTCGGTCCACAGCTCCCCCTATGCACCAAAACACGCAGAAAACTTCCGGAGGTCCGTTTTTGGGCATCCGGACTCCGAAAAATACAAGCAAGTATCCGATTTTCGACGTTTTTTCGCGCTAAATCTAAATCCGGCCTTAGATTAGCCTGAAACCCTTTCTAAACTTTGCTGAAAGTAGCTGAAAGGCAGGCTTGATCCAGAAGCCTCACTGAGTCCGTCCAACGCGTCCATTTAACGCTTTGCGGGTCCGACACACCAATAGTAGGTGTTCCACAATGTGGGTCATGGGAATAAGCTGCATGGGGATCGGGGCCACTACAGGTGTCCTCCACTTGGGCTGCGTAAACCCGCCCACTGGGCGCTGAAGGTCGTCGCTCCGTCTGTCTCAACATCGTAGCCCAATCTGTCTGGCGGTGTACCAGAGGGGCTTCCGCTTCTAGAATAGGTAAGAGGGGCTGAAGCATTAGGTCACACTAACAAAATTGCTCGGGGGCATGCTGCTCGGAAATGTCCTAACTCTCCACATAGGAAGCACCGTCCCTGTCTCTTGTCACACTGTGACGGTGGATGGGGCCCGCCACAGATAACGCACCGATCCTGCCACTGATGCCGATGCTGCTGCTGTCGGGGGTACTGCTGCTGAGACTGCTGTCGCTGCTAATACTGCTGATACTGCGGTTGCTATTGGGGTCCACCAGATCTCTGGCGCCTCTGAAACCCACGATCCTCAAGGTGAAATCATAAAGGTCTCGGCGGCTCCTGCCTACTCGTCTGTCCCACGTCCTCAGGCACTGGGCTCTTCACACCCGAACTCCCACCTAGGGTCGTGTCCTGCTCAGTCATCACCTCATTCCCTCGTTCCACATAAAGGGCCTGCTCCATCAAGGCCTCCAAAGTCTGCAGTCTACGTGACCGAACAAACTGATACATATCTCAGCGCAGTCCCCGCTCGAACATGTAAATCCTATGTGCCTCATCCCTGGCCGCATGCGGTACACTGTTCAGCAGCCGATTGAAATCCACTATGTACTTTTGCACAGAACGACTTCCCTGCTGGAGGTTCTTCAGATCCTCTTCTAGTTTTTGTCTGATACTCTCGGGGAAGAAAGCTCCAAGAAGAAGGCTGCGAAACTCCGCCCAAGTAAGCAGCTGGGTCCCAGGCGGACCAATAGGTCGTACTCGCCGCCACCATGCCTCGGCATTCTGCTCCAGAAAGTTTGTCGCCAGAAGAACCTGAAACCTCTCCTCGATAAAAAGGGTCTCAAAGAGTCGCTCCATCACTGTGATCCATGACTCTGCCTCCCACGGCTCCAAACTCGATCCTGTGAATCGGGGTGGATCAGACTGTCGAGACTGGCTAAATCTGTAATGTACCGAATTTTCGGCACATATAATAAATCTAAATAAAAATGGTATGAAATACTATTTTTATGAAAGTTAGAGAAGTGAGGATGATGTGGAAGCGAATTGGGCCGAAATCGGATTAAAAATGAGGGATTTAGAATTTTAATTGAAAAAGGGGGCCCAGATTTTTAGTGGAAATTCACAGTATCAGAAAATTCTGAGAAAATTCTGAGAAAATTCTGGGAGCTCCGTAATATTGTGTTAAGGCCACAGTAAAAATTTCGTGTTGATCGGACACCCGGATTGCGAGAACGGGGTCCGCCAGCGATTTTTAATACAGCGAGGCTTTTGGTGACCCAGAAATGGCCAAACTCAGCAAAAATACTTGTAACATATTTCAAATGTAATTACAAGTGGGTTGGAAGCATTTCGAATCGACGAAAAAGCCGTTGAGTCGAAAAGTGAGTTGTAGTTGAAAAATTAAAGCTTCAAGCTTGTAAAATTTAAGCCCACGTTCGCCGAATTCGCAAAATGGCGAAATGCGGCGAGAAGACTTGTAACATGTTTTAAATATGATTACAGTCGAGTTCGGTGCGTTCCGGGCTGACGCGAAGGGCATCGGGTCGAAAAGTGACTTGAACCCCGAGGACTTAGCAAAAATTCTGAGATTTCTGAAATTGTGATCACGAAGCATTTTCGGAGCCCTGTTTCGGAGACTTAGAATAGTCAAAAAATTTAAAAGAAATCGTGGGGTGTCTCACAAAAGTTTTCTGATTAAAAGAGGTGAAAAACCGAGGTGGGCGATTAAAAGAAAATAGGAGAACGAAGCGAAGAAAAATCCTTCGTGAATTCTGAAACTGCAGTTTTTAACAGTGCAGTTGATCGCGAAGCTTTTTCGGGGCTCTCTTTCGAGGGCTTAGAGTAGCCCAAAAATTTAAACAAAATCGTGGAGAGTTTAAGAAAAATTTGTAGATTAAAAAGGGAGAAGAAAAATTGCTGTTTCGACTTACCAGTTGACGGCAAAATACGGAGAAAGAGGGGTATCCGAAATTGTTCTCTGCAGATGCAAAACTGCAGGATTGAGGGCAGTTTTGGGATTTTCTTTGTAAGTTGGGGCATTTTGGTAAAATCACCTCTCCCCCCAACCACCACCTGCAGAGATTAAATGCTCTCTCTCTCCCACTTGAACCATCACTCTCTCTCTCTCTCTCCCCCTCTCTCTCTCTTTTCTGCTGGAGCAAGAAACGAAAGGGAGAAGAAGAGGAAAGAAGAAGAAAAGAAGAAGAAGAAGGAAAGAAGAAGAAGAAAGAAGAAGAACAAGAGAAGAAGAAGAAGACTCTGGTATGAGTTCCCTCTCTCTCTTCTCCTTCTTCTTTGCCGAAAAAAGAAAAAAAAAAAAGAAAAAAAAAATGGGGAAAGTCAGCTGCGCGAGCAAGCAGCAGCAGCATCAGCTGCAGCTGCTACTGCTGATACAAGCAGCAGCAGCTGCAGTTGTTGCTGGGCCAGCTGCTGCTGCACAAGGCAGCAGCAGCTGCCAGCAGCAGCCCCTGCGCATGGGGCAGCTGCCCAAATGGCAGCTGCACCATGCAGCTGCAGGGAGCAGCTGCATTGGGCTGCTGCCAAGGCAGGCAGCAATTGCTGCTATTGCTGCTGCTGCTATATAGAGCAGCAGCAGCTGCAGCAATTGCTGCTGCTGCCAGCAGCAGCAGCCTTGGGCTGTAGAGCAACAGAAAAAAAAAAAAATAAATAAATAAAAAGAAGGGAAAGAAAGAGAAAAAAAATTGAAAGAAAAAGAAAAGAAGAAAACTTTCTTCTTTCTTCTTTTTCTTTCAATGAGCAAAAATCGGTAAATTGGGGGAAACGCTCAAATTGAGTTTCTCTCCAATTTTTGAATGCGAATTATGGATTTTGCCAATGTGCGAAATCGGTAAATTGGGGGAAATTGCTCAAATTGAGCTTTTCTCGAATTTTTGAGAGCATTTTGACCCCGGATCGAGTTGAGCAAGTTTCTTTTTGGCAACATGCCATGGGATGACTATTCTCCTCTCATTTTTATGAACCGATAAAAATTTAGCCTTTTGATGGGGAAAATGACCAAATAGGGATTTTTCCCTTTAAGTTGTCAAAAAGGGGTTAGTTTTACCGCCTTATGAATTTTAGTGAATCATGTAAATCAATTGCTTATCTTTTGCCTCCCTTACAATGTAGGGAAGCCTCACGGATTCAAGGAGTTGAAATTGTCTCCTTTAAGGACCAAAAGAATACACCGAGGTGGGGGATTCTACCGAAATTGGGTGACCTCTCCCCTTGCTCCTTTGCTTTTCGATCCAGAAGCATGATAGTAGCCTGTTAGAGGCGTTAGGGAATCATGATAATGGTGGCATGCGTAGGAGATAAATATTATTTTATGATTATATATGGAAATAATTGCATATGTAGATGTAATCAATTGTTGTGATCATGTTAGAGTGTAACCCTAGGAATCATGTGAAAGCATAAGGAAAAGGAAATGCATGTTGGTAGTAAGACTTAGGAGAAAACCTAGATTTAGGTTTAACGAGTGGCATGATGACCTAGGAGATACACCTAGGTGGACGAGTGGCATTAACTTAGGGAATAATCTAAGGTTAAAAATAGAGTGTTAAACATAGAGTCAGAGAACTCTAGGTTAAACAAGTTATGGAACTTAGGTAAGGGAACCTAAGATGAACTAATAGGGTTAAACTCTAGTGATGAAATAGAGTTAGTGCAACCCTAGGTTAAACATGGAACAGGAAAATAGAGTTAGTAAAACTCTAGAATTCAGTGAGAAATCAGGAAACAGGGGGATTAGATTCCCAAGTTAAAGAATTAAATAATGTAACCCCAGAAAGTCATAGGACGTCTGGGTAAATGGATCAATTAGTTTAACTTCGATCTGAGTCAAATAAAAGAGAATGAAAATAGGGTTAACAAGCTCTAAGTTAGATAAAACTGAAAGTAACTAGTGTCCTAGTGACATAGTGCAGTGATATAGTGCAACCTTAAGGGTAATTGAAGCTTAGGGTTGTGAATTGAGAACAAGTAAGGAAAGTGTAAAAGTGGCTAGGAAACTAAAGATATTGCCAAGTGGCAAAATAAGTGGAAATGGAAATGAACAAGTTGTTCAAACTTAAATTGGTGTTAGAGACACCCAAATTATCCTAGGATAAAGGAAATAAAGCTTAAATGAAAGCCAAAAGTGGCTAATGAGCAAGACAAGCAAATTGCTCGAGAGAGAGCTAAAAGTGGTTAATAAGTAAGACAAGCAAATCGCTTGAAATGAACGAGAAAAGTAAAAGAGAAGCATTGAGGCATGAATGTCAACGGGAGGGTTGAGCATATGTCACTCCCGGGGAGATGAGTGCCAAGGTGCCTTAAACTCATCTGAACCTAAAGTGGAAAGAAAATGGTTAAAGAAAGAGAATGATTAATGAAAAGTAAAAAGGATAAGATAAACTACATTGGGCCGAGCACTACGGGAGGTGATGCTACAACCTGTTCTTGTTTGATTGGGGTTGTAGGCATCCGTCTTTTGGAACCCTCGGACCCTGTAAAGGAAAAGCCTAAATGGCCATTGGGAGGGTTGAGCATATGTCACTCCCAAGTGAATTAAAGTGTTAAAGCTAAGTTGCCAACGGGAGGGTTGAGCATATGTCACTCCCGGGGGAAGTGTGTGAGCAAGACTCAGCTTCCCAAGTAAAGGCAAAACAAAGAGCTAAAGGCAAAAGAAAAGATAAAGATAAAACGGGCGGACCTACGGTGAGAAACGCGGCCCATATTGGAGTTGCAGGCAGTGCCCCTCTCCCGGGTAGAGACCCGTTCGGGACGTTTCATCCGTAGGACGGGGTAACACTTGCGGGTGTTATCGGCAACCTTAGAAATCTTATCTTATGGTAGCAGGACTACCGGGCTGGGGCCCATTGGATAATAATTTCTGAGGGTTAACTTGAACTAAAGCACCAGAATTTAAAAAATAAAGAAAAATTAGAGTGGCCAAGGTGGCCGGGTTAGTTTGACCCTGTATACAGCGGCATAGTGGCCGAGTTGGTGCTTAGCAGCCTAGTGGGGCTAGACAGAGTAGTGCTGGGTCGATGAGTATACACAGATAGTGTAGTGATATATTATATTGCATAGTTGCATTTTGATATTGAGGATTTTAGTTTCCTAGCACTATTATTATTGCTTCCATTGGACCAAGTGGTGTAGGACACTTTTTCTCGATGGTTGAACCCACTGGGAACTCTGTCGGAGTTCTCACACCCCTTGGGTGACCCCCCCCCCCACAGGTTCGGGTCGGGATACAGCGGACGAGACGGTTCAGATGCAGACGGCGAGGCATACGACAGGGGCAAGGGCCCAGCAGCATAGAGACCTAGAGGGTCTAGCAGAGGTATCCCTTTTATATATTTCTTGAGTGAACCTTGTATGGTGAGGAATTTATGTAAAGGAATTGTAATAATTTTATTTGCAAGTTCAGAAATGTAAAGTGTAATAAATTTAAGTTATGGTTCACTCTTGTATGCTTTCATTATCGCTTAAACTGTTTGTTTATAAAATAAAAGTTCAAATTTATAGTGATTTTTAGTACTCTGATATTGAGCTTCCGCATATACTTGTTGTATGATTATGGATATTACCGTTCCTTTCGGGTAGTGAAAGGTCATACCTGATTGGCGGGTCTGTTGGCGTGCCCGAACCGTACAAATTGGCGGACTCGGGGCGTGACAGATTAGAGTGGTATCAGAGCCTAGGAATAGTCCTAGGTGGTTAGCAACCTTAGGGAGACCCTAGGGATTAGCACGAGAGAGTGCGCGGATAAATGGGCGAAAGTATTCGATTGGTTATTGTTGTTCCCAAAAAGGATGTTGGGACTGATCGACACCACGCAGGAATACGCGCTTGTTTCGACTCGTGCCGGGAGAGCGCTCTGGGTCGAACAAGGTACACGAACTACGATAGCAGGTGGCCGCACTTATTGGTGTGGTCCAGCAGCATGCTGAATCTTCTTGCCGAGAGGCGGAAATTTTTCGCCGGCAAGGAGGCAGTTTTCGACGCCTAAAGGTGGCGTCAATGTGACAGTCGGAGTAGATCGATGGGCTCCAGTGGCTGATAGCGCAGCAAGCTGAGGCTGCATAAGTGACGCATGAGTATACGGTGTCGCCGTGTTTAGGGGCGACAGTAGAAAGGATGGTAGTGCCCGCCGAGCTTATGTTGGCACGCCCTGCACCCTCAGTAAGGGGTGTCGTAAGCTTGGGTCAGCCAGTTGTTGGCAAAGTGTGAATGAAGAGGTCCAGTGAGAGACCGACTCACGAGGAAAATGGTGATCGCTATGTTCGAGGACCAAGTTAGTGTGCCCTGAGGGTGAGGGCAAGAAAGATTTACGGGCCTGGCAGGGGAATTCGCCCCTGATGACGGTAGTAACCGTGTGGCGTGACGATTGCGGCTGAGTTGCCGCATAGTGCAGTTAGTGAGGCCCAGAGTAGGCTTCAAGGTGCGAGAATCTCTCGAAAGAGCGAGAGTTTTGTGGCGCCGGTCTGATGGATCGGTAAAATGGCAAGGGTTGCCACCGCAGGATTCGCGTGTTAATCACAAGAGTTGGTGAGCAGTTATTGTGGTGCCTCGACCCAGTTGGGAGAGTTGCACAGGAGCCGTTGGGGTGCTTAAGCAAATCGCTTGACACTAGATTTTTGTGAGTTAGCATAGGGGCGTAGGACGCCCAATTGCTTGGGTACTCATGGAGCACAAGTATCGTTTAGCTAGAGAGAGCTGATTAGGTGGTGTATTAGCCTTTGCCCTGTGTGGCCAGAGTTGATAGAGAGTTCGAGTCGTGGATTGACGACTAGTTAGTTGGTTTGCTCAGTGAGCGTAGTGGTCGCGTGGCGACGATTGTCGGGTTCGCTTGGAGACGATCCGTGCCTGGACCATGTTTGTGGACTGTGGGCCTGCAGCCCAATGGGCAGGCGCAGTCGGCTGTGAGAGACAGCGGCCCGAGACCTGATGGCGGGGCATGATAGAGATTTGGTCGGGACGGTAGTCCGAGCGATGACCCGGGGACGTGGAATGCCACGTGTGAGCCTTGAGGCTGTTAGTACACT
Source organism: Tillandsia leiboldiana (assembly GCA_029204045.2). Taxonomy (NCBI): domain Eukaryota; kingdom Viridiplantae; phylum Streptophyta; class Magnoliopsida; order Poales; family Bromeliaceae; genus Tillandsia; species Tillandsia leiboldiana. Next base: position 8,937,382 of record CM055066.1, read on the forward strand.
GAGAGTGTGATGTGACCAGGCCGTAGTGCTAGTGGTGATTGAGGTACTGTAGCTCCTGGTAGGAGTATTGGTGTAGTAATCCTAAATGAGGATCTACCCGTATGACGGTTGGGTCTGCGTGCTAGTAAGAGCCGTTGTACAGTGTTAGACTAGTTTTGGGCTATAGGCCCATATTGGACCGTGGTCTGTGAACCTATTAGTAGTCCGGGATAACGGGTTAGCTGATAACCCGTGGACTTAGAGCACTAGTAGCGTGTGTGATAGCTGGGAACTCGTGGATTGGCCTTGCCCTCCACATTAGGCCGTGGAGCGACCGGGAAAATGCGGTAAGTGTAATTGTTTACAGATGCAACTTCGTTGTGAAAGAATGACGGCGGAATTAAAGTGGAAATTTCGCAAACAAAGACTGGGTCATTCGTGGTAATTAAGAGAGCAAGTGCTCAGCTGTGTCTTTCGCCTACTTAGTGAAAATGGCCAGACATCAGGTTTGAGATTTCCCCTGGTTGGAAATGGGGATCCACGAATGAGCTGTTCGTGTAGTTTTGGTGAGCCCAGCGTTTAGGGGCGTAATCCCTCTTATTCGGTCAATTTTGAATTGAGTGTGACTTAAGTTTCGAGGACGAAACTATTTTAAGGGGGGTAGAATGTAATGTACCGGATTTTCGGCACATATAATAAATCTAAATAAAAATGGTATGAAATACTATTTTTATGAAAGTTAGAGAAGTGAGGATGATGTGGAAGCGAATTGGGCCGAAATCGGATTAAAAATGAGGGATTTAGAATTTTAATTGAAAAAGGGGGCCCAGATTTTTAGTGAAAATTCACAGTGTCAGAAAATTCTGAGAAAATTCTGGGAGCTCCGTAATATTGTGTTAAGGCCACAGTAAAAATTTCGCATTGATCGGACACCCGGATTGCGAGAACGGGGTCCGCCAGCGATTTTTGATACAGCGAGGCTTTTGGTGACCCAGAAATGGCCAAACTCAGCAAAAATACTTGTAACATATTTCAAATGTAATTACAAGTGGGTTGGAAGCATTTCGAATCGACGAAAAAGCCGTTGAGTCGAAAAGTGAGTTGTAGTTGAAAAATTGAAGCTTCAAGCTTGTAAAATTTAAGCCCACGTTCGCCGAATTCGCAAAATGGCGAAATGCGGCGAGAAGACTTGTAACATGTTTTAAATATGATTACAGTCCAGTTCGGTGCGTTCCGGGCTGACGCGAAGGGCATCGGGTCGAAAAGTGACTTGAACCCCGAGGACTTAGCAAAAATTCTGAGATTTCTGAAATTGTGATCACGAAGCATTTTCGGAGCCCTGTTTCGGAGACTTAGAATAGTCAAAAAATTTAAAAGAAATCGTGTGGTGTCTCACAAAAGTTTTCTGATTAAAAGGGGTGAAAAACCGAGGTGGGCGATTAAAAGAAAATAGGAGAACGAAGCGAAGAAAAATCCTTCGTGAATTCTGAAACTGCAGTTTTTAACAGTGCAGTTGATCGCGAAGCTTTTTCGGGGCTCTCTTTCGAGGGCTTAGAGTAGCCCAAAAATTTAAACAAAATCGTGGAGAGTTTAAGAAAAATTTGTAGATTAAAAAGGGAGAAGAAAAATTGCTGTTTCGTTTTACAAGTTGACGGCAAAATGCGGAGAAAGAGGGGTATCCGAAATTGTTCTCTGCAGATGCAAAACTGCAGGATTGAGGGCAGTTTTGGGATTTTCTTTGTAAGTTGGGGCATTTTGGTAAAATCACCTCTCCCCCCAACCACCACCTGCAGAGATTAAATGCTCTCTCTCTCCCACTTGAACCCTCACTCTCTCTCTCTCTCTCCCCCTCTCTCTCTCTTTTCTGCTGGAGCAAGAAACGAAAGGGAGAAGAAGAGGAAAGAAGAAGAAAAGAAGAAGAAGAAGGAAAGAAGAAGAAGAAAGAAGAAGAACAAGAGAAGAAGAAGAAGACTCTGGTATGAATGAGTTCCCTCTCTCCCTTCTCCTTCTTCTTTGCAGGAAAAAGAAAAAAAAAAAAAAGAAAAAAAAATGGGGAAAGTCAGCTGCTGCTGCTGCTGCGCTAGCAAGCAGCAGCAGCATCAGCTGCAGCAGCTGCTGCTGCTACAAGCAGCAGCAGCTGCAGTTGCTGCTGGGCCAGCTACTGCTGCACAAGGCAGCAGCAGCTGCCAGCAGCAGCCCCTGCGCATAGGGCAGCTGCCCAAATGGCAGCTGCACCATGCAGCTGCAGGGAGAACCTGCATTGGGCTGCTGCCAAGGCAGGCAGCTGCCTTGGCAGCAATTGCTGCTATTGCTGCTGCTGCTATATAGAGCAGCAGCAGCTGCAGCAATTGCTGCTGCTGCCTATAGCAGCAGCAGCAGCCTTGGGCTGTAGAGCAACAGAAAAAAAAAAAAAAAAATAAATAAAAAGAAGGGAAAGAAAGAGAAAAAAAATTGAAAGAAAAAGAAAAGAAGAAAAATTTCTTCTTTCTTCTTTTTCTTTCAATGAGCAAAAATCGGTAAATTGGGGGAAACGCTCAAATTGAGTTTCTCTCCAATTTTTGAATGCGAATTATGGATTTTGCCAATGTGCGAAATCGGTAAATTGGGGGAAATTGCTCAAATTGAGCTTTTCTCGAATTTTTGAGAGCATTTTGACCCCGGATCGAGTTGAGCAAGTTTCTTTTTGGCAACATGCCATGGGATGACTATTCTCCTCTCATTTTTATGAACCGATAAAAATTTAGCCTTTTGATGGGGAAAATGGCCAAATAGAAATTTTTCCCTTTAAGTTGTCAAAAAGGGGTTAGTTTTACCGCCTTATGAATTTTAGTGAATCATGTAAAAGCAATTGCTTATCTTTTGCCTCCCTTACAATGTAGGGAAGCCTCACGAATCCAAGGAGTTGAAATGGTCTCCTTTAAGGACCAAAAGAATACACCGAGGTGGGGGATTCTGTCGAAATTGGGTGACCTCTCCCCTTGCTCCTTTGCTTTTCGATCCAGAAGCATGATAGTAGCCTGTTAGAAGCGTTAGGGAATCATGATAATGGTGGCATGCGTAGGAGATAAATATTATTTTATGATTATATATGGAAATAATTGCATATGTAGATGTAATCAATTGTTGTGATCATGTTAGAGTGTAACCCTAGGAATCATGTGAAAGCATAAGGAAAAGGAAATGCATGTTGGTAGTAAGACTTAGGAGAAAACCTAGATTTAGGTTTAACGAGTGGCATGATGACCTAGGAGATACACCTAGGTGGACGAGTGGCATTAACTTAGGGAATAATCTAAGGTTAAAAATAGAGTGTTAAACATAGAGTCAGAGAATGTAGGTTTTTAAAGGATCCACAAGGATCTAAATAGGTACTATCAAACAACTAGAGGGGGGGTGAATAGGTGTAATACTTATAAAACCAAATCTCAGTGCAAAATAAAAACCAATGCGGAAAATAAAAACAGCACACCAAGATATACGTGGAAACTCCAATCCAGGAGAAAAACCACGGGACCAACACGCAATAACAATCCACTAAGAATAGAAGAATAACAAGGTGATTACCGACTCCACGGACTCAACCCCTCCTTCAGCTTCTTCGGACCTTGCGCTGACCGGTTGGATGTCCACGCAATAACAATCCACTAAGAAAAGAAGAATAACAAGGCGATTACCGTCTCCACGGATTTAACCCCTCCTTCAATTTCTTCGGACCTCGCGCTCCACCGTTTGCACGTCCATTGCACACGTTCGAATCCACGAACGCCACTCGAATCCACGAGCACACGTTTCGAATCCACGAAACGCCTTTAGCACACCGAATCCACGATGCCACGTCGAATCCACGACGCAAACTCAGTCGATAAGAATATTGACTTCGATGGTGATCCTTTGCTTAGATTCTCATTGAGGAACCGTAGAAGAAATCTCTAAGCAAAGATTAGATCAATTCGACGAAAGATATGTTCTTGAAAGAACCGTCGAATTGACCTAAAAGAGGCTAAAAAGAAGAACGATAAGAACCTAGCCTCTAGGGTTGCTCTCAAGTGTTTAATTAATTAATCGGTAGAGAACCCACGTTTTTGAGAAACCCTAAGGCCCCGTTTGGTAACGGGGATAAGGGGGAATAACCCCCTTATCCCCGTTTCCATACCCAAACGGGGATAGGTATTGTTGGAATTCAAATTCCAAAAAATATGGAATAGGGGGTATGGGGGTGGGAATTGGAATTCCCACCCCCAGCTGGAATTGGTTGGAACCCATGTGTGGCACGGGGTTCGAGAGAAGCCCCTCTCTCTCTCTCTCTCTCCTTATTTTCGCAATAATGGCGGAAGAGGAGTGTCGTCTCCATGCGACCCCTCGCTTCATCCGCCTCCTCTCTCTCTCTCTCTCTCTTTCTCTCTCTCTCTCCATTTTAGCAACAATGGCCGGGGAGGAGAGTGGTCTCCATGCGACCCCGCGCCTCAGCCACCTCATCGCGCGTCCGCATACGACGCCGATCATGGGGCAACAAGCTACTGCTACAAACCCTAGTATCCTCGGTGGGCGCGGTGGCCGGAGGGCCTAGCGCCGCCGCGGCTCACCGGCAAGGGTTTGAAGCCAAATCCTAGACTTGGTCCGCCGCGTCATCCGTGGATCGAGCTGATCGGATCGAATCCTGTGGAAATTGTATGTAAGCATAGCAATGACCACATCCTATTGATCATGAAAAAAGAAAGGGTTAATTTCAAATTGCTCCCTCCTATGGTTTAGCTTATTTTCACTTATTTTCACTTTGCTACTCCGTGATTCAAAAAGTTTTACTTTGCTCCCCCTGTGGTTTAGCTTATTTCCACTCTAGGGTGTGTTTGGTTGGCCGTAAAATGTACCGAAAATTATTTTTCGGCTTGAAAAATTATTTTTCGTGCGTTTGTTTTGCCGTAATTTTTCTTATTTTTTTTTGAAAACTATTTTTACGGATTTGAGAAAAATGGAATGCTCATAAAATTTGTTTCATTCGTTTTTTCCACTGAATCGAAGAAATGTGGATTTTTTTTTTTTTCTTTTCAACCAAACAAATGTTGGTGATTTTTTTTTCTACAAATCAAACACTACAAAATGTAAAAGAAAATTTCACCGAAGATTTGTTTCCACGAAAATTTGTTTAATATAATAAATTATTTTATTTATAAATTATATCATAAAGGACAAAATAGTCAATATACAAATTTATCACTTATCAATTCTTCTTATTCCTCTATACTCAACCAAACACAATTTTTTCCTATTCATCTTATTCTCCTTATTCCTATATAATTTACCAAACACAATTTTCTTTAATCCCGGTATAACTCATAAAACCAACCAAACGCAAATTTACACCAATTCCTGCTAATACCAGAATCTATACCTATCCCCGGTATAACAAAATTTTCCTATTCCCGTTACCAAACGCAGCCTAAACGTCTATTTATAATTTAGAAACCTTTGGAAAGAGATAAGAATCAAAAACATACCTTATCTGGAAATTTTCAGGACGGCGATCCGGATCGGATTTACTGCGATCCGGATCGTCGTAACGAGATTGACGATTCCAGAAAACCAAGGGTTCGGGATCCGGATTGCAAGGTCCGATCCGGATCGTTCATGCAATTCAGCAAAGTCCCATGTTCGGGATCCGGATCGGAATGGCCTAGGATCCGGATTGAAATTGCCAATGAACAAGTACCCTTCGGGATCCGGATTGCAAGGTCTGATCCGGATCCTGAACATGTCCCATGTCCAGTTTTTGATTTTTATGCAATTAAAAGATCATCCAAGTGTTTCTACACTATAAGAAAGTATTCGGATCACCACAATTATTTAGTTAAACATACCTGATCCTCTTGAATACTTTCTTCTTGAGATTGATGTAACTGATCCACAATTCTTCAACTTCAATCTTCAAGACTCAAGACACTGAGTGTCAACTTGAGCTCTTGTTGAATCTTCTCTAAGTCTTTGATTGCTGATTGACAATTTGATCCCTTTAAGACTCCGACTCAACTCACTGACTTGACTCACGAAATATGCCAACACCAAAATGCCGTAACAATCTCCCCCTTTGGCAATTTCGTGACAAAACCCAAAAATACATAAAAGCGCTCAAGTCATTCATCTTAAACCAAAAAGTCGAAATTCAATGTTATCACCAAAATATTGATTTTCTTTGCGTGAAAGATCCAATAAATACAAAATTACATTTGAACCAAACAGTCCTAGAACATACTCTATGACTTAGGACTTGGAGTCTTAAAATGATGTAATTCCTGCAAAACAAAACTCCAAACAAAATCAAACGTTAGTCGTTAGAAATTAGAATCCTACATTTGATTCGTCCTTTTGGTTCTTTTGTTTTTCGGCTTTTTCAGTCCTTTCTTTATCTCCCCCTATCATGAGCATCTCTAACATGTTCTCCATGTTCTCCATGTTCTCCCTGTTATGAGCATCTCTGTTCTCCCCCTTTGTGATACGATCATTAATTTCTGTTCTCCCCCTTTTTGTCACAAATTGTCAAACAGTGAACATACTAGACAAAAGGAAATCACTAACAGCATTAGTTCATAAAGAAAGAGAGATAAAAGCTCAGTTCTGGTATACAACAAAAATGCAGATTGCGTACCTGTACCAGAAAGCAAAAATCAGATAATTTCTTGAAACAAATCCAGATTTTGGAATCTTTTCAAATACCGATTTGTATTCCATTAAGAAATCAATTTAAGTGCTTTAAACAATGAATTCACACAGATGCCATTCAAACCAATTAATTTCACGAAATTAAAAAGATTTACTCCAAAATCATGAAAAACAAAGATAAAACATTATAAACAGTTTTTCATGTTATATTCATCAAACACAAGTCATCAAAAATAATCTTGAGATCCAAACTCTATCAAGATGTAACGGATTTACAAAGATGACTTACGGAGATTTCCAAATGACATCAATTCTGAATTCTACCCTTTCAAATTTGAGATAAGCACTAAAATACCTAAGGGTGGCTCTTTGAGCATCTTTCAACTATCCCACCTTATACCAACCAGGAGATTGTTCAAAATAAGAGCTTTAAATTTAAATCTCCGAATGCTTTAACTAAACAAAATTTCATAAATATTTTTCAAGCATCCATAACATGTGGTAGCTTCACACACAGACCGGACGACCGGGGTGGCAGCTCTTTCCAACATGTGGTGGTAGTTTTCACACTCCTTTCGGATGTAACTCTTTCCACATCTTTTACAATTCATTTATTTACCCTTGTAAGAATGCAATCTCTTACGTGAAAGAATTAAATCCCAAATTTTAGTCTATCAGTTGTCTCACATTTATCACAATGAAATCACACAACCGAGATAGATTAAGCATCTAAAAATCACACATGATTTCTAAAATTTGATGCTTATAATATCAAAAACTCCTATAATGAAGTATCTTCAAGATTATGATTATGGAGTAAAGTTGATAATTTAAATAAAATTAAATTGGAGTGATTGAAAGTGAAAAACCCTTTTTATTCAATGCACTTGTTCGTTAAAATCCTTTCGTTTTTTTTTTTTTTAAAAAAAAAAACAAAACATAAAAACGAAGAACATTGAAAACATGTAATGCAGAGATTCAGAAAAATATGAAAGGAAAACCAATCAAAGCATTACATACAGTCATAAGCTATTTAGAACTTAAGACAAGGAAAGATATCACCTTTCCGAATCCAAAATTGTCGAATTCTGGGTTGTCTTGATTCATTGTGGTTGGGAGATGATAGCTTTGACTGTTGATCCACCTTAGGTCTTTGCCTCGCAGTGATCCACTTGTATGATTGATGATGTGGCTCGGACCATTGGTGGGTTGAGTGAACTCCTTTGACTTGATGTGTCTTTTGATTCCGTTGAGTTCGCTCCGTAGATGAAGTTGCCGAAGAATTTTTCTTTCTCTTTTTCGGGCAATCCTTCACCAAATGTCCTTCAAGTCCACAAAGGTGACACGTTCTTCCTTTCAATTTGAATGTGGAGCTTGAAGCATGCACAGTTTGATCCTTTTTAAAACCCAAACCAACTTTGGTTGTTTGACCTAATCCGCACATACAATCTAGTTTCTTGGAAACGGTTGAAAGCCTTTGTATGTCGGATTTGAGTTCATGAACTTGCTTGGTCAATGCTTGGTTGGTGACATGAATCTCCTCAAACTGCTTTTCAAGAAAATCAATCTTGTTAATATGGGAATTAACGATCGTTTCCGATTGATTTAACTTTTCTTGGAGGATTTTATTATTATCCAATAAAAGCTCTCGTTCCTCCTCGAGATCATGAAGTTTTATCTTTAAAGCTTGATTCTCGTCTTGAACTTCAAGTCGTTGCTTCCTCAACTTCTTGATATGCTTGGCCATCTTCTTTGATTCCGCAAAAAGTTGTTGGTATGTCACGCCCCGGGTGTAAACCAGAACCCGGGACCGTCTACAGATCCGCCGTGCACACGGTATTTCCCGTGTACACGAAGCGCCAAACCTGCTCAGATAAAAGAGATAACAATAAAAGAGCAATAAAAACAGAGCTGAACTAAAACTAATACATCTCAGACTGAAGCTGGAAATAAAATACAATACATCTGTATAAATGATACATCTGTCTCTCCCAGCTCACCAAAATAAATACAACCTGCTGGCAAAAGCCAGTCCCAAATGTAAAAGTACAACCGTCTGAGGAAACCTGGGTACACCAACAGTCCAGCTAACACGCTCATCCTGCCTCGAGATCTACCTACTCAGCCGTCCTCTCTCCTCGACCCGCCGCTGAAAGCCCAGCAGCACCCGCAGAAGTCACTACAAAACAAGAAAGAAGAAAAAGAGGAAAGAAGAATGGGGGTGAGAACTACTAGTAAACCAGTAGCCTCCCCTAGTGGGTAAAACCTCAAACTCTGACACACCCACTAGGCCTACCAGAGGCAAAAAGGGAAGAAGAGTGGTAAGAAATGAAACCGCTGCAAAAGGGAAATCTACCACTACTATGCCTCTAAAATACAGTCCTAGACTGGAATAACCGTAAGCCACAATAACCAACCGTCCCAGATAAACCCAATCTGTACCGCCCTCATCATCGGGCAAGAAAGCCGCGCCGATGTGATAGCAAAAATTCCTGCTGCCGCCCTCATCATCGGGCAAATAAGCCGCGCCGATGTGATAGCAAACCTATCCATAACTGTCCGGCCCCGGCCTCCGAAGGGGATCTCGAGGGGAGCTACCCACACGAGTAAAGCACCACCGGGCAATAACCGCGCCGGTGTAATAAAAGCATCACCGGGCAATAACCGCGCCGGTGATAAAAGCAGGATTGGATCACAACTAAAAAGCCCCAGTGGAACACAACCCTCCACTAAAAGAAACTGATTCCTAATCAGATGCAAGAGTAACCATCCGGTCAATCGCCCAATATCCGCGATTGACGCAATACCCCACAATCCACGACCAGGTCTAACAACCGACCTCCGGTCAACCGCCCAATATCCGCGGTCGCCGTAATAACCCACAATCACAATCATGTCCCACATCCGACATCTGGTCAACCGCCTACTATCGGTTGCCACAAAACCCTCTAGTCCATAATCATGCCTTATCACCGATGTCCTATCCACGTCGCCCCCCGCACAGCGGACAGCCACGCTGGCCGCCCACTGCGCGACGCGTGGGCCAATGCCGCGGCGACACGTGGCGCGCACCCAGTCAACGCCCGTCTGCCGCGCCCACGTGCCCGCCTGCGCCCGCCGCCTGCGCCCCCTGCCAGGCGTGAATCCCGAGGCGCCCCGGTTCACCTCCGTGGACCCAGACTCCATGAGCCCACCATCCAGAAGACGCCACGTGTCCCGCCGGTCCATGCACCACGCCCGCCTGCTCCGTAGACCAAGTCCACTGCACCGACCAATCCAGTAATGCCACGTGTCCACCCCGGTCCACCGTGCGCCCCGCACTCTCCGTAGACCCCGCCCCGCGGACCGGCCCACTCCCGAGCCGCCACGCGTCCCGCCCCCGGTGCACGCCTGCCGCGTGGACCGGGCGGCCCGCGCCTCTGCCCGCCGCGCTGCCCGCGGCCGCTCTGCCGCCGCCGCCGCTGCCCGCCGGCGGCCGGAGACACTGTTCCGGCATGAACAGTACCCGATGCTCAAAAATAACAAGTGGGTAGTCCGTTTTGACCGTTTTCGCGCGCTGAATCCGAATTTGATGTCCATTTTGCCAAATTCTAACCCCAAAATTTGCCGAAGGCATCCGGAAAGGTAATCCTTGGTCCAAACTTCGCGCTGAGTCCATTTTTAATATCCGCTTCGCGCGAAACCACTTCTAACGATCCGATGGAGTCCATTGATCACCCAAGTGATCCAATAAGCCCGAAGTCCGCCACTTGTGTCCAATTGGTGCACAAACACCCCCGACACACAAAACAGGCTCCCAGATGTCACCAATGACTCTACCACAGCTCTGCAGAGATCCAGGTCATCACATCCTCCCCCACTAAAAGAAAGTTTCGTCCTCGAAACTAAAGTTATTCCTCACTCCGAAACCTCAACCAAATAGAGGGGGTAAATATCCAATCATCCACCACTCAAGCTCCCAAGGCTGTCTAATACCTCCTCCAGAGACGCGATACAACCCTCGGGTCTCTAACTAGAACAAAATAGAGGCGGGCATTCCAGAAAAACCGCACCACCTCATCCCAGTACAGCCGGGCTAACCGCTCGAGCTACCAAGTAGCCTGCATCGGTACAGGCATCTGCTCCTCCCAGGGTCTCAAATAATCCAACCACAAGTCCATCGGCACAAATGCTCGATCCCAATACCTCTGTACCCCCGAGGTACCCAATATAAGTCCCCCCAACTGATCACGTAGACTCTGCTCTCTAATCTCTAAACCGTCGGGATGTAGAAGCAATTCCCCGACTCTCCGGCGTCAACACCCAGCCAAAAGTCTACTCATCCACAGAGAAACATCCGCCTCGCTTCCGAAGTCAAAACTATAGAGGCGAAGATAACCCTCAAGCAACCCAAGTACACCAACACCTCCGGGCCTGGCTCCCCAAGAAAACTGTCCTCGCGGCATAATCAACCGCCGCGAAAGAAAACTGAACCCGCCAGCCCAACAAGCACCACCACACCGACCGATGTAACGTATGTGCTCCGACTGTCTCAGAAATCCACTATCCTGGAAAAGAAATCGGAAATGCCTCCACCGACTGATCTGTCCCCCATCACCCGGCGCCAAGCGCCTCAATCAGAACTCGCCTCAGGCGGTAGATCCCAATCCAAAGGAACTACAATACCACGCTCCACACCCGGCGCCTACTCCAATGAGGCGTCCTAAATCCGTACTGGAGGGACCCAATGCGTTACAAGGTATCCTGGCGCAATCCACTCTCAGACACTCATATCCTATGCGCCCCGTCCCTCTATACATGGAGCGTGCAGTTCAGCAACTGCGTTAACTCTTGCCATAGAAGACCTTCAAGTACGCTCTATCCCCCACCGAACAAGACCCTGCCTCCAAGGCTCCATACTCAAACCCACGAATCGGCATGACTCATCCGCCAAAACTGGCTCACTCGATCGTCGCAATCCCACAGCTTACCCGCTGTCGACTATCCACCCTGCCTCGGTGCCCCGACACTAAACGTCGGCACGGAGGGGGCTACTCGCTACTCCGACAACTGTGCCACCGCTCCGCTGATCTGCCTCCAACACACCTACCCTTCGGGTCCGGAACTCTCAGACTCCAATCTGAGTATCCGGCCCGAAACAACCAGCTCAGACCCAACTGCCGCACCAAGGTGCACCAGGGTCAGGGCCCAACGTCGGGGAGACACCGCTCACCACGATAAAACCGCAAATCAGCACACCCCAAACACTCGACCCAATCTAGCGAAAGTCAAAGACATCCCTCTATTTTTGTAACTTTATGTTGTCTGCAGCCAACATAACTGTCCCACAAAAATAGGATATGTCGATCCCTCTTCACTCACATGAAGAGTCAAACAAATAAATCACCGACTTTCGCAAAGTGTCGCGTCTCTCACGCACTAACATCCTAGGGTCCGCCGAAAAGCCTAGGGTTTCCTAAGTCCCAAATGACCTATCCCTAAGCTCTGATACCACCTAATCTGTCACGCCCCGGGTGTAAACCAGAACCCGGGCCCTTCTACAGATCCGCCGTGCACACGGTATTTCCCGTGTACACGAAGCGCCAAACCTGCTCAGATAAAAGAGATAACAATAAAAGAGCAATAAAAACAGAGCTGAACTAAAACTAATACATCTCAAACTGAAGCTGGAAATAAAATACAATACATCTGTATAAATGATACATCTGTCTCTCCCAGCTCACCAAAATAAATACAACCTGCTGGCAAAAGCCAGTCCCAAATGTAAAAGTACAACCGTCTGAGGAAACCTGGGTACACCAACAGTCCAGCTAACACGCTCATCCTACCTCGAGATCTACCTACTCAGCCGTCCTCTCTCCTCGACCCGCCGCTGAAAGCCCAGCAGCACCCGCAGAAGTCACTGCAAAACAAGGAAGAAGAAAAAGAGGAAAGAAGAATGGGGGTGAGAACTACTAGTAAACCAGTAGCCTCCCCTAGTGGGTAAAACCTCAAACTCTGACACACCCACTAGGCCTACCAGAGGCAAAAAGGGAAGAAGAGTGGTAAGAAATGAAACCGCTGCAAAAGGGAAATCTACCACTACTATGCCTCTAAAATACAGTCCTAGACTGGAATAACCGTAAGCCACAATAACCAACCGTCCCAGATAAACCCAATCTGTACCGCCCTCATCATCGGGCAAGAAAGCCGTGCCGATGTGATAGCAAAAATTCCTGCTGCCGCCCTCATCATCGGGCAAATAAGCCGCGCCGATGTGATAGCAAACCTGTCCATAACTGTCCGGCCCCGGCCTCCGAAGGGGATCTCGAGGGGAGCTACCCACACGAGTAAAGCACCACGGGCAATAACCGCGCCGGTGTAATAAAAGCATCACCGGGCAATAACCGCGCCGGTGATAAAAGCAGGATTGGATCACAACTAAAAAGCCCCAGTGGAACACAACCCTCCACTAAAAGAAACTGATTCCTAATCAGATGCAAGAGTAACCATCCGGTCAATCGCCCAATATCCGCGATTGCCGCAATACCCCACAATCCACGACCAGGTCTAACAACCGACCTCCGGTCAACCGCCCAATATCCGCGGTCGCCGTAATAACCCACAATCACAATCATGTCCCACATCCGACATCTGGTCAACCGCCTACTATCCGCGGTTGCCACAAAACCCTCTAGTCCATAATCATGCCTTATCACCGATGTCCTATAACCGACATCCGGTCAACCGCCCAATATCCGCGGTCGCCGCCAAAACCCATGATCCATAATCCAGGCCCCGGCTACACTATCCCAAACCCCTGCTCAAACCCGAGCAAACCCACCTGACTAACGAAAAGGAGAAAGAAGCAAACAAGGTTTCTCCTAAGTCAAGTTCCAGCATGAAAGTGTAGCGATAAAAGATGGCCTACCTAGATGTCCAAACAAGCATGCAAGTGTTCTCAAGGAAATAAAGGAAAATGTGTCCAATAGTGGTTCCACATGTGTAACAATTAATAGATCCGCATAGATATAACCATCATGCTAAAACATTATCCAACCACACATGTCTATGATCCATGATAAAGCGTCACTATCCACCTATGCATGTCATAAAGTCCTCAAATAGTACCAACCACTAACAGGATAATCATAAAGCCCATGATAATTAATCCCATCCACATGCAAGGTTAAACGCTAACATTCCATCCATACAAACATGTATAAGTCCCAACCACTATCAAATATCCACAATAGTAATTTTCATAGGAAAAGCTCACAATTTATATCACTTAAGCATGCATGTCCAAATAAAGGGATCACTCTAATATTCCTAGTGAGCATGTCAAAATAGAGGTAAACAACAACCACCCACCTCGATCGCTAATTCCAAGTCCCAAAAAGTGCCCTCGCCCAAACCGATAAGCCGCCGCGATCGCTGTACAAAATTCCCAAAAGAACATACATAAATAACATACAATGCTCACACAAAACTGTCCCAAACACAACAGTCCACAGTTCCCCTGTTTTTACCTGCGAGAAATGCCCGGAAAATTCCAAGAAAAATACTGTCATGATCCTCGCGACGAACCCGTCGAAACGACTACCTGCACACTCAAATCCGAGTTTCCTACACCGAGAAACAAATCCGACAAGGGAACCATCTCGAAACAAACTGCTCACAAAAACTGAACCACAAGGTTCTGTAAACAGGGATATTCACCTTCGGGGCAAAATTCAGAAAATTCCAAGAAAATTTGGAGATATTCCTCGTGATGTGTAGATGCAAAACGCCTCTTGAATTGCCCCAATCCGATGCCTGTGCGCGAAGATATCGCCAAAATACCACACCGCTGTCCCAAAACTCCGCCCCAGAAAATGAGGTCACAAGATGATCCGAAAAACCCATGAAAAGCTCGGAATGGGAAAAACCAGTAAACATGGGAAACGTAGCCCTACCTATCGTGAAGCCAACGGCGCAAGAATCGCCTCATTCGGAGGTCGGAGTAAGCCGGGGGAGTCCTCGCACCGAAATGCGACGAAGAAGAACACAAACGAACGAGCGTCGCGCCGCGCCGTAAAAATGGTAACCTCGGGATGCGTGCCGCTGAAAAATCTGGAAATCTGCAGATGGAATCGCCACAGGGAGAGGAGCATTTCTTGTGAAGGTTGCACAGTGAAAATCCGCGCAGAGAAGAAGTTCTCTGCAAAAGAACTCGGCCTTATAAAGCTGGAAGAAAACAAATCTGAAAATACCCATTAAGTCCCAATTTCCGGGCGCTCCAACTTTCGGGCGGCTACAGTGTTGGGCCCGGCCCAACACTGTGCGCGCCCGAAAGCCCACCGAGCCTCCACGTCGCCCCCCGCACAGCGGACAGCCACGCTGGCCGCCCACTGCGCGACGCGTGGGCCAATGCCGCGGCGACACGTGGCGCGCACCCAGTCAACGCCCGCCTGCCGCGCCCACGTGCCCGCCTGCGCCCGCCGCCTGCGCCCTCTGCCAGGCGCGAATCCCGAGGCACCCCGGTTCACCTCCGTGGACCCAGACTCCATGAGCCCACCAACCAGAAGACGCCACGTGTCCCGCCGGTCCATGCACCACGCCCGCCTGCTCCGTAGACCAAGTCCACTGCACCGACCAATCCAGTAATGCCACGTGTCCACCCCGGTCCACCGTGCGCCCCGCACTCTCCGTAGACCCCGCCCCACGGACCGGCCCACTCCCGAGTCGCCACGCGTCCCGCCCCCGGTGCACACCTGCCGCGTGGACCGGGCGGCCCGCGCCTCTGCCCGCCGCGCTGCCCGCGGCCGCTCCGCCGCCGCCGCCGCTGCCCGCCGGCGGCCGGAGACACTGTTCCGGCATGAACAGTACCCGATGCTCAAAAATAACAAGTGGGTAGTCCGTTTTGACCGTTTTCGCGCGCTGAATCCGAATTTGATGTCCATTTTGCCAAATTCCAACCCCAAAATTTGCCGAAGGCATCCGGAAAGGTAATCCTTGGTCCAAACTTCGCGCTGAGTCCATTTTTAATATTCGCTTCGCGCGAAACCACTTCTAACGATCCGACGGAGTCCATTGATCACCCACGTGATCCAATAAGCCCGAAGTCCGCCACTTGTGTCCAATTGGTGCACAAACACCCCCGACATACAAAACAGGCTCCCAGATGTCACCAATGACTCTACCACAGCTCTGCAGAGATCCAGGTCATCACATGGTATGCCTCAACGAGTTCTTCTTCGTCTGACTCCCCCTCACTTGATGACTCTCCGCCGGTTGTTGATGTTTCATACAAAATCAAAGGAGTAGAGTCAGTGACTAAAGATGATAAACACAAATTAGAAGAGGGAATTTGAGAGGCATGAAAAGCAACGGCGTTTTCCTCTTTACTTGAGGTCGATTCATTAGAAGTAGAATCGTCCCAAGTTTTCGCTTGCAAAGCCTTCTTTTTGTATGATTTCTTAGAAGGACAATCCGTTGAAAAATGGCCGTAGCCTTTGCATCGATAGCATTGGATTTCCCCTTCGAAATCATCTTTTTCTTTTTCTTTAGAAGGTTTTGCAACACCTTTGAGTTTAGAGGATTTAGAACCCGATGATCCTTTAGATGGTTTCGTGGATGAAGATCCATCGGTTCGATTCTTCCAAAATTTTCGACGAAATTTCTTTGTGATCCGCGCCAATTGTTCTTCAAAATCGGCAAAAAAGATTTCATCGTCGGAACTTGAATCGCTATCTTCTTCCTTTGTGGATTTGAATGCAATACCTGTAAGCTTAGAAGAAGACTTGGAAGAAACTTGATTAGTAGGAAAAGTCATCTCATAAGTTTGCAAAGCACCTACTAATTTCTCTACACTCATCTCATCCGGATGACTAACGGTTTCAATGGCGGTAACCTTTGCCCTAAACCGTTCCGGAAGAGTCCGAAGTATCTTTCTTACAATTTTTGACTCCGGGATCTTTTCTCCTAAATTAGCACATGTATTTATTACATCTTGAAGTCTAGTGTAATAATCTGTAAACAATTCATGCTCTTCCATATGAATAGAGTCAAATTGACTTGTAAGCATCTGGAGCTTTTGAATTTTTACAAGATTAGTACCCTCATGTGTAATTTTGAGAATATCCCAAATTTTCTTCGCGGTTTCACATGCGGAAATTCTTGTGAACTCAGTCGAGGAAAGAGAGTTAAAAAGAGCGTTCATACCTTTCCCATTGTAAGAAGATCTTTCGAGTTCCTCTTTGGACCATCTAGAGCGAGGTTTTGGGGTAGTAGAATTTTCTACTTCCTCAATAGGATGCACCCAACCGTATTCCACGGATTGCCATACCCGCTCATCAATTGCGATGAGAAAAGCCCTCATCCGCACTTTCCAATAAGCATAATTAGTCCCATAATAAAGAGGAGGTCTATAAATATTACCACTTTCACCCATCATGATAGATAAACCTAAAACCCGCTCTGATACCAATTGTAGGTTTTTAAAGGATCCACAAGGATCTAAATAGGTACTATCAAACAACTAGAGGGGGGGTGAATAGGTGTAATACTTATAAAACCAAATCTCAGTGCAAAATAAAAACCAATGCGGAAAATAAAAACAGCACACCAAGATATACGTGGAAACTCCAATCCAGGAGAAAAACCACGGGACCAACACGCAATAACAATCCACTAAGAATAGAAGAATAACAAGGTGATTACCGACTCCACGGACTCAACCCCTCCAGCTTCTTCGGACCTTGCGCTGACCGGTTGGATGTCCACGCAATAACAATCCACTAAGAAAAGTAGAATAACAAGGTGATTACCGTCTCCACGGATTTAACCCCTCCTTCAATTTCTTCGGACCTCGCGCTCCACCGTTTGCACGTCCACTGCACACGTTCGAATCCACGAACGCCACTCGAATCCACGAGCACACGTTTCGAATCCACGAAACGCCTTTAGCACACCGAATCCATGATGCCACGTCGAATCCACGACGCAAACTCAGTCGATAAGAATATTGACTTCGATGGTGATCCTTTGCTTAGATTCTCATTGAGGAACCGTAGAAGAAATCTCTAAGCAAAGATTAGATCAATTCGACGAAAGATATGTTCTTGAAAGAACCGTCGAATTGACCTAAAAGAGGCTAAAAAGAAGAACGATAAGAACCTAGCCTCTAGGGTTGCTCTCAAGTGTTTAATTAATTAATCGGTAGAGAACCCACGTTTTTGAGAAACCCTAAACGTCTATTTATAGTTTAGACCCCTTTGGAAAGAGATAAGAATAAAAAACATACCTTATCTGGAAATTTTCAGGACGGCGATCCGGATCGGATTTACTGCGATCCGGATCGTCGTAACGAGATTGACGATTCCAGAAAACCAAGGGTTCGGGATCCGGATTGCAAGGTCCGATCCGGATCGTTCATGCAATTCAGCAAAGTCCCATGTTCGGGATCCGGATCGGAATGGCCTAGGATCCGGATTGAAATTGCCAATGAACAAGTACCCTTCGGGATCCGGATTGCAAGGTCTGATCCGGATCCTGAACATGTCCCATGTCCAGTTTTTGATTTTTATGCAATTAAAAGATCATCCAAGTGTTTCTACACTATAAGAAAGTATTCGGATCACCACAATTATTTAGTTAAACATACCTGATCCTCTTGAATACTTTCTTCTTGAGATTGATGTAACTGATCCACAATTCTTCAACTTCAATCTTCAAGACTCAAGACACTGAGTGTCAACTTGAGCTCTTGTTGAATCTTCTCTAAGTCTTTGATTGTTGATTGACAATTTGATCCCTTTAAAACTCCGACTCAACTCACTGACTTGACTCACGAAATATGCCAACACCAAAATGCCGTAACAGAGAACTCTAGGTTAAACAAGTTATGGAACTTAGGTAAAGGAACCTAAGATGAACTAATAGGGTTAAACTCTAGTGATGAAATAGAGTTAGTGCAACCCTAGGTTAAACATGGAACAGGAAAATAGAGTTAGTAAAACTCTAGAATTCAGTGAGAAATCAGGAAACAGGGGGATTAGATTCCCAAGTTAAAGAATTAAATAATGTAACCCCAGAAAGTCATAGGACGTCTGGGTAAATGGATCAATTAGTTTAACTTCGATCTGAGTCAAATAAAAGAGAATGGAAATAGGGTTAACAAGCTCTAAGTTAGATAAAACTGAAAGTAACTAGTGTCCTAGTGACATAGTGCAGTGATATAGTGCAACCTTAAGGGTAATTGAAGCTTAGGGTTGTGAATTGAGAACAAGTAAGGAAAGTGTAAAAGTGGCTAGGAAACTAAAAATATTGCCAAGTGGCAAAATAAGTGGAAATGAAAATGAACAAGTTGTTCAAACTTAAATTGGTGTTAGAGACACCCAAATTATCCTAGGATAAAGAACTTAGGATAAAGGAAATAAAGCTTAAATGAAAGCCAAAAGTGGCTAATGAGCAAGACAAGCAAATTGCTCGAGGGAGAGCTAAAAGTGGTTAATAAGTAAGACAAGCAAATCGCTTGAAATGAACGAGAAAAGTAAAAGAGAAGCATTGAGGCATGAATGTCAACGGGAGGGTTGAGCATATGTCACTCCCGGGGAGATGAGTGCCAAGGTGCCTTAAACTCATCTGAACCTAAAGTGGAAAGAAAATGGTTAAAGAAAGAGAATGATTAATGAAAAGTAAAAAGGATAAGATAAACTACATTGGGCCGAGCACTACGGGAGGCGATGCTACAACCTGTTCTTGTTTGATTGGGGTTGTAGGCATCCGTCTTTTGGAACCCTCGGACCCTGTAAAGGAAAAGCCTAAATGGCCATTGGGAGGGTTGAGCATATGTCACTCCCAAGTGAATTAAAGTGTTAAAGCTAAGTTGCCAACGGGAGGGTTGAGCATATATCACTCCCGGGGGAAGTGTGTGAGCAAGACTCAGCTTCCCAAGTAAAGGCAAAACAAAGAGCTAAAGGCAAAAGAAAAGATAAAGATAAAACGGGCGGACCTACGGTGAGAAACGCGGCCCATGTTGGAGTTGCAGGCAGTGCCCCTTCTCCCGGGTAGAGACCCGTTCGGGACGTTTCATCCGTAGGACGGGGTAACACTTGCGGGTGTTATCGGCAACCTTAGAAATCTTATCTTATGGTAGCAGGACTACCGGGCTGGGGCCCATTGGATAAGAATTTCTGAGGGTTAACTTGAACTAAAGCACCAGAATTTAAAGAATAAAGAAAAATTAGAGTGGCCAAGGTGGCCGGGTTAGTTTGACCCTGTATACAGCGGCATAGTGGCCGAGTTGGTGCTTAGCAGCCTAGTGGGGCTAGACAGAGTAGTGCTGGGTCGATGAGTATACACAGATAGTGTAGTGATATATTATATTGCATAGCTGCATTTTGATATTGAGGATTTTAGTTTCCTAGCACTATTATTATTGCTTCCATTGGACCAAGTGGTGTAGGACACTTTTTCTCGGTGGTTGAACCCACTGGGAACTCTGTCGGAGTTCTCACACCCCTTGGGTGACCCCCCCCCCCCCCCCCCCCCCCCCCCAGGTTCAGGTCGGGATACAGCGGACGAGACGGTTCAGATGCAGACGGCGAGGCATACGACAGGGGCAAGGGCCCAGCAGCATAGAGACCTAGAGGGTCTAGCAGAGGTATCCCTTTTATATATTTCTTGAGTGAACCTTGTATGGTGAGGAATTTATGTAAAGGAATTGTAATAATTTTATTTGCAAGTTCAGAAATGTAAAGTGTAATAAATTTAAGTTATGGTTCACTCTTGTATGCTTTCATTATCGCTTAAACTGTTTGTTTATAAAATGAAAGTTCAAATTTATAGTGATTTTTAGTACTCTGATATTGAGCTTCCGCATATACTTGTTGTATGATTATGGATATTATCGTTCCTTTCGGGTAGTGAAAGGTCATACCCGATTGGCGGGTCTGTTGGCGTGCCCGAACCGTACAAATTGGCGGACTCGGGGCGTGACACAATCGATCCATGATGTCCCAAAGCTCATCTACTGTCAGCTATCCACCCTGCCTCGGTGCCTCGTCACTACTCGTTCGGCACGGAGGGGGCTGCTCGCTCGATCGGTGCCACTGGTATAGCTGGAGATGCCACGGTAGGGGAAGAAGGTGCTCGAGAACGCTTAGGCGGTGCTGCAATTGGCTATGCCCTCTGCTCAAACAGGCGCATCAAACGTTCCATGGCCTCCTCCTGGCCTCGGATAGCCTCCGACATCTGTGCCATCTGGGCTCGTAACTCCTGGGTTTCATTCTGCTCTGACTGCTCTGCCTCCCGCTGCTCGGGTTCCTTATCTAACGCAGGATGTGCCCTCCTCGCTGCACGATGTCTCGGAGGTATCGTAGTCCACTGCACAATAACAAACATTAGGACACAACAACCACTCGACCCAATCCAGCGAAAGTCAAGGACATGTCATCCATTCCATAGCATTATGTTATCTGCAGCCAACATAATTGCTCAGGAGAATAAACATGCCAATCACTCATCCCATCCCTTGGAAGAGGTATAAAACTCAATCAGGACTCTCTCTATAAGTCACGACTCTCATGTAGTCATCCTAAGGTCTATCCACATGCCTAGGGTTTCTAAGTCCATAATGACCTACAACCTAGGCTCTGATACCACTCTAATCTGTCGCGCCCCGGGCTCGAAACTGCGACCCGGGCTCTCCAACAGATCCGCCGCCCATACGGGAAGCCCCGTATAGACGAAGCGTCTAACATACAAAAGATAATACTACAGCTATACAGATATCAGAGCTGAAAAATAAACTACTGAAATATGAAAATACATCTCCAAATAGTACAAGTCTGAACCTCACAACATAAGTCTCTCGAAAATAAAACTCTCAACAGCAACTATCTACAATAATCCAGCAGACTGTACTACAAAGCTCCAAAAAGGGGCACAGCTATACTCCAAAGATGGGTAGGGAACTAGTTTGCGACTCCCTTACCTTGATCAGCTAGTGTAGCAATAGGAGAAGGAACAGGGGTAGATGCCTCTGGAAAATCTGTCACCAAAAGAGGGTGTGAGAACTACACCGTCACGTAGTTCTCAGTGGGTACCATCACCAAGACCAACGGTCTGCCCACTAAGTCTACTAGAGGCATAAGATAATAGGAAAACTGTAATAATGTAAAGATAAGCTGGAATGAAATCTACAGCTATCATGCCTGTATCTACAATGCTCAATGGGTGATACATATAAAAATGATGCATCGGCACTAACCCAATATACTCAATCAACCCAATCACAGTGACTGCCACATAGGGTCCAGTCAAACCTGCACCCACCTACTGCCATTACATCCACGGAGGACTGGACTTACGTAGGCCGTCCCACATGGACTGCGTCGACAAGTCGCGATAGCAAAGTAACAGGCCCAGCTCCGGAGTGGCACTCAAGGGACGCGACCACACAGAGGAAAGTATTCGCGCATCTCTGTCGAGCTCAATATGGCTCATGCAAGCTATAATTCAAATCCATGATCAATAAGATCGACAGTGCCCAAATCACATCTCTAACTCACTGGCTGGAAATACTCGACAGCCGGGACCACCGTTAACCCGACGGCTCCCACATCAGGACATCAAACTCCACGTGCTAAAACCCACTGGACTGGAGATACTCCACAGCCGACGACAATGAAGGGTTCGAACACCCCGAAAGATTAGTACCTACAACCCAAATCAAATAAGAACATGCTCTAGGCATAGCCTCTCGTTGTTCTCGACCCAAAGAAGGAACATCCCTCCCTTAGAACCCAGATCACTCGAACCCTCTCGGGTGAGGAAGTTTACAGGAAAATATGATATTTATTACTGAAAACCATTTTCACTCGAACCCCCTCGGGGTGAGGACTAAAAGTAGTTCCTTTTTTTATAAAACCATCTTGATTTGAGAAAACCCATTTTAAAGATTTTTAGCTCTTTTAGGAAAATCAGTTAGAAAACAAGTTTTATTCCCAAACCCCCGAAGGGCTAACGCTTTCGCCTAATCAAACAAGAACAGACTCCGGCGACCCTTCGATATTTGGAAGAAAAACATTGATTGTCTAAAATCATGTGTGTCCAAAAAGATTCTGGATTTAAGGTCCTACTATCACTAGTACACTACTGCCACCAACATAGTGACGACAAATAAATCAGAGAAACTCGAAAATCCGGGACCACCGTTTACCCAAACGGCTCCCGCCACAGACACAAGACTAGATACATCTACCAGACTCCACTCGGCCCCCAAGCACGAGTGTAACATGCATCCTACACTAAAATAAATCCCGACCACTCGACCCACTACCCGGGCGAGAAAAACACTATGTCCAGGAATATAATGTAAAGTATGGATGTCTAAAGCATAAATGAACCTAGCCCATGTGAGGGTTCTCTACTAGTCTGGTTTACACATCCAAACATATGGCGGGGTGCTAGGTCCAAGTTCCAATACTAGCATTTATTAACACAAAGAGGAAGCATTAACCGATATGATCTCAATAACAACACAAGAAAAATATCATCTCTCTTTCTAACATGCTTCCTAACACATCTCACAATCATGCATGCTTACTATTCCGTAGAATTAGAGAACCGTCCACCGATTTTGAAAACGAAGCAACCCACCTGAAACCGTGCGTCGATCGAAGGTCCAAACTGAACGTGGATAATCCTCAAGCTCCCACGATTCCAACGAGCCCAAAAATACCTGAAAATTCCTCCCGGGCACAAAGATACAGTCCAAGCACTACGGTAAGCAAAAATTCCCAAGGTTACAATTCTGTGGCAAAATCAGTCCAAAATAAGCTAAAATATCACCAGCAAGATGAGCTCCAAAAATTCCAATAAAAATACGACTGTGATCCTCGCGAAGCGTAGATGTCGATCGAGTCCTCACAGGCCGAAATCCGATAATCGAGCACGGAGATAAAAATCGAACAAGCTCCGCTGTCCAGGAAAACCAGCGGCACGAAAGGGGTTCAAAGATGCTCCGAATACCCCAATAGAACCCAAAACTGAGAGGAGCGGTAAACACGGAAAACGAAGATCTACCTCTCGTGAAACCAATGTCACAGAAATCGACCAAAAACTCCCTCCCGTCAGTCCAGGGGAGCTCGCGGAAGAAACGTCGACGAAGAAGATCGATAACGAAGACACGTCGAAGCTCACGATGTTGAGTAGGAAGCTGATGAAACGCCTTCCAAAAATTCCCGGTGTAGGGCCCCTAAACTCCTTACAGCTTTTTCCCATGAATCCACTGTGCAAACACCTGTTGATGGTGTATCTGGCCCATGGTGCATCAAAGGGATGCCACAGATGGACCCTGTGAGCTTTGATTGGCTGTTTTGGCCTTCGGCTGCTTTTGCCGAATTTTAGAAAAAGGAATTTGGCCAAACAGAGGGTGGATTTGGATTCAGCACGGAAAAACGCTTGAGAATGGCTTTTTTTTTGCTTAATTCTGAGTCCGGATGCCCAAAAGCGGGCTCCCGGAAGTTTTGGCAGTTTTTGGTGGTTGCGGGAGCCTCCGGCAAATTATAGGAGTGGAATTTGGCAAAATGGACACCGTTTTTGGAATCAGCGCGCGAAAACGGTTAAGATGGGCTATTTACTTGTTAGTTTTGAGATTGCGGTTACTGTTCACGCCGGAACAGTGTTTCCGGCGATCGCCGGCGGCGGCCGGCGGCGGCGGGCAGCACCGGCGGGCGGCGGCGCAGCCTCGGGCAGGCGGCAGGCAGCGGCACAGGGCGCGGGCAGGGCGCGGGCAGGCGCCTGGGCGCGCGGGCAGGCGCGCGGTCCACAGCACCGACGTGCGCCAGTGCGGGATGCCACGTGGCATTGTTCCGTTGGTTGGTCCACGGCGCGAGGTCCACGGACTGTGGGCATGGGTGCACGGTAGACCGGGTGGACACGTGGCGAGAGGTGATTGGTCCGGTGTTGTGCTCCCGGTCCACGCGATTGGTGGAGTCGATGACCGGGGCAGGTGGCCGTACGGCAGGGCAGGTGGCCGTACGGCCCGGGTCAGCCGCGACGTGCGCGGTGCACGGGGCGACGTGCGCGGTGCACGGGTTGCCGGGGCCACGTGGCGCGACGCCACTGGCTGGCGCAGGTGCGCCGGGTGTGTGATAACCGCGGATTTATTTTTACCTTTCGGGGCTTTCCGTCGATTTTTATTGAACCGTCTGGTTGACAATAGGGGTTCGAGGGTAATTTTTTCCTTATTTTTCTGGGCAGACGGTCGGGGCTTGCGGGTATTTTTGGTTAATAAAGCTCGCGAAACGGAGACCGGCGGCGCGATCGGTTTTGGATTCCGACCCCCGGTTCTCCCAGAATAAATTCCGGAAGCTGGTACCGTAACCCAGGTGACTTACACAATTACCGGGGGCGGACCGAACTCTGGTCCGCAATCAGATCGAGTTTAGTCGACCAGTTTGAGGTATGGGTTTCGACCACCCCTTTCTGTTTTCCTTTCACCCGAGGGGTTAAAATTAATTTTGGGGTCCAAAATCCACTACGCCCAAAACGTCTAAGTAGTCGGCCTTGGGAATTAGGTTTCCTAAACCTCGCCTCCCCCTCCTTGGCGTATATTATCCGAGCGTGGACGAGGAGCGGTCCCCAAAAAAAAAAAAAAAAAAAAAAAAAAAAAAAAAAAAAAAAAACCCTCGTCCTTTCCATCGGCCGGCGTGGAAGAGAAGAGATCGATCGCCTCCCCGCAAAGATCCGACGAACGCGAAGAGGACGATCCCTCTCCTTCGCCCGGTACCGACCAAGACAAGGTGAGCCGTGTTTTCGTTTGCTTTTCTTGTCTTTTTCTCGTCACGTGCGGGGGGTTTCTTGATCTTCGTCGGAGAGGGAAGGAGAGGGGCGTGCCGCCGCACGGGGGCGCCGTGCGGGGTAACCGCATGCAAGGCGCCGCGCGGGGCAGCCCGCGCATGCGGGGGCACCGCGCGGTGCAGCCTGCGCATGCGGGGGCGCCGTGCGGGGCACCCGCGTGCGGGGCGCCGCGCGGGGCAGCCCGCGCATGCGGGGGCACCGCGCGGCGCAGCCCGCGCATGCGGGGGCGCCGTGCGGGGCACCCGCGTGCGGGGCGCCGCGCGGGGCAACCCGCGCATGCGGGGGCACCGCGCGGTGCGGCCCGCGCATGCGGGGGTGCCGTGCGGGGCACGCGCATGCGGGGGCACCGCGCGGTGCGGCCCGCGCATGCGGGGGTGCCGTGCGGGGCACCCGCATGCGGGGCGCCGCGCGGGGCAGCCCGCGCATGCGGGGGCACCGCGCGGTGCAGGCCGCGCATGCGGGGGTGCCGGGCGGGGCGCCCGCATGCGGGGTGGCCGCGGGGCAGCCCGCACATGCGAGGCGCCGCGCGGACAGCACGGCGGCGCGTGGGGGGTTCGGTCGCTGCCGTCGGGGGCCGGCCGGTGTTGGGGCTTTTCCTTACTTCGCGTTTAAAGGTTCTTGACCTCCCCGCCCGGGGATCCCGTCTTGCAGCTTCGGGGAGCGCGCCGGGACGCGGGGAGCCGAGCGTGGTTTTTTTTTCTACTGGCGACAGGTGGGTTGTTTTTACTTTATTCCTAGCCTCTAAATTCTATCTTATTGGACGGGGTCTATTCTAAGTGTACTGGGGTTACGTAATGACGGGTGAAAGCTTATGCATGTTAGTGGGTTCGCTATAATGACTAGCGTCGGTCGCCGACGGTGTTCTTCTTTTTCAACCCTTATATGTCAGCGGGCCACCTTCGAGTGCGCGCGGTATTACCTTGTTTTCGATTATGCACTTTACCTCATTTACCTCATTTACCTCATTTATCTCATTACTCTTATTATTCTTATTGTGATACTGACATGATGGTGGTTACGGTTACTGGGCTCGAGGTTGCCACACGCGCACCCGCGGTTTGGCCACCGCAGAGGGTGCGCTTTTCCGGAAAAGAGGTCGTAGAACCCGTGTTTACCCACGAGGTGACGTAGTGGGGGCCCCTTATTAGTTGTGGGGTTGAGGCGCCTAGGTGCGAGCGGAGCGACCCGCCGGTTTAGTTGTCCGGCGCGGTCGCGGTGTTGCAGGTACGGTATGGGGCCGTCGGTAGTGGACCGACGCGGCCGGGTATTACAGGATGCAGATATACAGGTTACCTTTTTTCCCCCCCTTCCCAAAAGGGTGGTTGCTCCGGTTGTCGCCACGGTTTGTTTTTATTATTTTCCCTTGCACGGCGTTTATTAGTCACTGACTTCCCACTTCATGACAGGGCCCAGGCGAGGGGAGAGGTAGGTGGCGGTGAGGACGGGGCGGACACAGCGGGACCGTTGGAGACCCTGAACTTTATACTTTCCTTTTCTTTTCGGTTTTTCATTTATATTGTGGGCATGTGTGAGGTTCCCGATACCCTTGTGGGGTCGACGTAGATGTCGGTATTTGATTTTCTGTTTATGCACTACCTTCTCCTTTATTTCCTACTGGCCATTTGAAAAGCGAAACAAAAACAAAGAAAAGATTGCGAAAACCGTTTTCAAAATCTAAGTGTCGTGTGGGCACCGTTTTCAAAACCCTGGGGTTTATGCTGATTTCGAAACTCGTTTTCAAAACTTAAGTGCCGGGTGGGCACTCTTTAAAAACCGTGGATTTATCCTTTCAAGTTGAAGTGGCCATGCGCTTAAATATTTAGAATACTGGTTGTATGAAATTGAATGTTGTGATTGAATGGTTATGTTTGCTTGGGAGATGTATTCAACCACACGCCGTGCACGTACAGGGGAGACTCTGTCCGTTTGCAGAGAGATCCTGTATGTGCGGCGGGTCTGGGCACGCACCGGGAAAGAAAGAGACCTTTCAAAAAAAAAAATGCCCAAAAAAAATGCCGTTTCCGCTAAAACAAACCCCCGGGGCGTGACAGATTAAGATGGTATCAGAGCCTACATTCAATCACAACAACTCGTGCCGACATCCGTGGGAATGCCTCACATACCTACGAATAAATGAAATGGGTGGGGCATAGGATTTTAGAACGTGAGTGAACGGGGGGCGGGAGTTTGAATCTTTCCTCGCATAAAAGGGTACACTGGTTGTAGTTACTGTCTAATTTTGATCTTCTGGTGAGTGACAGATATGGCCCGTACAAGGTCATCGGCGGGGGACGCCGAGGCGGATGCGACAACGTCGACGGCCGCGGAGAACCAACTCCTGCGGCAACAATTGCGGGAAATGGCGGGGCAATTGGCTACCCTCACCGATCACGTACGCCAGATGACGCAGCAGCAGGCCGCACCTGTGACGGCCGCCCCGGCCCCTCCGCCGGGGCCGACAGCACCGGCCGCGGCACCGCCGACAGCGCCACCACCAGCGGCGACTACGGGGCCGGCGCCAGGGACAACTAGCCGGGTTATTCTGGAGGAAACGGTGGTCACGCCTACCCCTATCGCGGCTGCCGCCGCCACGAGTGGAGGGGGGGTTGTGATGACCGAACGGGATCGAGTGCGGGCCAACTTGAAGGACTTTAAGAAGCACGACCCGCCCACGTTCGAAGGGGACACGACAGATCCGTGGGTCGTGGAGAACTGGGTGGGGTCAATGGAGAAACTCTTTGAAGACTTACTTATGGAGGATCATGAGCGGGTTCCCCTAGCCGTCCATTGCTTGGAAGGGAATGCCCGCTTGTGGTGGAAGACGATACGCCCCGATCCTGCTAAGGGTACCGCTCTTCCGTCCTGGACAACTTTCAAGAAGGAGCTGTTCGAGGCCTTCTTCACCAGCAGCGTCAAGAAAAAGTTGGAGGATGACCTAAACCACATTCAACAAGGGGACCGGACGGTCATGGAATATCAACGGGAATTCGTCCGACTAGTAAATTGCGTCCCGTTCGTCGCACGGGACGAGGCTCACAAGGCACAACTCTTCGTCGATGGCCTGCGAAGCGACATCTTCGAGGTGGTGAACGCGGCTGGCCTGCATACCTTTCAGGGAGTGGTCGACAAGGCCACCACGGTGGAGCGGGGTTTCGCTGTGACCCGTGCCAGAAGGGAGAACGCGGCGCGGCTAAGGGATCAGAAGCGACACCAGCAAGGCTGGGGGGAAGGTTCTTCCAGCGGGAGCCGACCCCCCAAAAGATGGAGACCGCCGACAGGGCCCCGGGGCGCGCCAACAGGAGGGCCGAGGCCGTGGAATAGGCCTTGTATCATATGCGGGGGAGGACACCTGACGGGAGAGTGCCCCCAAAGAGACGACCATTGTTTCAGGTGCGGCAAACGGGGGCACTTCCGCCGCAACTGCCCCTTAGGCGGGGGATCGGCGCCCATGGGAGCACCTGCGCCCAGGCCACAGCACTCAGGGCGGGGAAAAGCTCCTATGGCGTCGGCTTCCAGACCCCCCGCACCACGGCGTGAGGAGGACCGGCAACCACAACCAGGCGGGAGGGTTTTCTCAATGACCCGCCAAGGGACTGATCCACCGGAGGACGCTCTTGCAGGTACTACTTCCGTTTTGAATTCCCGTGCTAGAACTCTTTTCGATACCGGAGCAACGCACTCGTTCATTTCTCGTGAATTCGTTTCACGCATAACCTCGAGGAGACACCCCTCCAAGCCTCCTTGACGGTACAAACGGCGGGAGGGACTCTGGAGGCGACCAGTTTTGTGGCCGCCTGCCCGATTATGTTGGGACGGTTGGCCTGCCCTTGGGACTTGGCGGTGATCCCTTTGAAGGAGTACGACGTGGTGTTGGGCATGGACTGGCTCACAAGGTACCAGGCTCTCATTGATTGCGACAAGCGACAATTGCGGCTACAAGAACCGGGCTTCCCCGAACATGTGTACATAATGGGCAAGAGCATCTCCTTCCCGGCGGTTATCTCAGCGGCACGGGCCAGAAGACTGGTTGAGGGGGGGTGCGTGGCCTATCTAGCATCGGTGGACTTGGCTATTCGACCCTCGACGACACTTGCAGATATCCCAGTGGTGAGGGACTATCCTGACGTATTCCCCGCGGAGTTGCCGGGGATGCCTCCGGAGAGGGAGGTGGAGTTCCCTATTGAGCTACTACCAGGCACGCATCCTATTACGAAGGCCCCTTACCGAATGGCCTTCGCGGAGCTGAAGGAGCTTAAGGGACAACTGGAAGATCTCTTGGACAAAGGGTTCATCCGACCGAGTGTGTCACCCTGGGGCGCACCGGTACTCTTTGTACGGAAGAAAGATGGAAGCCTGCGGCTCTGCATCATCTACAGAGGGATAAACAAAGTCACGGTGAAGAATAAGTACCCCCTACCCAGAATCGACGACCTCTTCGATCAGTTACGGGGAGCGACGGTCTTCTCCAAAATTGACCTACAGTCGGGCTACCATCAACTCCGAGTTCGAAATGAAGATATCCCCAAGACCGCCTTCCGGACTCGATACGGCCACTACGAGTTCACGGTGATGCCATTCGGACTTACGAACGCCCCCGCTGTTTTCATGGACATGATGAACCGGATCTTCAGACCCTTCTTGGATCGGTTCGTGGTAGTCTTTATCGACGACATCCTGATTTACTCCACTACCGACGAGGAGCACGAGGACCATCTACGGACGATCCTGCAAACCCTCAGAGAGCAGAAGTTGTTCGCGAAACTCAAGAAGTGTGAATTCTGGCTGCGGGAAGTCGGCTTCCTAGGGCATGTGATCTCGGCACAGGGGATCGCTGTGGACCCCAAAAAGGTAGAAGCAGTGGTAGACTGGCAACCGCCGACGTCGGTGACAGAAGTGCGAAGTTTTCTAGGGCTGGCAGGATACTACCGGCGTTTCGTTGAGGGCTTCGCGAAGATCGCTGCCCCTTTAAACCGATTGACCAGAAAGGGCGAGAAGTTCATATGGACGGCCAAGTGCCAGGAGAGTTTTGAGGAACTCAAGAAGAGATTAACTAAGGCACCAATACTAGTGCTGCCGACGCCCGGAGAGGATTATGAAGTGTACTGCGACGCGTCAAGGATCGGTCTTGGAGGTGTTCTGATGCAACAGGGGAAGGTGATCGCCTACGCGTCCAGGCAGCTAAAGGACTACGAAAGGAACTATCCGATACACGACCTGGAATTGGCCGCCGTGGTCTTCGTTTTGAAACTGTGGAGGCATTACCTCTTCGGAGTCCACTGCAACGTTTTCTCAGATCATCAAAGTCTTAAGTACATCTTTACCCAAAAAGAGTTAAACTTGCGGCAGAGACGGTGGCTTGAGTTGCTGAAGGATTACGACGTGACGATCCAATATCACCCCGGGAAGGCAAATGTGGTGGCAGACGCACTGAGCAGAAAAGGGCATCGGGACGGGGCGTCGGAGAGCGCGCTGACGAAGCAGGACCACCTGGTCGCGGAGTTCGCGCGAATGCGGTTGGAGGTAGTGCCTGCAGGCACAGTTCTGCAACTCCTAGCCTTGGTGGTCAAGCCGACGCTTTACGAGAAGATCCAGGGGGGACAGCAGACCGATCTGCACCTACAGCGTATACGAGACAAGATTCCCCAGGGGCAAGAGATTGACTTTGCGGTGAAAGACGACGGCACCCTATGTTTCCGCGGGCGGGTCTGTGTGCCGGATTTACCAGAGTTGAAGAATGAAATCCTAGCGGAGGCACACCGAGCCCCTTATGCGGCCCACCCGGGGGGCACGAAGATGTACAGGGATCTCAAACAGACGTTCTGGTGGCCTAAGTTAAAAGAAGACGTGACGCGATACGTAGCCCACTGCCTAGTATGCCAACAGATAAAGGCCGAACACCAGCGACCAGCAGGGAAGCTACAGCCCTTACCGGTACCAGAGTGGAAATGGGACCAGATCACCATGGATTTTGTTACTGGATTCCCACGTTCACAACAGGGCCACGACGCGATCTGGGTTGTAGTTGACCGGTTAACCAAGTCAGCACACTTCCTACCAATTCACACCACTTGGACCCGCGAACGGCTGGCTCAAGTCTACATCAGCGAGATCGTGAGACTACATGGGGTACCGGCATCGATCACCTCGGACAGGGACACGCGCTTTGTCTCGAAGTTTTGGCAAAGCCTCCAGCAGGCCATGGGGACCAGACTACATTTCAGCACCGCCTTCCACCCTCAGACGGACGGACAGTCAGAGCGCACGATACAAACCCTAGAAGACCTGCTCCGCGCCTGTGTGCTTGATTGGGGAATCGGATGGTCACGCTACCTACCTCTCGTGGAATTTGCCTACAACAACAGCTACCAGGCCAGCATTCGGATGGCGCCCTACGAAGCACTGTATGGAAGGCGCTGCCGATCCCCGATCTGCTGGGACGACTTGGGAGAGCGAAAACTTTTGGGACCCGACTTAGTGGAAGAAACGGAAGAGAAAGTGCGCCTTATCAGACAGCGCTTGCTGACCGCCCAGAGTCGACAGAA
This sequence comes from Tillandsia leiboldiana, assembly GCA_029204045.2. NCBI lineage: Eukaryota > Viridiplantae > Streptophyta > Magnoliopsida > Poales > Bromeliaceae > Tillandsia > Tillandsia leiboldiana. The sequence goes on from CM055066.1 coordinate 8,969,388, forward strand.
GAGTTACGCAGACCAGAGGCGCCGGGACTTGGAGTTTCAAGTGGGGGAACATGTGTTTTTGCGGGTCTCGCCATCCAGAGGAATCAGGCGTTTCGGGCTAAGGGGCAAGCTGAGCCCACGGTTTGTGGGGCCATTTGAGATTCTAGAGCGCATCGGCCCAGTAGCTTACCGCCTCGCCCTACCACCAAACCTCGACCGAGTCCACGATGTGTTCCACGTATCAATGCTTCGGAAATATCTCCCCGACCCATCACATGTCCTGGACACCTCTGCACTCGAACTTAAGGAGGACCTGAGCTTCGAAGAAACCCCAGTGAAGATCCTGGCAAGGGAAACAAAATCACTGCGGAATCGAGCCATCCCCTACGTGAAGGTGCTCTGGAGCAACCACGAGGAGCGAGAAGCAACATGGGAGCTGGAGTCTAAAATGAGGGAGAACTACCCGAACCTGTTCACCACCACCCGGGTCTGAGTTTCGAGGACGAAACTCGTTTTTTTGAGGTGAGTGGTGTGATAACCGCGGATTTATTTTTACCTTTCGGGGCTTTCCGTCGATTTTTATTGAACCGTCTGGTTGACAATAGGGGTTCGAGGGTAATTTTTTCCTTATTTTTCTGGGCAGACGGTCGGGGCTCGCGGGTATTTTTGGTTAATAAAGCTCGCGAAACGGAGACCGGCGGCGCGATCGGTTTTGGATTCTGACCCCCGGTTCTCCCAGAATAAATTCCGGAAGCTGGTACCGTAACCCAGGTGACTTACACAATTACCGGGGGCGGACCGAACTCTGGTCCGCAATCAGATCGAGTTTAGTCGACCAGTTTGAGGTATGGGTTTCGACCACCCCTTTCTGTTTTCCTTTCACCCGAGGGGTTAAAATTAATTTTGGGGTCCAAAATCCACTACGCCCAAAACGTCTAAGTAGTCGGCCTTGGGAATTAGGTTTCCTAAACCTCGCCTCCCCCTCCTTGGCGTATATTATCCGAGCGTGGACGAGGAGCGGTCCCCAAAAAAAAAAAAAAAAAAAAAAAAAAAAAAAAAAAAAAAAAACAAAACCCTCGTCCTTTCCATCGGCCGGCGTGGAAGAGAAGAGATCGATCGCCTCCCCGCAAAGATCCGACGAACGCGAAGAGGACGATCCCTCTCCTTCGCCCGGTACCGACCAAGACAAGGTGAGCCGTGTTTTCGTTTGCTTTTCTTGTCTTTTTCTCGTCACGTGCGGGGGTTTCTTGATCTTCGTCGGAGAGGGAAGGAGAGGGGCGTGCCGCCGCACGGGGGCGCCGTGCGGGGTAACCGCATGCAAGGCGCCGCGCGGGGCAGCCCGCGCATGCGGGGGCACCGCGCGGTGCAGCCCGCGCATGCGGGGGCGCCGTGCGGGGCACCCGCGTGCGGGGCGCCGCGCGGGGCAGCCCGCGCATGCGGGGGCACCGCGCGGCGCAGCCCGCGCATGCGGGGGCGCCGTGCGGGGCACCCGCGTGCGGGGCGCCGCGCGGGGCAACCCGCGCATGCGGGGGCACCGCGCGGTGCGGCCCGCGCATGCGGGGGTGCCGTGCGGGGCACGCGCATGCGGGGGCACCGCGCGGTGCAGCCCGCGCATGCGGGGGTGCCGTGCGGGGCACCCGCATGCGGGGCGCCGCGCGGGGCAGCCCGCGCATGCGGGGGCACCGCGCGGTGCAGGCCGCGCATGCGGGGGTGCCGGGCGGGGCGCCCGCATGCGGGGTGGCCGCGGGGCAGCCCGCACATGCGAGGCGCCGCGCGGACAGCACGGCGGCGCGTGGGGGGTTCGGTCGCTGCCGTCGGGGGCCGGCCGGTGTTGGGGCTTTTCCTTACTTCGCGTTTAAAGGTTCTTGACCTCCCCGCCCGGGGATCCCGTCTTGCAGCTTCGGGGAGCGCGCCGGGACGCGGGGAGCCGAGCGTGGTTTTTTTTTCTACTGGCGACAGGTGGGTTGTTTTTACTTTATTCCTAGCCTCTAAATTCTATCTTATTGGACGGGGTCTATTCTAAGTGTACTGGGGTTACGTAATGACGGGTGAAAGCTTATGCATGTTAGTGGGTTCGCTATAATGACTAGCGTCGGTCGCCGACGGTGTTCTTCTTTTTCAACCCTTATATGTCAGCGGGCCACCTTCGAGTGCGCGCGGTATTACCTTGTTTTCGATTATGCACTTTACCTCATTTACCTCATTTACCTCATTTATCTCATTACTCTTATTATTCTTATTGTGATACTGACATGATGGTGGTTACGGTTACTGGGCTCGAGGTTGCCACACGCGCACCCGCGGTTTGGCCACCGCAGAGGGTGCGCTTTTCCGGAAAAGAGGTCGTAGAACCCGTGTTTACCCACGAGGTGACGTAGTGGGGCCCCTTATTAGTTGTGGGGTTGAGGCGCCTAGGTGCGAGCGGAGCGACCCGCCGGTTTAGGTTGTCCGGCGCGGTCGCGGTGTTGCAGGTACGGTATGGGGCCGTCGGTAGTGGACCGACGCGGCCGGGTATTACAGGATGCAGATATACAGGTTACCTTTTTTCCCCCCCTTCCCAAAAGGGTGGTTGCTCCGGTTGTCGCCACGGTTTGTTTTTATTATTTTCCCTTGCACGGCGTTTATTAGTCACTGACTTCCCACTTCGTGACAGGGCCCAGGCGAGGGGAGAGGTAGGTGGCGGTGAGGACGGGGCGGACACAGCGGGACCGTTGGAGACCCTGAACTTTATACTTTCCTTTTCTTTTCGGTTTTTCATTTATATTGTGGGCATGTGTGAGGTTCCCGATACCCTTGTGGGGTCGACGTAGATGTCGGTATTTGATTTTCTGTTTATGCACTACCTTCTCCTTTATTTCCTACTGGCCATTTGAAAAGCGAAACAAAAACAAAGAAAAGATTGCGAAAACCGTTTTCAAAATCTAAGTGTCGTGTGGGCACCGTTTTCAAAACCCTGGGGTTTATGCTGATTTCGAAACTCGTTTTCAAAACTTAAGTGCCGGGTGGGCACTCTTTAAAAACCGTGGATTTATCCTTTCAAGTTGAAGTGGCCATGCGCTTAAATATTTAGAATACTGGTTGTATGAAATTGAATGTTGTGATTGAATGGTTATGTTTGCTTGGGAGATGTATTCAACCACACGCCGTGCACGTACAGGGGAGACTCTGTCCGTTTGCAGAGAGATCCTGTATGTGCGGCGGGTCTGGGCACGCACCGGGAAAGAAAGAGACCTTTCAAAAAAAAAAATGCCCAAAAAAAATGCCGTTTCCGCTAAAACAAACCCCCGGGGCGTGACAGGGTGCAGCGGGGCCCAAGGTCTCGGTGCGGTGGGCTACGTGGCCGGCCCACGGCGTTTCGGGCTTGAACAGTAATGGGCCGGGCCCATTACTGTAGCCGCCCGAAAAATTGCGGCGCCCGGAAGTGGGGACACATAAGGTATTTCTTCAAATGTTTTCCTCAGCCTATTTAAAGGCAACCCGAGCCCCTTTCTTTGCCTTTTTTCTCTCAACCCTCTCACCTTCTGCCCGAGCCCCCTTAAGCAAAGTGGTTCACCTCTTCACCCTTGATCTTCCTGCCAAGTTTCAAGATTTTAGGAGGCTCGAATCCCGAGGTTCCCCATTTTACGGCGCGGCGCGACGTTGCATTCCTGGGTTCTTCTTCGGCGCAGCGACAGTGTTTTAGCTCCCCTGGGCTACCCCGAGATCATTTTGCTGTGATTCTTGCGCCGGTAGACTCCTAAGAGGTAGGACTTCATCTTTCGTTTTGGTCGCGCCTTCCTGTTTCGAGGTTTGGCACGGATCACGAGGCAAGAAGTGACCCCTTTTTCTGTATGGATTTCCTTGAAAGCAGCGGGGTATTTTGGCCGTATCTTCGCGCACGAGCATCAGACGGAAACGAGCTTTTACAACTTTTTCATCTACAGATCGCAAGGAACGCGCTCGTATTTTTCTTGGATTTTCCAGAGGATTATTTCGAGGTGAAAATCACTGTTTTCTCAGTGAACAGTGCACAGTTTTCAGCACAGATTTTTGTATGTGTGTGCCTCTTGCCAAATTTATATCTTGACTTACTGAACTCAGATTTGGGCGTGCAAGGTACCGTTGCGAAGCTATCGACGCGAGGATCGCTGTGATATTTTTCTTGGAATTTCCTGGGCACTTTCTGCAGGTGATAATTTAACAGTTTTGAATCCGAGGTTGTATGTGGTTATAAGAGCAATAATTGGGAGCCTAAGTGTAATTAGTGAGCTTTGTATTGTACCAGGAATATTTCGGGTGTGCTAAAATTGTGGGAGCAAGGATTTGGAGTTTTGGTATTTTCTTGCTGTACGGATCCGGACAGTTAGCACTTCAGGTGGGTGGTTGTTGTACTCCTCTCCTTTGGTATGCCCACTAGGAACATCAGAGTGTTCCCTCATTTTTGAGGCCCGAAGTATTATTAGTAACCTTGCATGCTCTAGGAAATTAATTATTGGTTGATTGATCTTTGATAAATTGTTATTTGATCCATGTGGAAATTATTGGACTGCATGTTTAGGGTTAAATAGTAGTTGAGGATTATAAAATTGCTAAATATTCTTATGAGACTGTCACTTTAGCTTATGTCACTCTGAACTGATTACTGTTGGAAAATGGACAACATATTGAGACAATGCATGATTAAACGGGTCACGTAAATATGACATCTTTTACTGCTTACACTATCTTTTGGGACTTGACTTAGGAGAAACCATGCATTTATTCTTTTCTTCTCCTATTATCGATAGACTTGCGGCATAGTCGCTCAGGTTCGAGCGTGTGTTGGACAGTGTAGCCAGGTATTGGGGATTTGGGACAGGTTGGGCTTTGACAGGGTGTTGCGGCGACCACGGATCTTGGGTGGTTGACCGGGTTGTTACTGTTGCATCAGATTGGGGGTTTTGGGGATCGGGCTTTCTTTAGTGGATGGAGTTTTCCATTTTGATCATAGTCATGATCCAGTCCTGCTATTATGAGACAGTGGTTACAGAGATGCTTGTTACAGTGATTTCCCTACTCGTGTGGGTCGCTCCCCTCGAGTGCCACTCCGGAGTGTGCGACCGGACGGATCGAGGCGGTCCTGTTATTACTTTAGGGCTTGATCGGACGGGCCGAGGCCGATCTGTTACTTACGTTGGGGACATGACCGTATCAGGCAGTAGTCGGTCAGTATCCCCACAGATGAGATTAGCAGGCAGTGCCAGTGTCCACTGGCGTTAGATTGGGTCGTTTTGACAGGCTTCTTGATACTGATGCTTACTTTTCCATACTTATTGGTTTATCATGTAGAGGCATATTAGGGGTAGCACTTCATCAGTTGTCATTCATAGCTTCACCCCCCTTTCTCTTCTTCCCCTTTTGCCTCTGATTACCTGGTGGGCATATTTGAGCTGAGGCTTTACCCACTAGGGGAGGCTACTGTTTATAGTAGTACTTACCCCCATTGTCTTTTCTTGTTTCTTTCTTACCCTTTGTTTTTGCAGAGTCCTCTGCGGGAGGTTGCTGGGCCGTCAGCAACTGATCGAGGTAAGCGGATTGCAGACTAGATAGAGAGCCACCCGAGGGTTGTAGCACGTAGCTGGAGCTTGTGGGTACCTGGTCTTCTCATACAGCTTTTGTTTATTTCTTTTTGGGTCTGGCTTTTGCCAGCTATTTGTATTTAGTGGTGAGCTGGGAGAGACATCTGTATTTTATTCCACTGTTGTACCTTTTACTTCCAGCTTCTGTCTGAGATACAGTAGTCTTAGTTTAGCTCTGATTATTATGCTCTTTTATTATTATTTCTTATCTGAGCAGGTTACCGACGCTTCGTGTATGTGGGAAATACCGCATGCACGGCGGATCTGTAGACGGGCCCGGGTTCTGGTTTACACCCGGGGCGTGACTGATTAAGTTGGTATCAGAGCTTAGGGATAGGTCAGTTGGGACTTAGAAAACCCTAGGCTTTTTGGACAGACCCTAGGATGATAGGGCGTGAGTGGCGTAACATTTTGCGAAAGTCGGTGATTTTATAGTTGACTCTTCCTGTGAGTTAAGAGAGATCGACATAGCCTATTTCTGTTGGACCATTATGTTGGCTGCAGACAACATAACGGTGACAGAAATAGGAGGATGTCTTTTGACTTTCGCCAGATTGGGTCGTGTGGGGTTTGGTTGCTGATGATTGGTTTCTTGTGGCAGGATGCCTCCTCGACGTCGGATTCCCACGCGGGGTGTCCCTTCACCCCCTGTTGAGCCAGAGCAGCCTACACCCCCCGTAGCTTACTGAGTTGAGGGCCTTGGTGGCCCAGTTGGCGGAGGGTCAGCGCCGCCAGGAGCAGAGGATTGAGCAGCTGCTTGCTCAGAGGGAGGCACCACCCCCAGCTGTTCCTGAGGCCCCTGTGCCTCTTGTTGCACCTTTTGTGCTGTCGGCACCATCTTCGAGTAGCGGGGCTCCTGGAGCTATTCAGCCTTTGACTGCGGAGGAGGAGCGGGATTTTGCTGACAAACTCTCTACGTTTGTTAAGCGGGGACCACCTAGTATTCTCGGGGCGGGATGCTAGCACCCGGGCTGTTGGAAGATGGCTTTCTGCGATGGAGAAGCTTTTTCGGGACTTCTTCATCGACCCGAGGTACCGAGTGCACATGGCGGTGCACTGTTTGGACGGAGATGCTGATTTTTGGTGGGCAGCGGGTAGAGCCACTGGAAGTTCCGGATACTCGACAGTTGCCTTGGGAGAAGTTCAAACGGATGGTGTTGGACACTATTTTTCTAGCCAGTGTGAAGAAGAAGTGAAGGACGACTTGAAGAATCTGCGAGCAGGGGGCGATCGATCGGCCCATCTCTATTTTCAGGAGTTCATGGAATTGCTGAACTGTGTGCCCTTCGTCGCTCGTGACGGGTCCACACCAGGTTGAGTTGTTCGAGGGAGGCTCCGTCCAGAGATTTACACACTGGTGCATGCCAGAGATTCCAGACTCTTGGAGGAGCCGCAGAGCATGCACAGTGGGTGGAGAGAGGTGATCAGGTGGTGGCCAGACAGAGGGCCGCGGGTCCGGCGCAGAGTTCCGACAGGAACGACCAGCCCCAGAGGACTGGGGACAGGCCAGCTCATGGAGACCGCCACGGCCGCCGCAGTCCCAGTCTTTTGGGGCCGTGGGCGATCTGAGAGGAGAGGGCCTGGTGGACCCCCATAGACCGCAGCAGCATCAGCAGCAGCACCAGCACAGAGATCGCAGCCGCAAGGCAAGCAGAGATCTCAGCAGCAGTCCCTCAGTGCAGCAGCAGCAGCAGTCGAGGCATATCCGGCCATCAGATAGGTGTGTTTTCTTGCAGGGGGCAGCACCCGTCCAGATACATGTGACAGAGATGGGACGATGCTTCCGATGTTGGACAGCCAGGGCATGTGCGAGCTACCTGCCCCCTTACTACTCCCTCGGCACCGTTCTTCTGCGGTCGGCTCCATATCCCCCTCAGCACACGGCCATCAGCTCAGCGGCCGTATGCTTCACAGCGGCAGGCCTTCCACCTCCTATCCTACAGATTCCCCCGACCTCCAGCACCGAGCGGGCGGGGTGTATGCCGCCCAGTTGGCGGATTCTCCAGCGGCAGACCTGGTGGTGGCAGGTATTAGTCTACTCTCTTGGTATTCGGACTCGTACTTTATTCGACACTGGAGCATCTCATTCTTCATTAGTCGGCATTTGCATCCCTGCATGGTTTAGAGTTAGAGTCCCTATCACATGCATTAGAGGTGCGGATTCCCGATCATATTTGCATGTCGAGGAGCATTGTGTGGCATGCCCGGTACAGTTGGGGCCTGGATATGCCTGCAGACTTGCTTGTCTTGCAGCAGCTCCATGATTTTGACCTTGGTGTTGGGGATGGATTGGCTATCACGGTACTCCGCAACTATCGACTGCAGAGAGAGGACGGTGACTCTTCGCGAGCCAGGACAGGAGGAGTTCATCTTCAGAGGCTGCCAGAGCACGCTTTCGCAGCGACCATTTCCTCGGCGAGGGCTAGGAGGATGTTGAGCAGAGGATGTACTGCCTTTTTGGCCACGGTTGTGGAGGTTGCCTACGGCGGCACTGGGACTCGAGGATATCCCCATTGTCCGAGAGTTCCAGATGTGTTTTCCCCCAGAGCTGACAGCGATGCCGCCGGAGAGGGAGATTGAGTTCGTGATTGATGTGGTCCCCGGGACTGCACCAATCTCAAAGGCACCCTATAGGATGGCGCCAGCCGAGTTAAGGAGTTGAAAGCCCAGCTTCAGGATCTTTTGGATGGGGGCTTCATCCGACCCAGTGTTTCTCCGTGGGGAGCGCCTGTGTTGTTTGTTAAGAAAGAAGGATGGGTCAACACTACCGATTGTGCGTGGATTATAGGGAATGAACAAAGTGACCATCCGGAACAAAGTATCCCCTCCCCGGATAGATTATTGTGTTGATCAGTTACAGGGAGCATCTGGTGTTCTTCGAAGATTGATCTGCAGTTCCGGTTACCAGCCACAGCATTAGGGTGAAGTGGCCGTGATGACAGCTCCAAGACGGCTTGCAGATCGCGGTACGGGCATTATGAGTTTACTGTGATGCCTTTTGGGTTGACTAATGCCCCTGCCGCATTCATGGACTTGATGAACAGGATTTTTCAGCGTTTTTGGATCGGTTTGTGGTGGTGTTCATCGATGATATTCTGATCTACTCCCGGATGATCTGGAGCACGAGGAGCACTTGAGGACCGTGCTACAGCTTCTGCGAGAGAAAAAGTTGTATGCTAAGTTCAAAAAGTGCGAGTTTTGGCTCCGGGAGGTTGCCTTTCTGGGTCATTGGTTTTCAGCTGCTGGAGTGGCGGTGGATCCGGCCAAGGTGGCTATGATGCTATTAGAGATTGTCCAGGCCGACGACCATCACCGAGTTGCGGAGCTTTCTTTGGATTGGCGGGCTACTACAGGCGCTTTGTGGAAGGCTTTGCGAAGCTTTCCTCTCCCCTCACTCGTCTGAACCAGAAAAGGGTTAGTTTGTTTGGAGCGAGACTTGCCAGAGCTCGTTTTGAGGAGCTGAAGCAAGGTTGATGACCGCTCCAATCCTTGCCCCCTCCCATTTATGGGGAAGGATTTGTGATCTACAGTGAATGCCTCACATAGTGGTCTAGGGTGTGTGTTGATGCATGCAGCATGGTAGGGTAATTGCCTATGCTTCGCGGCAATTGAAGGACTATGAGAAAAATTACCCTACTCAGATCTGGAGTTGCTGCTGGGGTGTTTTTTGCTCTGAAGCTGTGGCGGCATTATTTGTATGGAGAGCATTGCGAGATATATACTGATCACAGAGCTTGAAGTATCTGTTTCACCCAAAAGGAGCTGAATTGAGGCAACGCCGGGGTTGGAGTTGTTAAAGGATTACGATCTGAGTATCCTTTACCATCCCGGCAAGGCCAATGTCGTGGCAGATGCTTTGAGTAGAGGACGAGTCTGAGCTTATTGATTCGCAGCAGGCGCGTTGGTCGAGCAGATGAGGCGGTTACAGTTGAGGTAGTATCCCCTGGGGTCTCTGCTAGACTCATGTCTATGGTCTTGTAGCCCACTCTGTGGAGAGGATCAGGGACACTCAGAGTGAGGACCCCCACTTGATGAGGATCAGAGCAGCTTCAGCGGATCAGACAGGGGATTTTTTCTGTGATAGCTGGGAGTACTGCGGTACAGGACCGAGTGTGGTGTGCCTATGGATCAGGAGATTAGAGATCAGATTTTTGAGGAGGCCATTTACACCTTATAACCATCCATCCTGGAGGGACTAAGATGTATAAGGACCTCAAGGCACAGTTTTGGTGGCCCGAGATGAAGCGGGACATTGGGAGATTCGTAGCTCATTGTTTAACTTGCCACAAGTGAAAGCAAGAGCAGCGTTCCTGCTGGTAAGTTGCAGAGTCTTCCATTCCCAGTGGAAATGGGACCACGTCACTATGGATTTCGTCGTTGGATTGCCGAGGGCGCAGAGCGTGCTGATGCGATCTGGGTTTTGTTGCAGACTCACCAAGTCGCGCACTTCTTACCGGTTCAGATGACCTGGTCCACTGGAGCGTTTTTTGGCACAGTTATATCTGGATGAGATAGTGAGGCTTCACGGCATACCTGCTTCGATTGTGTCAGATCGAGACCCGAGATTCGTATCACGCTTTGGGGGAGTTTGCATTCTGCATTGGTGACTCAGCTCAGTTTAGCACTGCTTTCCCCACCCACAGAACCGATGGACAGTCAGAACGCACCATACAGACCCTCGAGGATATGTTGAGAGCGTGCGTTATGGATTTTGGGGGAGGGTGGTACCCCGCACTTTCGTTGGTTGAGTTCGCGTAACAACAGCTATCAAGCGAGCACCAGAGGGCTCCGTTTTGGGCGTTGTATGGACGCAAGTGTCGGTCTCCCTTATTTTGGAGTGACGGTGGGTGAGAGAAGGACAATTTGCACCGATTTGCTTTTGGAGGCTGAGGAAAAGGTCAGAGTCATTCGCCGACACCTTGTGACATCCCCAGCTCCGAAGTGAGCTACGCCGACACTCGCGCGAGACCTGGAGTTTCTGGTTGGTGATCATGTCTTTTTGAGGTCTCCGCGCCTCGAAAGGGTCCCGGGAGATTTGGGAGTACGGGGAAGCTCAGTCCCCGCTTTATTGGACCATTTGAGGTACTTGGACAGAGGTTGGTCCCTGTGGGCATACAGAGTGCTTTTAGTTACCCCCGCGCCTGGCCGGAGTTTCATGATGGCTTCCATGTCTCAGCTCTGAGGAGAATATGTTTTTGAACCCGTCGCACGTGATTGACTTCACTTCGTTGGAGATCGGCGAGACCCTTGTTCTACGAGGAGCCGCCCGTTGCGGATTCTTGCTCGTGAGGTGAGGGAATTGCGCAACCGGGCCATTCCATATGTGAAGATCCCTGTGGCCATCATGAGGAGCGAGAGGCTACTTGGGAGCTGGAGACAGAGATGAGGGATGCCTACCCGTTTCCTATTCCGATGACTTCTATTGAGGTACGTCTGTTCTGTTTTCTTTGTTTCCGGGTCCGAACTTTTTTTTTAGTGGGGGAAAGGATGGAGGGCCCCTAAACTCCTTACCAGCTTGTTTCCCATGAATCCACTGTGCAACACCTGTTGATGTGTACTGGCCCTGGTGATCAAAGGGATGCCACAGATGGCCCTGTGAGCTTTGATTGGCTGTTTTGGGCCTTCCGGCTTTGCTTTTGCCGAATTTTAGAAAAGGAATTTGGCCAAACAGAGGGTGGATTTTGGATTCAGCGCGGAAAAACGCTTGAGAATGGCTTTTTTGTTTGCTTATTCTGAGTCCGGATGCCCAAAAGCGGGCTCCCCGGAAGTTTTTGGCAGTTTTTGGTGGTTTGCGGGAGCCTCCCCCGCAAATTATAGGAGTGGAATTTGGCAAAATTGGATACCGTTTTTGGAATCAGCGCGCGAAAACGGTTGTTAGATGGCTATTTACTTGTTAGTTTTGAGATTGCGGTTTACTGTTCACGGCGGACAGTGTTTCCCGGCGATCCGCCGCGGCGGCCGGCGGCGGCGGGCGGCGGCTCAGCTCGGGGCAGGCGGCAGGCGGCGGCACACAAGGGCGCGGGCAGGGCGCCGGCAGGGGCGCCCGGGCGCGCGGGCAGGCGCGCGGTCCACGACAATGTACCGACGTGCGCCAGTGCTGGGATGCCACGTGGCATTGTCCTGGTGTTGGTCCCGGCACGAGGTCCAGACCTTGGGGCATGGTGCACGGTAGACCGGTGTACACGTGGTCGAGAGGGTGATTGGTCCGGTGTTGTGCTCCCCGATTCCACGCGTGTGATGATCCGGAACCCTCCCCGCAGGAACGGTAACAACATTAAACAGTGACTGTAGGGAGCTTATTCGGTGAAGCAGAGCTTGTATAAGTCGAATTTGGACATGTTAATATAGACTCAGTGCGAAAAATCGGACAAATGGAATTTTCCCGGAGCTTTCGGCAAAATGTCGGAATGAGATTTGGCGAAATGGACATCGGATTTGGACTCAGCGCGCGAAAACGATCAAACGTTATATTCACTTTATTTTTCGGCGCCCAAAACACTGTTCACCGGAACAGTACTCCGGCCCCGGCACCGGTTACTGTTCCGGCCGCCGGCGGCTACCGGCGGGCGACGGGCAGGCGGCGCACAGCTCGGCGCAGCGTGGAGCGCGGCGAGCCGCAGCGGCGCGCGGCCGCGGGCCGGGGGGCGCTGGTGCGGGGTCCATGGCTTGCCCGTGCACCGGTTGCACCGAAGCCGTTACCTTGACACGTGGCGTTTTCCATTGGCCGGCCGCTTCTATAGTGCACGGTGGCGTCGCTCCGATGGCCACATTTTCCGGAAGACCCCCGGCGGGGACCGGGCCCGTGCTCCACGTGGACACTTTGCGTCTTCTGAGTGGCATTGCACAAGCTGTTTCCTGTTTTGTCAACACGTGGCGCGTCCTGGAGGTCCCCATTCCGGTTTTTGCTGTTCTGCCCGGGATCTTGTGAGGGACCTTGGCCCATTATAAATAAGCCTC
>CM055066.1:8982020-9083939 GCA_029204045.2 Tillandsia leiboldiana
GTGCTTTCTTTGCCTCTATGGTTTCGACTTCCCGGCAAGGAGATGATACCATCAGAGGATGTTCGACCCCCCCCTCAATCCCGTTTTTGGCTAGTTTTTGTTGAGGGGCTATCGGCCCGGCACCGGAACCGGGGATATCCTATTGCCCGCGAGTTCCCGGAGGTTTTACCACTGAGCGCTAGAAGCCGCCAGATAGGGAGATTGAGTTTGTGATTGACGTAGTTTCGGGACTGCGCAATCTCAAAGGTCCTTACCGGATGGCACCGGCTGAGTTGCGAGAGCTTAAGGCGCAACTCAGGATTTAATGGATAAGGGCTTTATTAGGCCGGTGTGTTCGCCTTGGGGAGCGCCGGTGCTATTCGTGAAAAAGAAGGATGGTCACTTCGAGTAGGTGGACTATAGGAATTAAATAAAGTGGACCATCAAGAACAAGTACCCTTTGCCCGCGCATCGATGATCTTTTTTGATCAGCTGCAAGGGTCTTTGTCTTCTCTAAGATAGATTTGCAGTCTGGTTACCACCAGTTGAAGGTGAAGGCCGAGGATATTCGAAAACGGCTTAGATCACGGTACGGGCATTATGAATTTACAGTTATGCCTTTTGGGCTAACTAATGCCCCTGCCGCATTCATGGATTTAATGAACCGGATCTTTCCGACTATACTTGGATCGATTCGTAGTAGTATTCATTGATATCTTGATTTACTCCCGAAGTGATATGAGCATGAGGAGCACTTAAGGATCGTGCTGCAACTTCTGCAAGAGAAGAAGTGTATGCCAAGCTGGCAAAGTGCGAGTTTTGGCTTCGGGAGGTAGTCTTCTTGGGCCATGTGATTTCGCTGCAGGTGTGGCGGTGGACCCAGCGAAGATTGAGGCAGTCCGTGATTGGCCCCGACCGACGACGGTTTCTGAGGTACGTAGCTTTATGGGTTTAGCTGGGTATTACCGTCGGTTTGTGGAAGGCTTTGCGAAGCTCTCCACACCCTCACTCGCTTGACGCGTAAGGGAGTGAAGTTTATCTGGAGTGAGGTCTGTCAAAAGAGCTTTGAGGAGCTGAAAAATAGACTGATGACGCTCCTATCCTTTCCCTTCCTTTATGGGAAAAGGATATGTGATCTATAGTGACGCATCACCAGCAGGACTTGGTTGTGTGCTGATGCAGGAAGGGAGGGTAATTGCTATGCATCAAGGCAACTCAAGGATTATGAGAAAAATTACCCTACCCATGACTTGGAGCTTGCAGCTGTAGTGTTTGCGCTAAAGCTCTGGCGCCATTATCTGTATGGGGAACATTGTGAAATCTACACCGACCACAAGAGCCTAAAATACTGTTCACGCAAAAGGAGGAGCTTGAATTTGAGGCAACGTAGGGGTTAGAGCTATTAAAGGATATGATGTAGATATTCTCTACCACCCAGGCAAGGCAAGGCTATGTGGTCGCTGAGCCTGAGTAGGAGAGCGGTGCAAAGTTTGTCTATGATGATCACAGACCAGGCGCCGCTATTAGAGGAGATGAGACGGCTCGACATAGAGGTTTGTGTCCCCTGGGGTCTCTGCTAGACTGCATCTTTAGTCGTGCAGCCCACTCTGCTGGACGGATCAAAGAGAAACAGAGTGAGGACCCCCACTTGGCCAGGATTAGAGATCATATTCCGAGTGATCAGTCTGGGGACTTTCGGTAGATGCCTCGGGAATACTGAGGTACAGAAACCGAGCATGTGTGCCAATAGATGTGGAGATTAGAGAGCAGGATTGCGAGAGGCCCATTATACACCTTATACCCTACATCCTGGTGGGACTAAGATGTATAAAGACCTCAAGGCACACTTCTGGTGGAAAGGCATGAAGAGGGATATTGGGAGATTTGTGGCTCAGTGTTTAACTTGTCAGCAGGTGAAAGCTGAGCATCGAGTGCCAGCTGGCAAGTTACAAAGTCTCCCAATTCCCGAGTGGAAATGGGACCACATTACGATGGATTCGTGGTCGGATGCCAAAGGCACAGGGAGGAGCAGACGCTATCTGGGTAGTTGTAGATCGACTTACCAAGTCGGCGCACTTTCTGCCCATGCAGACTACGTGGCCACTTGAGCGACTAGCCCAGTTATATCTAGATGAGATAGTAAGATTACATGGAGTACCAGCCTCCATAGTATCAGATAGAGACCCGAGGTTTGTTTCGCATTCTGGAAGAGTTTGCAAACAGCCTTGGGGACTGAACTCAGGTTCAGTACAGCTTTTCATCCGCAGACTGATGGGCAATCAGAGCGGACGATACAAATCCTGGAGGACATGTTGAGGGCTTGCGTCCTGGATTTCGGCGGAGGGTGGATTCGGCATCTATCTTTGGCTGAATTCGCGTACAACAATAGCTTTCAAGCGAGCATTCAGATGGCTCCGTTTGAAGCATTGTATGGACGCAAGTGTCGATCACCACTTTATTGGAGTGACGTAGGCGAGGGCGGACCTTGGGACCAGATGTCTTGATAGAGGCAGAAGAGAAGGTCCGGGTGATTCGAAAGCATCTTCAGACCGCCCAAAGCCGACAGAGGAGCTATGCCGATGTTCGGCGACGAGACTTAGAATTTCAAGTTGGAGATCATGTATTCTGAAAGTCTCGCCGTCCAAAGGAATCAGGAGATTCGGCATTCGTGGAAAACTTAGCCCCCGATATATTGGACCCTTTGAGGTATTGGGGCGTATCGGGCCAGTTGCCTACCGACTCGCACTTCCTCCAAGGCTTGCTGGTGTCCATGATGTATTTCATGTTTCTACTTTGAGGAAGTATACTTCGACCCATCGCACGTCATCGACTTCACATCGCTTGAGATCAGCGAGGATTTGAGGTATGAAGAGCGCCCACTGCGAGTTCTGGATCGAGAGGTGAAAGAATTACGCAGTCGGGCCATTCCCTATGTGAAGATCCAATGGAGCAATCATGACGAGCGCGAGGCTACATGGGAGCTCGAGTCGGAGATGAGGGATGCTCACCCCTACTTATTCGAGACATCGGACTGAGGATTATTGTTTAGTCTCGTTTCGAGGACGAAACTCTTTTTAGTGGGGAGGATGTGATGATCCGGACTCCGCAGGAACTGTACAACATTAAACAGTGACTGTAGGGAGCTTATTCGGTGAAGCAGAGCTTGTAGAATCGAAATTGGACATTTAATATAGACTCAGTGCGGAAAATCGGAGCAAATGGAATTTTCCGGGAGCTTTCGGCAAATTTCGGATGAGAATTTGGCGAAATGGACAGCGGATTTGGAACTCAGCGGCGCGAAAACGATCAAACGGTATATTCACTTATTTTTCGGCGCCAAAACACTGTCACCGGAACAGTAACTCCGGCGACCGGAATTACTGTTCCGGCCTGCCGGCGGCTTACCGGCGGGCGACGGCAGGCGGCGTCACAGCGGCGGCGCAGCGCGGAGCGCGGCAGAGCGCAGCGGCGCGCGGCGGCGGGCGGGGGGCGCTGGTGCGGGTCCATGGGCTTGCCGTGCACCGGGTGCACCGAAGCCTTACCTTGACACGTGGCGTTTTCCCATTGGCCAGCCGGCTTCTAGAAGGTGCACGTGGCGGCGCTCCGATTGGCCAACATTTTCCGGAAGACCCGGCGCGGGGACCGGGCCCGTGCTCCACGTGGACACGTGGGTCTTCTGAGTGGCATTGCACAAGGCTGTTTCCTGTTTTGTCAACACGTGGCGCGTCCTGGATGGTCCATTCCGGTGTTTGCTGTTCTGCCCGGGATCTGGTGAGGGACCTTGGCCCATTATAAATAGAGCCTCCCACCCCCACCATCTTTCACCTCGGGCTCCGTGCTGTAGAGAGAGAACCAGAGAAAGTGCCCTATACAAAAATTCTTCCTCTCTCTCTCTCTCTCTCTCTCTCAGAATTTTAGAATTTTGAAGGTACCGATAGTGAGTTATCTGCGACGCGGCGCACTGCGACGGTTTTCTTTTTCGGCCCATTTCCCGTCGCAGTTCCGTCGAAAATTCCTGTGGGCTAACCAGGAGGAATTTTGGACGATTTTTCGCGACAGCGCGTTCCTAGGAGGTAAGGCTTCGATTTCCATGTTGATTACTTTGCTCCATTTCGTACTTTTGGCACGTTTCCCGAGGCCTCTTTGACCCCCCTTTTTGCTGTGGAAATTTCTGGACAGTGTCAACTTCTCCGATTTTTATCTTGGCGTAGGAGCATCAGATCGAGGCGTTTAAAGAGTCGATTTTGATCTACTCTTCGCGAGGAACGCAACCGTAATTTTTCTGGATTTTTTTCTGAGCACTATACAGAGGTGAAAAACTCCTCTCTTTTCGTGCTATTTGAAAAACAGCAAAAGCTGTATTTTTATGAATAATATAGTAACACCCTGTGCAATGTGTGTTGCTGTAGGGCACCATTTTCGCAGACAGCAGTTCTAGGGGACTGTGGACAGACCAGGAGACTTTCTGGGTGTGATTTGAGCTGTTCGAGGTGGCGGTTGTTGCTTACCTCATTTTTGACAAGCTCACTGGGATTACTGGAACTCCCTTAAAATTTAATTGATGAGAACATTGGGACAAACTAATATGACACTTGATAAGAAACAATTGGGACAAACTAATATGACAATTGATGAGAACAATTGGGACAAACTAAATTGATGAGAACTATTGGGACTACTAACAGGACTACTAACAGGACTACTAACAGGACAATTGATGAGAACCGCTGGGACGAACTCTCCTAAAATTTAATATAACCCCACAGATGATATGATGACTTATATTGGGACACTGTGTTTGAGACAAAGGCTATAATCTCGCATGCAAATGACTTTTATTCAGTAAATCAATCTTTTTAAATCTTTGACACTATTTTACAACTTTAAAATAAAGACAGTTGCATGCATGCCCGGACATCAGGTAGGGCCACTATTTATTGCTACACTATCATATTAAGGCTTGACATGTTTTATTGCTCTCTTTTGCTTTCAGTTGCTTGTCGCTCGAGTATGAGCAGGGGTTTTGGAATAGTATAGCCAAGGTTATGTTAGATTATAACTTGTGGGGTGTTGCGGTGACCGCGGACTGTAGGCGTTCGGCCGGATGTTTATCCTTGCATCAGAATGGGGTTGAGTCTGGTCTATTTTTGGCATCAGCAGGGGATCGGGCTTTTCTTTAGTGGATGGTTTTTCCTACTTATTGAGTACTATGGCATCATATCAGAGTTTCTTAGTGGATGGCTTTTCCCACTTTGATCATAGTCATGATCCAGTCCTGCTGTTTACGACACTTATGATACTTATTACTGGGGTACTTTTACTCGTGTGGGTCGCTCCCCTCGAGTGCCACTACCGGAGTGTGTTACAGACAGACTTTGAGTCCTTGAGACTCCTATCCCCTATCGGTGTTATGCGTTGACCAGCATACCCAATTTGGCAAACACTATTCCCTATCGGTGTCATGCTTGGCCAGCATACCCGATTTGGCAAACACTATCCCCTATCGGTGTTATGCATTGGCCAGCATACCCGATTTGGCAAGGCACAGCAGGCAGTACCAGTGACACAAGACTGAGTTATTTCAGGCAGGCATGTTTGGTATTGTTGCATACAGTCATTTCATGCTACATGACATTTAGAGGCATACTAGTGGTGGTTTCCCTTTATTCAGCAGTTCTATTACAGCTTTAACCACTTATCCCTTTCTGGCCTCTAGTAGTCCTAGTGGGTGCGTCAGAGTTGAGGTTTTGCCCACTAGGGAGGCTACTAGTTTATCTGGTAGTTCTCACCCCCATTGTTCTTTTCTGTTTCTTTCTTCTCCTTTATTTTTGCAGAGTCGTCTGCGGGAGCTGCTAGGCCATCGGCAGCTGATCGAGGTAAGGGTATCGCTGAATAGATAGATCTCCTGGGAGACTGAGAGCTGTTAGATAGATGCTGCACCCTTTACTCAGACTGTGGTATTCTTCTTTATTCTAGGTCTGGCTTTCGCCAGCTGGATGTACTATTTTGGTGAGCTGGGAGATTATTGTACATATTACAGCTTCATTAGTAGTTCCAGTCTGAGATACTATGTGGTTCTTCCACTTCAGCTCTGTATTATGCTCTTTTATTGTTTATATTATATCGGAGCAGGTTACCAGCGCTTCGTGTACTCGGGAAATCCCATGTGCACGGCGGATCTGTTGGCGAGCCCGGGTTCCGGGGCGTGACAACGCGATTGGTGGAGTCGGTGACCGGGGCAGGTGGCCGTACGGCAGGGCAGGTGGCCGTACGGCCCGGGTCAGCCGCGACGTGCGCGGTGCACGGGGCGACGTGCGCGGTGCACGGGTTGCCGGGGCCACGTGGCGCGACGCCACTGGCTGGCGCAGGTGCGCCGGGTGCAGCGGGGCCCAAGGTCTCGGTGCGGTGGGCTACGTGGCCGGCCCACGGCGTTTCGGGCTTGAACAGTAATGGGCCGGGCCCATTACTGTAGCCGCCCGAAAAATTGCGGCGCCCGGAAGTGGGGACACATAGGGTATTTCTTCAAATGTTTTCCTCAGCCTATTTAAAGGCAACCCGAGCCCCTTTCTTTGCC
The DNA here is from genome assembly GCA_029204045.2 of Tillandsia leiboldiana. Lineage (NCBI taxonomy): Eukaryota > Viridiplantae > Streptophyta > Magnoliopsida > Poales > Bromeliaceae > Tillandsia > Tillandsia leiboldiana. The sequence goes on from CM055066.1 coordinate 8,988,574, forward strand.
TTTTTTCTCTCAACCCTCTCACCTTCTGCCCGAGCCCCCTTAAGCAAAGTGGTTCACCTCTTCACCCTTGATCTTCCTGCCAAGTTTCAAGATTTTAGGAGGCTCGAATCCCGAGGTTCCCCATTTTACGGCGCGGCGCGACGTTGCATTCCTGGGTTCTTCTTCGGCGCAGCGACAGTGTTTTAGCTCCCCTGGGCTACCCCGAGATCATTTTGCTGTGATTCTTGCGCCGGCAGACTCCTAAGAGGTAGGACTTCATCTTTCGTTTTGGTCGCGCCTTCCTGTTTCGAGGTTTTGGTACGGATCCCGAGGCAAGAAGTGACCCCTTTTTCTGTATGGATTTCCTTGACAGCAGCGGGGTATTTTGGCCGTATCTTCGCGCACGAGCATCAGACGGAAACGAGCTTCTACAACTTTTTCATCTACAGATCGCAAGGAACGCGCTCGTATTTTTCTTGGATTTTCCAGAGGATTATTTCGAGGTGAAAATCACTGTTTTCTCAGTGAACAGTGCACAGTTTTCAGCACAGATTTTTGTATGTGTGTGCCTCTTGCCGAATTTATATCTTGACTTACTGAACTCAGATTTGGGCGTGCAAGGTACCGTTGCGAAGCTATCGACGCGAGGATCGCTGTGATATTTTTCTTGGAATTTCCTGGGCACTTTCTGCAGGTGATAATTTAACAGTTTTGAATCCGAGGTTGTATGTGGTTATAAGAGCAATAATTGGGAGCCTAAGTGTAATTAGTGAGCTTTGTATTGTACCAGGAATATTTCGGGTATGCTAAAATTGTGGGAGCAAGGATTTGGAGTTTTGGTATTTTCTTGCTGTACGGATCCGGACAGTTAGCACTTCAGGTGGGTGGTTGTTGTACTCCTCTCCTTTGGTATGCCCACTAGGAACATCAGAGTGTTCCCTCATTTTTGAGGCCCGAAGTATTATTAGTAACCTTGCATGCTCTAGGAAATTAATTATTGGTTGATTGATCTTTGATAAATTGTTATTTGATCCATGTGGAAATTATTGGACTGCATGTTTAGGGTTAAAATAGTAGTTGAGGATTATAAAATTGCTAAATATTCTTATGAGACTGTCACTTTAGCTTATGTCACTCTGAACTGATTACTGTTGGAAAATGGACAACATATTGAGACAATGCATGATTAAACGGGTCACGTAAATATTGACATCTTTTACTGCTACACTATCTTTTGGGACTTGACTTAGGAGAAACCATGCATTTATTCTTTTCTTCTCCTATTATCGATAGACTTGCGGCATAGTCGCTCAGGTTCGAGCGTGTGTTGGACAGTGTAGCCAGGTATTGGGGATTTGGGACAGGTTGGGCTTTTGACAGGGTGTTGCGGCGACCACGGATCTTGGGTGGTTGACCGGGTTGTTACTGTTGCATCAGATTGGGGGTTTTGGGGATCGGGCTTTCTTTAGTGGATGGAGTTTTCCACTTTGATCATAGTCATGATCCAGTCCTGCTATTATGAGACAGTGGTTACAGAGATGCTTGTTACAGTGATTTCCCTACTCGTGTGGGGTCGCTCCCCTCGAGTGCCACTCCGGAGTGTGCGACCGGACGGATCGAGGCCGGTCTGTTATTACTTTAGGGCTTGATCGGACGGGCCGAGGCCGATCTGTTACTTACGTTGGGGACATGACCGTATCAGGCAGTAGTCGGTCAGTATCCCCACAGATGAGATTAGCAGGCAGTGCCAGTGTCCACTGGCGTTAGATTGGGTCGTTTTGACAGGCTTCTTGATACTGATGCTTACTTTTCCATACTTATTGGTTTATCATGTAGAGGCATATTAGGGGTAGCACTTCATCAGTTGTCATTCATAGCTTCACCCCCCTTTCTCTTCTTCCCCTTTTGCCTCTGATTACCTGGTGGGCATATTTGAGCTGAGGCTTTACCCACTAGGGGAGGCTACTGTTTATAGTAGTACTTACCCCCATTGTCTTTTCTTGTTTCTTTCTTCCCCTTTGTTTTGCAGAGTCCTCTGCGGGAGTTGCTGGGCCGTCAGCAACTGATCGAGGTAAGCGGATTGCAGACTAGATAGAGAGCCACCCGAGGGTTGTAGCACGTAGCTGGAGCTTGTGGGTACCTGGTCTTCTCATACAGCTTTTGTTTATTTCTTTTTGGGTCTGGCTTTTGCCAGCTGTTTGTATTTAGTGGTGAGCTGGGAGAGACATCTGTATTTTATTCCACTGTTGTACTCTTTTACTTCCAACTTCTGTCTGAGATACAGTAGTCTTAGTTTAGCTCTGATTATTATGCTCTTTTATTATTATTTCTTATCTGAGCAGGTTACCGACGCTTCGTGTATGTGGGAAATACCGCATGCATGGCGGATCTGTAGACGGGCCCGGGTTCTGGTTTTCACCCGGGGCGTGACACCCGGGATGCCGCAAATCGAAGAAAACCCGATGAAGAACCTCCCTGTCGAAGATGGGCCTAGAAAACTCGGAAGAAGAGCCCAAAAATGAAGCCCAAATGGGCTATTTATAGCCCAAGCCCACATAATAGGGGGATCCGGATTCTGGCGCAGGATTCGGGCGCCCGAATTCGGGCCCAGCACTGTGTGCGCCCGGATTCACCCGGGCGCGCCACGTGTCCCACGCCGCGCCCCGCGCGACCTGCGCACGCGCTCCCGCAAATCACGGCGCGTCGCGTGGCGGTGTGGTCAACGGCGGGGTGCACGCGCCGGGCCAGCCGGGTCGCTGCGCCCGCCAATGAGCGAGCGACACGTGGCTTGACGCGGTCCACCGTGCGCCGTCCCCGGCGCCAATCGGGCGCTGCCTCGTGTGCGTTGACAGGCCGCTCCCCGCGTGCCACGTGTCCCACTCGCCGCGTCCGCTGGTCCTGGTGCACACCAAGTCCCGTGGACCGGCCGGCCCGCGCCGTTGCCCGCGGCCGCGCCGCCGCGCTCCGCCGTCTGCCCGTCGCCGTCGGTGCTGCCCTGGCCTGCTGGAACAGTAACACATGCCTTGAAATCCATTTTTGGGCATCCGGGCTCTGAAAAATACAAGTAAATAGTCATTTTTTATCGTTTTCGCGCTCTGAGTCCAAACCCGTTGTCTGTTTTGTCAAATTTCACTTCTAAAATTTGTCAAAGGCATCCGGACAGGTATTCTTAATCCAAATTTCGCGCTGGGTCCAATTCTGAGGTCTGATTTGCGCGCAACCATCTCCATCACACATCATAGGCCTCCAGAAGCCACTGAACACGCTGCAAAACTACTGTGTGGATCCAGGTCATCACATCCTCAATAGGACTCCTCAATAGGACCCCTTTTCTTCGATGGTTCGGTTATTTATACATTTACGAACCATGTGTATAACCGCCGATTTTAGTAATCGGAGTGATCTAAAGGGAATCATTGTAAATTCCTCAAATACTTTCTTTTGAGTTGATTCTCCTCAATAGGACAATAACCGTTTTCCGTCTAGGTTCATCCCCTAATTGACGTGCCGAAGTGTGATCTTCGGCGCTTTTCAATATTGGGCGCTGTTTGTCGTTTCGAAGTTTGTTACGAGATTCGTGCCCAAATCTCGTACTCTTTCCTTTTAGAATTTTTCCTTCTACAGCTTAAGTAGCCTAGAGTTGACCCTAACTTCGCCTTCTTCATCGTTCGACTGAGGCGGTATGATATTTGCCTTCGGCCGAGGTCGGTCCTGGATGAGATGATAACCTCTTGTTGGCCGCTTCTCCTATCAGCTGATGCCTTTAGCCGATGGCGTGCACCACGTGTCGCACTCTCACGTGATTGAGATCGGTCTTGGTCAAGACGCGGGTCCCTCTTTGTTGACTCATTCTTTTATTGGCTGGTGCTCTTAGTCAATGGTATACCCACATGTCACTTCCTTAGGTGGCGAAAAATTTTGGTCTCAACACAACCATTCATTTTTATGTACAAAAAAAAATATCGAAAAAATATAAAATTTAATTTTATAGTTTAAATAGTGTAAATCATATTTAATGGTGTCGATCGTCGTTTTGAAAACTCCATCATCAAAAATAAATGGATGACAACGAAGACCGTTTGCTATCAACAGTATTCCAGCCTAGATATGTATATGTATATATATATATATATATATATATATATATATATATATATATATATATATATATATATATATATATATATATATATATATATATATATATATATCAAAGTTAAGGAATACCAATTACAAAATATAAATCGCTTTATTTATTATTTTTATTAAATTTAAAAAGAAATAAAATTTTTATTTTTATTTCTGGTCATCTTGTGATCCAAAATAACTTTTAAATTTACCGCAAAATACGTTATAAATAACTTATAAAATATATACGATAGGTTTTAATGTTTGGTGGCCAAACTTTGTCCGTAATAAAAGTGCCTTAAGTAGAATTAACTTTTAATTTCAAAAGTCAGCGTTTCAATTAAAACTCACTTCAATGCCAAACAAACCACGTTGTTAGCTGTTAGAACGAACCCCCCCTCCCCTCTCTGTCTATCTATTTAGTTAGTGAATAAATTTTTCTATCAAAATTTAATTTATTTTGATTCATTTACACCGTTAAATTAGTAAATATTCTATACCAGTCGATAAAAATTATCATTTTTAAAATTTTTTGTTCGTAAGGTAAATAATATCAAAAAATTATAAAATTTAATTTTTAAAAAATTCAAATATTCTAAATCATATTTAACGATATAGATCGTTGATTCGAAAATTTTATCATTGAAAATATCTTATGAGTACGAAATCGATCGTACTCATAAAAGTATAGTAGTAGTCGGACTATCTCTCTCTATACTATCGATAGCACCAAACAGTTAGTAATACTAAGTTTTCTATTATTAGATCTGTCATTTTGATCATTTTTACCTCTTAGATCATATTATTTTACCAACTGTCTACTAAATTTTAAGGTACCGTTTGGTTGAGGGATAAAGTAGGAATAATCCACTTTATCCCGCTATTCTTGCCAAACGACATGTATTTTGATCATGATATTTTATTCCGATCAAATATTGCTATTTTTGGTTATCTCGGAATAGCTCGGGATAAACTATTCCACCATATGGTGGAATAGTGCTATTCGAAGAAGTAATTCTAAATTTTGTTAAGATTATAAATTAAATTAAAGCTAAATTATATATTATAATTTATTATATATTATAATACATTATTTTTATTATAAAATTAATAATTAATTGTATATATTAATACATATTATTTTTATTTAAATATTATAATAAATTATACTTAAATATTATAATGAATTATTTTTATTAAATTTAAGTTTAAGTAGAAGCTCAAAAAAAAATTATTTTTATAAAAATATTTTTATTAAATTATAATTTATAATAAATTATTTTTATCAAATATTACAATAAATTATTTTTATTAAATTATATTTTATATTAAATTTAACTATTATTTCTTTTTCACTATTTTTATTATTCTATAAAATTAACCAAACGCAATTTTAATTCTTTTTGAGAATAACAGTATTAAAACCAAACACAATTTTACTTTTATTTCCGACTATTCCGGAATAATAAGCTATCCAGGGATAAAAAAATTTATCCTAATGTTCTTTATCCTAGAACCAAACGGGGTCTAAGAAGCCCCTATCATTCCAACCGCACATTTCTTAATTCAATATTAAATTTTTAATTTTAAGCAAAAAAAAAAAAAAAAAAGAATAAAAATATTACCCTTGATAAATGACTTTAAATATAATTTTTTAAAAATTATTCTAGGGTCAAATGGTGGATAAAAAGTTAATTTTTGCTAATTAATAAAACTAGAACTTTTTAGGATAAATAATGCAATTTTATCCCTTGTACAGGGTAGGGATGTCAACGGGTCGGATTCGGAACAGATTTTCAAAAATCCGAATCCGAACCCGAACCTGACTACCAAATCCGAATTCGAATCCGAATCCGACGAATTTTAAAAATTCATATCCAAATTCGAATCCGACCAAAAATTCAAAATCCGAACCCGAACCCGAAAATCCAAATCCGAAATAATTTTTTTTTTTTTTTATAATATTTTAAAATATATTATATTAAATTTAAAATTTTAAAATATAAATTTAAATATAATATCAAATATTTATATACATATATATTATATAACGTAAACTTAATTCGAGTTCGGATCGGATTCGAGTTCGGGTCGGATATAATCAAAATTTATATCCAAATTCAAATCTGTCGAATTTCTATATTTTATATTCATATTCGATTTCATATCCTTATCGGATAAATTCATTCCGTACGAATTCGGGTTCGGATAAAATTTCGGTATCCATAACCATTGACATCCCTATACAGGGGGACCGTTTTAAAACGTCTTATAGTTGAGGTGCCTCTTCGGACATTCTAACCGAAGAGGAGCGGAAAAGCTACCCCTCAGCAGACGCGCTTCTTCTTTTCTCCGTCCTCGCCCAACTAACCCCTCCGAACCAATACCAAGCGCTCACTTTACTCCAAAGCGAAAGAAACCCTCTCTCTCTTTCTCTCTCTCCTTTAATCTCTCTCCCGTCCCTCCTATCTCGATCGTGCTTGTTTCCCTAGAGCTCAGGTTTGAATTTGTTTCCTTTTTTTTTTTTTTTTGGTTTCAATTTGAATTATTTTTCATGGTTATTCGTGTTATGATTTGGTTAGATTCGTAGGTATCTAAATTGGTATTAAATTCTACTATGATTAGGATTGTTTAAATTAAGTGCTTATAAATTAGGATTTAAGTGAAAGTTAGGATTGAGTTATGTTATAGTGGTGCATTCATTATACATGCTCGATTTCGCTTCGACGCTGAAGCGGAAAGAGGGCTCTGAATGAAGCTGCTCTATGAAGGAGAGAAATCGAGTGTACTTCTTCTTTTGGATAATGAATCTTAGTTTTCCTATCTATTTTGTCCTTTTGTTTGTTTGGTTTTCTTTGTTTTGTGGTTTCCAAGCTTTTCCTGTGGAAAATTGTTTACGGTTAAAACAAGATTTGACACTTTGGTTAAGAAATCCAATAACTAGTACCAAAGCTCGTAACAGATTTCTAGCAATTGGTATCTGAGCAGGTGGCAGGTGACCAACAATTGGAGCAAATTGAATCATGTTTCTTTGGGTTTTAATTTTGGTTGTGTTTTTACTGTTTACAGTTTGTTAATCAGCTTGCTAGGTTGCTAATTGTCCTTTTTCATACTTGGTCGGAATCCGGTACTCGCCGTGGTTCAAGATGTCGAGAATCCGCAATCCACTATGATACCGACGGCTGTTGATCTTGTACTAGCTGGGATTCCGCAACGGAAGCGTTAAATCGGATTTTTATCATAAATCCGTTTTCTCAACTAAACTTGCATAACCACAAAAGACCAAATAGAATAAATATACATGTGAAATAAAATTTATTAACTAAGAGAATAATTATAGTTGACTCATCTTCTACACTGAGTAGCTTCAACCCAAGCCCTCTTTTGAATCTCTCTCACCCTTCTCTCGTCTTCTGTAAACTCAAAAGACTCGTCTCGTTGAAATCCGAGTTGGGCCCAAAGCATCCAACTTCAACTATTTCTATGCACCTGTACACTAGGTGCACCTAAGCATATGGGTTTCTTTCTAGTATGGTACACATAGGTTTCTTCACATTATAATGCTTATATAATGCATCCACTAGAACGTACCCAATTCTAGTATAATTAGGAATCATACTCTAATTGGTGTCTAAATTCAAATTAATTTATCTCTAACAGATTTAAATATTAATTCTATTCCAATTAGGATTCAATTACAAATCTAACCAAATCTTAACAATCTCCACTTTGGTTTGATTTGTAATCTTCAACCGCTACGTCGAGCTCACCACGCAAACTCCATCTTGAGCTTGTCTCCGCTACTCGATATTGCCGCATCCACCGCTCTATCATGAGCGACTATACCTCCGCGAACTTTTGGAACCCAAATTGCTTTTGCTTCCATTCTGATTGTGCTCTCGTTCAGAATGTATAAGTTCTCGTGCTTGTTTGCCTCCCACACGACCTGATCTTGTTATCAGACCCTCGTAGCTCCACCTGAAGCTAAAAGTTTGCAATCCTTCGAGTCTAACGCGCTTAGCGAGATCAAATTTGCTTCAAATCAGGAACATGCCACACACCTGTCAGCGTCCTCACGATCCTATCGTGCATCCGGATCTTTATAGTGCTGACTTCCAAAACTTTGCACGCCGTCCCGTTTCCTATCAGAGGCCTTCCACCCTTAATTGTCTTATAGATTGCAAAAGACTTTTTCTTCAGGCAGATGTAAAACGATTGTGCCGAATTGAGCACCCACACATTATCCGAAATTTTAGCACGACCGATCGCCGCATATAGCACATCAGAATCGATTATCTCAGATCTGCTGCTTGTGTCATCGCTGATGTCTCCTCGTCCTGATTCATGGCAGTTTTTTCCTTCTGCCGCTTTACCTCCTTCAGATCACCTTTAAGTTTATGACAGTTGCACTTAATATGACCTTTCTTGTTATAGTAAAAGCACTCCACCTCGAATAGTGGCTTCTTCTGTCTATCTGCGATCGCCGATGTTTTCACGTCCTTCTTCGCTCTCACCACCAAAGCTGTATCACGATTCTACAAGTCAGATTTATGAGTTATCTTTCGTATCTCATTCGGGAGAAGCGTCGTCGTGTCCGCCTCCATGCTTATGGTCTGTAATGACGCTGATTTTTTACTATTTCCGTATTGACATCTTTTGGATTTAAGTTTGTTTTTGGTAGATTTTTCTTGGTATTGGTTCGCTTGGATTTTGGGTTGTGGTAATTGTATCGCTGTAGAGCTCGTTAAATGGAGAACGACGATGCGATCGGATCGGGAATCCGACTTACGGATCCTTCAGAAAGAGGTTTTCAGTATTAACGGGTCCGAAAAGGTAAGTTCTTACATCCTTGGAACCCGTTAAGTGTTATTAGTGCATCAGGATCCGTGCTAGCGGGTATGGGGCGTTCCGGAGGATCGGCACGCTTATCGAGGAATCCCTTTTGTTTTTAATTATCGGATTTTGGGTATTTCGTACGTAAGAAGAGGAAAAATTAAATTAAATTAAACTAAATAAGGGAATCGGAGTTTCAAGATAACCCTAATTGATTTGGGAAAAAAAGGGATCGCCTCTTCTATCTTCTCCCTCGCCGTGCGTCCCGAGGGCCGAGACCAGAAGCGTCGCCAATACCGAGGAGCGGATCCGGAAACACCACCGTCTGCGGAGATCGGGATCGCGTTTTCTTCTCCATCAGAACAGGGTTGGTTAGTTTTTAGTTTTTTGTTTTGTGGATCTCATCTTTCAGTGGTCGATATTTTCATCGATGTTTTCGGGTTGTTTTGCTCTTGATTGACGTTTGTCGAGGTTTTTGGTTGACTTCGTTCGTGGGTTTTGATCGAGGAGGTTTTTGTTTGAGTTTTTGAGGGTTTTCGGTGGGATTGCATAACGAAAGTCGGCGGTGGCTCCGCCGCCGCTCGATGCCCTAGCCGAGCCGCCGACGCTCGATGCCCTAGGCGGGCCACCGCTGCGCGCTTCCACCGCAGGCCGCGCGCCGCTGAGGCGCTGCCGCCCGCGCGCAACCATGCGAGCTGCCGCCGCGCACGCAGCCATGCGCGCTGCCGCCCGCGCGCAGCCAGGCTCGCTGCCGCCCGCGCGCAGCCTTGCGCGCTAGCGCGGTGCCTGCCGCCCGCGCGCAGCCAAGCTCGCTGCCGCCCGCGCGCAACCTTGCGTGCCGCCGCCGCGCGCAGCCAGGCTCCCGCGCGCCGCTGTTGCGCGCCGCACAGGGCCGCGGCCTGCCAGGCCGCCGCCGCGTGGTGCTGCCGCACGCGCGTACCGCGCCCTGCCAGGTCGCCGCCGCGTGGTGCTGCCGCACGCGCGCGCCGTGCCCTGCCAGGCCGCCGCCGCCGTTGGACGCCCTAGCCGCCGCTGCCGCGCACTGCTTGCGCGCCGCTGTTGCGCGCCCTGCCAGGCCGTCGCTGCGTGGTGCTACCGCAGGCGCGCGCCGCGCCCTGCCAGGCCGTCGTTGCCGTTGGACGCCCTAGCCGCCGCTGCCGCGCACTGCTTGCGCGCCGCTGTTGCGCGCCACACGCGCGCGCCGCGCCCTGCCAGGCCGCCGACGCGTGGTGCTGCCGCACACGCGCGCCGCGCCCTGCCGGGCCGCCACCGCCGTTGGACGCCCTTGCCGCCGCTGCTGCGCACTACTTGCGCGCCGCTGCTGCGCACTACTTGCGCGCCGCACAGGGCCGCGCCCTGCCAGGCCGCCGCACGCGCGCGCCGCGTGGTGCTGCTGCACGCGCGCGCCGCGCCCTGCCAGGCCGCTGCCGCTGGATGCCCTAGCCGCCGCTGCTGTTTGCGCCCGCGCGCGCTGCTTGCGCGTGCCCGCGTGGGGATGGGCCTCGCGGGACTACCGCGCCGCCGCTATGCCCGCACGGGTCAGGTTGCTGCCGCCAACAGCTTGGCTTGACGGTTTTCGGTTTGACGGTTTTTACTTAGCGTTTTCGTCGTCGGTTTTTGGCCTGACGGTGCAGTCCGCGTGACGGTGCAGTTAGCCTGACGGTGCAGTCCGCTTGACGGTGCAGTTCGCTTGACGGTGCAGTCCGCTTGACGGTGTAGTCAGCCTGACGGTGCAGTTAGCCTGTGCAGTCCGCTTGACGGTGCACTCCGCTTGACGGTGCAGTCAGCCTGACGGTGCAGTCCGCTTGACGGTGCAGTCCATGTGACGGTGCAGTTCGCTTGACGCAGTTGTTTTCGTTTTTCGTCTGATGAGCCTCCGCTCGGTTGTTTTCGTCGCGGACTTCGTCAAGGCAACGATTGGAACCCGTTTTCCGTCACTTGCCTCGTCAACTGTCGGATCGCGTCGGAAGTACGGTTTTTGGCTACCGGAGGGATTTTTGGACACGGAGTCTTTCGTCGGTTTCTGTTTTGGGGATAGAAGGGGTTTTTGGTACAGTTGGCGGGACCACTGAATTTGCCAGTTTGGGGGTAAAATGTTGATTTGTGTTTTTGGATATGTTATTAGGCTCGCGTGTGGCGTTGAATGCTTAGGAGGGTCACGGGCGCAGTTTATCCCCGTTTCAGGTGGGTACACCCTTAGAACCTCTTTGTGCGTATTTTCGTTATTGTTATGTTTATCATTTTAAGGGGTATTGTGGGTGACGTGGACCTCCGGATTAATGAATGTCGCGGTTGGAGACTGGACGGGCAGTTCGCCCTCTCCGAACAACGGTATGGTTGTTCGGGGCATACTAGCGATGGGGACGGTGATCGGTCCGACCATTCGGAAGTCGGAAGGTCCTTTATCCGAAAGGGGGAGGCTGTCGGTTGGAACGTACCGAGCTTTCCCCTTCTTCGTTATTGACATTGGTTTATAGTTATGTTACTTGTGAGTTGATGACTAACCCCTGTTTTGCACGAGTATTGGCACTTATACTGTTTGGAGCAACAAGTGTCGCAGGTGGACACTCGTTCTACTTTGGTTACTATGCTCATGGCGTTTGCACGCACACCAGCTGTCACGCCCCGGGGTCGAAACTGCGACCCGGGCTCGCCAACAGATCCGCCACCTATGCCAAACCCGCATAGGCGAAGCGTCCTACCTGCAAAAAGAGCTACAGCTAACAGATATCAGAGCTAAAAGATAAAACTGCTATAGAAATAAAATCAACCACTGTACAACTGAAGATAAAACAACAAGGTCCATCTCCCAAAAATGATAATCATACAATAACCTCGAGTACAAAACTCATAGCTCAACAGGGAGATATCTCAAATAAAACATTAGTGTACCAGCTCTCAATACATCATATCTTCACTACATCAGTCTCTCAAAAGAGGAAATAAATACTAATCTACCGACTATGCTGAAGATCTCCTCAAAGGGGGGGGAGGGGGGGTACCGCTACTCTCCAATGGGTCAGGATCTAGCTCGCTACTCCCTCACCGCGAACAGCAACCGCAGAACGGCAACACCCGCCAAGACTCTGCAAAACAAGGGAGAGAAAGGACAAAAAGGGGGAAAAACCCCCAACGGGCGTGAGAACTACGCAAAAAGGGAGTTCTCAGTGGGTATCGCCACTAGGCCCGACGATCTGCCCACCAAGACTACTAGAGGCAAAAGATAACCAATGCAATAAAACTGAAAGAAGAAGCTGGAGACACTCTACAGCTACCCATGCCTCTATCTAAAAGCTCCAATGGGGAAACTCTGATAAAGATATGCAACACCCGCACACGTGGTGCTCAATCGACCCAATCAAGCTGACTGCCACATCGGGCCCAGTCAAACCTGCGCCCACCTACAACCACCTCCCGCTGACGGGCAGGAATTACGTAGGGCGTCCAAACGGACTAACTCGCTATCGAGTAGTGGCTCATGCAGGCTATAGTCAAAATCCATGCCCTCTCTCTCAGAACGGATAGACTCAAGATGCTCAACCTCTCACACAATGGTCAAAGAACTCACAACAACCACGGGACCACCGTCAAACCCCAAACGGTTTCCATCAACACTAGCACTGGTCTACACACAGCCACTAGACTCCACTCAGTCCCCCTGACGTGAGTGTAACAATAAAAGTATCTGATCGAACAACCCAATCGAATGAACCGGTATAGAACCCGGTACTGCCTGCTCAAACTGTCTCAAGTATCTGCTCGCAAATCGGTACTCACTGACCGATAAAGAAGGTCTGGCTCTCACTGGCCAATAACCAAAATCTGGCACTCACTGGCCGATGTGTAAATCGCCTACTCCGGAGTGCCACTCGTGGGGAGCGACCCACACGAGTAAAGTAACTCAGTAACAAGTATCTCTGTCACAAGTATCACGATATAGCAGGACTGGATCACAACTCTGATCAAAGTGGAAAACCCCGTCCACTAAAAGAAACCCCGATCCCCAAACTGGTATAATGAAACTCAACAAGTGGGAAACTCCATCCACTAGAGAAGCCTGATACCCAATCTGATGCATAAACAATCTCCGGTCAACCGCCCAATGTCCGCGGTTGCCGCAATACCTCACGAACCACAACCTATCACCATCTGGCACAACCTGTCCCCGACACCAGGACCCCAGCTACACTATCCCAAATCCCTGCTCGAACCCGAGCAACGTGAATCAAGTATCTAGAAAGAAAGGAGAAAGAACAAACATGGTTTCTCCTAAGTCAGATCCCAACATGAAAGTGTAGCAGTAAAAGGTGGCCTAGCTATATGTCCATACAAGCATGCATTTGTCCTCAAGGAAGAATAAAGAAAATAAACCTCATGCCAAAATTATCAATGACCATACCTGTCCATAATCCTCAATACATAATGGCTCCTCATAGTAGAACCTGCACATAACTACATAATCCTATCCCATTGCATAAACCAGCCTCATAAAGGTTATGTGCTAATATGGCATGATAATCAATCATATAGGGTAACCTTGCCTTAGGAAAGCTTCCACTAATCATCAACATGAATGTTTGATTAATACCATTTTCATACAATGAATAATTCACTTGCAATTCCCATAAAATCCACATTGTTAGGCTTACCGATCAATCCCAGCCATTGTACCATACACCTGCATGCAATTCTAACATATAAAAATTTAGAGAACCGCCCACCGGTTCTGGGAATAAGGCACCCACCTGAAACGCTGACTGTCCAAGGCCCAACAGCTGAAAACACCAGATAACTCTAATCCCTTGCTCCAATAAGTTCAGCACACCCGTAACCCTCCTGGCACAATACAAAGTCCACTATTACACATACATTCCAAAATCTGCTCTCACACACACATACAACAACAGTCCTAGAAATGCTTAATTTTCACCTGCAGCAAGAGCCCAGAAAATTCCCAGAAAAATATCACCGCGATCCTCGCGTCGATAGCTTCGCAACGGTAGCTTGCACGCCCAAATCTGAGTTCGGTAAGCCAAGATATAAATTCGACAAGGTGGTACACTCAAAAGATTTCAGCACAAAAAGACTGTAGCACTGTACACAGAGAAACAGTGATTTTCACCTCTGATGAAATCTCAGAAAAATCCAAGAAAAATACGAGCGCGTTCCTTGCGATCTGTAGATGAAAAAGTTGTATAAGCTCGTTTCCGGCTGACGCTCGTGCGCAAAGATATGGCCAAAACACCTCGATGCTGTCCCACAAAGCCAAACAGAAAATGGGTCACAGTGTTGCCTCGGGATCCGTGCCAAAAACTCGAAACGGGAAAGCGCGATCAATACGAAAGATGAAGCCCTACCTCTTAGGAGTCTGCCGGCGCAAAAATCACTGAAAAAGATGATCGGGGTAGCCCAGGGGAGAAATTACACCGAACAGCGACAAAGAGGAACACCTGAAATGCAACGTCGCACTGCGCCGAAAAATCCAGAACCTCGGGATGCGTGCTCCCAAAAATCCCAAAACTCTGCAGGAAGATCAAGGACTTGAAGATGAAAATCTTCCAAGAAGGGAGCTCGGGGAGATCATGCGTGGGCTGAGAGAAAAAGAGCAGAAAAGAGGGCTCGGGCTGCCTATTTATAGGCTGAAGAAAACAATTGGGAAAATTCCCATCTTGTCCCAACTTTCGGGCGCCCGGTCCGGTCCACCCGAATTCGGGCGCGCACAGTGCGGCCCGGCCCGCCAAGTTTCGGGCGCGCACAGTGCGGCCCAGCCCGGCCCATCCCGTCGCACGGGATCGCGCCTCTGTCCGACCCGCCTCAGGGCCCGCCACGTGTCCGCCGAATACGGGACAGCCATGCAAGTGCCCGCGGAGAGCGCCACGTGCCCCCGCCCGCAGTCAACGCGGTGGGTGGCGCCCGTGAATCAGCGGGCGCCACATGGCGCTGCCCACGACCGGCCCACCTGCCCGCGTACGACCACCTGCCCCGACACCTACCCCGCGCGTTGCGTGGACCGCGCGCACAACACCGAACCAATAACCATCTGCCACGTGTCCACCCGGTTCACCGTGCACCCGGGCCTAAGTTCCGTGGACCGCGCCCGCTGCGCCGGCCAACAGGAAAGCGCCACGTGGCCCGCTCCCGGCGCACGCCCTCCGCGGTGGACCGCGCACCTGCCCGCGCCCTCAGCGCCTGCCCGCGGCCGCTAGCCGCCTGCCCGAGCGCCTTCCGCCGCTGCCCGCCGCCGCCGGCCGCCGCCGGCGGTCGCCGGAAACACTATTCCGGCGGTGAACAGTAAAAAATCACTATAGCAAGCTCCGAAAAATACAAGTAAATAGCCCATCTTGACCGTTTTCGCGCGCTGAGTCCAAATCCGGCGTCCATTTTGCCAAATTCCAATCCTATAAATTGCCGGAGGCTCCCGAAAAGGTATTTTTAATCCGAATTTCACGCCGAGCCTAAATTTGACATCCATTCTGCACGTAAACTTCTCTAAACATCCGACGGGGTCCCCTCATTACCCACGTGATCTATTTTAAGCCCCGAGTCCATTACTTGTGTCCAAATTGGCGCACGAACACCGCCGACATGCCACGTAGGCTTCCAGAAGCTGCTGGTCACACTGTAGAAGCCCTGCAAAGATCCGGGTCACCACACCAGCGGTTTGGCCACCGCGTCGGTGTACTTTTCCGGAGAGGTGGTCTGAGGACCCGTGAACCCTACGAGGTGACGTTAGTAGGGGCCCCTTGCGGTTATTTGCGGTGCTGCACTTGTGCAGTGGGGGGTTTATATGCACCAAGGTGAGAGCGGGGCGGTTTTCTTTTGCCTGAGGTCCCCGGACCGACACGGCAGGTGCTCAGTTCGGTTCACAGTAGAGATACGGATTTCTTTTGCCTGAGGTCCTCGGACCGACATGGCAAGGTGCTCAGTTCAGTTCCTCGGGGAGGATTTGGTTGATTTCGGGGTGGGGTTATGGATGCTCTGGTTTTACGGTTTGATTTATTATCCGCACCTTTTGGCATCGTACTTGTAGTTGTGTTTTTATCTCTACTCTTCTTGTCACTGACTCCCACGGTGTGACAGGTTTGGCCGGGTCTGGGGATCAGGACGATGGTGAAGACCTTACGTGGTGAAGTGTGAGATTACCTCGGTCAGGTTCCTTTTTCTTCTTTCGTTATAGTTGGTTATTTCCTTTATGGTCGTTTTCTATGCATGTGGACGTGTATTATGGGGATGTTGAGACAGGTCTTAGGTTTTGCTAAACGAACTTATTTTATAGAACTCTGCTTTCAATATAGGGTTTATGGACGCGTCGTGTGGACGCGCGTTTTCATACAAAAAAGGGAATTGCGAAAATGGTTTTAGAAAATTAAGTGTCGTGTGGGCACTGCTTTCAAAACTTGTGGATTTATCCTTTCAAACCTAATGATGTGCCGGGCGTGCGCCATCTGATGAAATAAGATATTAGCGTTTTCAAACTCATACTCTGGAAATTTTGTAACTGTTAAGGCTTGGTGGTTGATGTTCTTATTCGGGCTATGGGACGCCGTGCATATATAAAGGAGATCTTGTATATGTGGCGGGTCTGTGCACGTGCCATGCGGGAGCCTGTTTCAAAAAAAAATAAAAGTAGGGCTGCTTTCCGCTTTTAAATTGCTCCCGGGGCGTGACAGATTAAGATGGTATCAGAGAAAAACGGCATCAACCACATTTTTTGGAATATGTGTCCAACATCCACTAAGTATAATTCACATGCGGTTGACCTATGGAATAACCTGAGTCTTAGATACGCGAGAGTGCGGGATTGTTAAGAATTATTTCTCGGTTTAGCTTAGGTATTGTGTTAGTGTAGTCGAGTTGTTTTGTGGTACTTGTGTGTGCAGGTCTGTCTTGTGCCAAGTTTTCGAAAGACGGAAAGGAGGATGGGTTAGTGGCCGGCTACCACCGGTTCCTTGATGGTTGCTGGAAATCAATTGATTGAGCAACCGGCTCAGGGCACGGTGGGTTAGCTGGGGGTGTTCATGCACTTGGTGCGGTTGGTAGCACAGCAGATCGTTGCGCTGGGTTTTAATTTCCTAAACCCTTCTCCTTTGCCGATGTTCTTGTCGTCGTTTTATCGGTGACGGGTGGTGGTGTAACCCGCCGGTGTTTGATAGTGTGTCGGCCGTTTTGTCAGCCGTGGGTGACTGGGTATAGACCCTCGCTGGTTGTTTGGGAGGTCTCCGTTAGTATCGACCGGACGCCCTTCGACCCCATGACGGGAGGAGAGGGCACCACAGTAGACTGGTGGGAGGATTTATCCTATGCTACGGCAAGGAGCGGACCCACCTGAGGTTTTGGTCGCAAGTACTGAGAGGGGGGTAGCCTCTTGTCTAAGTTTATACCTTTTAAGTCATCTGGATTTAGGTTACAGCAGATAGTCGGCCGATTCTTTTTGCTTCTTGGGAAAGTTATGGGTGGGAATGGGGATTCTTCCCCTACGGTTGTACCCATAGTTCGACTTTTGCTGTGGTCACTGCGATGGTTGTAGAAATCTTCATGGTAGGGTTTTGGGGTGCTCCTTTGGGTCAAAAGGAGATCACCGGGGCTGGTATATCTTGTTCGTCTGGGCTCGATTTCTTTTGGGTTAGAGAGGCCGTGACTCGTTTCGCACAAGTGTGCGTAGGTGGCCACTTTATGTTGGGGGTTTAGCTTTTTGACGCTGGGTGGTGCTGGTTAGCTCTTTTTAAGGGGGTTGTGGTGGTGTAGCTCTGGGTTGGGTTCTCGGGTTCTGCACAAGATGGGTGATTTATGATGTTTTACAAGTGGGTTGACGCGAGACCCCTCGAGTGCGCATAGTAAACCTAGGCAGTTTTATGGCAAGGTGATTCTCGATGTTTTCGTTGCTTATCCTTTTCCGACCCGATAGGTTTTGGATGGGTAGTCTACTGTATCTGGAGGCCATTGTTTTAGTGGACTTAGAGCTCAGAGTTCTCCTGGTTGGGAGTGTGACTGTTTGGTCTGAGTGTTTGCAGCTCGGTTCGTTGCCTGGTGCTTGGAGGGGCAACGGATTGGGACCGAGCGTTAGTGGTTAATCAGGATGTCGCACCCCTTTCGGTGCCAGGACGGAAGTAGGACCGTATTTCTTGGTTTCGTCGACAGCTCCCTAGTGACCAAGGCATAGTCTTGAGGATTTTGGGTTGCGAGTCTATTGATTGATTGGGGCAAGTGTAGATCAACGGGGGTTGTTAACTACATGGCGTTCCGGCTTTGGTCACTTTCGACTAGACACCCGGTAGGTATCTCTTTCTTTGGGGTAGACCTTGTGGTAGGTCTTGGAGCAGAAACCTAGCCTTAAAATTTTTTTTTTGACCATCGCCTTAGTAGGACGGGCAGTCGGAGCGGGCAATCCGGGGTGGTGGTTATGTTCCGAGCGAGTGGCCCCGTGTTGGTGACGGATAGTTTCGTTGTTTTTCAAGGGAGGATTACTTGTAATCAGTGACCCCGCCTGTTTTGTTGGCACCTCTTGGAGCTTTGTGAGGGTATTAGTGTGGTTTCTCCCTTGTTGTCGGGTTACTTTGGGCATTTAAGGGCTCGTCGGTCCGGGTTTGGTGGTAGGACTGGGGTACCTCGACGCATCGTGAAACTTTTGTTGCTGACTGCTCAGCGCCGTCAGAGGTGGTCTGATGACCGGTGGCGTCATAACGGGGAACTCCAAGTCGGGGAGCAGGCTTACTCAGGTTAGTTTCGATCGAGAGGGACGGGACGGTAGGGTTGCCAGGCAGGTTGAGCCCGTAGTTTGTCTGAAATCTTGGGGTGGTTCAGTCCGATAGAATATCGTTCAGGGTTACCACCTGGTTCCGATAGGGTGTTTACGGCGTTTCACGTGTCGATGCTTCGGAGGTGGGTTTTGACCCCGATGCGGATCTTGGCACGTGAGAGTAAGCAGGTTTGTACCCGGCCTTTTCTCCACGAACCGGGTTGGTGGAGTAACCATGGGGAGCGTGGAGCTACGTGAGTTTTATTTTGGTTTTGTGATAGCGTTTTTCCCGTTCTACTGGCAGGGGTAGTAGTTAAGTTTCGAGGACGAAACTTCTTTTAAGGGAGTTGTGATGTAATGACGATGACTTTTTACTATTTCCGTATTGACGTTTTTTGAATTTAAGCTTGTTTTTGGTGGATTTTTCTTGGTATTGGTTCGCTTGGATTTTGGGTTGTGGTAACTGTATCGCTGAAGAGCTCGTTAAATGGAGAACGACGATGCGATCGGATCGGGAATCCGACTTATGGATCCTTCGGAAAGAGGTTTTCAGTATTAATGGGTCCGAAAAGGTAAGTTCTTACATCCTTGGAACCCGTTAAGTGTTATTGGTGCATCAGGATCCGTGCTAGCGGGTATGGGGCGTTCCGGAGGATGGCACGCTTATCGAGGAAACCCTTTTGCTTTTAATTATCGGATTTTGGGTATTTCGTACGTAAGAAGAGGAAAAATTAAATTAAATTAAATTAAACTAAATAAGGGAATCGGAGTTTCAAGATAACCCTAATTGATTTGGGAAAAAAAGGATCGCCTCTTCTATCTTCTCCCTCGCCGTGCGTGCCGAGGACCGAGACCGGAAGCGTCGCCAATACCGAGGAGCGGATCCGGAAACACCACCGTCTGCGGAGATCGGGATCGCGTTGTCTTCTCCATCAGAACAGGGTTGGTTAGTTTTTAGTTTTAGTTTTGTGGATCTCATCTTTCAGTGGTCGGTATTTTCGTCGATGTTTACGGGTGGTTTTGCTCTTGATTGACGTTTGTCGAGGTTTTTGGTTGACTTCGTTCGTGGGTTTTGATCGAGGAGGTTTTTGTTTGAGTTTTTGGGGGTTTTCGGTGGGATTGCATAAGGAAAGTCGACGGTGGCTCCGCCGCCGCTCGGTGC
Source organism: Tillandsia leiboldiana (assembly GCA_029204045.2). Lineage (NCBI taxonomy): Eukaryota > Viridiplantae > Streptophyta > Magnoliopsida > Poales > Bromeliaceae > Tillandsia > Tillandsia leiboldiana. The sequence goes on from CM055066.1 coordinate 9,008,412, forward strand.
CCTAGCCGAGCCGCCGCCGTCGCCGCTCGACGCACTAGGCGGGCCACCGCTGCGCGCTGCCAACGCAGGCCGTGTGCCGCCGAGGCGCTGCCTTGCGCGCTACCGCCCCGCATGGCGCGCGCTGCCGCCCGCGCGCAGCCAGGCTCCTGCCGCTCGCGCGCAGCCTTGCGCACGCAGCCATACGCGCTGCCGCCCGCGCGCAGCCAGGCTCGCTGCCGCCCGCGCGCAGCCATGCGCGCTGCCGCCCGCTCGCAGCCTTGCGCGCTGCCGCCCGTGCGCCGCTGTTGCGCGCCGCACAGGGCCGCGCCCTGCCAGTCCGCCGCCGCGTGGTGTTGCCGCATGCGCGCGCCGCGCCCTACCGGGCCGCCGCCGCAGTCGGACGCCCTAGCCGCCGCTGCCGCGCACTGCTTGCGCGCAGCTGTTGCGCGCTGCACAGGGCCGTGCCCTGCCAGGCCGCCGCCGCGTGGTGCTGCTGCACGCGCGCTCCACGCCCTGCCAGGCCGCCGCACGCGCGCGCCGCGCCCTGCCAGGCCGCCGCCGCCGTTGGACGCCCTAGCCGCCGCTGTCGTGCACTGCTTGCGCGCCGCACAGGGCCGCGCCCTGCCAGGCCGCCACCACGTGGTGCTGCCGCACGCGCGCGCCGCGCCCTGCCAGGCCGCCGCCGCTTGATGCCCTAGCCGCCGCTGCTGTTTGCGCCCGCGCGGGGCTGGGATACGCGGGACTGCCGCGCCGCCGCTATGCCCGCACGGGTCAGGTTGCTGCCGCAAACAGCTTGGCTTGACGGTTTTCGGTTTGACGGTTTTTACTTGGCGTTTTCGTCGTCGGTTTTTGGCTTGACGGTGCAGTCCGCGTGACGGTGCAGTCCGCCTGACGGTGCAGTCCGCCTGACGGTGCAGTCAGCCTGACGGTGCAGTCCGCTTGACGGTGCAGTCCATGTGACGGTGCAGTTCGCTTGACGCAGTTGTTTTGTTTTTCGTCTGATGAGCCTCCGCTCGGTTGTTTTCGTCGCGGACTTCGTTAAGGCAACGATTGGAACCCGTTTTCCGTCACTTGCCTCGTCAACAGTCGGATCGCGTCGGAAGTACGGTTTTTGGCAACCGGAGGGATTTTTGGACACGGAGTCTTTCGTCGGTTTCTGTTTTGGGGATAGAAGGGGTTTTTGGTACAGTTGGCGGGACCACTGAATTTGCCAGTTTGGGGGTAAAATGTTGATTTGTGTTTTTGGATATGTTATTGGGCCCGCGTGTGGCGTTGAATGCTTAGGAGGGTCACGGGCGCGGTCGTTTATCGCCGTTTCAGGTGGGTATACCCTTGGAACCTCTTTGTGCGTATTTTCGTTATTGTTATGTTTATCATTTTAAGGGGTATTGTGGGTGATGTGGACCTCCGGATTAATGAATGTCGCGGTTGGAGACTGGACGGGCAATTCGCCCTCTCCGAACAACGGTATGGTTGTTCGGGGCATACTAGCGATGGGGACGGTGATCGGTGCGACCATTCGGAAGTCGGAAGGTGGGTACCTTTATCCGAAAGGGGGAGGCCGTCGGTTGGAACGTACCGAGCTTTCCCCTTCTTCGTTATTGACATTGGTTTATAGTTATGTTACTTGTGAGTTGATGACTAACCTCTGTTTTGCACGGGTATTGGCACTTATACTGTTTGGAGCAACAAGTGTCGCAGGTGGACACTCGTTCTACTTTGGTTACTATGCTCATGGCGTTTGCACGCACACCAGCGGTTTGGCCACCGCGTCGGTGTACTTTTCCGGAGAGGTGGTCTGATGACCCGTGAACCCTACGAGGTGACGTTAGTAGGGCCCCCTTGCGGTTATTTACGGTGCTGCACTTGTGCAGTGGGGGGTTTATATGCACCAAGGTGAGAGCAGGGCGGTTTTCTTTTGCCTGAGGTCCCCGGACCGACACGGCAGGTGCTCAGTTCGGTTCACAGTAGAGATACGGATTTCTTTTGCCTGAGGTCCCCAGACCGACATGGCAAGGTGCTCAGTTCAGTTCCTCGGGGAGGATTTGGTTGATTTCGGGGTGGGGTTATGGATGCTCTGGTTTTACGGTTTGATTTATTATCCGCACCATTTGGCATCGTACTTGTAGTTGTGTTTTTATCTCTACTCTTCTTGTCACTGACTCCCACGGTGTGACAGGTTTGGCCGGGTCTGGGGATCAGGACGATGGTGAAGACGCTACGTGGTGAAGTGTGAGATTACCTCGGTCAGGTTCCTTTTTCTTCTTTCGTTATAGTTGGTTATTTCCTTTATGGTCGTTTTCTATGCATGTGGACGTGTATTATGTGGATGTTGAGACAGGTCTTAGGTTTTGCTATACGAACTTATTTTATAGAACTCTGCTTTCAATATAGGGTTTATGGACGTGTCGTGTGGACGCGGGTTTTCATACAAAAAAGGGAATTACGAAAATGGCTTTAGAAAATTAAGTGTCGTGTGGGCACTGTTTTCAAAACTTGTGGATTTATCCTTTCAAACCTAATGATGTGCCGGGCGTGCGCCGTCTGATGAAATAAGATATTAGCGTTTTCAAACTCATACTCTGGAAATTTTGTAACTGTTAAGGCTTGGTGGTTGATGTTCTTATTCGGGCTATGGGACGCCGTGCATATATAAAGGAGATCTTGTATATGTGGCGGGTCTGTGCACGTGCCATGCGGGAGCCTGTTTCAAAAAAAAAAAAAAATAGGGCTGCTTTCCGCTTTTAAATTGCTCCCGGGGCGTGACATGGTCTCCTTATTATAAAGTAACGTAGTCACTGGATGCTCATATGTCGCCGGCAATGAAGAAAGTAAAATCAACGCCTTGTCCTCATCATCCTGATTGACTCTGATATTGGTCAACTAGGCCACCACTTGTTGAACTTGCTTAGATGCTCATGTAGGCTAGCCGCTTCTTGCATCCGCATCGTGAACAGTTGCTGCTTCAGATACAATCTGTTCGTTAGGGACTTGGTCATGTACAGATCTTCTAATTTCTTCCACAACTTCGCCAATGCCGACTCGTTATTCCACAACTTCGCCAATGCCGACTCGTTGGTTATGTTGTAAAGAGCGTCATTTACTAACAATAGATGAAGCGTACTCAACGTTTTTCGCTCCATCTTCTCCCATGTCGTAGTCGTGATCTCTGCCGGGTTTGCCTCTTTCTCGTTCAACGTTTAGTCTAAATCCTACTGTACCAAAATGGCTCGAATTTTAATCTGTCATAGGGCAAAATTGTTCTTGCCATCGAACTTCTCGATTTCGAACTTCATGGCCATCTCCGTCGATCTCTTCTGAAGATCGGTAACTTTTAGCTCCGATACCAATTGTTGGGAATGCCCGTACCTAAAGAGAAAAAAATTATACAGGTGAAATAAGATTTATTAACTAAGAAAAGAATTACACCTGACTTCTCTTCTACGCAGAGTATCTTCAATATGATCCCTTTTTCTGAATCTCTCTCACCCTTCTCTCGTCTTCTATAAACCCAGAAGACTTCTCTAGTTGAAATTAGAGTTGCGCCCAAAATATCCAACTTCAACTATTTCTATGCACCTATACACAATGATTTAAGTATCCATCGTCACGGTCCGTATCCACCGTGCCGTATCGTGCCAACAAGATATCGACATGATATAGCCCCCGTATCGAGGGCAATGCTGAAAACCCTCTTTCTTTAAATTACTAAGTAATTTTCTTAATAAAGTTCAAAAGACTTAATAAAGATACATAATAAGTAATTAAAAAAATTTGTTGCTAAAGAAATTAAATATTTCATGGCATTGTGTGTCGGCACACGTGTATTTTTTTGACCGGCACTCATTGGCATCGCTCGGCATGCACCATGCCGGCAAGTTTTCGGCACGACCCCCGTGCCACGGCACTTAAATCCTTACCTATACACTAAGTGCACCAAAGCATATTAGTTTCTCTCTAGTACGGTTCACATGGGCTTCACCGTACTATCTCCAAGGCTTCTTCAGATTATATTGCTTATATAATGCATCCACTAGAACATACCCAATTCTGGTATAATTAGGAATCCTAGTCTAATTAATATCTAAATTCAAATTAATGTATCTCTAACTGATTTAAATATTAATCCTAATCTAATTAGGATTCAATTACAAATCTAACAAAATTCTAACAGTACTAAATGGATCTTTTATGTCATCTTTTCATCTTTTCATTTTGGTACTAAATGGGTTTTTTATGTTATCTTTTCATCGTTTCATTTTGGCTCTTCTTATTGTTTTTTCAAGCAGAATTTAAAGTGCAAGTAGAAGATATTTATAGCAACTTTTATTTTTAGAGAGAATGTTTATTGTAAAGCTTAAAATAAAATAGTTATGCCTGTTATTCATAGTTATAGTTGTTTTAGTTAATTTGTGAATAATTAGGAATCTGAATTAAATGTATCGTATGCTATTTTTTCCCTAAAATTCGGAATAAAGCGCGAATTTTTGAGCTAAAATTCTTATTCACGAATTATCCGCGAATGCTGAATTATTCGGTCAAAAAAACGCTAAAGCTTTCCCGGCGCCTCCGGCGGTGGCTTCTAGAAGGATCTTGAAGAGGAGATCTTGCTAGTCGAAGCGCCTCCCGACGGCGTACATTAGCGTGGATCCAGCGAACTTCCAGCGGATGGTCTAGGAGGTGACCGAGCCCCGGCTCGTCGAGGGGGATGGTCCGACCGAGCCAGCTCCGGTCTAGTCGGGACTAAGCCTATTCGGGGCGGACCGAGCCGGCTCGGGGCTGCTGCCACCGCAGCTGAGCTGCGCCTTGCCCACACTTGACATGTCGGTGTTCCTGCTGGACCGGGCCGGGTCGGAGCTGCGGGAGGACAGTTTGGTCGGACTGGAGGTCGGTGGGCCTGGGTTCGAGTTTGAGCCGCTTCCGACGTTCTTTACATTAGAGTCGTGGCCTCATGGGGCAAAGTGTGAGAAGGAGCGGAGATCAACTAATAAATAGTAATTAAAAAAAAGAAAAAATCGTATATTTTTTAAGTCTTTATTTTTGGATGAAAATGTATAGAGACCCCTCTATTATAGTCCATTTTTGAAAATGGCCTCTCGACTTTATTTATTTTTCAACGAATCGATCTGTGTACTTTTGGCTCATGAACAGATTTAGTCGAATAAGTAATTATTCGTGAATGCCAAATTAATTACTTAGGGTTTGGTCCTGTTTAATTAATCTACTTTATTTTATATCTCTTTATTTTTATATTCTTAAGAATTATAACTATTTATGCTAGTAGCATAAATCTAGAGAAAAAAATTTAATTTAATAACCGAATTTTTTATCCTGAATTTTTAGTTGGTGAACGTATAATTCCCGTATAAATTGCGTATCCGAATAATTGACGAACCCATTTTTTAAACCATATTTTTCAACGAATTTAAAAATTAGGATACGAATTTTATCCGTATTATACTCATATCGAATTTTTCCCGAATCCGAAAAACTAACTATGAGTTATAGTGCTATAGGTGTGCTGTGCAGCCGTGTGCTCATCTTCTGCGACCCAACCTCACATTCTTTTCCCTCCTATTGCGTCCGTGCCTTCATTTTCAGCCCAAATAACTCGCCGCTTTCTACATTTTGTCCTTGTGAAAAGAATTCTTTCAAGTGCTTAGTCATTGACTATCACTATCGACTGCTGTTGAACCTCGACGGTGCCTTCTGTGTCCATTTTTGAGGAATAATGCTAAGGTCTGTAGGCTCGACATGATGCAAACTGCACCTTTCATCCCTGTCTTTTCCCTTTTCCTTGTTGCTTACTCTTTTTCAATACTCTTCTCTTCCAAAGGAATCCTCCTTTAAACTCCATTGCTTTCTTTGCCTTTCGGCCATGGGTTCCTTACTTTTACTCCTTATCCACTATCACCACCTTTCAACCTGCACTTTGACCCTGACCTTTAAGTCCACTCTCTTTTGTTGCCCAATTGTTGTTTCTCTCGCTCAGCCTCCTCCTTTGTCCACCCTACCCACTTTGTCATCCCCTTCGTCACGTCTTTTTGCCAACAACCCCGATGACATCTTTAGCTCCCCCCTTCTTTCCCAAATTTGATTCTTCTCCCTCTCCTGACATGCTCCTTTCTTTCTCTGAGTTGCCTCTTTCCACCTTATTCATTTCTTCGTCCCTCCCTCACCTCGTTGCTAATTAGTTGCAGGTTTCCCTTTCTTGTCCTTTGCTTCCTTTATCCTCTTCCTTCACAACTACTTCTCTCATCTTGCCTACTTTAGAGGCATCTTACTCCCTTCGTCCCTTAGCTATGTCGATTCTTTTGCAGTGTAGCTCATGCCTCTCACAAAAGTTTACAAGCTCTTTTACTAGCATTCTCAATCAGGCACTAGAAGTCAAGCATAAAAAGATCTAAGCACTCCCCCACCTGCTTGGTATCATTGCCTCACCACTACAGCTCACTTCATACCAAGCATTCTATGAGACATAACCCCTCATCTTCTGAGGAGCGCTAGGGAACGCCGGGTGTGTCAGATCACATGATAGATGACGACCTCCGACAAATTGAAAAAGAGAGATTATGGAATAGTCATTCCTGCCGAACTCTTCTCTGACTTAGGCACAACATAATAAGAGTCACCATCAAAGGCAGGGTTCTTTCTATTGACCACTAAAGTTTTAGAGTTTTTTACTGACCACCGACCGTACTTCACTTTTTGTGGCAAAAATTTGAAATTGCACTATTTTTGGCAAATTCCGTCTTTTGAAAGTTCTATTTGAAAACTTTTGAATCTGCTTGCCTCTATTGTTTATAGTGTTTTTTCTTGTGTAAGAGCTATCTTTTCAAAAACTGTCATTCCTTACTGCCTGTTTGGGATTGCGTTTTGGAGTTCCGAAAGCATTTATGGAGTAAAAAGTACTTGTTTGGATTGTTTGGTGACTTACATAATAGATTTTGTGGTGCATTTATAATGGACTTAAACAGAGTTTCGAGGAAGCTACCTACTTCTAGCTTCAAGCAAATGTGGGTTACAACGTTTGCGGAAATCTAATAAGTTTTTTTTTAATGAAAAAATTACCTTTGAGAATTAGTACTAATTAATTTCTGTCCTTAAAAATTATAATCCCTATTAGAGATAAAAATGTGCGGAGACCCTATCAACTATTGATTGTTTCGGAATAGCCCCTCAACTTCATATTTTTAGTGACATCCTTTCAACATTTAATTTTTTAAAATTAAATAATTCTTGTCAATAAATTATTATTTTTTTTCAAATTTCTTGGTGGAATTAATGTTTTAATCATCATTTAGCAAATAAAATCCAAATAATTAGAGGTTAACGGCTAATAGAATTATTAAATTTTATACAATTTTTATATTTACTTCTTAATATTACTCAAGTTATATACATATATATTTATATACATATATATATATATATATATATATATATATATATATATATATATATATATACATTTATATATATATACATATATATATATACATATATATATATATATACATATATATATACATATATATATACATATATATATATATATATAGTTGAGCTGGAATGCTATCAGTAGTAAACGGGCTTCATTGCCACTTTTATTTTTTTTCGACGATGGAGTTTCCAAATAGTCGATCGACACCGTTGAACATGATCTAGACTACTGGAAGTATTTAGAAATCAAATTTTATATCTTTTCGATATCATTGACCTAACGATCAAAGGGGCCCACTAAACCACTAAACCCAAAGGGCCTACTATCATCCTAACCACACATCCTTTCATCTAAGGGCTAAAAACTTACAAGCACTAATGACTTGGTATTTTTAAAAGCATAGGAGCTCAATTTTATATATATATATATATATATATATATATATATATATATATATATATATATATATATATATATAGAACTAGGCTATTATGCTATTGATAGCACCAAGTCCTTGGTGCTATTAGGTTTTTGACCCTTGGATGAAGAGATGTGCAGTTAGGATGATAGTGGACCCCTTGGGTTTAGTGGGTGATTGGGAAAATAATATGATCTAAGGGGTGAAAATGATCAAATGGGTAGATCTAACGGTGAAAAACTTGGTAGCACCAAGTGCTTTGTGCTATCGATAGCATAGTAGTCGGACTCTCTCTCTCTCTCTATATATATATATAATTGAGCTGGAATGCTATCAATAGTAAACGGGCTTCGTTGCCATCTATTTGTTTTCGACGATGGAGTTTCCAAATAGATGATCGGTACCGTTGAACATGATCTAGACTACTGAAAGTATCTAGAAATCAAATTTTAAATCTTTTCGATATCATTGACCTAACGATCAAAGAATTGCAAAATTTATAATTTTAGTGGTAGATATGAGTCTTTTTCTCATTTAACGGTGTAAAAAAATCTAAATTAATTAAATTTTGGTTAGAAAATTCTTTAAACTATTTAAAATAAGATCTATATTCTCGATCTTCATTACAAGACTACTATCATCACTTTTGAAGGATATTTATTTTCAACCGTTCATTTTTGTGTCTACTTGATGGACAAGAAAAGAATATCGAAAAAGTATAAAATTAATTTTCAGATAGTTTAAATGGTCGAGATCATATTTAACGGTGCCGATTGTCGTTTTGGAAGCTCCATCATCGGAAACAAATGGGTGGCAACGGAACCTGTTTGCTATCGATAGTATTCCAGCCTAGCTCTCTCTCTCTCTCTCTCTCTCTCTCTCTCTCTCTCTCTCTCTCTCTCTCTCTATATATATATATATATATATATATATATATATATAGAGTACGGCTACTATACTCTTACGAGTATAGGCCCCTTCGTACTCATAAGTTGTTTTTAATGATGGAGATTCCAAATCGATGATCCATACCATTAAGTGTGATCTAGAGCACTCTAAACTTCTAGAAAATAAATTTTATAATTTTTTGAAATTATAATAAAGTCCATCAAGTGAGCATAAAATAAACGGTTAAAATCGAACAACCTCCTAAAAATAGAGGATTGGATTCTTCAATTTAAGATCGGAGTTATAGATCTCTATCTATATAGTGAATAAATTTTTTGATAAAAAATTCAACCTATTATGATTCTTTTACACTGTTAAACTAGCAAGCATTCTATACCGGTCGTTAAAAATTATCAATTTTGAGATCTTTTGATCGTAAGGTAAATGATGTCGAAAAATTATGAAATTTAGCTTCTAAAAGTTTCAAATGCTCTAAATCATGTTAATGGTATGGATCGTTGATTCGAAAATTCTATCATCGAAAACAACTTATGACTACGAAGTCGATCGTACTCATAAGAGTATCGTAGCCAGACTCTATATATATATATATGTATATATATACATATATATATATATATGTATATATATATATGATATATATATGTATATATATATACATATATATCTATACATATATATGTATATCTATACATATATATGTATATATATATATATATATATATATATATATATATATATATATATATATGTATATATATACATATATATATATATATATATATATATATATGTATATATACATATATATACATATATATATATATATATATATATATGTATGTGTATATGTATATATATATATGATGTATGTGTATATGTATATATATATATGTATATATATATATACATATATATATGTACGTGTATATATATATATATATATATATATGTATGTGTATATGTATATATATATGTATATACATATATACATATATATATGTATATGTATATATATACATATATATATGTATATATGTATATGTACGTGTATATATATACATATATACATATATATATGTATATATATACACGTATATGTATGTATATATGTATATATATACACGTACATATACATATACACATACATATATATATATATACATATGTATATATATACATATAGTAGAGTTTATATGCTTTTAAAAGTACAAGCCCATCCATGCTTGTAAATTTTTTACCATTGGATTTGTATTGGGATTTGCGCTTTTGTAAAGTCAGCTAAAGAGAGAGAAAGATAAAATAAAAAGCACAAATCTCAATGCAAATCTAATGTTAAAAAATTCACAAGTATGGATGGACTTGTGCTTTTAAAAGCATATAAGCTCTACTCTATATATATGTATATATATATATACATATATACATGTATACATGTATATGTATATACATGTATACATGTATATATGTATAGACATATATACATGTATACATGTATATATATATATACATATACATGTATACATGTATATATGTCTATACATATATACATGTATATGCATATATATACATATACATGTATATATATATATATATATATGTAGAGTCCGGCTACTATACTATTAATAGTACCAAGTTATTGGTGCTATCAAATTTTCTACCCTTAGATCAACCCTTTTGATCATTTTCATCCGTTAGATTTTACTATTTTCCAACCACCTATTAAACCCAAGGGGCACACTATCATCTCTATCACATATTTTTTAATACAAGGGTTAAAAATTTAATAGCACAAATGACTTGGTACTATTAATAGTATTCCAGCCTAGCTCTCTCTCTCTCTCTCTCTCTCTCTTTCTCTCTCTCTCTCTATATATATATATATAAATATATAAATTAAGGAATGCCAATTACAAAATGTAAATCGCTCTATTTATTATTTTCATTAAATTTTTAAAAAATAATATTTGAATTATAACTTTTGGTTATCTTGTGATCCAAAACAACTTTTAAATTTACTGCAAAACGTGTTATAAATCACTTATAAATATGTACAATATCTTTTAATGTTTTGATGGCCAAAAGTTTTTCATAATAAAAGTGCCTTAAGTAGAATCTGCTTTTAATTTCAAAAGTCAGCTTTTCGGTTAAAACTTACTGCAAACCAAACAGACCCTTAGTTGTTAGGAGCTGAAAGACTTTTCGACTTTGTCTTTTTGACTAGGTCATTTGTAGGCAGGATTTTGATTGTGTTTTATTATTTCATGTTGTGTGTTGAGTCTTGTGACTTTTGTCTGCTTGGATTTTTTTTACTACCTTGATACAAATGGGCTTTACCCATTTCTTCGAAACAAAGAAAAATGTTTAGCCTGCCTGTTTGATAGTATTTTTTTTCTTTTCATAAATAGACGTGCCAACAAATCGACTTTCCTACTCTTGTAATAGACGTGCCAACAAATAAACTTTCCTACTCTTGTAATTATTGATTTATTTGTAACACAACTGGTCTGATGCCAAAATGCATCTTCTTGAAACAAAATAAAGAGGCAAAAAAAGTAAGCACTATTTTTTTGCTGCCAAAAACGAACTTGATAGATTTTCAGTCTGCAAGCACTCCGTCATCCACCTTCACTCTCCGTGCCATAGTATTTATATTAAAAAAACAAAAACAGAAGCGGCAGTACTGATAAAAAAGCCTGATTAAATGATTGAAGCTTGCATCTTGTTTTTATCTAATAATATTCACAATCATTACTTGAATCACTGGAGCTTGCATCTTGTTCTCATCTAATATATTTCGAAGATCTAACCCTTGGTTGTATAATTGTTTTAGCAATATAATTGTTTTTTTGTCCTATATTATGAATGCTTTAAATTTCTCTCTCCAAAGCATGAATATAGCATCAAGTAATGCTGTTACAATTATGCTAGCTCGAAAATTTTACCAAGTGTTCATGGTTGTTTATTTACTACTTGTATTCTTCTCTCTTAGACTCTCTTTTGAGGTAAAAGTACCAAAATGTCAAGTTTAGAGGAGCCACTAGGTATTGAAAGCCTGCCAAAGTTGAGCATTGGTCGGCTTCAAAGATGTGCTTCCACTGGCTACAGGCCCAAAATAGACGAAGCAGAGGTGGATAAATGCTTGATCGAAAGCAGAGATTGCAGCTCTTCTAGTAATTGCAGGTGAGTTTCTTCACTTTCCTGCTCAAATTTTTATTCACAAATTCTCATGTTAATTTTTAATTGCTTTAATGATATTATGGAAAATCTACTATTTTACTTTTTCATCGGTTTTCCTTTTTCTTCTTATCTTTTCCTGAACAAGACAATCAAATATTCTGCCATTCAAATGCATAATATAAGAAAGCTGAAGGGGAAATCAGCTCAGTAGTACATCGTTCTATTGTGTTTCTACTCAAGTTTTAGGTTGACCAGAAATGACAAGAGCTTTAATCTTTTTTCATTCTCTTCTTTCCTCCACTCTTGAGGAAGAATGAGTTAAGTCTATTTGGATTGGTTTTCCCTCGCTAGATATTTTATCGAAGTGTAATACAAATCCCAAATTTTAAGAAAGATCAATGACTACATCACAGAACATGATTTTTAATTAACACATTTTTGTGTATTTTCTTCCTACTCTGATGTCACATCTTATGCTCTTGAGAAGTCATTTGGTCCTCTAGTGTAGGATATTTTTTGTAAGTGCATTTTCTATAATATCTTACTCTTTGCAGGGAGGAATATGCATGGAGAAGACACCGAAGGGATGGATTTCACATGGATTCCTTGAAGTTTAAGAGTTCATGCATTTGTAGGAGTCAGATGGCTTTTCTTTCTGATTCAGGACATCTCCAAGATCATAAGTCTTCCTCATCTTGCGATGAAGTTGGTCTGAGAGACCTCACTTTCAAGGTGATTAAAGTCCCAAGGACATTCTTTTAGTGTGATTTAAAGATCTAAGAACATTCTTATATCTAACTAATAAGGTGATTTAAAATGCTTATAACATCCTTTCTTCTGGACTTTGTGATTGAACTCTTGGTTACACTAGTTGAGAAAGTGGTCATCCTATAAAAATGCAGGTTTATGTTTTAACCTTCCAATATGTTATACTTTTATGGAACTAATGCTATGTATTTTCACATGAAACTCTCATATTTTATTTATAAGCATTTAAAGAAGTGATGATTCTGTATTTCTTCTATAGAATTGCTCTTTGTGTTGCAGCTAGGCTCCATCATGATCATGCATAGAAATAATGTTTGTTTGTCCACAATTTTTTGCTTGCTATATTTATTCTATTTAGTATTTTAACTCAAGTTTTTCCCTTTTTGTAAGGACTCTTTTATGATTCTTTTTCCTAAAAGTTGTGTTCATTAGTTTTTACTTATGTTTTATAGAAACCTAACGTTTCATTTAAGGTGTCATACCAATTTTCTCATCATCTACTAAGTTGAATTTTCCCCATTGTGATTTTATGAAAAATTAGTGAATGAAGCAATTCAGATAAACTGCACATTGCCTTTCTTAAGAGGGCATTGATTAATGCAACTGTAAAACTTAAAGTCTCAACCATGTGGTTGCATTTTTGAATCTCGATATCCATTTTATGGAAAAAAAAAAAGTAGCTTAAGCCAGAAATTTGGATAGAGAAAAGTGAAGGATTAACCTTTTTACATTTTATTTAGAGTGGAATTGAACTCTGTAGACCTCATTATTCAAAAGCATAGAGAAGTTCAAGAATTAATTTCTATTCACAATCCATACTAGGCATCTATCATCTTTTGATGCCTCAGTCATAAATAACGGCTGTAAGGATTCTTGTTTTTTCTTCCAACTTAACAGCTTAATTGCGCATCAATATTAAAATCAATATATCATGACTACAAACAAAGATTGCAGTGCAAACTTTAGATTGCAGTTGCAGTTACAACTCTATAGATCCTTCCAAAGCAGCTCTGTTACGATATATTTAGTATTATCTTTATTGTTTCTATACTATATATTACTTACCATCTATAGCGTAGGATTATATAGCATGTAATCCTAGTTATATTATTACTATGGTTGTCATTGTTACCATAGAAATACCTTCTCATGTACTATATAATTGATGTTAATACAAATCATAGGACATGCTCTTTTGCCCATCTATCATGGTATCAGAGCGAGAACCCTAATATTGGGAATATCGATCCTTAGCCACCATCTACCACGAGTCTCACCTTCTTCCATAGTTTTTTTTTTTCTTCTTTGGATTTCTCTCTCCGTCACAACTGCTGCTACAGTGCCGCTGCTACAGTACCGGCGCTACAGTACCAGCGCTACAGTAATTTCGGCCTCTCTTCATTATTCTGGTGTCGTTCAGATGCGTACTTGCTCCCTGGTGTAGTTTGGTTCTTCTCGGGTGCAATATAGGTCAACTTTGATTCATTCAGCTTTTCCCATCGGGTTCTAATCTGACTTGTCTTTATTCTGGATTTGTGACTACTTGGTATTATTTTCTACTCGTCGGATTTGCCTCGGTTACTCTCTCGTGGTGATATTTTCTTTTTGTAGTAATATGTCTTCTTTCTCAAATTTACCAGTGGTTAATATCAAAATTCTCATACCACTTGAACTAATAGATTCCACATATCTTGTGTGGAAACAAATATTTTTTAAAGTTTTGGAGAGTTTTGGTGTTACTCCACATGTGGACGGAACTGGTATTATACCGCCTCAAACTATTGACACTTCTGAAAAGAAAACAATTATGAACCCGGAATATCTAAATTGGAAAAAAAAAGACACCACTATACTCTCGTGGATTAATGCCACCCTTTCGCTTAGCATATTACATATGGTTGTTTCTAGCTCTCCTAAAACTCCGTATGATGCTTGGAAAATTATCGAAACATATTTTCTTGATAAAACTGCTTCCACCGCTTTCTCTCTAAAGTCTGAATTACGAAGCATCAAGAAAGGTTCAATGAATATGACCGATTATATGCAAAAGATTAAATCTATTGGCGATGCCCTGCAAGCGATTGGTGAAACTGAGTCAGACCATAACTTGGTCATGACTGCTCTTCTCGGGTTACCAGAAGAATATAGAGGTTTCGTCAGTGCCCTTAATACACACCGAAACAAGCCCACTTTTGATCAACTTCGTCCACTTCTGATGCAAGAAGAAACAGAAGTACAACGTCGTACTAGTTCAACAACATCACCTGCCATTCCCACTATCGACAGCGAAGCTCTCTATGCAAATCGTGGATGCGGAAATCGTGGAGGTCGTGGAGGCAGATATCGCGGTGGTCGAGGACATCGCGGTAGACACAACTCATATCATGGTCATGGATCTCCTGGAATCTATCCACATTCTTCACCCAATAATCTTCCTCAACCTTATACTCTAAATCAACAATCTTATTTTTTGAAGTCTGGCACACAATGTCAGATCTGTGGAAAGTACAACCATTCTGCTCTTCAATGCAGACAACGCTTCAATCACTCATTCGTGGCCGATGATGTCCCCCAAACTTTTGTTGCTATGAATCTCTATGAACCTGCTGAGGAAGTATGGTATCCAGACACTGGAGCTTCCAATCACATGACCGCGAATTCTGGTATTCTTTCCTCTTCCAAACCTTATACTGGGCATGAGAAAATTCTAGTTGGTAATGGAAATTTACTTGATATTACTCAGACAGGTGAAACTCAATTTAATACATCTTCTAAATCCTTTGCTCTTAAAAATGTTCTTGCTGTTCCTTCCATCAAGAGAAATTTACTTTCGGTGCGTCAATTCTGTCGTGACAATAATTTCGTTTTTGAATTTGACTCTTCTGGTTTTTCTGTGAAGGACAAGGTAACAAGGACGGAGCTTCTGCACTGCCCTAGCTCGGGAACATCACTCTATCCAATTCCTTCTAAAGTTGCAAGTGTAGGGAATAAGCAACAGATTGATCTTGTTGCATCTAGATTTAGTAGCGATGTTTGGCATAGACGATTAGGTCATCCCAGTCTTCCTGTTCTTTCGGCATTTATTAAAAATAATAACATTGTTTCTGATGGTAATTCTGCTTTGACATTATCTGTTTGCAATGCTTGTAACATGGGAAAACATGTTAAACTCTCATTTTCTGATTCGGAATCTAAATCTGCTTTTCTCTTTCATATTGTGCATTCTGATGTGTGGCAATCACCTGTTCCATCTGTTTCTGGTTATAAATATTATGTTATATTTATTGATGATTATTCTCGGTTTTCTTGGCTTTACCTTTTGAAATTTAAACACGAAGTTTTTGACAAATTTCTCGAATTTAAAGCAATGGTGGAAAACAGATTTCATAGCTCAATCAAGATTTTCCAATCTGACAATGGTACGGAGTTTGTAAATAATAAGTTTTCCAACCTTTGTTCACAAAATGGAATTTTTCACCGTTTTTCTTGTCCTTATACTCCTCAACAAAACGGCCTCGCCGAAAGGAAGCATAGACATTTAACTAACGTTGTTAGAAGTTTACTATTTCAAGCTTGTATGCCTTATCGTTTTTGGGCTGATGCCATTCAAACTGCTGTATTTCTTGTGAATCGGATTCCCTCTCTGACTGTTTTAAAAGGACAATCGCCATATGAAATTCTGCATGGTTGCTCTTCCCCTGACTTGCAACTTGTCAAAGTTTTTGGATATTTGTGTTACCCTGATGTGCAGGATATTGCAGCTCACAAGCTCTCTCCTCGGTCACTTCCTTGCGTCTTCTTAGGAATCTCTGATAAACATAAAGGTTTTCGATGTCTCCATCCCAGCACTGGCAAGGTTTTTATTTCTCGACATGTTACCTTTGTGGAAACTGTTTTTCCGTTTTCTTGTCTTTCTAAATTCTCTTCTTCTCCTTCCTCTACTTTTTCCAACCTTGATATGTTTCAAATCCTCCTTTGCTGGGTGAGAATCCTTTTACCATTGATGCAATCTCTGGCTTCTCCTTCACACGCCCCTCTGCTGAGAGTGGTTCCGGTACACGTCCACCTGTTTCACCGTCTGAGAATTTATCAACGTTTCCTTCTACTTTGAATTCTGATGACTCACAAGTTAGGAATGGGAACGATGCCACTGCCGTTGGTCCATCAGAACTTCGTGTCTATACCAGACGACACATTACACGATCTGCTGCTACTACACCTACTATTGTTGAACCACCACCGTCCACCTCTGATCGTCCGCCCTCCTCTCAGCCTACTATAGTGCCGTCTGAGCCTTCTTCACCTCCCCGCATACATCCTATGCGCACTCGATCTATGACTAAGGGTTTAACTGAGTCTACCTCCTTACTGGCCTCTACGGGTTCTGCTCTACCTACTGAGCCTAACTCATTTCATGAGGCCTTTCAGGATGCAGGTTGATGCGCTGCCATGGCTGAGGAGTTTGATGCCCTTCTGACAAATGCTACTTGGGATCTTGTACCTCCTTCGCCTGTTAATCTTATTGGTTGTAAATGGGTATACAAAGTAAAGCAGAAGGCAGATGGGTCTCTTGAGCGTCTCAAAGCTCGGCTTGTGGCTCAAGGTTATAAACAGCAACAAGGCATTGATTTTGATAAGACCTTTTTTCCCGTTGTCAAGTCGACCACTATTCGCACTGTTCTTTCGGTGGCCCTCTCCTCAGGGTGGTCTCTTCGACAACTTGATGTGAAGAATGCTTTTCTTCATGGCACACTCTCTGAAGAAGTTTATATGAGACAACCGCCTGGTTTTGTGCATCCCTCTTTTCCGCATCATATTTGTCGTCTACGCAAAGCCATCTATGGTCTTAAGCAAGCACCTCGGGCTTGGTTTCAACGGTTTACGTCCTTTCTATCTAAAATTGGTTTTGTTGGGAGCACTGCTGATCCTTCAATGTTCATTTGTCATTCCTCTTCTGGCACTCTTATTCTTCTATTATATGTTGATGATATTATTGTCACTAGCAGTTCCTCCTCTCTTCTAAGGGCTCTTATTACCGCCTTACAGCAGGAATTTGCAATGAAGGATCTCGGGCCGCTACATTATTTCTTGGGCATTGAGGTAAATAGGTCATCTTCTGGTTTTCATCTGACTCAGCACAAGTATGCGCATCTGCTGCTTCAGCGCCATGGTTTTCTTGATAGTAAGCCCGTCTCTAGTCCTCTCTCTCCAACCTCTTGTTTATCTTCTCATAAAGGGCAACTTCTTGAGGATCCCTATAGCTATCGTCAGCTTGTTGGTGCTCTCCAGTATCTTACTTTCACCCGACCGGATATATCATATGCTGTCAACTCTGTTGCCCAGTATCTACATGCTCCTCGTGAACCACACATGCAAGCGGTTAAGCGCATTCTACGATATATTCGGGGCACGCTGACTTATGGATTGCCTATATCTCGCTGTGTCAATCCCTCTCTTGTCGCATTTGCAGATGCTGATTGGGCCGGTTGTCCAGATACACGCCGGTCTACTTCTGGATATTGTATATTTTTAGGGCCCAATCTTATCTCCTGGTCCGCCAAAAAGCAGCCCACCATTTCTCGCTCTAGTTCTGAAGCAGAATACCGTGTTGTCGCCTACGCGCTTGCGGAGACGATATGGATCCGTCATCTACTTCGTGATCTTCGTGTTTTCCTCTGGCGACCTATTAGCATCTACTGTGATAATCTAAGCACTACTTATCTAGCGGTAAATCGTGTTCTTTATGCTCGCACAAAGCATATTGAACTTGATCATCAATTCTTGCGCGAAAAAGTTCAGACTGGTGATTTAGAGTTGGTTCATATCTCTTCTGATAAACAACTTGCTGATATTTTCACCAAGCCCTTGTCACCCTCTCGGTTTTCGATATTACGACTCAATCTTCGCATCCGTCTACCTGATGCTTAGCTTGCGGGGGGATGTTACGATATATTTAGTATTATCTTTATTGTTTCTATACTATATATTACTTACCATCTATAGCGTAGGATTATATAGCATGTAATCCTAGTTATATTATTACTATGGTTGTCATTGTTACCATAGAAATACTTTCTCATGTACTATATAATTGATGTTAATACAAACCATAGGACATACTCTTTTGCCCATCTATCAAGCTCTCGTAAATTATTGTGGCTGCTATTGCTTTCACATTCTTGTTGGGATTAGTGTTAAAAAACTTGGCAAGCAGACCACCCACCCCCCCTCCCCCCCCCGGGGTACGTCAACTGATCAGCCGTATGCACAAAGATTTCTTGTAGATACGAAGCGTCCAATAAATCTGAAACAATCTTAGGAGGCTACAACTAGCATACACACAAGTCTTAGAAGTCCAAAAATTAATATGCATCAGAGCAGTAGTATAAACTAAACTAATAAACTAATACCATATAACCAACATACAATCACCCAATCACAGCACCCAAAATGAATATACAAATAAAAGGCTTTGGCTTCGTCAGTCTTGATGTACAAGATAAAATCCAAAAGCCACTAACTGGTGGTCCGTCTCTATAACTCATGTGCACGGGTAGAAATTGCTATCTCCGGCGTGTCCCCTTACCTCGATCACTTGGTGGAGTGGAAGTCACTAAAAAGTAAATCACAAGAGGGTGTGAGAACTACTAAACAGTAGTTCCCAGTGGGAATGGTCGGCGACAACTACGGCCCACCCACTAGGTCTACTAGAGGCAGAAATAGAGAATAATATAATGAAGAGTGAGTAACAGAGCATAATATGAAATAACTTGATCAATACTATGCTATCATGCCTCTATTAAAATAAAGAGCAATAATGAAAGTGTCTAGCAAATGCGTCAACTTTAATACTAATAAAGAAATGCGGTAATAATACCTAATCATAACTACCGACTCGTAAATTCGGTCAAGCCTGCGCCCGCCTAGTACCCGGACCACACTCCCGCAGATGCGCCGTCAACACCTAAGCTATTGTCTCTGCTATTGTTCGCCATCATCAGGAGCGGCACTCGAAGGGGAGCGACCCCTACTGAGTCTAATAGCGCGTATCTTTGTAAAGCTCAATGTGGCTTTGAAGGCTATAATCTATACAATGATAAAAAAGATTGCAAATCACTATGTTAAATCGAAACGGCAAAAAATAGATCCAGAAAAAAATAATGCAGGAAAAAGAAAAGGAAAGAATGCACCAAGATTTACGTGGTTCAGCCACCGACCTACGTCCATGGGCAAAGACAGAGCAAAGACTTTGTTAACGTCGTGGGCGGAATACAAAAGTGATCTATTGTGCATGTGTAGGCATATGTATATGGTTATATGTTGGTACTTGGTAGAGAATAGTGTTAGCATGAAATTGAATAGAGGGAATTGATTATATAGTGTATGCATGTGAATACTAATCTATGTCAAATTGTATGATCAATAGGTTGATTTGCCTTAGTATATTAATTACCTATTAGTGTATTATTTTGCATCTACTAGGGCAATTCAACCTATTGATCATACAATTTGACATGGATTAGTAGTATTCACATGCGTATGTTATATAATTCAATTCCATGATAACACTATTCTCTACCAATATATAACCATATACATATACCTACACAGGCACAATAGACATAAACATGACCTATTGTCCAATTAATCTAGCATAGATTAGTGTTCACATGCATCATCAAATTTTCACCTCTCACTAACCTCTGTTGCCATCACGACCCTCATAGCATGCAACCCACACACATACACATACACATACACATATATGCAAAATAGATGTAGAAGAAGGTATGCCGCTTTCGGCAACGCAGAACCCATCTAGACCGCAAATCGAAGAATGGAAATAATGTTGGAGAAGCGAGGCAGAGCTGCAGCAATGCTCTGTTCGTACGGCTGCCACCACACTCCTAAGATGGCCGAAAATTCCCTTGGTGAAATTCCACGAAGATTCACCTCCTAAATCACATAGAAATCCAATTCTAAGCTTCAATTTCAACAAAAGTCCATCAAAACCACCTCTCCTAACATCCACGGTTAAGAATCCACTAAAAAATTCTAATTCGAAATTATAATAATAAAATACTAACCTCACAGTCGAAGCATCAGAAAAATCCAACGCCGTGCAGGCTCGATCAGCACGTTGCAAAACCGAAGCTCCCTCATTCTCTTCCCTTCTCAGCCGCTCACTCTCTCTTTCTCTGTGCTTCGTATGGGTTGAAGGGGAGAAGAAGATGAAGTGGAGAGCTCCTAGCCAGCTGCCACCCACGACATGATGTAACAAGATGCCAAAAAGCACTCTAAGTATCCAACACTCACATCGGCCTAGCACAGAATTTCAGTTTCTGAGTCCGTTTTCGCGTCTAGTCTATTTCATGCCAAAACAGTCCCAACTCAGTCAAGCATTCTAAAAACATGCTGACTAGCTACCCATACTGCAACCTCGTGTATTTGCCAAGGTCCAATATGTTAGAATTTGCGCATAAATAAACGCAGCGGAAAAAAAAATCAAATAAACAAATATTTGAAAAACTTGAGATCCGATCTCAAAAACCATGCAAGATAGGATCCCTCATGTATTTAAGATTAAAAAGGAAGAGGAAGATCTAATCTTCATCTTTGTGCGGGGAGATCTACACCGCAGTGTGATGATCGTAGAATTTGGTTCTCTTGAAGCCGCACACGCGTCCGGCCTCTACGGGTATCCATACGAGGTTGTCGATCTGATCGAAATTCTCACCGGAGTGCTAGCTCCCTTGTAGAGAACGTCTTTTTTTTGAATGTGGATATTTAGAAAAGAGGAAGATGAGAAAAGAGATGACGGCTAGGGTTTTCTCTTTTCTTTTCTTTCTCTTAAAGAAAACTCATACGTATAAAGAGGGATATAATCCCTTTTATAATTATTAAGATAAACATTAGGATAAACTTAAAATTAGATTTAAGTTTATCTTATCCGTAATCGGTTCAATCGATTAAATCCTAATTTAATTCGACTTGAACTCAATCCTAATTTGATCAAACCAAATCATTAATGCAACATTTGCACGTAAGTTCTCTCACAACTCACTAACTTTTAGTAAGTCCTCTCTTGCAACATTTGCACTTTAATATCCTTAATTTGTAATAATTATAAATTAGTCTAATTATCAACATATTGATAATTAAGTCCTCAGGCGATTCTAAAATCGTGATCCAACTATCCGATCAGTCATAACTCTTATGTGTGTGACCTCATCGGTTCTATTTTATCTGGTAGTGAGATATATTGTAATCACCATCAACAATATCGCTGAAACTTTTTTCAGTAGGTTAGAACAATTCAAACTCAGCCCAATAAGAATTATCGATCATCCGGATAATTCTCATGAGTCCCACAATCCACCAGTGACGCCTAGCAGTATGTAGTTGCATTCTAGTAGAATGGAATACTGAACCTCTAGGTGCAGTTAACGTGTGATACAATCCTTCTATCAGGAGTCCCAACTAGACGAAGGTCATGGAATTGCTCGTCAAATCCTACCGTCTGTCATATGTCAAATTTATTCGACTTGAGTTTCTAATATCGGAAACCCTTTCCGTTATTTACTACGCCTTGGCCAAGGTCTTCTAAACTCGGTCTCATAAATCACATAGGACTAACTCCCTTATCTACTAAGGGCGATAGATTCCATATAGGTGTACATCCTATTCCTACAACGAACCTACTGTAGCCAACATGCACTGTAAGGACCCAAATGGCTAGGGACCAAGTGTATGTATATTCAAACTACAGTAACCCCATTGTGAATAGCCGAGACACCGCAGGTCAAAGGACCAGTCACACTACTGCAATATCGAGTAAGTCACTGACGAGTGAGTAGACATCCAAGTGACTTCTCGTGATGGTCACGCTGGGTACCCTTGTTCTCCAACAACCACCTGCACATTCGCTCCAGTGTCTCCACACTGTTGACTCGAGACTCGCCTACCCTAAAAAGGGAAGCGACATGTGCATCAATCTCACCGGATCGATCACTGTCCCCGTGATGATCCATTGATCGGGAGCATTTAGGAAGTAATCACTAATGATATATGTCTCAAATTCTCAACTCTTGAGAATAAGTATCATCAACTTAATTATTTCTTGAACAATTTATGGACACATTTACAACATGAATGGAAATAAAAATCCAATAACATTCATAATGTAAAATGTCAAATACAAATTTATATCCTAGAGAGAAAACATGTGTCGGCCAGGTTGGCTTCTAGGGCATACATCTAACAATCTCCCACTTGCATTAAAGCCAATTAGCCCTATACCTAAGCCCCATCTTCTCAAGGTGGGCTTCAGTCTTCTGCTGGCTTAGCTGCTTAGTCAGTGGGTCTACCACGTTATTCGCGGAGTCTACTCTCTGTACCTCGACGTACTTTTTTTCGAGATAGTCGCGTATAATATGAAACCGCCGCTCTATGTGCTTGGACCTCTGATGAGACCTAGGCTCCTTAGCCAGGGCTATAGCGCCATTGTTGTCGCAGTAAAGTGGAATGGCATTTGATGGCATCACACCTAGTTCCGCAACAAATTTCTTGAACCAAAAGGCTTCCTTTGCAGCCTCAGATGCGGCGATATACTCTGCTTCCATAGTAGAGTCGGCGATGATTGGTTGTTTGGAACTCTTCCAATACACCGAACCACTATTACACAAGAACACGTATCCCGACGTAGACTTTCCATCGTCAACATCAGACATGAAGTCAGAATCAGTGTATTTTTGTACTTTCAGCTCTTCTCCTCCAAAGACCAAAAACATATCTTTAGTCCTTCTTAAGTACTTAAGTATGTTTTTCACAGCAGTCCATTAAGTACTTAAGTATGTTTTTCACAGCAGTCCAGTGCTCCTCACCTGGATTGGACTGATATCTGCTTGTGACACTCACAGCAAGTGCGATATCAGGTCGTGTACATAGCATGGCATACATGTGGCTCTCTATAGCTGAAGCATAAGGGATCTGGCTCATTCGTTGAATCTCTTCAGATGTATTGGGGCACATTTTCTTGGAGAGATAAATTCCATGCCTAAGGGGTAGAAGTCCCCTCTTAGAGTTTTTCATGCTGAACTTCTTCAGACCTCCTCTATGTACATTTTCTGTGAGAGGCCTAGCATCCTCTTAGGTCTATCTCTATGGACTTTAATCCCCAAAATATAGGATCTTCCCCTAGATCTTTCATAGAGAATTTCTTAGATAACCACATCTTAACCGAAGTCAGCATTGGAATGTCATTTCCAATTAGGAGAATGTCGTCCACGTACAATACGAGGAATGTAATAGCACTCCTACTAACTTTCTTATAAACATATGGTTTCTCCTCATTCTTAATGAAATCAAACGATTTGATTACGTCATTAAAACGAGTATTCCAAGTCCGAGATACTTGCTTAAGCCCATATATGGACCTTTGCAGCTTGCATACTTTGTGACTTTCGTCACTGGAAGTGAAACCCAAAGGCTGCTCCATATAGATATCTTCCTCAAGAAATCTATTTAGGAAGGCAATTTTCACATCCAGCCAGATCTCATAATCATGGTATGCTGCAATGGCAAGTAATGTTCGAATGGACTTAAGCACGGCCACAGGCGAAAAGGTCTCCTGATAGTCAATGCATTCACGTTGACTATAGCCTTTTGCCACTAGCCTTGCTTTATAGGTCTCTACCTTTCCATCCGAACCTA
Organism: Tillandsia leiboldiana; assembly: GCA_029204045.2. Classification (NCBI taxonomy): domain Eukaryota; kingdom Viridiplantae; phylum Streptophyta; class Magnoliopsida; order Poales; family Bromeliaceae; genus Tillandsia; species Tillandsia leiboldiana. The sequence continues at coordinate 9,032,822 of CM055066.1, forward strand.
CCTTTCTTTTGTAGATCCATTTGCACCCGATAGGTACTATACCTTTTGGTGGATCTACCAAGGTCCAGACTTGGTTGGAATACATTGAGTCAATTTCTGACTTCATAGCTTCCAACCACTTCTCGGAGTCGATGTCAGACATTGCCTCGTTGTAGGTTTTAGGATCATCTCCATGTTCCTTATCTCCTATGAGGAACATTTTCTCTACTTCCTCTGTAAGAATACCTAAGTATCTTTTAGTAGGATGGGATATCCTACTCGATCTTCGAGGTGGATTAGGTGCTACATGTACTGGCTCAGCATGAATAGGTTCTGTAGGTTTTGAGACTCATTGCTCTTCAGAGATTCTCTCTTCGAGCTCAATTTTTCTCCCACTTACTACTTCTTAAATAAACTGTTTTTCCAAGAAAGTAGCGTGTCGGCTCACAACTATATTGTGATCTTTTGGGATGTAAAAATAGTAACCTAAAGATTCTTTAGGATACCCTATAAAACGAGCCCTCTCTGACCTAGCCTCTAACTTGTCCGCCTGTAGTCGCTTGACATGGGCAGAACATCCCCAAATCTTAATATGACTAAGACTTGGTTTCTTACCATGCCACATCTCATAAGGCGTGGTAAGAACAGATTTAGAGGGAATCCTATTCAATAGGTAGGCTGCGGTAAGCAAAGTATGCCCCCAAATAAACAAAGGAAGATCAGTGAAACTCACCATGGATCGAACCATATTTAATAATGTTCAATTTCTCCGTTCTGACACTCCGTTGAGTTGAGGTGTTTCAGGAGGAGTCCATTGTGAGACTATGTCGTTTTCTTTGAGACAGTCTAGGAACTCCCCACTAAGGTATTCTCCCTCTCGATCTGACCGAAGAGCCTTGATGGGTTTTCCAGTTTGCTTCTCTACTTCACATCTGAATTCTTTGAACTTTTCAAAAGCTTTAGATTTGTGTCTCATAAGATAAACATACCTATATCGTGAATAATCATCGGTAAAGGTTATGAAGTAGAGATAACCACCCCTGGCTTGCACATCAAATGGGCCACACACATCAGTGTGTACCAAGGCAAGTATCTCAGTGGCCCTTTCCCCTTGTCCTACAAAAGATAATTTGGTCATTTTTCCTTGAAGACAGGATTCACAGACTGGATAAGACTCAGAAGTCACCTCGAGGTCTTTGATCATTGTCAAACAATGATCATGAACAGACTGCCCTTCACGCATCTTGGTTTTGAAGAGTCTTTTGGACACTTCAAAACGTGCTGATCGACTTTGCTCACCATACAACTCCTTGAGGTGAGTTAGCATTTCATTAACAGTCTTCATATACTCATGCTGGCGTTGAAGTTCATTTGACATCGACGCCAGGACGTAACACTTTACTTTATTATCATCATCCATCCATTTTACCTGATGGCTTGGTGACGTGGGAGGGTTCTAGTCGAGAACATAACTGAGTTTTTCGAAACAAAATTATTTTTAAGTTCCTAAGCCAATCTTTATAATTTGTTCCGGTTAAGCGGTTAGTTTCGAGAATACGAGAAAGAGGATTGGAAGCGGACATTTTGTTCTGCAGAGAGTAAAGATTCAAATTAGATATTTGTATTTGTTTCAAAATTTTGTTTTAGGGACATTTTTTAAAAAACAAACGTTAACCTCCCACTATTTCCTCGAGTCTCTTACACTCCTCCGATAGAGAAACGGAAACCCAACGCGATAAGGATTTCAAGTGGGTACTACGGTCCCACCAGTTTACAGCACCACCTCACTTGACAGATATTGGCGACACAAAAACCAATGAGTGGACAACTCTTGTCTAATGCTTCTTAAGCAAATTGCAGCGATGTTTGGTCTCTAAGTCCTGTAGGCCTCACCTGACAGATATTGGCCTCATTCTTTAGTTAAGTCAGACCCACCGTTCAAACGCGTAAGCAAAGCCGTCATTGGGTCCCTCACCTGACTGATATTGGGTCCAACCCCATCTTTACTCCGCAGCATCTTATGCTAATAAAGTGGTTGCACCTTCCCAATGCAACTGACCACTGTAACCAGCCGTGCCAATCAACACCAAAAAAGACGCCTGCACTTCTACAACGGTGGAAGACCGCTCGACTTAATATTTATGAGGAGATTTGCATTTAGGTCTCATATTGAATTTTATTTATTTACATCTCATGCAAATAAAAATAAACTGCACATTAACAAAAAAATATAATGCAACCGGTGATGATCATGGATCTAAAAAGAAGATTCGTGCTTGAGCCACTAAGCCAGAATCGTGGTCTGAGGGTTAAAAATACAAGCACACACATGTCATTGGTTTGATCGTCCTCAACTTCTTGATCCAATCCAGAGCTACAACTTGATTCGATCACCATCAACTCCTTGATTCGACCACCATCAAATGCTTGTCTCAATCTGGGCTTGTTGTGTGCTAACGGTTTGCAACCAATCAACCAATGACGTGCAACCAAACATAGTACAACCCAATTAAATAATAAAATTATATTAATTACATTCGATAACTTTTATCTCTAATCTATTGAGACACGCAGGTCTCCAAATAAAATTGGCTCATGCTCGCAGCAAGGAAGCAAGTGCCGCCCGTGCCGGCCGGCACGGGCGGCACGTACCGTGCCCCTCAAAGAGGGGCACGGTACAGGAGGGGGTCTCGCCCCCCCCCCCCTGTCTCGAGCGATACCCCAGGGTATCGCTCGAGACGGAGCGATACCCTGAGGGGTATCGCGAGCCGTGCCGGCCGGCACGGCCCGTTTTCCTTTTTTTTTTTTTTTTGTTTTGTTTTTTTTTTTTTTTTCTTTAGATTTTTTTTCTGTATTTTTTAAAACAGGCTTAGTTAGGGTTTTTTTTTTTTTTTTTTTTTTTTTTTTTTTTTTTTTTTTTTTTTGTCACATGTGTACAGTAATGAATAGTAATCTTTGGGCGAAGAATCACAAAATCCCGTGGATGACTCTGATGCCGAATTTGAGCGTCTTATGATGGGACCTGGACATAGTCGCCCACGTCGTACTCAAAGTCAATCAAAAAAAGAGAAGACATCGTCTGTCGCGAAGAGACCTTCAACAACAGTCATAAGTGGTAAGGGTAAAAAAATTATAACATCGAAGGATCCATTAGATGCAGCTGATGCAATATCGCTTGATGAAGATAGCGATACATCGACACCATCAGATTCTGAGTTACCACGGTCCAAAAATGAATGTAGCGATGACGATGACACCACCAATAGCAGTGGGGATGGTGGTGAATACATTCCACCAACACAACAGGAGGGTGGAGATGAGGGCAGAGGTGGTCTTATATTTACTGAAGAGCAAAATTTCACTCATGCCACTCAAGATGCTGATCATGGGTCGAGACCACGTCAAACATCTGGAGTGGTATATGATCGCAGAAAAGGTAATAGGCCCTCACAACAAGATTATAGGGAGATGAGAGAGGGTTTGGAAGCGGTGTCAACTGGGCACCCACGAAGGGATGATAATTTGCGCACACAGTTTGATAGTACTTCAGATTCATCGTATCCCTCATATCAATATGGCTTTTATGGAGAGAGATATGATTATGATCCATCCATACCTTCATATAGTGAAAGTTCGTATGCCGAATCGTATAGTGATAATACTGCTCCTTCTGATGTTGCAGTCCATATGCCAGTACAAGTAACTGTTGTCGATTATATCAGCGATCCAATTGCATATGGACATTACGTACGCCAATACAATGACATATATCACGAATATATGACTTTTCCACAATACCAGGAATATTTATACCAACATTGTCAAATAAATCTGATATCTGCAGATCACACTATGCCATATGATCAACCGCGACAATCTATGTGGAATTAAGCAGTCTTCTCTCTATAAATATGTAAATTTAAATACTTATTATACTTGTGAATTTATTTATTATATTTTTATTTCTATTCTCTATGAGATATAGTTGTACTTTATATATAAAAAATAGTTATCAGTATATTAATTGGTGAGTGTAGTAAGCTATATATAGTCAATATTCATAATTTTTTGACTAAACAGGTCAAAACAATATTATAAGAGCTTATTGGGAACAAAAAAAACAAAAAAAGACCGTGCCAGAGCGTGCCACTGGGAGGTCATGCGTATCCATCGGCACGCAAGCGTGCCACGTGTCGGCACGGGGGCGTGCCGGTACCGTACCGTGCCAGGCGGCGAGCGGCACGCCCCCGTGCCACGGCACTTCGAACCTTGGCTCGCAGGCACCCAAATAGCCCTAACACAGGTTTCTTAATTTAAACAAATTTAAAATTATAGGATTCCGCATACATATCATACATCACATGTCGATACATAATAAATTGGTTGCTATTCATGATCATCACCCATATATATCTCATACATCACATTAATTAATTTCGGATATTTTAATTAACAGTTTACCAATTATCCGGTAAAATAGGTGATCAAATCACCATAACGATACGATCTTATCAATCGTTTGATTTAACTAAATAGTTAATTCATATAATTTTGGTCAATATTTTAATCCGCAAAAAATATCTATTTGATCTCATCAATGATTCACATCTTATGTGAAAAACTATATAAAATTTGATCTCATCAAATTTTACAATAAAATAAATTGATCTAATCAATATAATAAAATTTTAAAATAAATTTTGATCTCATCAAAATTATATAAAAAATTTAAAATAAAATTTGATCTCATCAAATTTTACAAAAAAATAAATTTTTATTTTTATTTATTTTATTTTATTTTATTTTTAATTTTGCGGATTAAAATAATTTCGAATTGATCAAAATTTAATAATTTTTCAAATATGGTAAAACGATTTAACAATCATTCAATTAACAAAGAATGATTTAAAATATCCAAGTCTATAATTTTAATCTTAAATAACATGAGGATGTCTCTGATACCTCTGTTAGAATTTGTGCATAAATAAACGCAGCGGAAAAAGAAATCAAATAAACAAATATTTGAAAAACTTGAGATCCGATCTCAAAAACCACGCAAAATAGGATCTTATGTATTTAAGATTAAAAAGGAAGAGAAAGATCTAACCTTTACCTTTGTGCGGGGAGATCTGCACCGCAATGTGATGATCGTAGAATTTGGTTCTCTTGAAACCGCACACGCGTCCAACCTCTACGGGTATCCACACGAGGTTGTCGATCTGATCGAAATTCTCACCGGGATGCTAGCTCCCTTGCAGAGAACGTCTTTCTTTTGAATGTGGATATTTAGAAAAGAGGAAGACGAGAAAAGAGATGACGGCTAGGGTTTTCTCTTTTCTTTTCTTTCTCTTAAAGAAAACTCATACGTATAAAGAGGGATATAATCCCTTTTATAATTATTAAGATAAACATTAGGATAAACTTAAAATTAGATTTAAGTTTATTTTATCCGTAATCGGTTCAATCGATTAAATCCTAATTTAATTCGACTTGAACTCGATCCTAATTTGATGCAACATTAATGCAACATTTGCACTTAAGTCCTCTCACAACTCACTAACTATTAGTAAGTCATCTCTTGCAACATTTGCATTTTAATATCCTTAATTTGTAATAATTACAAATTAGTCCAATTATCAACATATTGATAATTAAGTCCTCAGGCGATTCTAAAATCGCGATCCAAGTATCCGATCAGTCATAACCTCTTATGTGTGTGACCTCATAGGTTCTATTTTATCTGGTAGTGAGATATATTGTGATCACCATCAACAATATCGCTGAAACTCTTTTCAGTATGATAGAACATTTCAAACTCAGCCCAATAAGAATTATCGATCATCCGGATAATTCTCATGAGTCCCACAATCCACCAGTGACGCCTAGCAGTATGTAATGGCATTCCAGTAGAATGGAATACTGAATCTCTAGGTGCAGTTAACGTGTGATACAATCCTTCTATCAGGAGTCCCAACTAGACGAAGGTCATGGAATTGCTCGTCAAACCCTACCGTCTGTCATATGTCAAATTTATTCGACTCGAGTTTCTAATATCGGAAACTCTTTCCGTTATTTACTACGCCTTGGCCAAGATCTTCGAAACTCGGTCTCATAAATCACATAGGACTAACTCCCTTATCTACTAAGGACGATAGATTCCATATAGGTGTACACCCTATTCCTACAACGAACCTACTATTGCCAACATGCATTGTAAGGACCCAAATGGCTAGGGACTAAGTGTATCTATAGTCAAACTACAATAACCCTATTGTGAATAGCCGAGACACCGCAGGTCAAAAGACCAGTCACACTACTGCAATATCGAGTAAGTCACTGACGAGTGAGTAGACATCCAAGTGACTTCTCGTGATGGTCACGCTCGGTACCCTTGTTCTCCAACAACCACCTGCACATTCGCTCCAGTGTCCCCACACTGTCGACTCGAGACTCGTCTACCTTAAAAAGGGAAGCGACCTGTGCACCAATATTACCGGATCGATCATTGTCCCCGTGATGATCCATTGATCGGGAGTATTTAGGAATTAATCACTAATGATATATGTCTCAAATTCTCAACTCTTAAGAATACGTATCATCAACTTAATTATTCCTTGGACAATTCATGGATACATACACAATATGAATGGAAATAAAAATCCAATAACATTCATAATGTAAAATGTCAAATACAAATTTATATCCTAGAAAGAAAATATGTGTCGGTCAGGTTGGCTTCTAGGGCATACATCTAACACAATACTCTACAGTCAACTTGAAACTTGGCCTAGTTAGCTTAACTCAGCGGGGTTTACTCTTGATTCAGCTATACAACTCGGCTGCATCAAGCTTGAAAGAAGACTCAGAAAAATTCGATTGAGTTGATTCACTCGTAACTCGGATTGAGTCTAAGTGACTCATTTGGCCGCGTAATCACCCCCTGTTTTGGGGCAAACTGTACCTCGTATGACAGTGTGAACTCGCAAAAGTAGTAAATTATAGTAATGAAAGGGTATATATATATTATAGGTAAGAAGAAATAGGAGAAGAGACCGTGCTATCCCCTGGCTCTGGCAAATTAGAATTTATTTATATACAAACAGGTTTGTATGTTTATAACTCAACGACTATTTAGCTGAGTCACTAGAAAGCACAAAGCTTACTTATAGTGCAGTCAAATTTTCAAGTTTCTGAACACTGGTTGGTGTGTCTTCAATTTTATGTAGACTACTAAGAATGATACTCAAATTGATGGGATCTTTCAGTTTAATTCGTAATTTCAATCATAAACTATCTATTTTTTTTATCATCAGATACTTTAAGGCATTGTTTGGTTTGGCTACAAGAAGGAGAATATGAGGAATAAGAGGCTTATTCCCTTCCTTGTTGCCAAACGAAAAACAAATTTCTAATTCCGCTCTTAACGGGTTATTCTAGAATAACCCGTTAAGAGGATGGAATTGTTGTTCTGTCCTTTTGGTGGAACAACAATTCCTCTCTTTATAGCTCTATAAATTTAATAGTAAAATATTATTAATTAATGTATTATATACTAATTTATTTACTAATTAACTAAATAAATAATTAATCAATTAATTTATTACTATGATAAATATTTAATTAACTATTTGAGCAATTAATTTATTATTTATAATTAATTGGCTAATTAAAAAATTAATTATTGTGTGTTTATACAATAACTAATATTTATATTGATTAAGTAGTTAATACTTTGACTAATATAATTATTTTTAACTAATTATTAATTAATATTAATTAATTTATTAATTAAAATTTATGGTTATCTAGCATTATTAATGATTAATTAATTCATTTGTTAAATTAAATTGTTAATTAATTAATATCTTGATGTTACTTAATTAGATAAAATATTATTATTTTAAAACTACAATTACTTTTATTCTTACTATTCCAATCTAACTATCAAAGTACTATTTTTCTTATTCCCGGGTATAATTCAATTTTCATCCAAACGTAAAATTGGTTTTGTTCCAGTTTATTCTAAAAATTATACCTGTACCAGGATTAATAAAGAACAGCTTATTCCTTAACCAAACGATATCTAAAGATACATATTTAGTTAGCTTATTGTAAATTTTGCTCGCCCTTTGTGCAATTTTTTTGTTTTCTTGACCACAATAACACATTAAGCATTTTGGAAAATGATGAACATTGTACTTTGGCTCTGTGAGGGAGATATGATATATCAGTCTATAAAATATTCTTATGCTTACCAATATGTTGAAGTCATGAATTGTTAAACCCCTCCTATCTTTAATCTGAGTGTCATGATTGATCATCACTTCTCCTATTCTACGGAGGGTCTCATGATAAATTCAATGTGGCTTGCAGTTTTTTAGAGGTCTGCCGAAGTTTGTGAAGATAGTAGAAGTTGGACCACGAGATGGTCTGCAAAATGAAAGTAACACTATACCTACATCTGTAAAGATTGAGTTTATACAGAAGTTGGTTTCCTGTGGATTTTCAGTTGTTGAAGCAACAAGTTTTGTTTCCCCAAAGAGGGTACCACAGGTAATCTACAGTTGTTGTCCCACATTAGATTAATTTTTTTAATTCTGCCCTTTTCCCTTTTTTTTTCCTTTTGCAAATAAAACTCCATTTTCATTGTGTGGCCATATAGGGGCACAGGGATGGTATATGATACAATATTATGTACGAGTAAATCATGAAAAGTGCTGTGCCTTTTTTTACTTTTTATGTTGTAGAAATACAAATTAAATTTTGTCCTTTTTTTTGGGTTCTGTTGAACTATTTTTTTTTTTTGATGGAACAGGGATTAATCCCTATTTATGATTAAAGAAAAGGAAAGCACAAAAGAAAAAAAAATCGCTGTTGTAACCCGAAAAACTGATATGCAATAACCCGTTCAGTGCCTTGTTGGGAGAGCGCCCACCAAATTTTGAGATCTTGTAAAATTTGCTGAGTAATCACTCTCCAGTCTGTGCGTGTATTTTGAAATATTCGGTGGTTACGTTCTTTCCAAATTATCCAGCAATAACAAGTGAAAAAGGAGTCCCGTGTAATCCTTACCAGGAAAATTATATTGTGTTTGGGGGGGCAAAAATCTCTTGAATTTGGTGGATCTTAAAAGTTACTTTTTTCTTTTATTTATTTTTAAAAATTTTGATCTTGGATTTGCAGCTAGCAGATGCAAAGGATGTCATGGAAGGGATACAAAATATAGAGGGTGTGAGACTTCCTGTGTTAACTCCTAACATGAAAGTAGGTCTTACAATTTGGCATCTAAAATTAAACTAGATTACCTTTCAACTTTTCTAAGGGGAAATTTGATGCATGGTGATCTACTTATCAGGGATTTGAGGCAGCAGTTGCAGCTGGTGCAAAAGAAGTTGTCATTTTCGCATCCGCTTCTGAAGCCTTTTCAAGGTCAAACATCAATTGCAGCATTGAAGATAGCCTTGCACGTTATCGTGATGTTACCCTAGCAGCAAAAAAGCATTCAATGCGCGTTCGTGGGTATGTTGTTCTTTGGAACTTTTCGTATCTCAAGGACATATACAGGAAAAAAGGGCCTCTTCCTACGGCGATCAATTAATGACTGCTTAGTGATGTGACATCCAGCCAATATTCTGTAGGACGTACCTTTTAACATTTCTTCCGGAAGAAAGTTTAAAATTTGCCTTTTCTGATACTTACATAAAAATTTATATTAATTTGCTTTTTCTGATACTTACATATAGATAACATTAATTTCATTTTCTCTGATTTGTTTGGCCAACATGAACACCGAATCCATGACATAATTTTATAATTTACATGATTTTTGACCGAACAGGTTACAGTAGAAGTATGAACAGATTTCACCACATTCTGCCTCTACTGATCTGCTCATATTGATCATTTTGAAGCACTTACGAACTACAGGACCAGATGGCTGTTCAAAGAAACATCAACACCAGATTTACCATTAATAATCTGTTATACACCATTATTATCTAATTTATGAAGCCTAAAATGTTTTCCTCAAAATGTTTGTCGAAGATCTTCAGTAGTTGTATGTCATTTCTTTCTTGTTTTTAGAATTTTAGGCGATACCTTCTAAACAATCTGTTCCAAGTGTCAGAATGCATCAATACTATTTCTCACATAGGTAAACTTCATCAGAAATCACGTGTCCTTGTTCCAAAATAGCTCGAGGGAAGATACATTTTGGTTTCTTCTCCAAGATCTTGTTTGGTCCAAGTTCATTTACTGACTGAATGTGCTTCCTGCTGCCAACAAAACAATCAAGCTTTGGGCATGGTCTGTCGATTTTGTCTTTGAAGACGGTCTTTTTATACCTTAACCTTCTTTCATGCTTTTGATGATTATAAGCAATCGTAATTATTGACCTATCAGGAGAACAACTGAAGAAGAAAAAACAGAAAGTTGGTATTGGTATTGTAGAAATCCAGCAGATTTTTTTTGTCTGAAATTCTTTAGTGATTAGCAGCTCTTAAATTCTGGCATTAACCTAAAAGAATAATCATAAAAACATATAAGCTGAAGCTTGAAGCTTGGAATTAAGATTAAATTTCTCAGTATGTTATGTGCAAGTTTGTTTAGCTGCCATTCTGTCAACTGTTTCTTATATATGAATCCCTTTCTACTTCTTTGGAAGACAAATGCCCTATTATTGCCACAAGCTGCTGACATCTTTCACCTAATAGTTTGATACTGTTAAGTACACTACACCTAGTATGATTAACTGGAATTAGTGGCTTCTGTATGATTGTTAAATCTAGCAATATTGGCTTATCTAAATGGATATTTTTTCGACTTATATAGGTATGTTTCGTGTGTGGTGGGCTGTCCTGTAGAAGGATCAGTGCCTCCATCGAAGGTGGCATATGTTGCAAAAGAGCTTTACAACATGGGTTGCTATGAGATTTCACTTGCTGATACAATCGGAGTTGGCACCCCAGGTAAGGGTTACCCTAAATTTTGTGTGTGTAATTATTTGCATGTGTGATTAGTTGTGTGTTGCAACTATCCCAATTCAGAGTGCTTTTGAGTTGAAATACTTCTGTTATATTGAAATTCTATTCCAGATGTAAAATTTATGTACATGCAAAGAATTGATAAATCTAAATTTGAATATCTGAATGCTTACAACTGTCTCGGAGAATGTGAAAATAATCTTTGCTTGTAACTTGGTATTTCAGAGATTTGTATTAGAGAAGATAAATATAGCCTCAGGTTCCAATTTATAGTTGCCTTAATGGGCAATGCCTTTTGTAACGACTCAGCCTACTAGGACTAGTAACATTTTGGCCTGAACCACCGGCCCAAAATACTTTTTAGCCCTAGTTATTAAAACTAGATTCCTTGGTCCTCATATTCCTATAGACAATAATCACTTTTCCATCCAATATGGGACTATCAGGCGTCACACTACTCATCAACCTAAGACCGATGTATCACTTAATATTCGTTTTGTTTGGGCCATGTCAATCTTGATTTTAGTGTTAAACCACTTCCTGTCATTGCTGTGGGCAGCAATAGTAGGGAGTGGCTCAATATGATGGCAGATCACAACTTTTAGAGAAGCAAGCATTAGGAAAACACAAATCTGATGCTCGTTCTCAACCTAGAAAACGCAAAGCAGAACGTAGGCATTTTACTCGCAACCACATATTTCACTTACCGTTATAATTCTCTGTTGTTTTTTGTTCTTGGATATTGCATTTTCTTATTTCCTTTTTTCTTTTTGTCGCCGCAGGGACTGTGATTCCAATGCTTGAAGCTGTCACGTCGGTCGTCCCTGCAGACAAGCTCGCTGTTCATTTTCATGACACCTACGGCCAGTCTCTCCCAAATATCCTTGTCTCTCTTCAAGTAAGCAACTTCCTTGATTCTTCTTTCTTTTCACTTTTCCTTTCGTGATGAAGAAAAAATGAATACAATTAAACTAGCTCTACTAATAATTTCTGAACGAAATCATCTTTTAACTACAGATGGGCGTTAGCACAGTAGACTCGTCCGTTGCTGGCCTTGGGGGATGCCCCTATGCAAAGGGCGCCTCAGGAAACGTGGCCACCGAGGACGTTGTGTACTTCCTCCTCGGGCTCGGGATAAGGACCAATGTTGACCTCAACAAGCTCTTGGCTGCTGGTGATTTCATCTGCAAGCATCTGGGCCGTCGGTCTGGATCAAAAACTGCCATCGCTATGGGCAAAGTGACTGCCGACGCCTCTAAGATTTGAACGAAGATGAAGATACATAAAGACTTACTGATTGAATGTGTGTTATAAATTATAATAAGTTAAATGATTTTGTTGTACGTTATTAATGGAGGAAATTGCTAGCCATGTTGTTGGTAACTGAGTCTGTCTCTGTCGAATGCTTCATGTATACGATAAATAATTTTACTCGGAGTATAGTGACGAAATTATGTATACCGCATCAATTCAAATGTAAAACTATTCTTTCAAATATCTGGTGCAGCTCAATCAGATAAATCTGAGTATTTAGCTTGAATTGGTGAGTGCTAATTAAATACTTGACATTAAAATTAACAACTCAAAACTTTGGAGCCTTATTCTCACTAATTAAGTTGGTTATTTCTGCAGGTTTTCAGTTGCAATTGAGAAGTAAAGCAAGTGATCTGAGCACCATGTAATCCCAAGGCTCTTTTTTATGAACTTGAGTCGAGTCTGATAACAAGGACTAGTTACGGTGACTACTTGCTTTGTGTTATAATGGGGTAGATTCAAGACTTCGGGTTAACTGAAGTAAGAAAAAATTAATAATTCTAGGGTCCTACTAATAACGAAAAGGAAAAAGCTCTATAAAAAGAAAAATGTTACATGTACACCCCAAGGGGGGGGGGGGGGGGGGGGGGGCCTACATCCGAAGGGTGGTAGGGGTCACCTCAAGTAATTCCTCATCATACCCCCACTTTTAGACGGTGGAGGTGTAAGATGTACAAGTCTTTGGGATGTACATGTAACATTGTTCATAAAAAAAACTATCTGTACAACCCTCTTAGGGTGTACATCATAGACCTGAGGCTATCCACGGTGTGAAAAAGCCTGTACAAGGCACTAGGTCTAGCAAATATACTGTATGAACCAGATATATTTATCAATGATTGCATAGCAAAATCGGAATCTTATCGAATAATATGATTACTGAATTTATAAAATTTTATTATAAAAAACTCAGATTAATCCCCACCATGGATAGCCTCATGTGTATGATATATACCTCTAAGAGGGGTGTGCAGGTAGCTTTTTCTATTCTATTTTTAACTTCTTTTTTTTCAATAATTAATATTATAAAAAATTAAAATTTAATGCAATAGATACAGATATGTATAAAAAATGATAAAATTTAAATTTCTATAATAAAATTTTAAAAAGGAGGCGTATGAAATGTACTTATACACATGGTGCAGGAATGATTTCTCTTCTACTTTTCTTTATTACAAACTATTTTAATGACTTTTTTTCTCTAATGGTAGCAAAGCCCTTTTACATATATCTTTACAAAATAATAAATAGTACTGTAATTATCCTAATAATTTAATACGTTTACTTATACATTTATAGATATTAATTAGTTAATTACTAATAATCTCATATAAAAATTTATGTAATATATACAATAATTTAAATTATTTTTATTTAAATTAATTTAATAATTATTTATTTTTATTTAATTATTTTAATAAAAAAAAATAAAGCTAATAAATCTTTATAAAAAAAATAAAAATTAACTAAAGTTTATAATTAAAATATTTTACATCAGCTGCGTGGCCCGGGTGCTTAACTAGTGAGATATTAATGTGTGATGACACAACAAATCATTCTAAAATGGAAGCACAATCAACCAACATCTTATGAGAGTAGCTGCAAAGGAAACAGCTTGGGAATTTTGATTGCTACTTCTGCAGACACCAAGTAGTAACAAAGAAGCTTAAACAACTAGTCAGAAGAAACATTGATGAAAAATGGCACATAGAAACAATATATATTTATTAGGCACTTAGAACAACTATATGACAACCCAGGAACATATACGAAGTATATTGAACTGAAGGGCTGACAATAGAGTTCAAAGGTTTCTAACAGCGGGAACAGCAATGGCGACACAGAGTAGAACAAACATAACAACAACTCAGTCAACTGAAAGATATATAGGACGATGAATGGATAAGATACTCTTAGACCATGCAAGCATATGGGTTACATACCTCCTCCGGTCGCTCCTACATTTCCTCCTGCGGCTCCTCCTCATCCTCATACTCGCCTTCCTCATCAGCAGTGGCATCTTGATACTGCTGATACTCTGATACAAGATCATTCATATTGCTCTCAGCTTCAGTGAACTCCATCTCATCCATGCCTTCCCCAGTGTACCAATGCAAGAAGGCCTTCCGCCTGAACATAGCTGTGAACTGCTCGCTCACCCTCCTGAACATCTCCTGTATGGATGTTGAGTTACCTATGAAAGTAGATGCCATAGAGAGGCCTTTTGGCGGTATATCGCACACGCTTGATTTCACGTTATTCGGAATCCACTCCACAAAGTAGGAAGAGTTCTTGTTTTGGACATTGATCATCTGCTCGTCGACTTCTTTGGTGCTCATCTTGCCACGAAACATGGCGGAGGCGGTGAGGTAGCGGCCGTGGCGGGGGTCAGCAGCGCACATCATGTTCTTCGAGTCCCACATTTGCTGGGTGAGCTCAGGGACGGTGAGGGCCCTGTACTGCTGGGATCCACGAGAGGTAAGAGGGGCAAAGCCGACCATGAAGAAGTGGAGGCGTGGGAAGGGGATGAGGTTGACGGCTAGCTTGCGGAGGTCGGAATTGAGCTGGCCGGGAAAGCGGAGGCAGCAAGTAACCCCACTCATGGTGGCGGAGATCAGGTGGTTCAGATCTCCAACTGACAAAAAAAAAAAAAAGGGTAGAACATTTAAATAAATATGCATACATGATGGCTATACGCAGCAATAGTCATCTAATACCCACTATAGCATACTTATTGCATATTTGTCTGATGACCGTCAATTTGGACATGTTTTCTTTTACTCAGATATGCAATTTAAAAGCAATTCCTAGGGATGCTTAGCAAACTACTACTGGGTGATGCACCTCATTTATGTCCTCGAAGCGTCCAATTATAAACATACAAATGCAAGGTAATAAAGTCTAGGACAAATATATAAATAGATCATGTACTACAACGATGAATCAATACCATCACAACAGCAACTCAAGTTCTATCTTCATCTTTTAATAAGTAAACATTTTGAAAACTATGTGCAACCAGAAATGTGCATAACAATATTTCGTATATCATTACAAAGCTCATGTACTTAAGGCTCTCCAAATAAAGCTCATCTACATCGCTACAATTTCATGTTTCCATCCTGTCCCCAAAAATTTAACTTCAATGCACCGTATGTTTAGTTAGTAATTACATATGCATGCATGAAGAGAATAGCAATATGCTAAGGGGAAAAACTTTCCCATTATAAACGATTTCAGTGCCGGCCATCCATCCAGTTACATATCCATACATACAGATAATTGCCGGGCAAATAAAACAAGGCAGCAATCAAGCAGTCTTTTTCAGAACACCAAATGATTAAATTGTAAGATAGCGTAAATTCAGCAATTCACAATACTGCTAGAAAATCTGAGTCCGACAACATAACATTTTATTATTCAATAAAGGCAACTGATTCTTGGGCTCAAAATATTCATGAAATTCCCACACTAAATGTTTATCCTACAAAAGGTCGTCACATCACTCAATAGTAAACAATATGACAAAGGATTCATAACATTAAATGCAAGGTAAAGCAAAAGAAAAACTTACAGCTAGGCGTGGTCAGCTTGAGAGTCCGGAAGCAGATATCATAGAGGGCTTCATTGTCAAGGACCATGCACTCATCTGCATTCTCCACTAGCTGGTGGACAGAAAGAGTGGCATTGTAGGGCTCGACCACAGTGTCTGAAACTTTGGGTGATGGGAAAACCGAGAAGGTCATCATCATGCGGTCGGGGTACTCCTCTCGGACCTTTGATATCAATAGTGTGCCCATGCCAGATCCAGTTCCTCCACCAAGAGAATGGCACACTTGGAAACCTAATTACATAAAATTAGATTAGAATTTGAAATCAAACAAATGCAGAACAGATAAAGGAAAGAGAGTACAATGAGTTGAGCTCAATGCATATTATAAATATTTAAGGGAAAAAGGTGAGCAAGTAATCTTGATTTAGTAAGATATATAAAAAAAGTTCTAGCCTTCAAGGGCATCTATCTACTTGGAGAAAAAGGACATCTATCTACTAAATAAAACAAAATGGGCATCTATCTACTTGGAGAAAAAGGGCCACCTCAAAAAGGGAAGCATAGAGAGAATAAATTATGCCACAAAATGGCATTGTTAACTACATAGGAAATAGGAGAAATGAAAGAAAAAGAAAACACTAATTAATACCTGGAAACAAACGAATAGCAAAAATATGACAGCTAAAAAGAGTTAGAATACTAGAAATTACAGGCAGATGAGTTAAACTCTAGAGATATAAAAGAAAAACCTATTGTATTATTAAGATACATGTCAAGTGTTAGGATTCGTCCACATTGGAACTTATCTAAAATATTTTTAGTCCACATGGGATAAAAAATAAATTCAAAAGATAAATCCTATTGTGTTTAAAATTATTATGTTTGTGGGATTCAGTTAGAATCTAAGCGTCATGGACACTGACACGGGACACGACATGACTCGGACACGGTGACTCGGCAACTTTCAAATAATTAGGACACGGATACAGCATGAACACAGATAACAAATTATAATATTATTAATATAATAATATATATTTATTATATATAAAATATAAATTTTGGTAAAATATTGTTATATTTCTCATACGAATGAAAGTTTATAAAATTTTTCACCGGTAGTTCATATATTTTAAGAAAAAAAATTCTTCACCATACATAATTTATTTATATTATCCAAAAAATATTTGTATATATTTATCAAAAAGCTAAAATATTTATCATCTTACATTATATATGCATAAAAAAACTAAAATAAAAAAATATATATACTTTTTTAATTGTATGCTTATTGAACACACGTCAAAAAAGTATCCATATCAGACACGAGTCCGACACGGACACGCGAGTGTTCGACACGGACACGCGAGGCTTATAGAAGTGTCCGTGATGCATAGGTTAGAATCATATTAGGATTAAGATCTCCCCTATGCACTATAAATATGAGGGATTGGCCACAAATTATATACAAGAAAAAAAAAATTAGAATAATCTCTCCACAGAAATTCTTTCTCTTGGGTTCATTCTAGGGCACCATAAAAAACCCTTGAAATTTAGGCGGTGTGCTGCGATCGACGCTGATAGCCGATTTGTGACGAAAAAAAAAAACCTCTGCAGAAGAAAAACGTGATAAAGATCGAGACAACATTTAGGCGGATCGAGAAGTTCCTAAAATAAGACGAGATCAGATCCTAATAATTGCAACATTAATTCCGCAGTAAAAATGAATGCAAAATCTATATGATTTTTCATTGTGAATTGGTTCATAATTTCCAACATCTAGAATGCTCGAGAGATCCAAAAATGTTGGACTATAACCAAAACACCTTGAGAGAATGAGAGTTACAAGATCAGGTTCCACAGAGAAAGCTTAGAAGCGAAAAAGAAATGTGAACTGATGGAAGACAGGCAGTATTTTTACATTTCCCCCATACAAAATGATATTGAAGCATCTCAAGCAACTTTACTGTTTATAGGTTTATACAGCAACATTTAAGGCGCTAACGGATCAAAAAAGGAAATTAAAAAAACAAAAAGAAAATGAAGAAACAGATTCATAATCTCATTACCTTGGAGGCAATCACAATTCTCCGCCTCCTTCCTCACAACATCGAGCACAGCATCGATGAGCTCGGCTCCCTCAGTGTAGTGCCCCTTGGCCCAGTTGTTTCCCGCACCTGACTGCCCGAAGACAAAGTTGTCCGGACGGAAGATCTGGCCGTAGCGCCCAGTGCGCACACTGTCCATGGTCCCGGGCTCGAGGTCCATCAGCACGGCCCGTGGCACAAAGCGCCCGCATGAGGCCTCGTTGTAGTACACATTGACGCGTTCCAGCTGCAGATCAGAGTTGCCTACATACTTTCCGGTGGGGTCGATCCCGTGCTCGTCGCACACGACTTCCCAGAATTTGGATCCGATCTGGTTCCCGCATTGCCCACCCTGCACGTGGAGGATCTCCCTCATCTTTGCCTGGAAAGATGAAGCCAATTAGCCAGAAAATGGATCAGAGCACGGATCAGATAAGATTTACACAGAAATAAGATGAACTGAACAAAAATAACACGGGCATTGCAAGAACCCTAGATTTACAGGTCTCAGAGGCTTAGATCTGGAGTTTTAGCTACATATAAGGTCGATTTGGGGCCAGATGTACGATCAAACAAGGTTTAGAGAACAAATCGATTCAGCAACAAATTTGAAGAATTTACGCTAGAAAAAAAAAAAAAAACCAAAAATTGCAATAAGAATTAAAAAATATGAATGTACGGGGACTAGATCAAAGGTTTAGAAATTAGAAATCGAATAATTTTACAAGAAAATGATCAAAAAATAGGGAAATAATTGATTCAGGGCACAAAACAGTTCAGAAAAATAATTGATCAAACATTTACAGTAAAAGAAACCTCAAGTTGTAATAAGATCTCAAAGTTATAAGCATAGGAGGATTAGATCAATGGTTATTAGTAACTAAAAATCGGAAAAATTACAAGAAAATAATTAAAAAATCACGAAAAACAGGTAAAATTGGGTGCAGGGATTAGATAAAAATGTGTTACCGACGAATTTGGTGATTTGATTTTCCACAACGACGGCGACGGAGATTGAGATGCGAAAATGGGGATCGGACGGGGAGTGCGGGGAGTGCCTTTGAGCCTATATATAGAGAGAGGAGTGAGGAGAGCAGGAGTGAGATCGGACGGCTCACAAGCGTTCCCTCCATTTGTTTTGTAGATGGTCGGATGCCGTTGGATCTGGAGATCGAACGGTTGGTGGGGCCCGATGTTTCGTGCTTTTGAAATGTTTTTTTGGCGTTAGATGACGAAAATGTCCTTGAATTATTATTATTATTATTTTTTTTTGTGGAATTGTACATAGGGATTACAACGGTTTATTTCCTAAATAAATATAAATTTAAAAATAAGTAAGATCAATTTTACGTTTAAATAAAAATTAAGTTATTTTTTAAAAATAAGAAAAATAGTGTTTTGATAGCTAAATTAGAATAGTAAGAATAAGAATAATTATAATTTTAAAATAATAATATTTTATCTAAATAATTAATATAAAATATTAATTAAATAATAATTTAACTTATTTAATTAACTAATGCCAGATAATCATCCTGAATATTAATTGATAAAATAATTAATAATAATGAGTATTATTAATAAATAATTTAATAAATTAATTAGTTAATTATCTAATAGTTAGATAATTAGTTAATAAAATAATTAGATTAGTAAAAATATTAAATTAATTAAAGAGTTAATACAATAATTAAAATTATATTTATTTTAATTAAGCTTATTCTCAATTAATTGATAAAATAATTAACGAGTATTATTAATAATAAATAATTTAATTAATACAAATAATTTAATAATTTTATTAATTAATTATCTAAATACTTAAATAATTAGTTAATAAAATAATTAGATTAGTTAAAATATTATATTAATTAAAGAGTTAATACAATAATTAAAATTATATTTACTTTAATTAAGCTTATTCTTAATTAATTGATAAAATAATTAATAATAATGAGAATTATTAATAATAAATAATTTAATTAACTACTAATAATTTAATAATTTAATTAGTTAATTATCTAAATACTTAAATAATTAGTTAACAAAATAATTAGATTAGTTAAAATATTAGATTAATTAAAGAGTTTGAACTAGGCTACTATACTATTAATAGCACCAAGTCATTAGTGCTATTAGGTTTTTTACTTTTGGATAAATTAAGGGATGTGCGGTTAGGATAAAAGTAGGCCCCTAGGGTTTAGTGGGTAGTTGAGAAAATAGTATGATCTAATGGTTGAAAATGATCAAAGGGGTAGATCTAACGGCGAAAAATATGGTAGCACCAAGTGCTTGGTGCTATCGATAGCATAGTAGCAGGACTCAAAGAGTTAATACAATAATTAAAATTATATTTATTTTAATTAAATTTATTCCCAAATAGGAGACAGTTTTGTTGCAGAAAAAGATTAGAACAGTAATTTCAGTCTTATATCAGCTTATTTTTAAAAAATAAGAATTATTTTTACTGATAATCAAATGAGTTTGAAAAACAAGACAAACAAGTCTTTATTTCATGCCTTCTTATCGAAACAAACGGACTTTTTTTTAAACTAATCCTCAAATTTTTTAAAATTTGCAAAATGATCCATTGAAATTTTTTTTGCAAAACTAACCCTACTTTTGCCAGCAGGGTGCCACGAAGGCCAGACCATCTGAAGGCGCTGAATGATTCAGCGCCTTCACAAAAACCCTATGAAGGCGCTGAATCATTCAGCGTCTTTTGTATATATGCAGAAGGCGTTGAATAATTCAGCGCCTTCTACATACAGATTCAGCGCCTTCTGCATACAGAAGGCGCTGGGTGATTCAGCGCCTTCTGTATATATGCAGAAAGCGTTGAATCATCCAGCGCCTTCTGCATGTACACTGAGGGCTTAGCCAAATTTCGCGAAAATTGGCTAAGTCCTTAGGCCCTGCGGTGTAAGTGTTAAAGGCGCTGAACCATTCAGCGCCTTTAACATTTATGTTAAAGGCGCTGAATGGTTCCGCGCCTTTAACAACTGTAATACAAACATTTTTTTTCCAATTAAAAAAAATTAAAATTTGTACACCAAGTTTCATAATAGAATGAAAAAATACACAACATCCTAAAACATTCAGAAATTATGTAAAACAATTTCACAACATTCAGAAATAACAGTTAAGTAACAAAAAAAAACATAATCACAAAAATGCCAATAATACACCATCAAACTCAAAATTGAGCTAAAACTCAATTTTGAGCTCGTCCTCTCCCTCGACATCCTCAGCCACGCCCGCGTCCACGCCCTCACCCACGTCCTCGCCCACGAGGAACAGGAAGCTCGATAATCGGTATATCATCAAGATGCTCGACGGCTGCCAACTGATCGAGCTCCTCGATAATACCACCCTCATCATGCTCAGCTACATGCTAGATCTCATGTGGCGATGATGACGAGGGACGACGACATGAATATGTTGATGCAAAAGATGCCTGTGATACAGGAGGCGGGAGCGACTCTGACGTCGAGGGAAATGTCGTCGGGGCCTGAATAGGAGAAGATGGAGATCGTGGCACCTGAAAGGGCGTAAATAGTTAGCTAATTTGAATTTGAAGACTTAATTTGAAATTTCTGGTGATATGAAGGTACCTGATGTCTTGAGGACGATGCGTGAGCATAATCTCCTCGTCCCTCAGAAACTCTGACAGTAGGTACCGACGGTACATTTTGCAGTACCATATGAATATGCTCGCGCATATCTGTCAGAGTCCCGAATATCCTCGTAAGCGACGGATGATCATGCAATAACTGGCATATAGTAGTATCTATTTGTTGTAGTGTGTCGGCCTGCATTTCAATTTACAAATTAAATTTATATTAAATATACAAAACATGTTAAATTTATATATATATATTATTATACCATTGTCCTCTCGATATGCCACGGGGATGAAAAGTCAGCGGAGGACGCTGTACTGGACGATATATCCATCTCCTCGTAATCGTCCAGTACCATTGCATGTATATGGATGCCGCCTGCAGTGGGTCCTCACCAGCAGCCGGGAGCTGATCAACAATGTGATCTAGCCTCTCAGACCACCTCTCAATGTGTACAGCGTGAAATGCAATCCAATCCTCATCCGGACGCCCACGTGATGTCACGCGTCGGATGGACTCCACATTGAGAGGTATATGCTGGAGAAGACCGAATTGCCGTAGGACTCTATCTGGTACATGCATCTCTACAATGTGATAGCAGATGATGATTGTCTTTGAACGCCAGACTTGCGAGCCCTGTACACAGAAGTCTGGTAATGCAGCTAAAATCTCATCTTTGTACGGCATCCATATAACATGTTAATGACACAATGATCAGTTAGTATAAAAAATATTTAGAAAAAAAATATTTAAAGTATTGATTAAAACATCTACATACCTGCGTCTCTCTCTCTGCTAATCCAACTCATCTCTATAAAACTCAATGTCAGCGGTCCTGACATTGGCTCTGAATCGTAGTCCTCCAGCGTTTGCCCATCTAGATTGTAATATATATATATATATATATATATATATATATATATATATTAGTTGTAATTACATTTGAAATACAAAAATCTACTATATTAAATAAATATCTTACCGGCAACCCAGAGGGAGATCTACAATGTCGGGTAGCGCTAGGACGCTTGTAGGTCGGCCGATATGAATATGCTCCCAAGCCCAAATCTATATATTAACACAAACGACTTAATATAATAAATAAAATATTAAATACCAATATTAACATAATAATGAAATCAAAATATTAGATATTATACCTGCAATAGCGTCCCAAAACAACAACACTCGGCCTTCCCGTACAGTGAGGCAAGTCCTAGCGCTCGATACATATATGCTAAGGCAGCTGCACCCCATGCATAAGCCCCGCAGAGATCAAAATCAGCAAAAAGTGATAGCCACTTTAGGTGAACTCTGTGTCCACTGGTGTCACGCCCGCGGTCGAAACTGCGACCCGGGCTCGCCAACAGATCCGCCATCTGTACGGAAACCCCCGCACAGACGAAGCGTCTATCCTACAAGTCAGATCTATAGCTAAACATGTATCAGAGCTGAAATAAAACTAGTAGCTGCAGAATCACAGCTGAACATCTGAATATACAAAATCCTCCATACATAGTCCCTACCGCTATGTAAATAAATACAAATCTCTCAGACATGTCCAGTACAAAAGAGGAATCATAAAAATACAGGGTACATCTACCACTGACTCTCAAATAAAATGGTACGGAGCTACTCGGCCACGTCCTCACCTCAAATAGCTGTCTCCGCGCGAACCAAGCCGGAACAGCAACCTCTGGAAACCTGTCACCGCAGCGGGTGTGAGAACTACTGCAGAAGGTAGTTCCCAGTGGGTACCGTCACCAATATCCACGGTATGCCCACTAAGTCTACTGGAGGCAAAACAATAGGTATGCAGATAGATAGATAATAGGTAAGCTGAATGAAACTACAGCTAATATGTCACAAGTACCATGCTAAAAGGAAACACTCATCTAAGAACATGGTATGCATCCACCTACTGCTACTCTGCCTCGAGTATCATGCTCAAAAGAAAAACCCATCTAAGAACATGCTATGGATCCACCTACTGCTACTATGCCTCGAGTATCATGCTCAAAAGAAACACCCATCTAAGAACATGCTAGGGATCCACTTGCTCACGAAGAGCTCACAATACTCAAATCTCAATGACTGCCAAAACTGGCTTAGTCAAGCCTGCGCCTCCCTACTACTCCAACGTAGGGTGTCCGATCGCCCCTACTACTCCAACGTAGGGTGCCCGAACGAACTATCACAATATCACGCAAAGCAGCCTCATCAGGCGCATCATCATCATCATCATCATCGTCATCGCATCTGGGGCGGCAACTCGAGGGGAGCGACCCCACCGAGTATCAAGCGTGTCTCATCTGGCTCAATAAGCGGCACTGTAGGGCCCCTAAACTCCTTACAGCTTTTTCCCATGAATCCACTGTGCAAACACCTGTTGATGGTGTATCTGGCCCATGGTGCATCAAAGGGATGCCACAGATGGACCCTGTGAGCTTTGATTGGCTGTTTTGGCCTTCGGCTGCTTTTGCCGAATTTTAGAAAAAGGAATTTGGCCAAACAGAGGGTGGATTTGGATTCAGCGCGGAAAAACGCTTGAGAATGGCTTTTTGTTTGCTTAATTCTGAGTCCGGATGCCCAAAAGCGGGCTCCCGGAAGTTTTGGCAGTTTTTGGTGGTTGCGGGAGCCTCGGGCAAATTATAGGAGTGGAATTTGGCAAAATGGACACCGTTTTTGGAATCAGCGCGCGAAAACGGTTAAGATGGGCTATTTACTTGTTAGTTTTGAGATTTCGGTTACTGTTCACGCCGGAACAGTGTCTCCGGCGATCGCCGGTGGCGGCCGGCGGCGGCGGGCAGCGCCGGGGGGCGGCGGCGCAGCCTCGGGCAGGCGGCAGGCGGCGGCACAGGGCGCGGGCAGGGCGCGGGCAGGCGCCCGGGCGCGCGGGCAGGCGCGCGGTCCACGGCACCGACGTGCGCCAGTGCGGGATGCCACGTGGCATTGTTCCGTTGGTTGGTCCACGGCGCGAGGTCCACGGACTGTGGGCATGGGTGCACGGTAGACCGGGTGGACACGTGGCGTGAGGTGATTGGTCCGGTGTTGTGCTCCCGGTCCACGCGATTGGTGGAGTCGGTGACCGGGGCAGGTGGCCGTACGGCAGGGCAGGTGGCCGTACGGCCCGGGTCAGCCGCGACGTGCGCGGTGCACGGGGCGACGTGCGCGGTGCACGGGTTGCCGGGGCCACGTGGCGCGACGCCACTGGTTGGCGCAGGTGCGCCGGGTGCAGCGGGGCCCAAGGTCTCGGTGCGGTGGGCTACGTGGCCGGCCCACGGCGTTTCGGGCTTGAACAGTAATGGGCCGGGCCCATTACTGTAGCCGCCCGAAAAATTGCGGCGCCCGGAAGTGGGGACACATAGGGTATTTCTTCAAATGTTTTCCTCAGCCTATTTAAAGGCAACCCGAGCCCCTTTCTTTGCCTTTTTTCTCTCAACCCTCTCACCTTCTGCCCGAGCCCCCTTAAGCAAAGTTGTTCACCTCTTCACCCTTGATCTTCCTGCCAAGTTTCAAGATTTTAGGAGGCTCGAATCCCGAGGTTCCCCATTTTACGGCGCGGCGCGACGTTGCATTCCTGGGTTCTTCTTCGGCGCAGCGACAGTGTTTTAGCTCCCCTGGGCTACCCCGAGATCATTTTGCTGTGATTCTTGCGCCGGCAGACTCCTAAGAGGTAGGACTTCATCTTTCATTTTGGTCGCGCCTTCCTGTTTCGAGGTTTTGGCACGGATCCCGAGGCAAGCAGTGACCCCTTTTTCTGTATGGATTTCCTTGACAGCAGCGGGGTATTTTGGCCGTATCTTCGCGCACGAGCATCAGACGGAAACGAGCTTTTACAACTTTTTCATCTACAGATCGCAAGGAACGCGCTCGTATTTTTCTTGGATTTTCCAGAGGATTATTTCGAGGTGAAAATCACTGTTTTCTCAGTGAACAGTGCACAGTTTTCAGCACAGATTTTTGTATGTGTGTGCCTCTTGCCGAATTTATATCTTGACTTACTGAACTCAGATTTGGGCGTGCAAGGTACCGTTGCGAAGCTATCGACGCGAGGATCGCTGTGATATTTTTCTTGGAATTTCCTGGGCACTTTCTGCAGGTGATAATTTAACAGTTTTGAATCCGAGGTTGTATATGGTTATAAGAGCAATAATTGGGAGCCTAAGTGTAATTAGTGAGCTTTGTATTGTACCAGGAATATTTCGGGTGTGCTAAAATTGTGGGAGCAAGGATTTGGAGTTTTGGTATTTTCTTGCTGTACGGATCCGGACAGTTAGCACTTCAGGTGGGTGGTTGTCGTACTCCTCTCCTTTGGTATGCCCACTAGGAACATCAGAGTGTTCCCTCATTTTTGAGGCCCGAAGTATTATTAGTAACCTTGCATGCTCTAGGAAATTAACTATTGGTTGATTGATCTTTGATAAATTGTTATTTGATCCATGTGAAAATTATTGGACTGCATGTTTAGGGTTAAAATAATAGTTGAGGATTATAAAATTGCTAAATATTCTTATGAGACTGTCACTTTAGCTTATGTCACTCTGAACTGATTACTCTTGAAAAATGGACAACATATTGAGACAATGCATGATTAAACGGGTCACGTAAATATTGACATCTTTTACTGCTACACTATCTTTTGGGACTTGACTTAGGAGAAACCATACATTTATTCTTTTCTTCTCCTATTATCGATAGACTTGCGGCATAGTCGCTCAGGTTCGAGCGTGTGTTGGACAGTGTAGCCAGGTATTGGGGATTTGGGACAGTTTGGGCTTTTGACAGGGTGTTGCGGCGACCACGGATCTTGGGTGGTTGACCGGGTTGTTACTGTTGCATCAGATTGGGGGTTTTGGGGATCGGGCTTTCTTTAGTGGATGGAGTTTTCCACTTTGATCATAGTCATGATCCAGTCCTGCTATTATGAGACAGTGGTTACAGAGATGCTTGTTACAGTGATTTCCCTACTCGTGTGGGTCGCTCCCCTCGAGTGCCACTCCGGAGTGTGCGACCGGACGGATCGAGGCCGGTCTGTTATTACTTTAGGGCTTGATCGGACGGGCCGAGGCCGATCTGTTACTTACGTTGGGGACATGACCGTATCAGGCAGTAGTCGGTCAGTATCCCCACAGATGAGATTAGCAGGCAGTGCCAGTGTCCACTGGCGTTAGATTGGGTCGTTTTGACAGGCTTCTTGATACTGATGCTTACTTTTCCATACTTATTGGTTTATCATGTAGAGGCATATTAGGGGTAGCACTTCATCAGTTGTCATTCATAGCTTCACCCCCCTTTCTCTTCTTCCCCTTTTGCCTCTGATTACCTGGTGGGAATATTTGAGCTGAGGCTTTACCCACTAGGGAAGGCTACTGTTTATAGTAGTACTTACCCCCATTGTCTTTTCTTGTTTCTTTCTTCCCCTTTGTTTTGCAGAGTCCTCTGCGGGAGTTGCTGGGCCGTCAGCAACTGATCGAGGTAAGCGGATTGCAGACTAGATAGAGAGCCACCCGAGGGTTGTAGCACGTAGCTGGAGCTTGTGGGTACCTGGTCTTCTCAGACAGCTTTTGTTTATTTCTTTTTGGGTCTGGCTTTTGCCAGCTGTTTGTATTTAGTGGTGAGCTGGGAGAGACATCTGTATTTTATTCCACTGTTGTACTCTTTTACTTCCAGCTTCTGTCTGAGATACAGTAGTCTTAGTTTAGCTCTGATTATTATGCTCTTTTATTATTATTTCTTATCTGAGCAGGTTACCGACGCTTCGTGTATGTGGGAAATACCGCATGCACGGCGGATCTGTAGACGGGCCCGGGTTCTGGTTTACACCCGGGGCGTGACTGATTAAGTTGGTATCAGAGCTTAGGGATAGGTCAGTTGGGACTTAGGAAACCCTAGGCTTTTGGACAGACCCTAGGATGATAGGGCGTGAGTGGCGTAACATTTTGCGAAAGTCGGTGATTTTATAGTTGACTCTTCCTGTGAGTGAAGAGAGATCGACATAGCCTATTTCTGTTGGACCATTATGTTGGCTGCAGACAACATAAGGTGACAGAAATAGGAGGATGCCTTTTGACTTTCGCCAGATTGGGTCGTGTGGGGTTTGGTTGCTGATGATTGGTTTCTTGTGGCAGGATGCCTCCTCGACGTCGGATTCCCACGCGGGGTGTCCCTTCACCCCCTGTTGAGCCAGAGCAGCCTACACCCCCCGAGCTTACTGAGTTGAGGGCCTTGGTGGCCCAGTTGGCGGAGGGTCAGCGCCGCCAGGAGCAGAGGATTGAGCAGCTGCTTGCTCAGAGGGAGGCACCACCCCCAGCTGTTCCTGAGGCCCCTGTGCCTCTTGTTGCACCTTTTGTGCTGTCGGCACCATCTTCGAGTAGCGGGGCTCCTGGAGCTATTCAGCCTTTGACTGCGGAGGAGGAGCGGGATTTTGCTGACAAACTCTCTACGTTTGTTAAGCGGGGACCACCTAGATTCTCGGGGCGGGATGCTCAGCCCCGGGCGGTTGGGAGATGGCTTTCTGCGATGGAGAAGCTTTTTCGGGACTTCTTCATCGACCCGAGGTACCGAGTGCACATGGTGGTGCACTGTTTGGACGGAGATGCTGATTTTTGGTGGCAGCGGGTAGAGCCACTGGAGTTCCGGATTACTCGGCAGTTGCCTTGGGAGGAGTTCAAACGGATGGTGTTGGACACCTATTTTTCTACCAGCGTGAAGAAGAAGTTGGAGGACGACTTGAAGAATCTGCAGCAGGGCGATCGATCGGCCCATCTCTATTTTCAGGAGTTCATGGAATTGCTGAACTGTGTACCCTTCGTCGCTCGTGACGGTCCACACCAGGTTGAGTTGTTCGAGGGAGGCCTCCGTCCAGAGATTTACACACTGGTGCATGCTCAGAGATTTCAGACTCTGGAGGCAGCCGCAGAGCATGCACAGTGGGTGGAGAGAGGTGATCAGGTGGTGGCCAGACAGAGGGCCGCGGTCGCGCAGAGTTCCGACAGGAAGCGACCAGCCCCAGAGGACGGGGGACAGGCCAGCTCATGGAGACCGCCACGGCCGCCGCAGTCCCAGTCTTTTGGCCGTGGGCGATCTGAGAGGAGAGGGCCTGGTGGACCCCAGAGACCGCAGCAGCATCAGCAGCAGCACCGGCAGCAGAGATCGCAGCCCAGGCAGCAGAGATCTCAGCAGCAGTCCTCGAGGCAGCAGCAGCAGCAGTCGAGGCATATCCGGCCATCAGATAGGTGTGTTTTCTGCAGGGGGCAGCACCCGTCAGATACATGTGACCAGAGATGGGGACGATGCTTCCGATGTGGACAGCCAGGGCATGTGCGAGCTACCTGCCCCCTTACTACTCCCTCGGCACCTTCTTCTGCGTCGGCTCCATATCCCCCTCAGCAGCAGCGGCCATCAGCTCAGCGGCCTTATGCTTCAGCGAGCAGGCCGTCCACCTCCTATCCTACAGATTCCCGACCTCCAGCACCGAGCGGGCGGGTGTATGCCGCCCAGTTGGCGGATTCTCCAGCGGCAGACCTGGTGGTGGTAGGTATTATTCTACTCTTTGGTATTCGGACTCGTACCTTATTCGACACTGGAGCATCTCATTCTTTCATTAGTCGAGCATTTGCATCCCTGCATGGTTTAGAGTTAGAGTCCCTATCACATGCATTAGAGGTGCGGATTCCCGATCATATTTTGCATGTCGAGGAGCATTGTGTGGCATGCCCGGTACAGTTGGGGCCTTGGATATTGCCTGCAGACTTGCTTGTCTTGCAGCAGCTCCATGATTTTGACTTGGTGTTGGGGATGGATTGGCTATCACGGTACTCCGCCACTATCGACTGCAGAGAGAGGACGGTGACTCTTCGCGAGCCAGGACAGGAGGAGTTCATCTTCAGAGGCTGCCAGAGCACGCTATTCGCAGCGACCATTTCCTCGGCGAGGGCTAGGAGGATGTTGAGCAGAGGATGTACTGCCTTTTTGGCCACGGTTGTGGAGGTGCCTACGGCGGCACTGGGACTCGAGGATATCCCTATTGTCCGAGAGTTCCCAGATGTGTTTCCCCCAGAGCTGACAGCGATGCCGCCGGAGAGGGAGATTGAGTTCGTGATTGATGTGGTCCCCGGGACTGCACCAATCTCAAAGGCACCCTAAAGGATGGCGCCAGCCGAGTTAAGGGAGTTGAAAGCCCAGCTTCAGGATCTTTTGGATGGGGGCTTCATCCGACCCAGTGTTTCTCCGTGGGGAGCGCCTGTGTTGTTTGTTAAGAAGAAGGATGGGTCACTCCGATTGTGCGTGGATTATAGGGAATTGAACAAAGTGACCATCCGGAACAAGTATCCCCTCCCCCGGATAGATGATTTGTTTGATCAGTTACAGGGAGCATCTGTGTTCTCGAAGATTGATCTGCAGTCCGGTTACCACCAGCTTAGGGTGAGGGCCGAGGACATCTCCAAGACGGCTTTCAGATCGCGGTACGAGCATTATGAGTTTACTGTGATGCCTTTTGGGTTGACTAATGCCCCTGCCGCATTCATGGACTTGATGAACAAGATTTTTCAGCCGTTTTTGGATCGGTTTGTGGTGGTGTTCATCGATGATATTCTGATCTACTCCCGGAGTGATCTGGAGCACGAGGAGCACTTGAGGACCGTGCTACAGCTTCTGCGAGAGAAAAAGCTGTATGCTAAGTTCAAAAAGTGCGAGTTTTGGCTCCGGGAGGTTGCCTTTCTGGGTCATGTGGTTTCAGCTGCTGGAGTGGCGGTGGATCCGGCCAAGGTGGATGCTATTAGAGATTGGCCGAGGCCGACGACCATCACCGAGGTGCGGAGCTTTCTTGGATTGGCGGGCTACTATCGGCGCTTTGTGGAAGGCTTTGCGAAGCTTTCCTCTCCCCTCACTCGTCTGACCAGAAAAGGGGTTAAGTTTGTTTGGAGCGAGACTTGCCAGAGCTGTTTTGAGGAGCTGAAACAGAGGTTGATGACCGCTCCAATCCTTGCCCTCCCAGTTATGGGGGAAGGATTTGTGATCTACAGTGATGCCTCACATAGTGGTCTAGGGTGTGTGTTGATGCAGCATGGTAGGGTAATTGCCTATGCTTCGCGGCAATTGAAGGACTATGAGAAAAATTACCCTACTCATGATCTGGAGTTGGCTGCGGTGGTGTTTGCTCTGAAGCTGTGGCGGCATTATTTGTATGGAGAGCATTGCGAGATATATACTGATCACAAGAGCTTGAAGTATCTGTTCACCCAAAAGGAGCTGAATTTGAGGCAACGCCGGTGGTTGGAGTTGTTAAAGGATTACGATCTGAGTATCCTTTACCATCCCGGCAAGGCTAATGTCGTGGCAGATGCTTTGAGTAGGAGGACGAGTCTGAGCTTATTGATCTCGCAGCAGGCGCCGTTGGTCGAGCAGATGAGGCGGTTACAGTTGGAGGTAGTATCCCCTGGGGTCTCTGCTAGACTCATGTCTATGGTCTTGCAGCCCACTCTGTTGGAGAGGATCAGGGACACTCAGAGTGAGGACCCCCACTTGATGAGGATCAGGACGCAGCTTCAGGCGGATCAGACAGGGGATTTTTCTGTGGATAGCTCGGGAGTACTGCGGTACAGGGACCGAGTGTGTGTGCCTATGGATCAGGAGATTAGAGATCAGATTTTGAGGGAGGCCCATTTTACACCTTATACCATCCATCCTGGAGGTACTAAGATGTATAAGGACCTCAAGGCACAGTTTTGGTGGCCCGGGATGAAGCGGGACATTGGGAGATTCGTAGCTCATTGTTTAACTTGCCAGCAAGTGAAAGCAGAGCATCGCGTTCCTGCTGGTAAGTTGCAGAGTCTTCCAATTCCCGAGTGGAAATGGGACCACGTCACTATGGATTTCGTCGTTGGATTGCCGAGGGCGCAGAGCGGGGCTGATGCGATCTGGGTTATTGTTGACAGACTCACCAAGTCGGCGCACTTCTTACCGGTTCAGATGACCTGGTCACTGGAGCGTTTGGCACAGTTATATCTGGATGAGATAGTGAGGCTTCACGGCATACCTGCTTCGATTGTGTCAGATCGAGACCCGAGATTCGTATCACGCTTTTGGGGGAGTTTGCATTCTGCATTGGGGACTCAGCTCAGGTTTAGCACTGCTTTCCACCCACAGACCGATGGACAGTCAGAACGCACCATACAGACCCTCGAGGATATGTTGAGAGCGTGCGTTATGGATTTTGGGGGAGGGTGGTACCGGCACTTGTCGTTGGTTGAGTTCGCGTACAACAACAGCTATCAGGCGAGCATCCAGATGGCTCCGTTTGAGGCGTTGTATGGACGCAAGTGTCGGTCTCCCTTATTTTGGAGTGACGTGGGTGAGAGAAGGACATTAGGACCGGATTTTCTTTTGGAGGCTGAGGAAAAGGTCAGAGTCATTCGCCGACACCTTGTGACAGCCCAGAGTCGTCAGAGGAGCTACGCCGACACTCGACGGCGAGACCTGGAGTTTCTGGTTGGTGATCATGTCTTTTTGAAGGTCTCGCCCTCGAAAGGGGTCCGGAGATTTGGAGTATGGGGAAAGCTCAGTCCCCGCTTTATTGGACCATTTGAGGTACTTGACAGAGTTGGTCCTGTGGCATACAGAGTTGCTTTACCCCCGCGCCTGGCCGGAGTTCATGATGTCTTCCATGTCTCAGCTCTGAGGAGATATGTTTTTGACCCGTCGCACGTGATTGACTTCACTTCGTTGGAGATCGGTGAGGACTTGGTCTACGAGGAGCGCCCGTTGCGGATTCTTGCTCGTGAGGTGAGGGAATTGCGCAACCGGGCCATTCCATATGTGAAGATCCTGTGGAGCAATCATGAGGAGCGAGAGGCTACTTGGGAGCTGGAGACAGAGATGAGGGATGCCTACCCTTTCTTATTCGAGACTTCTATTTGAGGTACGTCTGTTCTGTTTTCTTTGTTTCGGGGACGAAACTTTTTTTTAGTGGGGGAGGATGTAGGGCCCCTAAACTCCTTACAGCTTTTTCCCATGAATCCACTGTGCAAACACCTGTTGATGGTGTATCTGGCCCATGCTGCATCAAAGGGATGCCACAGATGGACCCTGTGAGCTTTGATTGGCTGTTTTGGCCTTCGGCTGCTTTTGCCGAATTTTAGAAAAAGGAATTTGGCCAAATAGAGGGTGGATTTGGATTCAGCGCGGAAAAACGCTTGAGAATGGCTTTTTGTTTGCTTAATTCTGAGTCCGGATGCCCAAAAGCGGGCTCCCGAAAGTTTTGGCAGTTTTTGGTGGTTGCGGGAGCCTCCGGCAAATTATAGGAGTGGAATTTGGCAAAATGGACACCGTTTTTGGAATCAGCGCGCGAAAACGGTTAAGATGGGCTATTTACTTGTTAGTTTTGAGATTTCGGTTACTGTTCACGCCGGAACAGTGTCTCCGGCGATCGCCGGCGGCGGGCAGCGCCGGCGGGCGGCGGCGCAGCCTCGGGCAGGCGGCAGGCGGCGGCACAGGGCGCGGGCAGGGCGCGGGCAGGCGCCCGGGCGCGCGGGCGGGCGCGCGGGCAGGCGCGCGGTCCACGGCACCGACGTGCGCCAGTGCGGGATGCCACGTGGCATTGTTCCGTTGGTTGGTCCACGGCGCGAGGTCCACGGACTGTGGGCATGGGTGCACGGTAGACCGGGTGGACACGTGGCGTGAGGTGATTGGTCCGGTGTTGTGCTCCCGGTCCACGCGATTGGTGGAGTCGGTGACCGGGGCAGGTGGCCGTACGGCAGGGCAGGTGGCCGTACGGCCCGGGTCAGCCGCGACGTGCGCGGTGCACGGGGCGACGTGCGCGGTGCACGGGTTGCCGGGGCCACGTGGCGCGACGCCACTGGCTGGCGCAGGTGCGCCGGGTGCAGCGGGGCCCAAGGTCTCGGTGCGGTGGGCTACGTGGCCGGCCCGCGGCGTTTCGGGCTTGAACAGTAATGGGCCGGGCCCATTACTGTAGCCGCCCGAAAAATTGCGGCGCCCGGAAGTGGGGACACATAGGGTATTTCTTCAAATGTTTTCCTCAGCCTATTTAAAGGCAACCCGAGCCCCTTTCTTTGCCTTTTTTCTCTCAACCCTCTCACCTTCTGCCCGAGCCCCCTTAAGCAAAGTTGTTCACCTCTTCACCCTTGATCTTCCTACCAAGTTTCAAGATTTTAGGAGGCTCGAATCCCGAGGTTCCCCATTTTACGGCGCGGCGCGACGTTGCATTCCTGGGTTCTTCTTCGGCGCAGCGACAGTGTTTTAGCTCCCCTGGGCTACCCCGAGATCATTTTGCTGTGATTCTTGCGCCGGCAGACTCCTAAGAGGTAGGACTTCATCTTTCGTTTTCGTCGCGCCTTCCTGTTTCGAGGTTTTGGCACGGATCCCGAGGCAAGCAGTGACCCCTTTTTCTGTATGGATTTCCTTGACAGCAGCGGGGTATTTTGGCCGTATCTTCGCGCACGAGCATCAGACGGAAACGAGCTTTTACAACTTTTTCATCTACAGATCGCAAGGAACGCGCTCGTATTTTTCTTGGATTTTCCAGAGGATTATTTCGAGGTGAAAATCACTGTTTTCTCAGTGAACAGTGCACAGTTTTCAGCACAGATTTTTGTATGTGTGTGCCTCTTGCCGAATTTATATCTTGACTTACTGAACTCAGATTTGGGCGTGCAAGGTACCGTTGCAAAGCTATCGACGCGAGGATCACTGTGATATTTTTCTTGGAATTTCCTGGGCACTTTCTGTAGGTGATAATTTAACAGTTTTGAATCCGAGGTTGTATGTGGTTATAAGAGCAATAATTGGGAGCCTAAGTGTAATTAGTGAGCTTTGTATTGTACCAGGAATATTTCGGGTGTGCTAAAATTGTGGGAGAAAGGATTTGGAGTTTTGGTATTTTCTTGTTGTACGGATCCGGACAGTTAGCACTTCAGGTGGGTGGTTGTCGTACTCCTCTCCTTTGGTATGCCCACTAGGAACATCAGAGTGTTCCCTCATTTTTGAGGCCCGAAGTATTATTAGTAACCTTGCATGCTCTAGGAAATTAATTATTGGTTGATTGATCTTTGATAAATTGTTATTTGATCCATGTGGAAATTATTGGACTGCATGTTTAGGGTTAAAATAATAGTTGAGGATTATAAAATTGCTAAATATTCTTATGAGACTGTCACTTTAGCTTATGTCACTCTGAACTGATTACTCTTGGAAAATGGACAACATATTGAGACAATGCATGATTAAACGGGTCACGTAAATATTGACATCTTTTACTGCTACACTATCTTTTGGGACTTGACTTAGGAGAAACCATGCATTTATTCTTTTCTTCTCCTATTATCGATAGACTTGCGGCATAGTCGCTCAGGTTCGAGCGTGTGTTGGACAGTGTAGCCAGGTATTGGGGATTTGGGACAGGTTGGGCTTTTGACAGGGTGTTGCGGCGACCACGGATCTTGGGTGGTTGACCGGGTTGTTACTGTTGCATCAGATTGGGGGTTTTGGGGATCGGGCTTTCTTTAGTGGATGGAGTTTTCCACTTTGATCATAGTCATGATCCAGTCCTGCTATTATGAGACAGTGGTTACAGAGATGCTTGTTACAGTGATTTCCCTACTCGTGTGGGTCGCTCCCCTCGAGTGCCACTCCGGAGTGTGCGACCGGACGGATCGAGGCCGGTCTGTTATTACTTTAGGGCTTGATCGGACGGGCCGAGGCCGATCTGTTACTTACGTTGGGGACATGACCGTATCAGGCAGTAGTCGGTCAGTATCCCCACAGATGAGATTAGCAGGCAGTGCCAGTGTCCACTGGCGTTAGATTGGGTCGTTTTGACAGGCTTCTTGATACTGATGCTTACTTTTCCATACTTATTGGTTTATCATGTAGAGGCATATTAGGGGTAGCACTTCATCAGTTGTCATTCATAGCTTCACCCCCCTTTCTCTTCTTCCCCTTTTGCCTCTGATTACCTGGTGGGCATATTTGAGCTGAGGCTTTACCCACTAGGGGAGGCTACTGTTTATAGTAGTACTTACCCCCATTGTCTTTTCTTGTTTCTTTCTTCCCCTTTGTTTTGCAGAGTCCTCTGCGGGAGTTGCTGGGCCGTCAGCAACTGATCGAGGTAAGCGGATTGCAGACTAGATAGAGAGCCACCCGAGGGTTGTAGCACGTAGCTGGAGCTTGTGGGTACCTGGTCTTCTCAGACAGCTTTTGTTTATTTCTTTTTGGGTCTGGCTTTTGCCAGCTGTTTGTATTTAGTGGTGAGCTGGGAGAGACATCTGTATTTTATTCCACTGTTGTACTCTTTTACTTCCAGCTTCTGTCTGAGATACAGTAGTCTTAGTTTAGCTCTGATTATTATGCTCTTTTATTATTATTTCTTATCTGAGCAGGTTACCGATGCTTCGTGTATGTGGGAAATACCGCATGCACGGCGGATCTGTAGACGGGCCCGGGTTCTGGTTTACACCCGGGGCGTGACAGGCACATGCAAGCTAAAATCCACGATCAAAAAGATCGGAAACTCAAATGCCAAATGATCATAACTCGGTCGGAAAACACTCCACGACTCAATCTGGAAATGCCCAACTCATCACACAATCAGTCGGAGAACCCTCTACGACCCGATCTGATAAAACCCAAATAACCAATAGCTACGTCGGGGAACCTTCCCCGATTCAATCTGATAATGCATAACTCAATGGCTAAGTCGGAAAACTCTCCGCGACTCAATCTGCTAAAGCCCAAACTCTCATAGCTAAGTCGAAAAACTCTCCACGACTCAATCTGTTAATGCACAACTCATGATCTAGAGTAAACCAATCAACCCAACAAGGGAATCAATCCTCAATCTCTCGCACGGGAAGCCCGGAAATTCCGAAAGACTGCTACCTACAACCCTGATCACACAAGAGCAGACTGCAGGCACAGCCGCCCGTAGCTTCCGCACCCGAAGTGGAACAATGAACAAACTCTCATGACACTAGAAACTCATCTCACAGAGCTCTAATAATCCTCTCGGCCCCCAGGCACGAGGATACATGCATCCTGAACCTATCCCACCCTCGCTGGGCGTTCGCAATAATTAAAAACCATTTATAAAATTAGTTTTCCTTAAAACCAGCTTGGTGATTTTTAAAACGGTTCAGATGTTATTCTAATGCCAACTAACCATGCAGTCTAGTGTCAAGTCATCTCTAGATCATGCTAAAAATGTATGGGGCTCATGATTGTCTTTCTACAATTCTCTAGGCAACTATCAGATTTACCAGCTATAATAAACAGGTATGCTAGACATGCTAAACATGCATACAATAGCATTAGAAGGCATTCCATACATCTTGAAGAATTTCCAACTCACCTGGATCGCTTTCCACAGGCAACGCTGAAATTGGCGAAGCGCGAACCCGCTCACTGTCAAATTTCGTCGAAAACTGCACCTCGGCTCCTCGCCGCGTGCACCTCTGCCAAGTGTCCAGAAAAATCCCGAAAGCTCACAGTGTGATGACCCGGATCTCCGCGGAGAGTTTGCAGTGTGATTGGGGATTTCTGGAGACCTATGGTGTATGTTAGAGGTGATTGCGCGCAAGATCGAACCCCAGTTTTGGACCCGGCACGAAAAACGGATCAAGTTTGCTTCTCCGGGAATTTTTGGTAAATTTTGGAGGTGGAATTTGGCAAAACAGACATCGGATTTGGATTCAGCTCGCGAAAATGATGAAAATGGACTATTTATTTGTATTTTTCAGAACCCGGATGATGCGCACGGTTTTCGAGGCACTTGGCACCGTTCCGACGACCGGCGGGCAGCGGCGGCGGCGGCGGAGCGCGGCGGCGCGGGCTCGGGCGGGTGGCGGGGCGGGCGCGGGCGCGGGCAGGCGCGCGGGCGGGCAGGCAGGCGCGCGGTGCACGGGAGAGTGTGCCACGTGTCACATTCCCGTTGGTTTGCCAAGGGACGCGTGGCAGCAGGCGGTAGGTCGGTGCTGTGGACCGGGACCACGGTGCTGGCGTGGGCTGCCTCGGGGCGCGTGCCTGGCAGGCGTCGCAGGCGGTGCTGGCAGCACGCACATGCGCGCGCCAGGCGCGCGTGGGCCGGCTTTCCCGCGCTCGGCTGCGCCACGTGTCGGCGTCCGCGGGTGGCCACGTGGCGCACGGTGGGTGGCCAGTTTGGCTGTTTGCTGTTCGGTGATGACGTGGCGTCACCTAGGCGTTTCGGACGCATCGCGAGGGGGACTTTCGGGTGCACTGTGTGCGCCCGAAAGATTCGGGCGCCCGGAAAATGTACCAAGAAGTGCGATTTTGGCTTGGATTTCAGCCTATAAATAGGCAGTTTTGGCCTTTAGTGCGGGTTTTTGGCATTTTCGGGAGCTCCCTCTTCTGCAGAGATCTTCCACACTATTTCCTCCACTCTTTGATGGATCTTGGGCATTTTTGGAGGCCGCAGCATCGACGTTATCTGCGACGCGACGCACATCGACGTACCTTGGATTTTTGGTTATTACCGTCGCTCTTCAGTCCGCGAGGCACACCGGATCACCCCAATAGAATTTCGAGCCGATTCTCATGGCAACGCGTTCACGAGAGGTAAGGCTTCGTTTTCCGTGTTGATCACTTCTCCTCGTTTCGAGTTTTCGGTATGTTTCCCGAGGTGTTTCTGTGACCCCTTTTTCTGCTATGAGGTTTTGGACAGCGTCTCGGTATTTCGTCTATATCTTTGCGCTCAGGCATCGGATGGAGGCGTACTTATAGTCATTTTGCATCTACGCAGCGCAAGGAACGTCCTCAAATTTTCCTGGATTTTTCTGAGTTTCTCCCGAAGGTGAAAAATCCCATTTTTCCAGAGCAAGTGCTACAGATTTTTCTACAGGATTCTTTTGAGAGGGTCACCTTGTCGGATTTTTATCTTGATGTACAAACGTCGGATTGGGACGTGCAGGTACTCGTTTCGAAGGGCTCGATGTGACGATCGCAAAAGTATTTTTATCGGATTTTTCGGAGACCTTTCTGCAGGTGAAAATATCGCTTCTTTGGGACTGAAGTTTCAACTTGGACAGCACTCTTGGAATGTTGTATTAATTGTAATATTGGACTATATTTTTGTATTCCGGGGGTAATTGTGGGAGTTTTTGGGGCAGTTAAATTTGTGAGAATCTGTGGATTGTTTCGGTACAGTTTCTGCAAGTTGGGACTTTGGCCAGTTCAGCTCTTCAGGTGGGTTGCTTCGCCTCCAAAACCAGTGGATTTCCTATTAATTCTATAATATAGGAACATGCATGTATGTGATGGATTAGGATGCATGTTAGAGAGGGAGATGTTATCTTTCCTGTATCATGTTTGATATCTTGTTAGTTGCTATTTCCTGATCCTGTTTTAGTAAACCAATGCTATTTTGGAACTTGACCTAGCACCCCCGTCATATGTTACATGTGTAACCAGACTAGTAGAAAACCCTCATCTGGGCTAGGTTTACTTATGTT
This sequence comes from Tillandsia leiboldiana, assembly GCA_029204045.2. NCBI lineage: Eukaryota > Viridiplantae > Streptophyta > Magnoliopsida > Poales > Bromeliaceae > Tillandsia > Tillandsia leiboldiana. Next base: position 9,071,843 of record CM055066.1, read on the forward strand.
TTAGACATTCACACTGTTCTTCTATTCCTGGACATAGTGTCTTCCTCGCCCGGGTAGTGGGCCGAGTGGTCGAGTTTCTTCATAGTGTGGGATGCATATTACACTCGTGCTTGGGAGCAGAGTGGTGTCTGGTGGTTGTAGCCCGTCTTTTATTGTGACGGGAGTCGTTTGGGTGAACGGTGATCCCAGGATGTCTTGTTATTTATTTCTTTTGTCGCCACTGTGTTAGTGGCAGCAGTATACCAGTGATAGCAGGACCTTAAATCCAGTACCTTTTTGGAAACACACATGATTTTAGTCAACCAAGGTTTTCTTCCAAGCATCGTAGGGTCGCCTGAGTCTGTTCTTGTTTGATTGGACGAAGGCATTCGCTCTTCGAGGTTTGGATATAAAACTTGTTTTCAAACTTTTTTCCTAAAAAGAACTAAAAATCATTAAGAATGAATTTCTCTCAGATCAAAATGGCTTTCAGTAATAAATGTCACCTTTTCCTATAAAATTACCCACTCAAGATGATTCGAGCGGTCTGGGTTCTGAGGGCTGCCTTTTCTCTGGGTCGAGAACAACGAGGGGCTATGCCTAGAGCCTGTTCTTGTTTGATTTGGGTTGTAGGTTCTAGTCTTTCGGGGTTCTCGGACCCTTCGTTGTTGCCGGTTGTGGAGTATACCCGGCCAGTGAGTTGCATGTCGAGCTGTTATTCTTTCTAGGAGTTTTTCTGTTTCTGCTTCGGGACAAAAGCTACGAGGACCGTGCCTGGAACCTGTTCTTGTTTGTTAGGGTTGCATGTGTTGGTCCTTTGGAACTTTCTGTGACACCCCCGGAATTTGGATTAGTCCTCTATATAAATGATATAATAGGACTAAATCTCTAACCCGGCTATAGCATTTTGGATGGTAGCAAGATCCAAGAGGAACATGAGAGTTAAGCATGATAGAGCTAGAGTAGTTCTAGGATGGGTGGCCCACTGGGAAGTGGGGCGTCACAGTTGGTATCAGAGCCATTCACCAGCCGGAAATGTGAGATGAGTCTCGGCTGAGCCAGGGTTATTTAGCGGGTAGAGCGAGGCTCCCCGGCTAATGAACGTTGTGAGTGGAGTGCAGCTCCTCACAAGGTCGGCTAAGGCTAGCGAGACGAGTCTCACATCGCCTGGTGCTTGTGAATGTGCTTGAGCCTGACGTGGACGTCAGGGCTTAAAGGGGGGAAGAATGTGACACCCCCGGAATTTGGATTAGTCCTCTATATAAATGATATAATAGGACTAAATCTCTAACCCGGCTATAGCATTTTGGATGGTAGCAAGATCCAAGAGGAACATGAGAGTTAAGCGTGCTAGAGCTAGAGTAGTTCTAGGATGGGTGACCCCCTGGGAAGTGGGGCGTCACACTTTCGGGCCTGGTTGGTTTCCTCCGCATGTTTTATCGAGGGAGTCCTTTTCCGGAACTCGCGCGCACTCCTCATGGCACGGGCAGCACTCTGCTGCACTCCTCATCGCAGGGAAGAACAAACACAGAAAATCCACACAAGCTCAAAATCCATTCCCTGTCCAATCAACCGAAATTCTGCGGAAAAATCCAAAAATCCAACAACTCGGAAACACACAGCACTAACCTCTACTGGCTGTCCGCACGCGCGCGCGAGCTCCATCCGAGCTCTCCTCAAACCGGTCACGCTCTGTAATAGCCGCGGGTTTTCGAACCGCTTTTAGGCAAAGGGGTCCGGGGGTTTGATTTTCTTTTGTCATTCTGGGCAGGCCGTCGGGGGCTCGCGGGCATTTTTTTTGAGAATAAAGCTCGCGAAGCGGAGGCCGGCGGCGCGATCGGATCGGATTTCCGACCCCGGAAGCTCCCGGAATAAATTTTCGAAGTTGCTGCGGTTCGGGTGTCCGGCACGTCCCTTTTGAGGTAAACCAGACCCGGATTTAACGATATTTTTTGATTCAAGCTAGTTAATTCTTTCGCACCGGCTCAGTCTAATTTTCTGTAAATTTTCGGGATCCGACATAAATTAATTTAATTTATTTCGTTCTATCTATCCGGGTTAATTTGGGGCTAGGTTAGCATTTGGAGTTGGACGCGGGTTGGGCTCGATCGTACCAAAACAGCTAATTAATTGGGGGTTTGAGAGGTGAGGGTTGGGAACCCCTTCTCAGTCTGCTACCCCTTTGGCACGCACGACCCGAGCGAAGACGGTCGAGGAGAGGGGAGAACGCCGCATCCCCACCACCACCACACCGGACCTACGAGAACGGACGATCCCCTCTTCCCAAACCTTCGTCGTCCTCATCAAGGTGAGACGGGAATTTAGTTTCTTTTTCCTCGTGTTGAGTTCTTGATCATCTTGACCGGAAGGGGTGAGGCACAGGCGGCGGATTTCCCGGAATCCGCCGCACGTGCGAAGAAACCCCCCCCCCATCCGGCGCCCTCATGCGACCCGCACGGGCCAGGCGGCGCCCAGCCCCCCCCGCGTGCGGGATGACCCGCACGGGGCCGGGCGCACGCCCAGCCGCGTGCGGGATGACCCGCACGGGGCCGGGCGGCGCCCAGCCCCCGCGTGCGGGATGGCCCGCACGGGGCCGGGCGCACGCCCAGCCGCGTGCGGGGTGACCCGCACGGGGCTGGGCGACGCCCAGACCCGCGTGCGGGGTGACCCGCACGGGGCCGGGCGGCACGCCCAGCCCGCGTGCGGGGTAGGCCGCAGGGCTGGGCGGCGCCCAGCCCCGCGTGCGGGGTGACCCGCACGGGGCCGGACGCGCGCTCAACCCCACGTGTGGGGTTGCCCGTACGGAGCTGAGCACGCGCACGGCCCGCGTGCGGACGGGGAGCCGCGAACTCGACGAGCGGTTCGCCCGCCTCTCGTCTTCATCCGCGTCTGAGCGTCGCTTTTCTCCTCGCGGCAGGTGTGCGAAGGAGCCGAGCGGGAGTACCAGGACGCGAGGGAGCGGAGCGTTGACGCCTACTAGCGACAGGTGGGTTGAGTGTGATATTTGGCATCGAACCACATTGATTGTTTTAATTTAAATATTATATGTTACCGTTCACTTCAGTAATCATTATTCTAGATGCTACGGATTATTGCTACACATCGATAGTTACGTGGTCTCGTGTTTTGATGCTTCAGCTACCGTCTTTCCTTCGACTATGCTAATAGTAGGGCAACATGAGTTTACACGCCTCTACCTTATTCTGATTCATGCATCATGGTTACTGCTTTACTATTTCATATACATTGCGATTACTGCATTACTATTGCTCATATATTGTGGTTACTGTGCTCGAGGCTGCAACACGTGCACCCGCGGTTTGGCCACCGTGAGGGGTGCACTTTTCCGGAAAAGAGGTCGTAGGACCCGGTATACCCACGAGGTGACGTAGTGGGGCCCCTTATTAGCTGTGGGGTTGAGGCGCCGAGGTGCGAGCGGAGCGACCCGCCGGTTTAGTTGTCCGGCGCGGTCGCGGTGCTGCAGGTACGGTATGGGCCGTCGGTAGTAGACCGACGCGGCAGAGTATTACAGGATGCAGATATACAGGTTACCATTTCCCCCCCCCCCAAAAGGGTGGTTGCTCCGGTTGTCGCCACGGTTTGTTTTTATTATTCCCCCTGCACGGCATTTATTAGTCACTGACTTCCCACTTCGTGACAGGGCCCAGGCGAGGGGAGAGGTAGGTGGCGGTGAGGACGGGGCGGACACAGCGGGACCGTTGGAGACCCTGAACTTTATACTTTCCTTTTCTTTTCAGCTTTTCATTTATATTGTGGGCATGTGTGAGGTTCCCGATACCCTTGTGGGGTCGACGTAGATGTCGGTATTTGATTATCTGTTTATGCACTACCTTTCCCTTTATTTCCTACTGGCCATTTGAAAAGCGAAACAAAAACAAAGAAAAGATTGCGAAAACCGTTTTCAAAGTCTAAGTGTCGTGTGGGCACTGATTTCAAAACCTTGTGGATTTATGGATTGCGAAATGAGCTTTCAAAACTTGGGTGTCGTGTGGGCACCGTTTTCAAAACCCTGGGGTTTATGCTGATTTCGAAACTCGTTTTCAAAACTTAAGTGCCGGGTGGGCACTCTTTAAAAACCGTGGATTATCCTTTCAAGTTGAAGTGGCCATGCGCTTAAATATTTAGAATACTGGTTGTATGTAATTGAATGTTGTGATTGAATGGTTATGTTTGCTTGGGAGATGTATTCAACCACACGCCGTGCACGTACAGGGGAGACTCTGTCCGTTTGCAGAGAGATCCTGTATGTGTGGCGGGTCTGGGCACGCACCGGGGAAGAAAGAGACCTTTCAAAAAAAAAAAAAAAAAAAAAATGCCGTTTCCACTAAAACAAACCCCCGGGGCGTGACAGATTAAGATGGTATCAGAGACTTCATTCAATCACAACAGCTAGTGCCGACATCCGTGGGAATGCCTCACATACCTACGAATAAATGAAATGGGTGGGGCATAGGATTTTAGAACGTGAGTGAACGGGGGGCGGGAGTTTGAATCTTTCCTCGCATAAAAGGGTACACTGGTTGTAGTTACTGTCTAATTTTGACCTTCTTGTGAGTGACAGATATGGCCCGTACAAGGTCATCGGCGGGGGACGCCGAGGCGGATGCGACAACGTCGACGGCCGCGGGAGAACCAACTCCTGCGGCAACAATTGCGGGAAATGGCGGGGCAATTGGCTACCCTCACCGATCACGTACGCCAGATGACGCAGCAGCAGGCCGCACCTGTGACGGCCGCCCCGGTCCCTCCGCCGGGGCCGACAGCACCGGCCGCGGCACCGCCGACAGCACCACCACCAGCGGCGACTACGGGGCCGGCGCCAGGGACAACTAGCCGGGTTATTCTGGAGGAAACGGTGGTCACGCCTACCCCTATCGCGGCTGCCGCCGCCACGAGTGGAGGGGGGGTTGTGATGACCGAACGGGATCGAGTGCGGGCCAACTTGAAGGACTTTAAGAAGCACGACCCGCCCACGTTCGAAGGGGACACGACAGATCCGTGGGTCGTGGAGAACTGGGTGGGGTCAATGGAGAAACTCTTTGAAGACTTACTTATGGAGGATCACGAGCGGGTTCCCCTAGCCGTCCATTGCTTGGAAGGGAATGCCCGCTTGTGGTGGAAGACGATACGCCCCGATCCTGCTAAGGGTACCGCTCTTCCGTCCTGGACAACTTTCAAGAAGGAGCTGTTCGAGGCCTTCTTCACCAGCAGCGTCAAGAAAAAGTTGGAGGATGACCTAAACCACATTCAACAAGGGGACCGGACGGTCATGGAATATCAACGGGAATTCGTCCGACTAGTAAATTGCGTCCCGTTCGTCGCACGGGACGAGGCTCACAAGGCACAACTCTTCGTCGATGGCCTGCGAAGCGACATCTTCGAGGTGGTGAACGCGGCTGGCCTGCATACCTTTCAGGGAGTGGTCGACAAGGCCACCACGGTGGAGCGGGGTTCGCTGTGACCCGTGCCAGAAGGGAGAACGCGGCGCGGCTAAGGGATCAGAAGCGACACCAGCAAGGCTGGGGGGAGGGTTCTTCCAGCGGGAGCCGACCCCCCAAAAGATGGAGACCGCCGACAGGACCCCGGGGCGCGCCAACAGGAGGGCCGAGGCCGTGGAATAGGCCTTGTGTCATATGCGGGGGAGGACACCTGACGGGAGAGTGCCCCCAAAGAGACGACCATTGTTTCAGGTGCGGCAAACGGGGGCACTTCCGCCGCAACTGCCCCCTTAGGCGGGGGATCGGCGCCCATGGGAGCACCTACGCCCAGGCCACAGCACTCAGGGCGGGGAAAAGCTCCTATGGCGTCGGCTTCCAGACCCCCGCACCACGGCGTGAGGAGGACCGGCAACCACAACCAGGCGGGAGGGTTTCTCAATGACCCGCCAAGGGACTGATCCACCGGAGGACGCTCTTGCAGGTACTACTTCCGTTTTGAATTCCCGTGCTAGAACTCTTTTCGATACCGGAGCAACGCACTCGTTCATTTCTCGTGATTTCGTTTTCATGCATAACCTCGAGGAGACACCCCTCCAAGCCTCCTTGACGGTGCAAACGGCGGGAGGGACTCTGGAGGCGACCAGTTTTGTGGCCGCCTGCCCGATTATGTTGGGACGGTTGGTCTGCCCTTGGGACTTGGCGGTGATCCCTTTGAAGGAGTACGCGTGGTGTTGGGCATGGACTGGCTCACAAGGTACCAGGCACTCATTGATTGCGACAAGCGACAACTGCGGCTGCAAGAACCGGGCTTCCCCGAACATGTGTACATAATGGGCAAGAGCATCTCCTTCCCGGCGGTTATTTCAGCGGCACGGGCCAGAAGACTGGTTGAGGGGGGGTGCGTGGCCTATCTAGCATCGGTGGATTTGGCTACTCGACCCTCGACGACACTTGCAGATATCCCAGTGGTGAGGGACTATCCTGACGTTTTCCCCGCGGAGTTGCCGGGGATGCCTCCGGAGAGGGAGGTGGAGTTCCCTATTGAGCTGCTGCCAGGCACGCAGCCTATTACGAAGGCCCCTTACCGAATGGCCTTCGCGGAGCTGAAGGAGCTTAAGGCACAACTGGAAGATCTCTTGGACAAAGGGTTCATCCGACCGAGTGTGTCACCCTGGGGCGCACCGGTACTCTTTGTACGGAAGAAAGATGGAAGCCTGCGGCTCTGCATTGACTACAGAGGGATAAACAAAGTCACGGTGAAGAATAAGTACCCCCCTACCCAGAATCGACGACCTCTTCGATCAGTTACGGGGAGCGACGGTCTTCTCCAAAATTGACCTACAGTCGGGCTATCATCAACTCCGAGTTCGAAATGAAGATATCCCCAAGACCGCCTTCCGGACTCGATACGGCCACTACGAGTTCACGGTGATGCCTTTCGGGCTTACGAACGCCCCCGCTGTTTTCATGGACATGATGAACCGGATCTTCAGACCCTTCTTGGATCGGTTCGTGGTAGTCTTCATCGACGACATCCTGATTTACTCCACTACCGACGAGGAGCACGAGGGACCATCTACGGACGATCCTGCAAACCCTCAGAGAGCAGAAGCTGTTCGCTAAACTCAAGAAGTGTGAATTCTGGCTGCGGGAAGTTGGCTTCCTAGGGCATGTGATCTCGGCACAGGGGATCGCTGTGGACCCCAAAAAGGTAGAAGCAGTGGTAGACTGGCGGCCGCCGACGTCGGTGACAGAAGTACGAAGTTTTCTAGGGCTGGCAGGATACTACCGGCGTTTCGTTGAGGGTTTCGCAAAGATCGCTACCCCTTTAAACCGATTGACCAGAAAAGGCGAGAAGTTCATATGGACGGCCAAGTGCCAGGAGAGTTTTGAGGAACTCAAGAAGAGATTAACTAAGGCACCAATACTGGTGCTGCCGACGCCCGGAGAGGATTATGAAGTGTACTGCGACGCGTCAAGGATCGGTCTTGGAGGTGTTCTGATGCAACAGGGGAAGGTGATCGCCTACGCGTCCAGGCAGCTGAAGGACTACGAAAGGAACTACCCGATACACGACTTGGAATTGGCCGCCGTGGTCTTCGTTTTGAAACTGTGGAGGCATTACCTCTTCGGAGTCCACTGCAACGTTTTCTCAGATCATCAAAGTCTTAAGTACATCTTTACCCAAAAAGAGTTAAACTTGCGGCAGAGACGGTGGCTCGAGTTGCTGAAGGATTACGACTTGACGATCCAATATCACCCCGGGAAGGCAAATGTGGTGGCAGACGCACTGAGCAGAAAAGGGCATCGGGACGGGGCGTCGGAGAGCGCGCAGACAAAGCAGGACCACCTGATCGCGGAGTTCGCGCGAATGCAGTTGGAGGTGGTGCCTGCGGGCACAGTTCTGCAACTCCTAGCCTTGGTGGTCAAGCCGACGCTATTCGAGAAGATCCAGGAGGGACAGCAGACCGATCTGCACCTACAGCGCTTACGAGACAAGATTCCCCAGGGTCAAGAGATTGACTTTGCGGTGAAAGACGACGGCACCCTATGTTTCCGCGGGCGGGTCTGTGTGCCGGATTCACCAGAGTTGAAGAATGAAATCTTAGCGGAGGCACATCGAGCCCCTTATGCGGCACACCCGGGGGGCACGAAGATGTACAGGGATCTCAAACAGACGTTCTGGTGGCCTAAGTTAAAAGAAGACGTGACGCGATACGTAGCCCACTGCCTAGTATGTCAACAGATAAAGGCCGAACACCAGCGACCAGCAGGGAAGCTACAGCCCTTACCGGTACCAGAGTGGAAATGTGGACCAGATCACCATGGATTTTGTCACTGGATTCCCACGTTCACAACAGGGCCACGACGCGATCTGGGTTGTAGTTGACCGGTTAACCAAGTCAGCACACTTCCTACCAATTCACACCACTTGGACCCCCGCGAACGGCTAGCTCAAGTCTACATCAGCGAGATCGTGAGACTACATGGGGTACCGGCATCGATCACCTCGGACAGAGACACGCGCTTTGTCTCGAAGTTTTGGCAAAGTCTCCAGCAGGCCATGGGGACCAGATTACATTTCAGCACCGCCTTCCACCCTCAGACGGACGGACAGTCAGAGCGCACGATACAAACCCTAGAAGACCTGCTTCGCGCCTGTGTGCTTGATTGGGGAATCGGTTGGTCCACGCTACTACCTCTCGTGGAATTTGCCTACAACAACAGCTACCAGGCCAGCATTCAGATGGCGCCCTACGAAGCACTGTATGGAAGGCGCTGCCGATCCCGATCTGCTGGGACGACTTGGGAGAGCGGAACTTTTGGGACCCGACTTAGTGGAAGAAACTGAAGAGAAAGTGCGCCTTATCAGACAGCGCTTGCTGACCGCCCAGAGTCGACAGAAGAGTTACGCAGACCAGAGGCGCCAGGACTTGGAGTTTCAAGTGGGGGAACATGGTTTTTGCGGGTCTCGCCATCCAGAGGAATCAGGCGTTTCGGGCTAAGGGGCAAGCTGAGCCCACGGTTTGTGGGGCCATTTGAGATTCTAGAGCGTATCGGCCCAGTAGCTTACCGCCTCGCCCTACCACCAAACCTCGACCGAGTCCACGATGTGTTCCACGTATCAATGCTTCGGAAATATCTCCCCGACCCATCACATGTCCTGGACACCTCTGCACTCGAACTTAAGGAGGACCTGAGCTTCGAAGAAACCCCAGTGAAGATCCTGGCAAGGGAAACAAAATCACTACGAAATCGGGCTATCCCCTACGTGAAAGTACATTGGAGCAACCATGAAGAGCGAGAAGCCACTTGGGAACTGGAATCCAGATGAGGGAGTGCTACCCCGACCTTTTCACTCCTATCCGGGTTTGAGTTTCGAGGACGAAACTCGTTGTTAGAGGTGAGTGGTGTAATAGCCGCGGGTTTTCGAACCGCTTTAGGCAAAGGGGTCCGGGGGTTTGATTTTCTTTTGTCATTCTGGGCAGGCCGTCGGGGGCTCGCGGGCATTTTTTTTGAGAATAAAGCTCGCGAAGCGGAGGCCGGCGGCGCGATCGGATCGGATTTCCGACCCCGGAAGCTCCCGGAATAAATTTTCGAAGTTGCTGCGGTTCGGCGTGTCCGGCACGTCCCTTTTGAGGTAAACCAGACCCGGATTTAACGATATTTTTTGATTCAAGCTAGTTATTCTTTCGCACCGGCTCAGTCTAATTTTCTGTAAATTTTCGGGATCCGACATAAATTAATTTAATTTATTTCGTTCTATCTATCTGGGTTAATTTGGGGCTAGGTTAGCATTTGGAGTTGGACGCGGGTTGGGCTCGATCGTACCAAAACAGCTAATTAATTGGGGGTTTGAGAGGTGAGGGTTGGGAACCCCTTCTCAGTCTGCTACCCCTTTGGCACGCACGACCCGAGCGAAGACGGTCGAGGAGAGGGGAGAACGCCGCATCCCCACCACCACCACACCGGACCTACGAGAACGGACGATCCCCTCTTCCCAAACCTTCGTCGTCCTCATCAAGGTGAGACGGGAATTTAGTTTCTTTTTCCTCGTGTTGAGTTCTTGATCATCTTGACCGGAAGGGGTGAGGCACAGGCGGCGGATTTCCCGGAATCCGCCGCACGTGCGAAGAAGAAACCCCCCCCACCCCCCCCCCCCCCCCCATCCGGCGGCGCCCTCATGCGAACCCGCACGGGCCCAGGCGGCGCCCCAGCCCCCCCCGCGTGCGGGATGACCCCGACGGGGCCGCCACCCCCCCTCACCCACGGGCGCAACGCCCAGCCGCGTGCGGGATGACCCCGCACGGGGCCCGGGCGGCGCCAAGCCCCCGCGGTCCAGGGGATGTCCCGCACGGGCCGGCCGCACGCCCCAGCCGCGTGCGGGGTGACCCGCACGGGGCTGGGCGGACGCCAGACCCGCGGCGGGTGTGACCCGCACGGGGCCGGGCGGCACGCCCGCCCGCCCTGCGGGGTAGGCCGCAGGGCTGGGCGGCGCCCAGCCCCGGCGTGCGGGGCGACCCGCACGGGGCCGGCACGCGCGCATCAACCCCACGTGTGGGGTTGCCCCGTACGGAGCTGAGCACGCGCACGGCCCGCGTGCGGAACGGGGGAGTCCGCGAACCCCGACAGAGCGTTCGGCCCCGCCTCCTCGTCTTCATCCGCGTCTGAGCGTCGCTTTTCTCCTCGCGCAGGTGTGCGAAGGAGCCGAGCGGGAGTACCAGGACGCGAGGGAGCGGAGCGTTGACGCCTACTAGCGACAGGTGGGTTGAGTGTGATATTTGGCCATCGAACCACATTGATTGTTTTAATTTAAATATTATATGTTACCGTTCACTTCAGTAATCATTATTCTAGATGCTACGGATTATTGCTACACATCGATAGTTAAGTGGTCTCGTGTTTTGATGCTTAAGCTACCGTCTTTCCTTCGAACTATGCTAATAGTAGGGGCAACATGAGTTTACACGCTCTACCTTATTCTGATTCATGCATCATGGTTACTTGCTTTACTATTTCATATACATTGCGATTACTGCATTACTATTGCTCATATATTGTGGTTACTGTGCTCGAGGCTGCAAACACGTGCACCCGCGGTTTGGCCACCGTGAGGGGTGCACTTTTCCCGGAAAAGAGGTCGTAGGACCCGTGTATACCCACGAGGTGACGTAGTGGGGCCCCTTATTAGCTGTGGGGTTGAGGCGCCGAGGTGCGAGCGGAGCGACCCGCCGGTTTAGTTGTCCGGACGCGCGGTCGCGGTGCTGCAGGTACGGTATGGGCCGTCGGTAGTGGACCGACGCGGCAGAGTATTACAGGATGCAGATATACAGGTTACCATTTCCCCCCCCCCCCCAAAAGGGTGGTTGCTCCGGTTGTCGCCACGGTTTGTTTTTATTATTCCCCCTGCACGGCATTTATTAGTCACTGACTTCCCACTTCGTGACAGGGCCCAGGCGAGGGGAGAGGTAGGTGGCGGTGAGGACGGGGCGGACACAGCGGGACCGTTGGAGACCCTGAACTTTATACTTTCCTTTTCTTTTCAAGCTTTTCATTTATATTGTCGGGCATGTGTGAGGTTCCCGATACCCTTGTGGGGTCGACCGTAGATGTCGGTATTTGATTATCTGTTTATGCACTACCTTTCCCTTATTTCCTACTGGCCATTTGAACAGCGAAACAAAACAAAGAAAAGATTGCGAAAACCGTTTTCAAAGTCTAAGGTCGTGTGGGCACTGATGTTCAAAACCTTGTGGATTTATGGATTGCGAAATGGCTTTCAAAACTTGGGTGTCGTGTGGCACCGTTTTCAAAACCCTGGGGTTTATGCTGATTTCGAAACTCGTTTTCAAAACTTAAGTGCCGGGTGGGCACTCTTTAAAAAACCGTGGATTTATCCTTTCAAGTTTGACGTGGCCATGCGCTTAAATATTTAGAATACTGGTTGTATGTAATTGAATGTTGTGATTGAATGGTTATGTTTGCTTGGGAGATGTATTCAACCACACGCCGTGCACGTACAGGGGAGACTCTGCCGTTTGCAGAGAGATCCTGTATGTGCGGCGGGTCTGGGCACGCACCGGGGAAGAAAGAGACCTTTCAAAAAAAAAAAAAAAAAAAATGCCGTTTCCGCTAAAAACAAACCCCGGGGCGTGACA